>OY728146.1:1259581244-1260781244 GCA_963277665.1 Viscum album | reverse complement strand
GATCAAATTGATTAGGTTGATCCGTGTTCACCATGCTTTCCAAGAATGAAGAATTTCATGAATTCAATAGTAACCCTTACCTCGAAGGTTCATTGATGGAGGCCGCGAGGAAGGAGACGATGTCGTTGGGGTTAGACGGATGCCGATGATGTCGATGTTTCCTTGATTGTCAATTTCCTCATCGTTAGAGGTGTTCCTCATTGGCTTTCTTCATTGGAGAGCTTTCTCCAAATAGTTATTCTCTCCCCAATTCCACCAAAATGAAAGGTAGCCCAGATAATAGAACAAGTTATATATTATGTTCTTGGAATAATTTAAAATAGATTAATTAATTATTTAATGGGTTGGAATAATTAATTAAAGGAGAGAGATGGAATAATTAAGTGGGGGAGCTCAAGAGGCTTCTCTCCATTAAGAGGAGTTCAAAGGGTTCAAGTGGTTTTATGTCTCGGGTGGTCTCCACCACCATAACCCACATGAGAGGATAGGCTCATATGGTCCCCACCACCATATCCTATGCTGAGAGGTTTTAGTACAGGTGGTCCCCACCATTAAAAAAACCACATGGAAGGTTTCAAAAAAAGAAAATAAAAATGTTACACATTTTTATTTTATTTTATTCTTTCACAAAAAATCACAAAAACGATCTTTAACTCTCGACCCATTGTGGTCAAGGTAAAGGTCTCCTTAAGCAAATACCAGCACTACGAGTTCAACGGTGCCCTCAGATTTCAATTCTGAGCACCGGTTCGAAAGTTACAAAAACCCTTCTGTACATTTACTGAACGCACCTGAATTTTTTTTCATAATTTCACTCCGGGCACTCCGGGCACTCCAGGCATCAGAATCACGCACTGCCAATTTTCACAAACCAGTAAAATTACCATTTAATTAAAAGAAATACATGGAAATTATATGTCTTTAAATTCTACCCACCTAATAGCTTTACGTCCTCAAATGACACAACTCAAACTAAGGGAACACGTGGGGGTACTGATCATGAATCTGAGCCTCCCGCTCCCATGTTCTCTCTTGGAGATTCCTATACAGCCAAAGAACGCACACTAGAGGTATCGACCGACCACGAAGGACCTACTCATGTCAATCCTCAATCTCTAGTGGAACCTCCATAAAATTCTCCCCATCGTTGACGTCCAGCTCACCGTGCTCGATGATGTGATAAGGGTCATGTACGTATCTCCTCAGCAGGGATATGTGGAAAACATCGTGCACCCGGTGCAACTGAGGTGGAAGAGCTAAGCGATAAGCCACCTCACCAACTCTTCTGAGGACCTGAAGGGGTCCATTGAACCTCAATATAACTTTACACCTTATCAAAATATCCACAAACCACGTCGAGGTGAGACCCGTAGAAAGACGTGGTATCCATATATGAACTCTAGGGGTCTCCATCTCCTGTCGGCATAAGACTTCAGCATACAATGTGTAGTCTTCATCCTCTCCAGGATGATCCTCACTTTCTCTATGGTATCCCGTAGCATCTGTAGTCCCACAAGTACTGACTCCCCTGGCTTAGTACAACATAATTTTGATCTAAAAGGTCACTCATACAACGCCTCAAAAGGTTCTATACTAATGGTGGTGTGATAACTGTTGTTTTATGAAAACTCCACCAAAGGAAAGTGATCCTCCCAACTCCAACTGAAGTCGATGATGCAAGCACACGACATATCCTTAAGGGTCAGAATGGTCTGCTCATTCTAGCCATCAGTTTAATGATGGAAGGTGGTTCTCAAATGAAGTTTCATCTGGAAGTCCTCCAATAACTCTTTCCATAGCTAGGATGTAAAACGTGCATCATGATCGGATACAATCATCTCGGGTACTCCATGTAACCGCACAATCTACTAGACATAGAGGTGTCCCAAGATCTCTACTGATCCCTACTCTCTGATCGATAGGATGTGGGATGACATGGTGAGTCGGTCAATGATCACCCAAATAGAATCCTGACCCCTAGATGTACGTGGAAGTCCTGTAACGAATTCCATGGATATCTTCTCCCACTTCCACTCTTGGACCTCTAAGACTAAACTAAGCCTACTGGTAGCTGATGCTCCACCTTTACTTGCTGAAAAATGAGGCACCGAGAGACAAACTCTGCAACTACTTTCTTCATTTCCTGCCACCAGTGCTGACGTCGGAGATCCTAGTACATCTTAGCAACTAAAGGATGTACTAGTAGAGGGGATGTGTGAAACTCCCTCAACACTTCATCCCAAAGTGACACTGGTACCATGGTACATCTTCTAAAAAGGATGACGTGCTCCCCACCTTCAGAAAATTCATCAGGTTCCTGCCCTGTGGATATCTGAGCACAACGAGCCTCACAGTCTATATCCCCATGATGCGCCTCCCTGACTCGCTGAAGAAGAGGGGGAGTAACTATATATGACTGAAAGAAAGCTGCTCCATCCTGATCCACATAGGATATCTGCAAAGTGGCCAGCTGCTTCGTCTACTCACCTAGCAGTTGTATACTAGATCTCTTACTAAGTTCATCTGCTACAACATTCCCCTTCCCAATAGTATAGACGATCTCAAAGTCATAGTCCTGGAGGAACTCAATCTAATGTCACTGTCTCGGGTTCTGGTCGTTAAGAGAGAAGATATACCTGAGACTCTTGATATCAGAGTACACTATGAAATGATTTCTCATTAAGTAATGTCGCCAAATCTTCAAGGCAAGGACCACTACTACTAACACCATGTCATGTGTAGAATAATTATACTCATGTTTTCGTAGATGTAGAGAACCATTTGAGATCACTGTTCACTCATCCATTAGGACACATCCGAGTCTGGTATCTGATGTGTCTTAGTAGACTACGTACCCTATGCCCTCCTCTGGAAGCCTCAAGATGGGGGCACTAGTCATCCTCTACCTCTGCTTTGGAAAACTATGATGGAATCCCTCTAACCACACGAAGGGTTTCCTCTTCTTCTTCAACGCTGATAGAGGTGCTGCAACTCTGAAAAAATATAGCACAAATATTCGGTAGTATTCGACCAAACACAGGAATCTCCATACCCTTGTCACACTTTTGGGTGGTTCCCAAGCATGTACCGCCTCAATCTTTATTGGATCCACTGCAACTCCAGCCTCCGATACGACATGTCTCAAAAAGTGAACCTCTCGGATCCAGAACTGGCACTTCAAGAGCTTAATATAAAGATGGTGCTCCCAGAGCGTGTCTAGTAATACCCAGAAATGATAGGTATGATCCTCCCCAGTAGCCGAGTAGATCAGAAAGTCATCAATGAATACTATTACAAAGCGATCGAGATATGGCTGAAAGATCCTATTCATGAGTCCTATGAACACAACTAGAGGGTTGGTTACACTGAATGACATAACCAAGAACTCGTAGTAGTCTTACCGACAACTGAAAGCCGTCTTCTTCACATCCTCATCTCGTACTCTGAGTTGGTGATAGCCTGATCTAAGGACTATCTTCGAGAACCACCATGCTCCCTTTATCTGATCAAAGAGTTCGTTAATCCTCGGAAGTGGGTACTTATTTTCAAGGTCACTTGATTTAGGCATCGATAGTCAACAAAAAGTCTCAATCTCTAATTCGCCTTCTTGTAGAACAAAATCGGGGCTTCCCAAGGAGATAAACTGGGCCGAATGAATCCCTTCCTCTGTAAGTCCTCCAACTGTACCCATAGCTCACGAAGCTCTGTGAGAGTCATCCGATACACTGGTGTAGATATTAGTTCCATCCTGGGGAACATGTCATTGTAAAAGTCAACCCCTTTGCGAGGAGGTAGCCATGGATCATCATCAGAGAAGACATCCGCATACTGTTCCACAAATACAGGATAGACCAGACTCTCCACATCAACCACTCTGAGGTTAAGGCTAGTCAACTGATGAGTGATCGACTGCAATCTCCTCCGGGTAAGTCCATCCTATGCTGCAAAGGATCCCTTCTTGCCAGTGAATGTAAACCAGGTCCCATCAATAAGGACACACTACACATTGTGCCTAATAAAGTAAATCTGAGCATGGAATATAGTTAACCAATCCATACACAAGATGATGTCGTAAGGCCTCGAGGTTGCTACTAGGAGATCCTAGCAGAAGCTCTCGCCTCCTAGACTAAGCTCGCATTGCTGGCACTAGTGAATAATCATCGAATCTGCTCCCATAGGAGTCTCTAGATGTAAGGATCAATTCAATGGATCCATTGAAATATCTGAGCTCCGAATGAGGGTAGTGGAAATTTAATAATGACTAGCACTAGTGTCTATAATTACTACAGCTAACTTGCAGTAGACATAGATCTACCTCGTATCATATCCGGAGCACCGTGATCGTAGGCCTTAGCAGCCTGAAGCTGAGCTCTCCCCTATCCTCACGCTCCCTGTGGTCGTGTTGGACCACCGGGTGGTGGTGGTAGTGACATCTCAAATCGTCCCCCACCACCAGCTGCATAACCAGCTCCTCTGCCACATTCTCCTTCTCCCTGTGGACCTCCTCAATCAAATCTCTGTCTCTGCCTAGGAAGTCCCTCGAGCATATACTGATCATCTGTACAGCGGGTTGGATAGTCACTAGTCATGTGAAACTACCCGCCACATTCATAACATTATCCATTCGTAGCATAACCAACTCTGCCTCTAGTGCCTCGCACAACCGACCCTGAATCTTGCGGCTGCCCACCTGTAGGTCTCGTCCTATTGGACCTCTGTGTCATATGTCTGCTACCAGCTACAGAAGACACCACTATGTGATGACTGAAAGTGGGTCTCGCTGCTGGTGATATCTCAGTAAGGAAACTCTCCATTAAAAGGGGTCTCTCTAACACCCCGCCTGTGTCTGGATGCTGAGTGAGATCATTGAAGCCCTGATCTATCTCCTGAGTCCCTGCTCAAAGGTTCAGGCCCTGAAGAATGGGTCCCACACCATATCTGTGGAGTAGCGTGAGAGGTTAGTGAATCTCGTTGAGTACTAAGCCACAATCATGATGCACTACTGTAGATGAAGTGGCTCTTAAATGCACACTGCGCGAAGAGTCTCTGGGAAAAACTCTGCCCGAAGCCTGCTCTCAAAGTCTTCCTAGAGAAGCGTCACCTCGTCCGGAGCCTGGATCATCAAGCTCCCCCATCTGCCTGATGCTACCTGTAAAAGAATGGTGGCAAGGATCACAATGAGATTGGCTAGTGTCACGACTAGTCAAAAGACTCTCACCACGGCCTCCATCCAATCCTCAGCCGCCTGTGGGTCGGTCTCTCCCATGAAACTGGGTGGCCACTAGCATTGGAACTCATTCAATGTGCTCAAGTGGCATGCACCCTCTTCTTCTGGGGCTGGTGGCATCAGTAGCCTAATGGGTAATGGTATCGTTGGTGCCTCCTCTGGTGCCTCTACTAGAAAAGAGCCCTACACCAAGGCCTCGTTACTCGGTGGGATATCAGTGCATACTACTCTCGAAACCCTAGCTGGCTATCTGCGTGGAGGCATCCTAAAACGAAATAGGGGTTCCATAGTGAATAAGGTATACCTGGTGAGCTGATTGAAGAGATCACAAAGAAAACTCTTGAAAACACACACGCAATCGGTGTTTTCATGCACTGATTCAGAAATCAGAACTCAGGGTCCTGGTGTATGGATACGTCGGCTGCTGCACCAACAATGGATTCCCTAAAATGATAACCACACTCACTACAATTAACACTATATCCATTAAAAAAGAAAGATCAGAGTCCTATGTTCTACTATAGAACTGACTCCTTTGATACCAATTTTTTACGACCCGTCCCTCGGGGCCCGTGTCGTGACTACCCAATGCCCACCTTCCATAGGCAAGAGGCTAGCAACTAGAACCGAAGGAATATTCCCTAAAACCTGGAAGGAATTGCCTTGATAACATATAACACACAAAACCAAACACATGACAAGATACAATCTCAAGTAAACTGAATAGTAAAAAAAGTGACTTTAGTAAGTAAAAAGGTGCCAGAATACAATCCCAACTAGAAAGTACGAGAGAAACTAGAAAGTACAAGACAACTGATAGGTGGAAAGAAGCTCCTGGATCATCCAACATGGTTCCTACCTAAAGTGTTGGTAGAGATCATGACCGGCCGTCTCTGTGGTTCACCTGATCTAACTTCCACCTCCGAGCTACCTACAGTCCTGGTACCCTCGTCCTCAGTTAGTATTATCTGTCGTCTACACCAAACACAACGAAGTGTGGGCATAGCCCATGTAGGGGTGAGTATAACGATACTCAGTCGGTACCCTGAGACCCTCAAGGTCTCAAAAAATCCACAAAAGATAAGTCACAATGAAGGAAAAAACTTATAACCCTACTAAGGTATATTCCCATACATATACCTAAGTTATCAAGTAAACACATCTCAATCATGAGGAAAACAAAGAGTCCAAATCCAAATCCCCATGATCAACTATTCCACAATGGAAGTAATACCACGAAGGAAAGTGCCACAAAGTTATTCCACACAGATGAATACCACCAAGGTTTTATGATGATGGAAAATACCACCAAGGTACATACTCATATCACACTAGGAATAACTTAAGTATAGTAGTAGAGATGATTAGATGTAACTATTAAATCATCTTAGTCTGTTAAGATGCTTTGTGACTGACCCAGATAGGATCACTCAGTGCTGACCCACAGAAGATCGGTCAATGCTGACCCACATAGGATCGCATAGTGCTGACCTAGAGAGGATCGCTAGGTGATGACCCACACTGGATCACTCAGTGCTGACCAACACAGGATCACTAGGTGCTGACCCACACATGATCTCTCTTCATTCTTCACGTCACAGCTAGTTACTGGGTTCCCGTACTAGGCTAGCTCGTCTCCATGAGATCCCACTCCTCAAACCACTGGTCGATACTATAACTTCAACAAATTATCATGAAAAAGTATCTCAAAGGACTGCCACATCATAGGGGTTTCAACACAACAGACGGTGTGACAATCAGACTCCTGATCTGTAAGTTATTAGCCTTTTTGTCTGGAGGGCCCGGTTGGATTCGTGCTCAATCCAACCCAACCATTCCCCAACTTTATTCCAATATCTATTGGGGTATACCAAAGGGACCATTTTTCTCCAAGATTTCTGGCGCTTCTGACGGTTCGTCAAACAGACGTCTGGTGCCAAAGTTATGGCCAGAATAGCGTAAATGAGTCATAGTGGGTTCAAGTCTAATCTGACCAGCTTGGTTCGGCCCAGCCCGTGCTAGGTCCGGCTCGAACCACACAGGGTAGTACAACCCACTGGGTAGTTTGACCCACACTGGGTGGCCCGGTCGGGCGGCGAAGCCGCTAGGCGGTGCGACAATGCCTTGGATGGCGGAGCCGTGAGGTGGCGCGGCAGGGCCACGGGGGGGGGGGGGGGGGGGGGGCAGCGGGGCCACATGAAGTGATGCCACTGGGTACCAAGGGGTGCCACAGGTGGTGCTTCCGTAGGGCGGTGAAGTCCGCAGGGCGGCGCAACGATGTCCGTGGGTCAGGGCGCCGCGGGGTGGCGCGGTGGGGCTGTAGACGGCGCGACGGGGCCGCGAGCGGCGTGGAGGGGCCGCGGGGTGGTAGGCCATGGGTGGCACATTCCATGGATGGTGGAGGCCATGGGTGGTGTTGTTTTCTTCGTCACAGCCGACATTGGTGTCGGCCGCCGTTCTCGTGTTCCACCGGTGCCAAACGCTGGCACCGATCACCACCACCATCTCAAATATCACCCAAAAGAAGAATGATAGAGGGGTCGGACCATGTTGTTTTGGCCCGCTCCCTCTGCGTTAGGGAGGTAGGAAGTGGATCAATGAAATCATGAATCAATAATCCTCAAAATTTACAATTTTATACAAATTGTGGATCAACTCATTTAGGTTGATCCACATTTTCCATGCCTTCCAAGAATGGGTAATTTCATGAATTAAATAGCAACCCCTATCTTGAAGGTTCATTGTCGAAGGCCATGAGGAAGGATACGATGTCGTTGGGGATAGACGGACGTCGGTGAAATCGGAATTTCCTCAATCGTCGGTTCATTCATTGTTAGAGGTGTTCCTCATTGGTGTTATTCTTTGGAGAACATTCTCCCAATAGTGCTTCTCTCCCCAAATCCTTCAAAATGAAAGGTAGCCCACATATTAGAACAAGTTATCTATTATGTTGTTAGAATAATTTCAAACATCTTAATTAATTGATTGATGGTTTGGTTTATTTAATTAAAGTGGCGAGTTTCCATAATTAAGTGGGGGACCCCAAGATTTTTCTCCCCATTAAGAGGGAGTTCAAAGGGTTCAAGGGGTTTTAAGTCTCGGGTGGTCCCCACCACCATAACACATATGGGAGGTTAGGTCTGGGTGGTCCCCACCACTATATTCAATGTTGAGTGGTTTTAGTATAGGTGTTCCCCACCATTAAAACATCCACATGGAAAGATTCAAGAATAGAAAATAAAAATATTAGACATTTTTTTTATTTAATTCATTCGCAAAAAAACAAAAAAACTATTTTTCACTCTCGACCCACTGTAGTCGAGGTGAAGGTCTCTTTAAGAGAACAGCTGCGCTGTGATTTCAACAGTGCCCTTAGATTTCAATTCTGAGTACCAGTTCAGAAGTTACAAAAACATGCTCATACATTTACTGAACGTAACCAAAAAAAGTTCAGAAATTCACTCTTGGTACTCCGGGCCTCGGAATTATGCGCCGTCAATTTTTTCGGACTCTTAAAATTCTTATTTAATTAAAAATATTTTACATTGAAATTCCGGGTTTTTAAAATGCCTAGTATAGTTTTCCTGAGGAACATTAAACATTCCTTTTCATATTCTATAACATTATCATTTTTCCTCAATAAACATACTAATTAATTATTTGATGCACTACAATATTCCACAAGGAGTACCCCATTTGTAGGCAGTTTATGTGTTAGTGTCATGATAAACCTAGTTTTCAATTCTTTGTATGAGTTTTCACATTATATGGTCCAAAAAACAATAATCCATTTCAAATAAGAATGGTTAGTGATTTTGATATTAAACATGAGAAGTTCCTCAAAAATCACCAGTAATACCGAGCTTCAATAAGGGAACTATAGATCTCCATTACAGATTCTGGTCGAGGCCTCCCATCAATTTCCATTGTCTTATAAGGGTCCATAGATATCCATTTTTTAGTGAAAACATGACCTAATTATGATACATAAATCATCTATAACTCATTGTTACCTTAAATTTATTATTGTTTCTCCCTTCAAAAATTCATTAGAACAACATTTAAATTATCCACATGGTCCTCCTTTCTCTTGGAGTATATACGAACATCATCTATAAAGACTATACCAAATCTATAAAGGTAAAAACTAAAGACAATATTCATTTGGTCCATAAGAATTACTAGAGTATTAGTGAATCTTAATGGAATTAGAATGAACTCATAGTGTTCTTACATTGCTTGAAAGGGAGTCCTATTAATATCTTCTTTCTTTACCTTTAATTAGTGATAATCGTACCAAAGGTCGACTTTAGAGAAATACGTGGCCCCAGGTTGTTGATCAAGCAAGTCATCTACACATGGAGGGGGATACTTGTTCTTTATAATGATTTTATTGAGATAATGACAATCAATTCATGATTGGATTGATCCATCCCTCTTTTTGAAGAAGAGGACAAGAGCACCCCACTGTGAGTCACCCAAGCATATGAAACCATTGTCCGAATTCACTTGTAAATACTTCTTAAATTATTCAAACTCAATGGTGTCCATTGTATAAGGGGTATTTGATACGGGAAGATATATATGTATAATTTTAGTTTATAAATAAACATCTCATTTAGGATGAAGGCCAAGAAATTCTTCAGGGCACACATTGGTGTAGTCACTCATGATAGGAAAGTAATCCATAATAATCTTCCCATTTTCCTAAATCATTTGGGATAGATATACTTAATCATAAGCCATCAATTTACAAACATGTGTTAATGATTCTAAAATAGAATCATCCTTCTCATTACACTTATAAATAATTTGATGATTCCTTGGGATTTGAATAGTGATATCCCCTACCGATAGTTGAGTTTGGCTTTGTATAATGATGAACATTCTGGCCCAATACAACATAAAACTCCACAAAAGGATGAAAGACAAGAATTTATGGGAAGTTTAATTCACAAAAAGTATCCAGGGAGGATTTATATACTTTAGATGCAATAATTGATCCATTCTCTATTTTCATAGTTATCTCAACTTACATATTTTGAGGTTGTTTTTGAATAGTTCTACTAAACATACAAGATAAAAAAAATGTAGAACCAGAATCCAAAATTATGCTTTCTATGGTGTAATGAATAACCTGAATGCTCGTCAACCAATATTTTTTGGGATCTACCTTAGTAGCAGTGATTCAATATTATCTTCCTTACTACCTTGGAGGTTATTTCCATTGATTTTATCAAAAAACCCTTATCTAATGTAAATGGATACCAAAAATCCCTTATTACTTAATGTTTAAACACGATACTATAAGATTAGTGTTGATTTGAAGATTACTTTATTCCTATTCATTTGTGATATTTTTCATATCCTCTAAAAAATATTTTTATGACACCCCTTTTTTCACATTTAAAGCATCACTTGTTTACATTTAGATAGTTTCTAGGACAATTCATCCCACAATTTCAACACATAGATTGTTCCTTCTTATTTATTCCCTGGGATTTATTTACTGATCATCCCATATTAGAATTAATTTTCCCCTCTTCATCTCGGAGCCCATAAGACCAATAAGAGTCACAAATTTCTATATCAAACCTAAGGGAATAATAAAAAAATCACCTCATATAATTCAAAGTCTCTAACAGCCATGGATTTATATAAAGATGGATATAATCAACTAAATAAGTGATTCACCTTTCTTTTAGTGTTCATGATAATTCCATTGGAAAATCATTTATGAATGGTAATATTTTCCTCATATTCATTGAAAGACTCACCTTCCTTTTACTATAGTCCAAGGAACTACCTATCCATATTAATACAGAGAGAAAGGGGAATATATTTATTAAAAAAAATATTTTTTTTGAAACCATCCCATCCCATGGAACTAGTTTCCTCTTTAGACTTAATGTTTTTTTCAGTGTCAATAACTGATTTTCTTCCCCAATAAAAGGATATATTTTTAGATTGAATTTATCATATTTTATGCATTGGTTGATATAGAATATATTTTCAATGGAGTTAATCAATTATTCCCTAATGAGAAGATCAGAAGATCCACTAATGGTAGGAGTCATTTTTCATATAGAGTATTCAAACGTAACTTCCTCTTTCCTAGGAGAGTAGGGTGTTCCACATGATTTAAGATGTTATTCATAACACGATAAAGTTGATCCAGTACATTCATGACGTTGAAAACAAATGATCCCCTCAGTTTTGGCTTCTCATTAAAGAGATCATCACATTTCTTATGACATTGGTTGTTAGAATGACTTCCCATATTTACAACCATTAACTAAAAAAATAAAAATAAATTATTTAAGGGGTGGTATAAATACGTAGCTAATGAACATATATACATGAAACTATAGAAAAATAAGGAAAAAAATCATAAATTAAATGTATATCCCCACATGTGACTCGCAATGTGTTAATCTAGGTTATCCATAATGATAGAAATACCCTTATAATTATTACTAATGATTTCTATTCCTAATCCTTAAAAATAAATAGACCACCCTCTAATATCTACAATAAATACCCTAGCCTTGTACAGATATTATTACATGATTTTAGTCACAACCATCCATTAAATACAAACCAAATATGAAAAATTATAATGTATTTTGTATAAGAGAAACATAAATAGAAAACATGAAACTATAATAAAAAAACATTAATCAACATAATGAGATCGTAACTACTATTGAGCTCCTAAGAATCCATAGGATAGCCTATGTAATACATGGGAAAAAAGGGGTGAGCTAAAATTCCGAGTGATTAAATAAAGATGAAAATAATGTATAAGACATTTGTTAGAATGCATATCATGATAACATAGAGGAAAAGATCATAAATAAACACATGGACTCATATCATATAGAACATAGAATAATTTGATCATGAAAAAATAAGTATTTGTCTGTAACCTATATGTTGACATATACATGAGATAAATCTATGTTCCAAGACTGTATCACATGGTGGACGATGTCCCACAATTAATTTTTTTCCTCAAAAAATTGATACACAATATATCATTAGGATGGAACATTAATCAATGCATTGTCATGATATCATGGTTAAATCAACCTCAAATTTACATTAATATGTGTTACAACTAATTAAATAAAACATAAAGAATAATCATAAGTGTTACCCATGGAAAGAATTGGATTTCATAATCATGTCATAAGGAAAAATAAAATGGAGTATGTCAATGTTATCTATAAAATACCAGAATTTAATTATTATTGGAAATTGATAATTTAAATAAAATAATAGATCACGAATAATGATGTCTAACTGAATTGAAAATAAGAAAGATAGTTTCATGTTAACATTAGAATCATACCACATAAGTAGTTTTGGTAAAATAAGAAAGTGTTTTTAAAGTGAATAAAGTAATAATTATTATCATAGGAATATAAATTTTCATATGTTTTTTTAGTGAGAAATTGAGTGAATTTATAAAAATATAGGACGATTAAAATATTTAATGGTTTGTACTTTAAAATGGGTTATAAATAGTGATGGTACCTTCAATCGAGTATGTTTATTGAGAAAAATTTAGAATTAAACCTTTTAAAACATGTAATTACTCCTAAAATAAATATGAACTAATAAAAATAAATATTATTAGTACATATATCTAGAATATAAAATTTTTTGATTTAATTTATGTATAAATTTATTGAGGAAATGTGAGGGAAAATTAAACTAAATGGAAATATGGAGGTTCTTAGGGATCCATTGCGTTGCGTTTTCCTTTAGATAAATGTGATTTAATTTCCTATATAATGGTTTAAAACAAGTTATTAATTTATACTAGAACCATATTCATATTTATTATATCATATATAATCCTTATATAAACTCTTACAACTAACGTTTTAATAATATTTCATTTTTACCATTCTTTCTAGTGTTAAATGTTTGATTTTTCTATGCACGTTTTCTCACATCAGATCCAGTTCCTGTTTATGGGATAAAAATTAATCATATACATAATTTTATTAATTAAATAAGTATCATACAGAACAATTTAATTCATTTTTAAAAACATTATTTAATATTTGATATTGAAAATGAGTTGCGTCGCTTCGTGGAGATGGTATACTATACGTACTCACGAGCGATAATATTATTATCTTATTGGTGAATGGGTATAGAAAATGTTGATATATTAATTTTCAAGAACAAATATCCTATCATAAGTGTCATATATATATAACAATTATTTTCATCATTATAACCATACAAGTAAAGTGGTGATGAGAAACGAATTGTACTGCTACGTAGAGGCAGTAAGTCATACGTAGGCACAGGTGGTGCTTTCGTTTATCATAAGATTCATAAAACGTGTAATATGGTTTTATCAAAATCATAATAACATCTCACTATATATATGACACTGGATTAACTATTTAATTATGGTTAGTACATATTATTAAGAGGTATAAGTAGAAATAAATTTGAAAGAGTCGGTAAAGATGATTGCCACTTATACGTAGGATATCCTTTATAACTTATCTTAAAGGTAATAGAGCTGATCTTTTTGAAGGTCAAAAACCAATATGAATTAAATAAAGATGTATAAAATAGAAGATGGAAAATAATGGTCAATATATAAGTCTTATAGTGGTGTAAATAAAAAATGTAATGGGTTCCCATTAGTAATTGATGTGATGGGCGCATTTGGAATTTCCCAAAATATAAAACAATTATAACACTATTAAAGATTCAAATGATTCCAAATTGATAATAAAATTATAAACGCTGAATTTATTGAAAAAATATTATCCTATTTTGGTTATATAATATTCTTTTTATTTTTAAATTATCTAATAAAATATTATATTAATGAAATATCATTTTTGTCAATTTTGAAACTATTCATTACATTGACATTAAAAAATCAAAAGAAAATTCAAATTAGAAAATAACTATTTATTATAATATAAAACTGTCATAGTAATATATAAAATCAGTGTATGAAAATAAATATCTAAAATTAAATTTATTCTAATATTTTCAATATAATTTATATGTATTTTTCATTAATTTAATAATGACTCCATCATAGCTGTGCAATAATTTAAAGTAATTATTTCTTCTCTAATAATTAAAAATATTATAATAACGAATTTAAATCTTTTATACTGAGAAATAGTATTTTTTTAGAATAAATCCATTGGATAACTCCATATTAGAAATATTACACTTATGGAAAACAAGAGTATGAAACATATGAATTTAAATTAAATAAATTACTATAATGGTCACAATTTAACCCAAGTGGGTATAATATGTCTTATAACCAAGTAATGGAAAATAATGGATGCCCATAACCCATGAAATAAAATTTATTCGAATTTCGATGTCACTAAATTGTTCATATGATTTTATTTTTATCCTAAATTACTGAATTTAACCTTTGTCGAGGTAAAAAAATAACAATGATTACTATTCATATTAGAAACAATAAAAACCTCCTATTTAATTAGTTTATCCCTTATATTAAAACATGGATTCCACTTTTCAAAATTTTAAATCTAGAGGTTGTAGAATTTAATTTATAATTAAATCAAAATCTATGTAATGAAAATACGTTTTTTCAGAAAAATTCTATTTTTAGATGTAAAATATTTTTATAATAAATTAAAACATAAAATAAATTTCAAAAAACATAAATATAATATTTTTTTTAAAATAAATTGATTAAATATTTTGTCTAAAACCAAAAATCATTTTAATTAGTAAATACATATAAATTTAATACAGTTTTCATTAAATATTTTTATTTTTTACTCTTCATTGAAAAATAATTATTTCCAAAAAATTTAAATGTTTCATCCTACTATAAAAAACAAAAATAAATTCTTCAAATAAATTTTCTAAAAATTCTAAAAATTAAATATTTTATGGACTCATAAAAAATCATGAAATCCCATTTTAAATGAAAATGTATTATTTGAAGAATAAAATGAATTTCTTATAAAATTAGAGTTATTTCAAAAAATATAATTAATACTGTATAAATCAGTATGACCATTATATGTTTAATAATTAGGTTAATAAGATTCATTCCCTCCAAATTAATAGAACATTTATAATGTTCACATTTAAATAATAATATTTCTTTGTTCTTTTAAACACAGTGTTGTGTATCATATGCACCATTAGACATAGTAATACTTCAAAAAAACATTGGTTGTTACATTATCTTAATTGGGATCATAATTATTTCGACTAAAATATCCATTTAAATCAATCATAAAACATTTTTTGGAATCTTTGGGAATGTAATCATAAGAAAGGGGTGTGATCAGATGCTCATTAAGGGAATGCATACAGTGGAAGCTGAATAAGACATAAATAATATGTACTGAAAAAATGATGATAAAATAATTCTATATAAATAATATAATGAGATTTAAACTTATCAATGGATATAAAAAATATCCAAATAAATTAAGGGACTTCAATGAATCATTTTATAATGATGGAGCGCATAATGTCAAACATGTGAAAATTATCATCGAGGCATTAGGCCATGAAATCTAGAAATTCAATAAAGTGCTGATTCTTTAATATATATAAAATGGTAATGGCCTTAGAAAATTCCGAAGCTAGATTGTCTCATAATACCCACAAATTCCTCTTAAGGCTACATAATTCTATACCCCACCCATCACATAGTAAATCCAACACATTCAACAAATGAATAAAAATTTAACTTAATCACCATGCCATAAAAATAAACAATTATATGTATTAGAAGAATTGGCATAATTAATATCAAGATTATCCATTGAATAAAAATGATAAATAATATTACATAAAATTTTGTGGATATAATTATAGGAATATTACATTAGTAAAATAGAAGATTCAATTGTGAATTTTGAAAAATGTGGAAATACTTTTAAATTATCACTAGGAAATTTCTTCTTGAAAGCACCATTTTTAATATTTAAATTAAATATTTAAAATATTAAAATATACCAAACATTATTTATTTATTTTTTTGAAAATATCATTGTAAAATTTATGTTTATTTTTAAGGAAATGAGTAGTCATGACATCAAGACCTTTTGTTAATTCTGTATAAGTTTAAAAAAATACTTTAATTTTTTTTAAAGGTCAAAAGTACCTTGTTTATAAAATGAAGAAAAGATTAAATATAATTTTTTTATAAATTTTTCAGTATGGAAATTTTTTTAATATATTATTGTATAATTTTGAAAAACATAATTTTAGATATTTTATGTAAAATAATGATATGGAAGAGAAAGATTCTTGAGCAAGTAGAAAAACATGTTTTTTACTAAAAAATATTATTATAGTATCTTGAATACTTAATGGGTGTAAAATTATATGAGAACAAGTATTTTATAGTAATAAAATTATTATAATTAAATATAATGGGTTTAACATAGAAATATCAAACAATTATCGAAACATAGAAACAATTATAAACAATCTCAAAAAATGATGTGATTATGAAATAAACCCTAACATTAGGTTTAAATTTTTTCATACATGTACAAACCTCTTGAATAATAATTATAAATTTATTATACATATATTATAGAACCATAATCATATATATCATACTATTTATGTCTTTCTTATAATATTTTATCTAGCCTTTATTAACAATTATTTGTTAAAATCATGATTTTATATAATAACGGCTTGGTTTTTCTTGTATTGTTAGTTTGGTAGGTTCAATAATTTTAATTTTATCATGGTTTAATCAAATTCAGAATGTAAAAAATAATTTAAATATCATATTTATTAATTATACATGTATTTATATTAACAAATAAAATTTAGTGATATAAAAATGAATTAAACCATTAATAGAGATGGTAGGCCATAGATACGCACGAAAGTTGTTGTCACTTTTTAAAGGATGGAATGGGAGAATGGTAAATAATAACTCAAAATTATATATTTGAAAAATAGAAATGAAAACAGATTAGATTTAATAATGGAGGTGGTAGTGAACACATATACAAGAGTTATGTTATCATCATGGAGGGGGTATTTAACACATATTCAAGAGTTATGTTATCTTTTTTCCAATGGATGAGAAGGTAAGAATGTAAAATTGATATTATAATTTCAGAATATTAATTTAATATATGAATCTTATATAAATATTAAACCCATTATAATACCCATCCGAAATACATGGTATAAAGTAATGAATTTTATCACTATGCAGAGACAGTACACCACACACACACACATGAGAAATACATCCACATTCCATTTGATGGAAATATTTTGAATAATTATGGTTTAATAAAAAAAATCATTGAATAGTTTTTATAATTAATTTATTATTTTATGATAAATACCATATATATAGAGGATCTAAGTGATGGAATAAACTAAAATAGGCTAGGTAAGATAATAACCACTTCTTTAGAGGACCACCAATAATTCATTCATATGGAACCAAGGGTAGAAATTATAATGCTACCAGAAGCACTATAACATTGATTAGGATGATAATAATAGAAATAATTATGGATTGGTAAGGCTATATTGCTCAATTTGGTGTAAACTGGAGAAAGATGGTGTGTACTTTTATAAAGTATTGAAAGGATACACTTGGAATGGAAAAAAAGAGTAAAATATAACAAAGGAATTCTCAAAAAAAAAGATTTAAAATGGACATAGATGGGAATATAATGTATTATATGGTAGATATATCATCAAATAATCAATTATGGATAGTTTCATGCTCTATTTTAAAACCATTATTTTTTTAACCTCTTAGCTAAACTTTATTAACTTTAACCACAAAACATTTTTTTACACTTAAGGGGTCATAATTTTACTTATATGGGGTTAATTAGATAATATATGGAAACAATATGATATTATAAATCACATATCATACCCATTTTCCTATTTTTTATATTTTAATAATTATAAAATAACTCAATAATACATTATATTCATAAAATACAATTTGTTTAATTTTTTACAATATTCATATAATTTGTCTTATAAAACATCCCAAAAAGATTCAATTAGAATATAAACCGTTAAAATATCCATAACATGTAATATTTATCTTAAAAATATTTATATATCACAAAAAATCAACCAAATATTATTGATTTTAATATTTTTAAAATCATTCATTTTATTTCTCAATTAATTAAATAAATAGAGTGTTAGAATTACGTTACAATCTAAGATAAATATATAATTTATAATAATTATAAATAAAATAAAATCCTGAATGTTGATTAATTATTTATAAAATAAAAAACAATTTTCTTCCACCAATTATTTTTATCTCAATGTGGACTCATAAGATATATTTAAAAAAAGGAGAGCGACATTTTTTATTTTTCGTTTCATTAAATATTATATAGGTGATCTACAAGGAAACATATCCCTTAAAGATTAAATGTCGAGCCTTAGGGGGTGAGGTTATATTTCTCTACGTCCAAAACAGATTTGGATGGAAAATGGTGACCTTAATGCGTAGTTTTATCTTAGGTTATTCTGATTTACCCTTTACTGAGGTGATAAGTTTTACCTTTTATACTATTCATAGTGATAAAGAAGGGGTCTATTTAATGAATTTAAAATTAGTGCATGAAAATGGTGACCTTAATTATTTTTTAAATTCAATTTCATTAAGTGGAGGAAATCAATTTTAAAATTAGTGAATGAAATGCGATGAAACTACTTTTTAGAAAAATATGTTTTTAACATAAAACATGTTTTACTATTATCTCTCAATTAAAGAAAATATAATATGAATGATAAATAATTTAATTGAATATATAATTTATAAATTTCATGAAAATAATTCTCCAATAGTAATGAATTTAATTTATTAAGTTAAAAACACATCACATGCATAAAAACATAATTTTCATAAAACATTTTTTATCTTTCAAAAGACTATTATTTTAATTTTTATTCAATTGATAATGAATTAATTTATTCTATAACTAAATTTTTATAGAATTTTATATCATGTTCATATCATAAAATTTAATATCTAGTGTATAATTGTACACTATATGTAATTTCATTTATACTAAGGTTTTATGTATCATAGGGTGAAAAACTAATTTGAAGAGAATATTTCTTAAAATCAAATAGTATTTCAAGCATGTTTCATAATTATCTAGTAAAAAAATAATTTTATGTCAAAATTTAAATATATTTAATTCCAAATAATGGAATTTATATGGATAAATGTGCATCATTTCTTAGAATTTGATTATCAAAATTATCTAATTATAGTATTTATTAAAAATAGAATGTTTGTTGAATAGTCAAAACAATATTTTTTCATATATGTTAGGTTTATTCAAAAAAATATAATGTAAAAATTTTTCTAGAATTTTTAAAAGATTTATAATGAAAAAAAATATTTACAATATAATTAATCTATTCGTAAATAATAATTTTGATTTCCATTGCTCTGTATCAATTTTCGAATTCTAGATTCTAGTTTATTATTAGAAAAAAATTATATTTGATTATTTACATTGAAATAAATATTCAAATGATACTATTTTGTCTTGGATGTGTCTAAATATAAAATTTCATAATTAAACATTTTTTAGTCTAAAAGTCAATAGTATTTCTAGTTTTCCTATTAGATAATAAATTATTCAATGTTTTATTCAATGATTTCCTTTTATTATACATATAAATTACCACTAACCCACCAATTCATCATTATTTCCAAAATGTATTCAATTTAAAAATATATTTAAAAACCTATTTAAAACCTCTCATCCATTTTTATGGGGATATCTTGTAACAAAAACACCCTCTTGCAAAGTATTAAGGATCACTCTAATGGGAGAATCACAAATAGTAAGGAAAGGGTCTCAAAACCCGTGTGTTTTATTTTTTTTCTCTCATCTTACCCATTCAATAACATTTTCCCTCATACTAAAATTAATATAGTATTATAATTATATTCTAATTGGAATATGAAAACCATACAATTATTATTTCTCATTATTTTTAATATTATATAAAAACAACATTCACATGTGGCCTTTTTTAGGGTCATCTAAGTATTATATATATAAGTATGGAAAAATATTAAATAAATATTAAATTCTTTTATATAAATATATTTACTTGAAAAAATAAAGGATATGTTTACTTTGATACTAGATACCTAATAATGTTATTTCAGGAAATATCTTCAATATCTCCCATAATGTTCATTTTTCGTAGCACTCTTATTTATCATTTTTAACTTAATACCTTTCAGTATTACCTTGGGAGGATTGAAACAAAATAAAGGCTGAGCTCATATCCTCAATAAGGTTAAACAAGAAAAATATATATTGTTGATCATTTTAAATAATAATATAATCATAAAGTTATGATGTCAAAATCATAACATACAATGTTCTTACTAAACATTATTATATCATAGATCATGAGTCTTGGCATAAAGCATTAGTGATTCAAAAACCATGGGTCAAATGAGTGAGGATTGTTTTTAATAAATCATGAACCAAGAGAGTATATTAGAAGAATAAGAACATTCCACAATAATTATGTCATAATAATATTAATATAAAATCATTTCAAATAAAAAACTCACTTCTACGAACATTATCACATAGTGGAAAAAGTCCAATAATAGATTGGGTTTACAACTTAACTTCCTTTCATTCCTCGAATGATTTCACTCCCCATCCTATTAAAAATAATATTATGAGATATCAATCATTTCTCAATGAATTAGATGATTATATTATTTCGGTTACACCTATCAAACAATGAAAACTATACATATGTGTGAAATAAGATCATATAAAAATTTAGCATTCCCCCATTGCATAAATTATAGTAGTAAAATGGGTTTCATAAAAATTTATTATTCTTCTAATAGTCATATATATAGAGAAATTAAATGGTTGGTGTTATTAGAAAATATAACTTGTGAATAAAAATAAATCTCAATGTTTTTTTTACATAAATGAAATGTACATTTATGTTAACATTTAGGCCCTTCTTTAAAAACATGCGGAAAATATCCATTTATTATGATTACATTTCAAATATTTTTTTTAAATAAATTAATTTTTTTTTGAAAATAACCATCTAAAATCGTAGAGGAATATTTAGTGATAATAATGATCAATATGGTGGGAAATTGTTTTTTGTCATAAATAATAAAATAATTAATCCTTTCAGACTATTTGTAAAAATACAAAAATATACTATCATCGAAAAATTCTAAAACATCATTTTTAATAATTTTGAAATAATATATGAAATTGATGAAATTTAATTTTAATAAAAATGGTTATTTTAAAATAAAAATTCTGAAAACATTTTAAAGAACCAAAACACAAATTAAAGTGATCATTGACTACCGATAAAATAATGAGATTTTTTTAAAATGTTTATTGGCTGTGTTTGGAAAAATATAGAGGAGAATGAAATGAAAAAATGAAACCCACCAAAATATAACTATTTTTTAAAATAAATACAACTAACTTATGAGATAAGGTGCTTATAATTCCCCCATATATAATGAAATTACAAATAATCTCCATTAACAAAAGGATTACAACATAAAAACATCCCACATGACCTAACATTTCATGTAAAACTCCTATGTTCATATATAATAAATTTGTATTCATTATTAATATATAATATTAATATATCTATACTTATATTACTATATAACATTACCTTACTATTTACCATTATGTATTTATTAATATTTTTCATTAAAATAAATAATTCATGTGAAATATGTCCATTTTCCGACCATGTTTTTATTTGACTATTTTGGTCCTTTCACATTGTTCATGGCTTAATTATATATAAAACCATAATCATGATATAAGTATAATATTAATTCTTTATATAATATTTGATGACCATTAATATATGGTGGTGGTGAAAAATTAATTTCATCATTTCGGGGCGATGATAGTCCATATGTATGCATGAGTAATGTTTTCATCATCGAACAAATGGAATATCTGAAAGGTAAAAAATTAAATAAATCTATAGAATAAAAATAATATAATAAAAATAATATATATTCATTAAATTTATCCACATGACCATCCATGTATGGAGGACCTGAAAAAAATTACATCATTTTGTGGAGGTGGCAGTCCACACATATGCATGCACTTCTTTGCATTTTCTTTTGTAGGATGAAAATGAGGTATAAAATGGGTATAACATTAACATAAAATCTATTTAACATATAAATTTTGATTAGTCAAACATATTATGATGTATATATAATATTTATATGGGATTAATCATGAAGAAAATAAAAATAAATCAATAAAGGCAGTTACTTCCTATATGGGAATCCTCCTATGTAATACAACTAATGATTTCAATGGTTGGTATTTTCTAAATATCTACAGCTCTAGAATGTCTATATGAAAGTTTTTAAGATAGTTTTAATATTAATTTACAAACAACACTGCTAAAAATGTGAATATGTGAAGAGAATAGGTTACCATTTATAAGTGAATTGTGTGACATTATTGTAAATATTGAAAACATTAAAATATATTAAAGTCATATTCGAGTTAAAGTGGAACTGAGGTAATCCAAATTCATATATAATATTATTTTGGGATTTTATTCACTATAATAATCATATTTTGACATGTTTTTATTTTATTGTAAGTCTTATCACTTTAGTTTTACCCCTCATTTTTCATTATAACATTTGATGTTGAGAAATTGTTTTACCATGGATATTATTCATTATGAACAGAAAATGATTGTGAAGAAATTAAAAAAAATATTTTGAGTTAAAATATTGAAATGAGTTTTCCAAATTCAATTTCTATATGTGTAATAAATTTATTTTAAAATAATCACGCAAGACACAATGAAACATTTTAAAAAATGAATTTTTAAGAGAAAATGGAATTTAATGTAAATAATTGATTGTAAAACTTATTAGATGAATGTTAACTTAAATTATTGAATACATTATTAAAAAAATCCTTAAAAAAATTAAAAAATATTTATAGATATAATTTATTAAAATAAAATTCTATTTTATACATTAATGTATTTTTTTTAAAAAATAACATTTTTACCATGAAATGGTTTTTTTCAATTATATCAAATTTATAGAAAATGAAAACATTTTATTTTTGTTTTGTAAATAGTTTTTAATATATTTAATTCTCCAAATTTATTTTTACGTAAAAAAAATTAAATAATGAATTATAATGAACAAAATATTTCAAAATAGTTCTTGAAGAGAAATATTATTTACATAGTTAATACAATATACTATTCATTATTTTATAATCAGGGAAATTATTAAGTTGAATTTAGTGATTATTTTTTCAAAATTTATTAAACACATTGGTTTATCAAATTAATATATATTCTGAATGATTGTGGTGTTAAATTCTACCCCTTATAAGAATTTATCCTTAGCAAATTTATCACTCTGGCCCAAAAAGGTAAGATGCATCACCTCATCATATCGTTGAGTGCCCACATTGCTTCCTCAAATTTCAAATTCTACCAGAGAACCACAAATATGAGAGTATTCATGTTCCAATGTAATTTAGCACTACTATCAAAGATTTTAATTGGTTTCTACTCAAAAAAAGATCATGCCCAATGGTAATACCTTTGAGTTTAGTACATGTGAAGGATCATGAATGTAATATTTTTCAAAAGAGATGCATATATCATATCATGGACATAGAAGATGTTTAGATTGATAAAAAGGTAATATGATACCATCTTGAGGCGATCAATAATCCCAAAGGGACTAATTTATTTAGGGATTATCTTTACTTTCTTTCCATATATCATAACACCTCTTCAAAGGGATATTCAACATAATACATTATCACCAACCATGTACTGTTGATATAACCAATGATTATAATGATATCATTATTATTGACTCTAATATTCCATTTTGTATTTCTGAATTTATATATCCATATCTATAATTTCATCATATAGGTCAGGGCCCAATAACTTTTTCCACCAACTTCATCCCAAAAGTAGTATTTTCCAACTATATTCCATAGAGGGAATCGTTATTATCCAACTAAATACTCGAGTAAAATGTATTATTGTAAAAATATTTTATTAGAGTTTGGTGTTTATTCATATATCCTTTAAAAAACATAGGGAATGATCTCGACATATGCTCTAGTATTCGAATAGTCCTTTCAGAATGACCATAACTATGGGGATGATATGCAGTCTTATAACTCATCTCTAAACTCAATTCTTACAGAAGACGTATCCAGAACATCAAGGTAGACCAATAATATCAATAATATTACATTTAGTGTCTTATTAATGAAACCTTACCACATCACTATTATATAACATGAACAATTTATCAAGAAATAAATTTTCTTTGATTGCAGTTTAGTGTTATGATTTTTTTAAGTGACATACTACAACCCAAATCAATTGATTCCATTTAGATATATTGGGGAGTCCCATGAAAATAATCCATTATTATGTTTTCCCATTTTCAATATGGTATATGTATTGTTTTTTACATATCCACACACTTCTATCTATCTACCTTAAAATTCAATCACATGAAGAACCGATATACATACTGTAAAATATATCTCATTATGTAAACCCATCAAAGTATTTTTTTATATATCTATATATATAATGTCCCAGACCTCTCCAGTCCATTACATTGTGAAAATATGGTGTTTGAGATGATTCAGTAGTTCAAGGGGACTTATCCCCAAAAAATTGCAAATTTTCCAGTACAATGAATAGTTCCAACAATAGATAGTTGTGAACAGTGCAACAGTAACCTTCTGTGAAGATTTCATCGGTGACCCTTGGTGAACAGTGTCATTGGTAACCTTCTGTGAATAGTTCCATTGGTGAAGAGTTCTATCAGTAACCTCTAATGGTAACCTCTCTTTCGTTTTCCAAATTTACAATTTTGTGAACAGTTCCTTCTATGAACAGTTCTATCAATAACCTCTAATGGTAACTTCTCTTTCCTTTGACAAATTTCTAATTCTATGAACAGTTCCATCAGTGAACAGTTCTATCAGTAACCTTTAATGGTAACATCTCTTTCCTTTTAAAATTTTTTGCTTCTTTTAACAGTTCCATTTGCGAATAGGTCTATCAGGGAGGTCTAACGGTAACCTCTATCAGTAACCTCTATCGGTAGCCACTATCGTAACCTCTAATGGTAACCTCTATTTCCTTTGCCGAATTTTGAGTTCATGAATAGTTTTTCAAGAACAGTGACCTTCTAATGGTGACCTTTTCTTTTCTTTTCCAAATTTTGAGTTCATGAACAATGTTTCTAGAATAGTGACCTTCTAATGGTGACCTTTTCTTTCCTTTTCCAAATTTTGGGGATCATGAACAGTGTCTAAAGGTGAGGTTCATGAACAGTGTCTAACAGTGAGGTTCATGAACAGTTTCTAACGGTGAGGTTCATGAACAGTGTATAGTAGTGAGGTTCTTTAGCTGTGTCTAATAGCAATGTTCATGAACAATGTCTAACGGTGAGGCTCATAAATAGTGTTTTTCTTTTTCCAATTTTTTAGTTCATGAACATTGTTTCCAGCTTCCTATAGTTTTCCGCTTTAGGGTTTTCCTTTGATGTAAAATTAATTTAAAACCATGTTTTAAGGACTCTAAGGACGATTCAAAGGACATAAAACCTATATTAATTATTCCTAAGGCTTGGGATGTTTTTACTTGGTCAAACAAAATTGTTTAATGTGATCTGTTTTTAATGGGAAATCGAGTGTATCTTAAACTTCCGCTCCATTAAATCTTCTAAAGGGACGAGATATCTTCCTCCATAATTGTTTCTCCTTGTTCATGGCTATAAGATGCTCGAACATCTCATACCATCCATTAGGATTTGAACAATCAAACATTCCTCCTAGGATTGATTCCGATCTGTTTTGATGCAACTAATCTGTATCAGTCAATATTCTATATAATGTGTGTTTTATCATCATTTTTTTGGGGTTCATATTCTACCATTTCTCCTTTACATATTATATCACATAATCTCCATGCATATAATGGGGTTTTCATGGGTTTTGGTTGGTGCGATCATACCATGGCATCCTCAGGTGGATGTAGTTGACGCGAGAGGAGAATCGTGACTCGTTGCGTGGATAATGAACATCAGGAACTGTTTGAGGTAGGGGATTCATTGCTGCTCTTTTACATTACATGAAACCATATTTTTAGAATGTTTTATCCCACTTGACCACAATGGAATTTACATAATAAATATTTGAACTGGATAAATAAATTGATATTGGTCATAAGTTATTGCCCCTTGTTTTCTAGATAGTATGATATCCATGTATGCTTCATTTAGCACTTCGTTCTTGATGAAAATTGGTAAAGAACGTAAACTAGAATTAATTGATAATTATTGGCTATGGATAAAGAGTCATGAAAATGTATCAGGTTCTTGTTTTAATTTTATTTTAATCAAATTCCTGTAGTAAGCATGTTTTAGTATTTGTTATAGCTTACTGATTATGTTTCCAGAATTTTGGAACCTATGAATAATAAATCTTTTAATTCAAGATGGATTAAAGAACTGATTGTTTGATAATTCCTTGAAGGGTTCATGATTTTCCCACTTAATTGTTAAAGGGCCAAGTGCCCAATTGATGTGATGTTTGTTTTCCTACTTCTTGTTCTGTGATGTGAGCCTTGATGGTTGTTTTGATATTTGGGGGCACAAAATCTTTTTGTTGTGACAGCAGATGATTCCCAGAGTGGCGAGATGCATTGGTTTATGCATGTGGGTGTCAAGGAGGACACCAGGGATGATGGAATGGGATGGATGTGATTGTTGGATTCTTGCTGATTCTTATTGGTCGATTATATTTTTTACTTTTCCCCACTACTCAAGGCAGCTAGTCTTGCTTACCCATCTTCTGAAAGAGACGAATACACACATGGTATGCCACATTCTTTCCGTGTTTAGCTTCCCAAGGGAGGATGAATCTATACTCTTTCTATATGTGGCAAATATTTGATAGGTTGTACATCATCTCACCGTGTCGAGACCCCTTGTATTTAGTAGCATAGAATGCTTTTCTAGAATTCCATGGAATGAGGGAGAGTAATTCTATAATGAAAAAAATGAATAAATGGTTTTAACCCATGGGGTTGGAGTTTTCTGGAAAATAATGATGAGGTTGTAATTTTAAAGGGACAGTGGACTTTGGGTGTGATGCTAATGAAATTTAATGTGGAATTGTTCGTGGTTAATTAATATTTAAAGAATTAATTAATGTGAAGTGAAACTGGTAAAAAGGGAATGAAATAATGCATTAAATCTATTTAAGTGGTTGTGTGCTTATAGGATACCTAGTCTTAGAAGTGGTAGCCCGGAGTTTGAGAGACGTTAGCTGTAGTTGAGTCTAAGACTAGGTTATTCCCATAGTGTGGTTGTGGGATATAGTATATTTTGTACTTTTTGTGTTTCTATACGCTACTCCACCCTGTCAGTAAGGGAAACTGTCACCCTGGGGATTCATAGCCCTAGGGGGTGTTTTCCCCAACATTCCCGTGGGAGGATAAATTGATAACTACCCCCTTTGGCCCCCTCTTCTCATGGTAGTTACTTGTTATGGTAGGCACAATGGTTAGTTTTACCCATATATGTTTGTAGAAGGCTGTAATGGCTTGTGGTTATTCACACACATATTTTCTAGATATAGTATCTTATGGACTACTATAGGTGTAATGTGTATAGACTGTGATGTCTTGAGGATCCTTACTCGGTGTATGGGCTGTAATGGCTTGAGGTATAATACCTAATGTATGATATACATTATGCGGGCTATGGTGGCTCCTATAAACTACCTGGTTACATTTCTTACTTGGACGTGGTGGTTTTGTTGCATGAGGTTCATGTTGTGGTGCTTCACCCAGGTTTCTATGGGGAAACCATTTTTGAGAGAGATGCTCAGGATGTGCGATGTTGGGGAAAAGCAGAAAATCAGTGGGGAATTAGTGGCAGGGTACCCTTGATATTATTTATTATATGATATATTGTTTTATGAGTTACTTGGTGAGAGTTTCCATGGTGTGGGTGGGAATATAGTATACCTATTTATGTGATTAGTTAGTTTCACTTGTTGTTAACTGTGCTTTATCATGCTTTATTTAATTTTTCACAAGAGGATTCGGGGAGGATCCTACTTAGTATACTGTTATACTCACCCTATGTATGTATAAACTATTTTTCAGGTCACTTAGAGCAGTTGGAGATCTGGCAGGTGTTTACCTGCTTGGGGTTACAGGATCTGTTTGGGCTAGTGGTTGCTTTTGTTTTACTTCCCTTTGGGTACTTGTAGTTTTTCCCCTTTCAGTTGTAGTAGTTTTTCATGAAATTTCATATGTGTAATTGGGATTTATTTCATCCTACTGGTTGAGTTAGAGTTGGTTGGTGTCTATCTTATCACTCTCTTCCGCATGTGTTCTCTTAGAGGGAAATTCCTATCATTGGTGTGTTTACTATAACCTCGGAGGTAGTCGCCAACCCATGGCCTACTGGAGGTGGGACTCGGGGGGACATTATCTCCCTTATCACATTTCAAGACCATGAGGGGTACACTTTGTGGGGACGGGGCCGTGATAGAGTGGTATCAGAGGCTGGTAGAGGGATATGATGGAGTTTGGAGTTAGGAACAGGTGAGGTTGCATGGGTTGGTAGGGAAACATTGTAATTCATGTTTATCAAGTGAGGAAAACACTAGAGACCGGCTGAGACATAGCCGTTTAGGTCCTTCTATGATCTTATGTATGGAACATTAAGTTTACAATGGATAATAAACACGGTGATACTAGTTGCAGTGTAGAGACCTTGGAAAGGATCATGCATAATTCTTCTTTGTGAATATGTTTGAATGGTTAGGCCTTGGGATTGGTTAACCTAAAATTAATAAATGAAAAAAAATTAATTTATTAATGTCGAGTCTTCCATATTCTAGGTGTAGGAGCTATAACAGTTTTTTATTTTATAGGTATGGATCGTGGTTGATGTCCTCGTTAGGTATGCACATAAAATGTCCAACAGCCTGTTCCATAAGATCACTGCAAAGTAGAGGTTGATAACGACGACACATAGAGGAAGACACTCTGAGAGTCTTAGCGCCAGATTTTGCAGAAGTATGAGAGCTCCATTTCAGATTCAGTCATGGAAGACTGGTTGGAGGATTTCAAGATAGACTTCAATTCGATCCATGCTTGGAAGGAGCACTGGGTGTCCTTGGTTTTGACGATGCTACATGGATCAGCGAGGCAGTGGTGCTTCCTGTTCCTTGAGGATCGTGATGAGTCATCGATCTCATGGGTGGAGTTCCGAGACATGTTTATATTCAAGTTTATTTCTTCGGCTATGAAGGCATCCAGTTTCCAAGAGCTTCATACCCTTTGAAAAGGGAGATCATGTGTTTGAGAGTTTAGAATCTGTTTCATGAACCTTTTATGATATGATTCGGACCTGTTACTAGATAATGAGGCCAGGGTGAGGAATTTCGAGGAGGATTTTCATCCAGAGATCCAGCGCCATGTAACCACATTTATGTTGAAGACATATCTTGAGGTGCTGAGGAGGGAAGAGGTTTTCGAGAGGACTTTGTCTAGGACAGGATCATCACAAGAGGAGAATCATCATGATTCCTAATGAAACAGAGTTGTGGTCCGGGGTTCCTAGTTTTTAGGGCAAAAGAGTTTTTTTCCAACCAGGGGTTGGTCCCAACACTTCACATCTTGTTTCTCTAGAGGCGGAAACTCTCAGTCCTATGCTAATGGATCAAGCGCTTGTTTTTCTTGTGGTGGTTATGGTCATCAGAAATTGGTGTGACCGACCTTCCAGAGCATTCATCGTGCACCAGGTACTAGTCTCCAGGTTCCTCCGTTGAGGCAGATCCATCCGAGGCAGTAGTAGCAGGTTGCACCAACATTAGATCAACAGAGGACATATGAGACATGCAGAGAACAACCCCAGGATGCTTCCCATCCTCAGAGAGTAGAGCACGTCCATGCTGGTGGTCGTCATCAGGGTTAGAGAGGCTGTGGAGAAGGTCGTGGTCAGCTTCATTCTCTAGCATTTCCAGGTCAAGGCGAGCCAGAAGTCATTCGAGGTACCCTTTTCTTGTTTTCTACCTTGGTGTATGACTTGTTTGATTCTAGAGATACAAAATCCTTTATATCACCAACCCTGGTCCATGCTTTGGGATTTGAGGTAGAGAGGCTTCTAGTGCCCTTTGCATTGACTACGCCAGTTAGAGGTTGATCATACTTTTTTGATGTATATAGAGGCTGTGAGCTAGGGTTTGGGAAACACCGATCATGGGGAGATTTCATATGTTTACGAATACAACCTTATGATGTCATATTCAACATGGATTGGTTGTATTCGGTGCATGATATCATGGATTGATTCAGGAAGAAGGTCATTTTCCTTAGTGTGGATAGAGAGCCGATGGTGTTTTTTGGTGAGAAAGATCCCTAGACGGGTCATAGGCACGTTCTTTCCTTATCATCCATGATGGATGATATGATGTTGAGTTCTTCAGAGGATCAACAGTTGACATTTCCTAGGGTCATAGAAGAGTACCATGATGTCTTTCCAGAAGAGGTTGTAGCATTACCCCCTCGAAGAGAGATCGAGTTGGGGATCGAGCTATACCAGGAGAATCTCCTATCTCTATGTCTCCATATATGATGACCCCATCTAAGTTAAGAGATCTACGTATACAGCTGGATGGTCTGTTATAGTGAAGTTTTATTCGGCCAAGTGTGTCACCGAGGGGTGCACTAGTTTTTTTAGTGAAGAAGGCCGATGACAGTTTTTCAGTTTTGTGTCTATTATCATCTCTTAAACAAAGTCAAAATAAAGAATAACTATCCTATTATGTGGATTGATGATTTATTCGATCAACTGATGGGTGAAAGTTGGTTCCCAAAGATCAAATTACAGTCAGTATATCATCATATGCCTGTGAAGGATGAGTATATCCCAAAGAATACTTTCCGTTATCGTCATGGGAATTATGAGTTCGTTGTAATTCCATTTGGTGTGATGAATGCTCTAGCAGTATTCATGGGATTGATGAATGCTTTGTTCAGTGAGTTCCTAGACAAGTTCTTAGTAGTTTTAATTGACGACATGCTTGTGTACTCCACATCTGGGGAGGAGCATGCAGAGCATCTACAAGCCATTTTGGGTGTTCTTAGTCAATATCAGCTATTTGGGAAGTTGTTGAAGTGTGAGTTTTGGGATCGAGAACTCCATTTATTGGGGAATTTTGTGTCCCTATAGAGAGTAGTTTTGGATCCATTGAAGATAAGAGCAGTTTCATCTTGGAAGTCCCCCAAGACAGTGTCAGAAGTGCGATGTTTCCTTGGTCTCATAGGTTACTACAGGAGGTTCATCGCCAGTTTCTCACGAGTTGCAACTCATCTGACAGCTTTGACCATGAAGGATCAGGCATTCATATGGATGGATTAGTTTCAGGAAGCTTTCGAGTATCTAAAGGAGAATTTAGTAAGTGCTCCAGTTCTTTGTCTTCTAGGTGAGGGTGTTCAGTTTGATGTTTTCTGTGATGCTTCGCATCTGGGGTTAGGAGGTGTTCTCATGAAAAAAAGATATGTTGTTTCTTATGGGTCTCGGAAGTTACGTCCCCATGAACATAGCTATTCCACTCACGATCTTGAGTTGGTATCCATGGTGTTTTCTCTGAAGATGTGGAGACATTACCTCATTGGTGGGTGATTTGTCATTTTCACCGATCAAAAGACATTGAGGTATGTTTTCTCCCAGCATGACTTGAACATACAACATCGTCGATGGATGGAGTTCTTATAGGAATATGACTTTGAGATATCATATACACCTGGAAAGGGGAATATTGTAGCTAATAAGATGAGTCGAAATTCACGTAGTGATTATATGCGTGAATCCGGTGATTCCTGGAGAGTAATGGAAGAGCTGTTAGTATTACATCTTGATATGGGAGAAGTTGGGGGTAGAGGTTGTCCTTTTCAAATGACGGTACAATCATCTCTGATGCAGAAGGTGGAAGAGTTCTAGTTGGGGGATCTCGAGGTGGAGGTTTGGAGAGACCAAGTTGTTTGTGGTGAGGCCCATGATGGTTGGACTGAGGATGGACAACACCGAGTGTTGTATCATGGAAGGATTTTTGTTCCTTTGATGATGAAAAAGATAGTTCTCAGAGTGTTACATAGTTCGACTTTAGTGGTTCATCCAGGCATGACAAAGATGTACCAAGCCTTGAAGATCCGGTTTTGGTGGTCGGGGCTAAAATATGACGTTGTGGAGTTTGTGTCTCGGTGTTTGGTTTTCCAGAAGGTGAATTCTGAACACTGTGTTCCTAGCGGTCTTCCCCATCCATTAGTGATTCCTTAGTAGAAGTGGGAGGACATCCCAATGGACTTTATTACTAGTTCCCCTCGATCTCTGGGAGGACATGATGCTATTTGGGTGGTAGTGGATCGTTTAACAAAATCAGCCCCCTTCATAGCGATCAAGGAGTTGAGCTCAATGGTGGTTTTGTCAAGGTAGTATCTAGAGGAGGTGGTGAGTCTTCATGGAGTACCCAAGATGATAATTTCTTTTTGAGATCCTCATTTTACCTCCAGGGTGTGGAGAGGTCTCCAACATGCTTTCGGTTCTCAAATATTCCTTAGAACTGATTTTTATCCTCAAACGGACGGTCAGACAAAGCGAACCATCCAGACTCTTGAAGACATTTTACAGTATTGTGTTCTTGATTTTGGAGGTTCATGGATGAATAACATACCCTTTGTGGATTTCTCTTAAAATAATAGTTTTCCCTCCACCACCAGTATGGCACCGTTGGAAGCCTTCTATGGGTGACCTTGTCGTTCTCCGTTGTGCTGAACTAGGGTCAGAGAGTCAGAAATTCTCAGACTGAAACTAGTGCAGAATACAACAGAGATGGTTCAGGTGATTTGTGAGAGGATGAAGACTGCACAAGATCGTCAGAAATCAAATGATGATCAAAGAATGAGACCCTTGGGGTTTAATGTTGGGGATCATGTGTTTCTGAAGGTGACTCCCCATCATGGGATGTGAAGGTTTGGTCATGAGAGTAAGATTTCTCCCTTGTTTGTTGGGCCTTTCGAGGTGTTAGCTCATGCTCGAGTTGTGGCGTATCGAGTAGCACTTCCCCTACAGATGAGTTGGATACATGATGTTTTCCATGTATCACATCTCCGTCGTTATCTTCATGAGGACTCTAAAATCATCGATTGGGGAGAGATCGATGTTAATGATGATAGAACCTTTGAGGATCGAACTGTGGGGATCCAAGACTACAAGGAGAAGGTGTTTCATGGGCGTTCTATCCCCTTGGTTCGTGTCTTATGGCGACATGGTGGCATGGAGGAGAGTACCTGAGAACGTGAATCATAGATACATGCTCAGTACCCAGAGTTGTTTGATGTTTAACTCTTTTGATGTATCGATGTAGCTTATGTTATTATGAACCTTTAATTTTTATGAGATATCTGCCTTTTTTTCTTTTGTGGCTTTCTCTCTTTCGAGAGGTATCTCGATAGGTTGTTGTTCATACCCACATCGTTTTCACTTTATATGGGTCTTCAATTCTCGGGGATGAGAATGTTTTGATAGGTATCTGATGTAATGGCTCAGACCTCTCTAGTTTATTCCTTTATGAAAATATGGTGTTTGAGGCGATTCAGGGGGTCAAGGGGACTTATCCCCAACACTTTTCCAATTTTACAGTTTGGTGAATTGTTCCAACGGTAGACAGTTGTGAACAGTGCAATGGTAACCTTCTATGAATAGTGCATCAGTGACCCTTGGTGAACCGTATCATGGGTAACCTTCTATGAACAGTTCCATCGGTGAACAGTTCTATCGGTAACCTCTAACAGTAACCTATCTTTCCTTTTCCAAATTTCCAATTCTATGAACAGTTCCATCGGTGAACAGTTCTATTGGTAACCTCTAATGGTATCCTCTCTTTCCTTTGCCAAATTTCTAATTCTATGAACAGTTCAATTGGTGAATAGTTCTATGGATAACCTCTAATGGTAAACTCTATTTTATTTTCCAAATTTCCACTTCTTTGAATAGATCTATTGGTGAATAGTTCTATTGGTGAGGTATAATAGTAACCTCTATCGGTAACCTCTATCAGTAGCCTCTATCGGTAACCTCTATCGGTAGCCTCTATCGGTAAACTCTATTTCCTTTGTCAAATTTTGAGTTCATAAATAGTGTTTCAAGAATGGTGAACTTTTCTTTCCTTTTCCAAATTTTTAGTTCCTGAACAGTGTTTCCAGAATGGTGACCATTTAACAGTGACCTTTTCTTTCCTTTTCCAAATTTTGAGGTTCATGAACAGTGTCTAATGGTGAGGTTCATGAATAGTTTCTAAAGGTGAGGTTCATGAATAGTGTCTAACGGTGAGGTTTATGAACAATGTATAACAGTGAGGTTCATGAATAATTTCTAATGATGAGGTTTATGAACAGTGTTTTTATTTTTCCAAATTTTGAGTTCGTGAATAGTGTTTCTAGCTTCCTACAGTTTTGCCCCTTTAGTGTTTTCCTTTGACGTAAAATTCTTTTAAATCCATGTTTTATGGACTATACGGTCAATTCAAAGTCCATAACCTCTATATTAATTATTCCTAAGGCTTGTGATGTTTTTACTTGGTGAAACTGCTTGGTTTAATGCGATCCTCTTTTAAGGGGAAATCAAGAATATCTTAATCCGCCGCTCTGTTAAATCTTCTAAAGGGACGAGACATCTTCTTCCCTAATTATTTCTCCATGTTCTAGGGTGTAAGACGCTCGAACATCTCATACCATCATGTAAGAGTTTCAAAATCAGACATTCCTCCTTGGATTTATTCCGCTCTGTTTTGATGCAACTAAGCTGTATCGGTCAATCTTCTATATAAGGTCTGTTTTATCGTCGTTATTTTGGGGTTCATATTATCCTATTTATCCTTTCCATATTATAGCATGTAATATCCATGATTCTAATGGGGTTTTCTTGGGTTCTGGTTGGTGCGATCATACCATGGAATCCTCAGGTGGATTGTCACGAACCAGGCCGGGTCGCCATCTGACCCGGTGCCCGACCTGGTCCGCGGCAAGGCCCGAAGGGCGTTCTCGAACCCCACGGGCTGGCACAAGTGCCCGGGTACCAAGAGTAACCTGTGGGAATGGTTTACCCGAACTAGTATACACAAACACTATCAAGAGAATAGAAAATGAAACTAGAAATCGACAACCAAAGAGACCATTAAACTGAAATCAAATTTAAAGGTTTACAACTAGAACCAACATCCAAAAATAAACGACAACAAAAGAGACTAAAAAAAACTATAACTCAAACCTCCAACCGACAAGAGTGGTGTAGCATCCGCACGCCACAACACAAACCTGCATGAGAGACCATCATTGACCAAAAACACCATCGATGAGCACGACGCACAACCTGGAATACACAAGAAACAAGGTCTACATACACCCGAAGGTGTATGCAGGGTGTGAGCGAAAAGCCCAGTAGGACGTCACCCAATAAAAAGGATCCATGCCACAACATCAAAAGGACAATTTAAAGTGCTTATTCATGTTATACTTTCGAAATCCTTTTAAAGAAAACATTTACAAGCCAAATGCTAATGGAAAACACTAAAAGAACTCATTTCACAAACACAATTTTTTAAAGAGGAAGAGAAAAGTTCATTATGGGCACACACACACACACTCACACACACACACACATACTCTCACATGCACACACATACACACACACACACACTCTCACACACACACACACACACACACACCCAAGTGGTCCTCCATATTCCGACAAAAGGCACCACGCCAAAGATGGTAGAGCACTATGGGTAAATCCCCTGAGGTTCATCTAGCTCTAGTGGGACCCTAGAACCTCATGTCTCGGTGAAACGTGGCTTAGAAGGCCACGAACCTCAGAAAACGTGGCTTAGAAGGCCACGAAACTCAGAACACATGGCTTAGAAGGCCATGACCCTCAGATATCATGTTTAGATAGTGTTGCAATCGTCAATCCAGCTAAGTGAAACAGGGAAGATAACCATCCGGTTCACTAGCGCACTAGTTCTAGTCCGCCCACCTAGATACCCAGGGTTTTCCCTTGTGATCAAACAAGTTTCACATTCACATAGTATATTTATTTCTCATGTCACAGACCAAACAAGATATTGCACACAAAAGTCACCATTTGCATACCCAAAAAAAAAACATTTCGAAAAACTCATGCACTCCAAAATACCTTTCTAAAAATACATCTATCATTACATAATCATTTCGTAAATCCCCATTTGGCAACCCTAAAGGAACTTAAACAATTTGTACAACATAGAAATCATTATTTAAAGAACACAAAAAGGGTCGACACAAATAAAAACAACCAATTGCAAACAAGAGAGTCGTTCAAACCACTTGCTTAATAAATTATCCTTAAAACTAGTTTCACACCAACTGCACAATTATCTGGACCATCTGCACCTAGAACCCAACTTGAAAACATTACACCAAAACAACAACGATTTTTACGTGCAAAGGCCATTTTCAAATCAATTTCACACTCAACTATTATAAAACCTCACTTGCACCATATAAACAATTGATTAAACAATTTTAGGATTTACCCCAATAAGGACGAAATGAAAAACATGATCGTTTCTAGAGAAAGAGAAATTTTCAAAATGCATACATGTCAAATAATATATATTTTTTAAATGCATTTCACACAAAATGTGAAGCACGACCAACCATTTATACAACAACAAACATATAAACAACAAGACCATACTATTTTGGAAATTCTATTTCATCAAACGAGCATGCCAAACCATTTTAAACCTAGATCACATCACGCAGTTAAATCATATAACATATTAAATTAAATAAAAAACCAAATTAAATTATCCATAGGATGTAAAGGCATGAAACCACCTACCTCAGGTGTTGGAGACTCCACAAAATTTAGGGCGCGGATCTAATTGCTCATCCAACGTGCCACAACAAATGCCAAGGAACCTTAGAAACAAGTATCGACAAATGCATCAGCATTAAACCAACTTCACCCTAAAAATCTAACATGACAACCCCTAAAAATCAAGAAACAAAAACGAAGGGGTTCCGCAAGACTCGAAAATACTAAAAATGCAGTCAAACGTTCCTTTGTGACTCAACGCAAACAAACGCTAAACCATAGCACAATTTGTATAATTTATAAACTACAAATAACCAAATCAACATCAATTTTTCACATAAAAAACACTTATATCGCATGAAAATATCAACTGCAACTACAAACATTATTCGCATCAAATAAAATAATAAAATAATATGCTAAATTAATTTAAGAAGAAAATTAATTCGTCAAAACATTGTTAAATTCGAAATCACCTTCCTTGGACGCAGCGACATCCAAGATTGGGTGCGAAACATCAATTGCAACCAATTCGCATCACAAGAAACTCAATCGATACCCTTCACAAAACGAGGGGTCACATGTCAGAGGGAAGGTCAGCCAAAAGGGATGTCGTGCCGACGCTTCGTTGGCGGAAGGAGGTTGCTCCATATGAAAAAAACACAGGTTGGGGTTCGGCCACAAGGATGCTGTCCGGAACAAAATGAAGAGTATGCTTGGCGGTTGGCTTTAGGTGAGGCGTGAGCAAGCTGGCCGAACATGTTTCCAGGGGGGATTGTGGCTCGGATGGATAAGGTGAGAAGGGGGTGTCGCGCGACGGAAAGAAAGGGATGGGGTGCGGCGCATCTGGGAAGCAGCAAGGGGGAGTCGGGCAGGTGGTGTGACACTGGACGGAGTAGGGGGCGGCAGTTCAGGTTCGCCAGAGGGTGGTGCTGGCCAGGTGGAGTCGGCCGAGGGAAGTAGGGGGAGGGTGCACTTTGGACTGATCCGAGGGCAAGGGGATTCAGCAGGAATGCACAGGGGAGATGAGATGTGTTCGGGGGAGAGGCCAAATGGAGGAGTCCTAGGAGAGGCCTAGGGGGTTCGTGTGACGGAAAGGGGCAGCTGGAAAGAGGAGGCTTCCGGCGAGGGTTGCATAGGGTTTCATCGGACCAGGCAAAGGGGAAGGGGGGGGGGGGCAACGCCGGCTCGGAAGAGGGTGCGCCGACATGGTGTTGTGGTGCCGGACGAAGTAGGCGGGTGGGTGACACCGGATGGGAGGCAGCGGCGTAAAGAGAGGGCCAAAGAGGTGGTGGGGGTGCGAGGTAGGGTTTCAGGGGGGATAGGTCACAGCGCAAGAGACGGGGAGGGGGAGAGGAAGTGGGAAAAAAATAAAGGGAAAGAAAATAGGGGGAAAGGAAAAAGAAAAGATAAATAAATAAAGAAGAAAATAAAATATAAAACAAAATACATTTATAATAATAAAAGGGTGGTAATAAGATAAAATAAGAGTTAACACTTATAACAATAATGATAATAATATTAATATAAAAAATAACATCCTCAACTAATAATAATAATATTATTATTGAAATAATTTATCAAATTTTTATCGCATATTTAATTTTATTTCTTTATTATTATTATTATTATTATTTTGCTAATTGAACGACGGGCGGGTCACTCGGCGGCACTGGCGAAGTCACACGGCTTCACAATTATGTTTTGCCTGTGCGTCGCATGCTGTCAAGTCCCGATGAGCCGGGCGAGGTCACGCGGCATCAGCGAGGTCACGTGTCAAGGCCAAAACATTAATTTATCTATGAAAAAGAGCAAAAACCCAGTTGGGATTGCCCTGCATTTCATATACATATATATATATATATATAAATAGAAATAATCATTTGAAGCAGATAAAATTATAAGATAAAACATAAAAATTAGAAACATGTCGCAGCGCGAAGACCGGGTGTGACAATTCTCCCCACCAAAAAGCTTTCCGTCCCCAGAAAGCCACAACCAGAACCAAACCCCACAATAGTAAACCAAACTCCCTTAAGGTTCAAAGGGGATCCCCACAAACACCAAACAAAGAGGGGCAAAAGTATCGTGCTCAGAGAAAGTGATTCAAAGACAACATCGAGAAACTCATATAAAGATTTTCTGATATGTGTCTCCTACCCCAAAGAGCTAGAACGCCTCCAGTTGACTGACCGAGGAAGGGAACCCTCTCACCCACGGAAACCAACTTCACAAGCCGAAACATCTCAAACATTACTAAACGAAAACAACACCATTTTTCTAGAAAAAACAACAAGGTCAAACCACGTCCACGAAACACTCTTATCACTTATCACCAATAAATATTTAAAAATAGAAGCAATAGATTAACATGGGGAGGCCCAAGGGGCTCCCCACCATTTGGAACTCACTGACGCTCGAGACGAGACTGGAAAACTGACACGAGGAGGTTCGGGCGGACTCCCTGCCATTAAAGAAAATTCCAGCACTGATTCATTCTCGAGACATTTTTGCGAGACCCAATGTGGGTCTCCCCACCATTAAGAACATACAAACGCCCAAGACGAGACTAGAAAACCAACATGGGGAGGTCTGGGCGGACTCCCCACCATTAAGGAAATGCCAACACCATTTTATTTTAGAGACCTCTGTGCGAGACCCGTCTTGGGTCTCATTACCATTAGAACAAACAGAGGATACAGAACTTTAAAAAAAATTCTTGATGGTGACCAAACACCCCACCACAAGGGGCGGGGAGGGAGGGGCCCGACTACTGGGGCGTCAAAAGAATGACCCAAGACAAACTAGCATTTCCAAATTCCTAGATGCGCATTATTCAAGTTTGAGACAAATTTACCCAACAGACTCCCATAAGGACCACTAAAAAGATTATATCCAGTGGGACGTAATCCCCAATACTTTTAAGGAAACAAGATGAACACGCCTCCACATGGTCGTGAAAACCTTATGCAACCAGACTGCTCATTCAGAGTAGAAGAACCTTGGAGACAATTTAAACTGCCTCTGGTTTTAACACTGGTGACAGAAATAAAGTTGGGGTCCCATCCACTCCCAGGGTTCCTGACCACGCGTCAGCTTCACTCCGAGGCCTATGGATAGAGCCCTAATGTTTGAAGCATCCCCAGCCTCGCAGTCAGGTATTGAGAACTCCCGTGCAAAGATTCTCTTTTTGGTGTCACACGCAACCTCACTGCAATTGAGACGACACCAGAAACACAACACATTGCAGCATCTGACTAATCATACGCGGAACCTTCGCCAACACTAGAGTTGAAATGGTGCATGCGCATCACCCTTTGTCACACTAAATGAGAACACGACACCACCAATCGTCACCTGAACATGACTGTTGCTATTGAGAGGAACTTTATGCTGAGAAAGACCTCAAACCGTGTCTTAAACAGCACGTGATTCCTGCGAATGACCATAACAGCCTCATACGACTTGGTCTGCCAAACTAGTAGCCTAACACGAACCTTTCCTTAAAAGAAACAAACCAAAGACCAGAGGTCATTTAGAACGATTGACTTCTCCAACAACATATGGTTTCTTCCACCTTTTTTCCACTGGGGTCTCTTTACCACTTCCAAAGGGACCTCACATTGCAAGACGTCACGGAACATGACCCTTGCAACCGATGCGAATACTACAAGGCCCTTCAAGACACTGGTCAACACTGAAAATTCCGAACTGCCTTCACCCTTCCCCACTGGAGTTCCTTTCGTCATTTCTAGGGGGAACCTTCAAATGCAACGACGTCAAATTTCATATCTGACGACTCAGACAACATAAAGAAACCAAAACCCTGTTCAACTCCCCTCGCATCTGTCATCCTGCTGTGGGAGGATCCACTTGTTGTAAAAAGAAGAGGTGGGTTCAATTCTAGAATTCAAGAAGATATTCCTCTGATCGACTGGAGGGTCGACAAACGAAAAAATTGCCTGTGGCCACACATAAATCACTTGTCAACACTTTATAGGGGGCATACACTAGTTGAGAAAGAAAACCATGGACCCAACTAAACTGGTTCAGTATTCAACGCATACCAGAAGCGCACACTAAACATACGGGGGAACCAATGAAAGGGCTTCCTGAAGAACTTTCAAAAGAATTCACTAACTACACGAAAACATACCAACTTACAAATAAAAATTCAATCTCGGAACACAAGTCATTTAGTAAGGATCCTCGACTCAAAACGCCTCACATGAGACATTTCCAAAACACAAGGACACGCCACACAAACACCGTTTACTAAAACACCAAATTTTCCTTTTTCCTTTAACAAAACATTTTGAAAATAAGCAAACTCAGTAGATTGCACCAACACCAATGGTGTCCCATGAGCCTCGCACATGCATGTTCTCGTGCCACACTAGCACCCACCTCATATCCATCCAAGCACTCATCCACTCATGACATTAACCATTTTTTTCCCATATACACTCATGTATGTGGTTTCCTACGAGAACACCAAGGGTCAAAAACAAACCATTCCATTTTTTTTCAAAACCAAAACATCCAACCCACACCTTTCAAACCTCAAACCTCATTTTATTTTTAAAGCGCTTCATTTAAAAAAAAATTAATTTCCAAGTCCAAAACATTTTTACTAAAAAACCAAATTCTCACGAATCCAAAACAAGGAGACGAGAAACAATGCAGGAGGAAACTATGGTCAGCGGATGATTGGAACATATGGTTGGCAGCCATACGCCGATCACACCACTGGCCACAAAGAGCATTTTAGGATAGTGTCTCTGGAACCACAAGGCTTGCCAGACCCTGCGAGCTCATTAAGACCACTGACCTTACTCCCTTTTCGTTTCCCCAAGACAAGATTAACCGCAAGGACCAAAAACTCAGACAAACCTCAACATACTTTGGTAACTCGAGTCCTGCCACGAGGTGTGATGGCCAGGAACATTGCTCATAGTCAGGACGTCGAGCCCCGACAACCTTAACTCAAGTCTACCATGACTCTAACCTGAAAGAACATGACCCAAAAGAGGAAACCTTGCACTCTGATACCATTTTTTCACGAACCAGGCCGGGTCGCCATCCGACCCGGTGCCCGACCTGGTCCGCGGCAAGGCCCGAAGGGCATTCCCGATCCCCATGGGCTGGCACAAGTGCCTGGGTACCAAGAGTAACCTGTGGGAACGGTTTACCCGAACTAGTATACACAAACACTAACAAAATAATAGAAAATGAAACTAGAAATTGACAACCAAAGAGACCGTTAAACTGAAATCAAATTTAAAGGTTTACAACTAGAACCAACATCCAAAAATAAACAACAACAAAAGAGACTAAAAAAAACAATAAATCAAACCTCCAACTGACAAGAGTGGTGTAGCATCCGCACGCCACAACACCAACCTGCATGAGAGACCATCAATGACAAAAACCACCATCGATGAGCACGACGCACAACCTGGAATACACAAGAAACAAGGTCTACATACACCCGAAGGTGTATGTAGGGTGTGAGCGAAAAGCCCAGTAGGACGTCACCCAATAAAAAGGTTCCATGCCACAACATCAAAAGGACAATTTAAAGTGCTTATTCAAGTTATACTTTCGGAATCATTTTAAAGAAAACATTTACAAGACAAATGCTAACGGAAAACACTAAAAGAACTCATTTCACAAACACAATTTTTTAATGAAGAGAAAAGTTCATTATGGGCACACACACACACACACTCACAGACACACACATACTCACACACACACACACACACACACTCACATACACACACACACACACACACACACTCACACCCAAGTGGTCCTCCATATACCAACGGAAGGCACCACGCCAAAGATGGTAGAGCACTATGGGTAAATCCCCTAAGGTTCATCTAGCTCGAGTGGGACCCTAGAACATCGTGTCTCCATGAAACGTGGCTTAGAAGTCCATGAACCTAAGAAAACGTGGCTTAGAAGGCCACGAACCTCAGAACACATGGCTTAGAAGGCCACGACCCTCAGATATCATGTTTAGTTAGTGTTGCAATCGTCAATCCAGCTAAGTGAAACAAGGACGATACCCATCCAGTTCACTAGCGCACTAGTTCTAGTCCGCCCACCTAGATACCCAGGGTTTTCCCTTGTGCTCAAACAAGTTTCACATTCACATAGTGTATTTCTTTATCATGTCACAGACCAAACAAGATATTTCACACAAAAGTCACCATTTGCATACCCAAAAAAAACATTTCGAAAAACTCACGCACGCCAAAATACCTTTCTAAAAATACATCTATCATTACGTAATCATTTCGAAAATCCCCATTTGGAAACACTCAAGGAACATAAACAATTTTCACAACTTAGAAAGAATTATTTAAAGAACAAAAAAAGGGTCGATGCAAATAAACACACCCAATTGCAAACAAGAGAGTCGTTCAAACCACTTGCTTAATAAATTATCCTTAAAACTAGTTTCACACCAACTGCACAATTATCTGGACCATCTGCACCTAGAACCGAACTTGAAAACATTACACCAAAACAACAATGATTTTTATGTGCAAATGCCATTTTCAAATCAATTTCACACTCAACTATTATAAAACCTCACTTGCACCATATAAACAATTGATTAAACAATTTTAGTATTTACCCCAATAAGGACGAAATGAAAAACATGATCCTTTCTAAAGAAAGAGAAATTTTCAAAATGCATACATGTAAAATAATATATATATATTTTTAAACGCATTTCGCACAACCTGTGAAGCACGACCAACCATTTATACAACAACAAACATATAAACAACAAGACCATACTATTTTGGAAATCCGATTTAATCAAACGAGCATGCCAAACCATTTTAAACGTAGATCACATCATGCAGTTAAATCATATAACATATTAAATTAACTAAACAACCAAATTAAATTATCCATAGTATGTAATGGCATGAAACCACCTACCTCAGGTGTTAGAGACTCCACAAAATTTAGGGTGCGGCTCCAATTGCCCATCCAACGCACCAAAACAAATGCCAAGGAACCTTAGAAACAAGTATCGACAAATGCATCAGAATTAAACCAACTTCACCCTAAAAATCTAACCTGACAACCCCTAAAAATCAAGGAACAAAAATGAAGGTGTTCCGCAAGACTCGAAAATACTAAAAATGTAGTCAAACGTTCCTTTGTGACTCAACGCAAACTAACGCTAAACCAGAGCACAATTTGTATAATTTATAAACTACAAATAACCAATTCAAAATCAATTTTTCACATAAAACACACTTATATCGCATGCACATATCAACTGCAACTACAAACATTATTCGCATAAAATAAACTAATTAAATAATATGCTAAATTAATTTAAGAAGAAAATTAATTCGTCAAAACATTGTTAAATTTGAAATCACCTTTCTTTGACGCAGTGACATCCAAGATTGGGTGAGAAACACCAATTACAACCGATTCGCATCACATCCAACTCAATCGATACCCTTTACAAAACGAGGGGTCGCGTGTTGGAGGGAAGGTCATCCAAAAGGGATATCGTGCCGACACTTCGTTGGCGGAAGGAGGTTGCTCCATACGAAAAAAAAACACAGGTAGGGGTTCGGCCACAAGGATGCTGGCCGGAACAAAATGGAGAGTATTCTTGGCGGTTGGCTTTTGGTGAGGCGCGAACAAGCCGGTCGAACATGTTTCCAGGGGGATTGCGGCTCAGCTGGATAAGGTGAGTAGGGAGAGTCGCGTGGCGGAAAGAAACGGATGGGGTGCGGCGCATCCGGGCAGCGGCAAGGGGGAGTCTGGCAGGTGGTGCGATACCGGACGGAGTAGGGGGTGGCGGTTCGGGTTCGCCGGAGGGTGGTGCGTGCCAGGTGGAGTCGGCCGAGGGAAGCAGGGGGAGGGTGCACGCTGGACAGATCCGAGGGCCAGGCGATTCGGCGAGAAGGCGCAGGGGAGATGAGATGTGTTCGGGGGAGAGGCCAAACGGTGGAGTCCGAGGAGAGGCCTAGGTGGTTCGTGCGACAGTAAGGGGCGGCTGGCAAGAGGAGGCTTCCGGTGAGGGTTGCGTAGGGTTTCATCGGACCAGGCAAAGGGGAAGGGGGGGGGGCAACGCCGGCTCGGAAGAGGGTGCGCCGGCATGGTGGTGTGGCGCCGGACTAAGTAGGCGGGTGGGTGACACCGGATGGGAGGCAACGGCGTGAAGAGAGGGCCGAAGAGGTGGTGGGGCGTGAGGTAGGGTTTCAGGGGGGATAGGTCGCGGTGCAAGAGACGGGTAGGGGGAGAGGAAGTGGAAAAAAAATAAAGGGAAAGAAAATAGGGGGAAAGGAAAAAAGAAAAGATAAATAAATAAAGAAGAAAAGAAAATATAAAACAAAATACATTTATAATAATAAAAGGGTGGTAATAAGATAAAATAAGAGTTAACACTTATAACAATAATGATAATAATATTAATATAAAAAATAACATCCTCAACTAATAATAATAATATTATTATTGAAATAATTTATTAAATTCTTATCGCACATTTAATTTTATTTCTTTATTATTATTATTATTATTATTTTGCTAATTGAACGATGGGCGGGTCACTCGGCGACGCTGGTGAAGTCGCACGGCTTCACAATTATGTTTCACCCGTGCGTCGCATGCTGTCAAGTCCCGATGAGCCGGGCGAGGTCACGCGGTGTCGGCAAGGTCGAGTGTCAAGGCCAAAACATTAATTTATCAGTGCAAAAGCGCAAAAACCCAGTTGGGATTGCCCTGCATTTCATATATATATATATAGAAATAATCATTTGAAGCAGATAAAATTATAAGATAAAACATAAAAATTAGAAACATGTTGCAGCGCGAAGCCTGGGTGTGACATGGATGCAGTTGATGCGAGAGGATAATCGTGACCCGCTGGGTGGATAAAGAATGTAAAGAACTGTTTGAGGTAGGGGATTCATTGATCATATTTTCTTTTATGTGCCACTATATTGTTATCATGTATTATCCAACTAGACCATAATGGAATTGACATAATAAATATTTGAACCAAATAAATAAATTGATATCGCTCGTATGTTATTGCCCCTTGTTTTATAGATAGTGTGATATCCTTGCTTGCTTTGTTTAGCTGTTTGTTCTTGATGAAAATTTGTAAAGAGCATAAACCAGAATTAATTAATAAATGATGGCTATGGATAAAGCGGCATGTAAATGAATTTGGTTATTCTTGTTTTAATTTTATGTTAATCAAATTGGTGTAGTAAGAATGTTTAATTATTTGTGATAACTTACTGATTAGGTTTCCATAATTTTGGAACCTATGAATAATAAATCTAATAATTAGATATGGATTAAAGAACTAATTGTTTGATAATTCCTTGAAGGGTTCTCAGTTACCGTCTTTATTATTAAAGGACTAAGAGACCAATTGAGGAGATGTTTGTTTTACTGCTTCTTGTGCTATGATGTGAGCCTGGATGGTTGTTGTGATATGTGGGGGAATGGAGACTTTTGGTTGTGGAAGCAGACGATGCCTAGAGTGGTGACATGCATCAGGTTTTGCATGTGGGTGTTAGGGAGGACACCAGGGATGATGGAATAGGATGTATGTGATTGTTGGATGCTTTCTAATTATTATTGGTTTATTATCTTCTTTACTTTTCCCCACTGATAAAGGTAGCTGGTCTTACTTACCCTTCTTCCAAAAGAGGCGAGGATGCAGGGGTATGCCACATGATTTATGTGTTTAGATTCTCAAGGGAGGATGGGTCTACGCTCTTGTTATAGGCGAAAAAGACTCGACGGTTATTACATCTACTCACCGTGTTGACCCCCCTTGAGTTTAGTAGCATATAATGCTTTTCTAGAATGCTTGGGAATATGGGAAAGTAATTCTGTAATGAATAATTAAATAAATGGTGTTAACCCATGGGGTTGGATTTCTCCAGAACATAATGATGAGGATGTAATTTTAAAGGGGAAATGGACTTTGGGTGTGATGCTAATGAAATTTAATGTGTAATTGTTCATGTTTAATTAATGTTTAAAGAATTAATTAATTTAACGTGAAATTGGTAAGAAGGGAATGAAATAATGTATTAAGTCTCTTTAAATGGTTGTGTGATTATAGGATACACAGTCTTAGAAGTGGCAGCTCGGAGTCCGAGATACGTTAGATGCAGTTGAGTCTATGACTTAGTTATTCCCATAGTGTGGTTGTCAGATATAGTATATTCTGTACTTTTTGTGTTTCTATATGCTACTCCACCCTGTCTGGAAGGGAAATTGACACCCCAGGGATTCTGATCCCTAGGGGGTGTTTTCCCCAACATTCCAGTGGGAGGATGAATGGATGACTGCCCCCTATGGCCCCACTCTCTTCTCTTGGTAGTTACTTGTGATGGTAGACACAACAATTAGTTTTCCCCATATAGGTGAGTAGAGGGTTGTAATGGCTTTTGGTTATTCACACACATATATTCTGGATAATGTATCCCATGGACTACTAAAGGTGTTACGTGTATAGTTTGTGATTTCTTGAGGAGCCTTACTCGGTGTATGGGCTGTAATGGATTGAGGTATAATACCTGATGTATGGTACACATTATGTGGTCTGTGGTGGCTCCTAGAAACTACTTGGTTACTTCTCTTAGATGGACGTGGTGGTTTTGTTGCACGAGATACATGTTGTGGTGCTTATCCTTGGTGTCTGAGGGAAATCCTTTTTGGAGAGAGATACTCAGGATGTGAGATGTTGGGGAAAAGCGGCAAACCAGTGGGGGTGTAGTAGCAGTGTATCCTTGATATTATTTATTATATGATAAATTCTTGTATGCGTTACTTATTGAGAGTAGCCATGGTGAGGTTGGGAACTTAGTATACCTGTTTAGGTGACGAGTTAGTTTTACTTGTTGTTCACTATGTTTTAGCATGCTTTCTTTACTTTTTCATGAGAGGATTTGGGGAGGATACTACTGAGTATACTGTTATACTCACCCTATGTATGTATAGATTGTTTTTTAGGTCAATTGGAGCAGGTTGGAGAATAGAGAGGTGTTTACTAGCTTGGGGTTGTAGGAGCTATTCGGGCTTGTGGTTGCTGCTGTTTTACTTCTGTTTGGGTACTTTATGTTTTTTCCACTTTCAGTTTTAGTAGTTTTTCATGAAATTTCATATGTTCACTTGGGATTTCATTCATCTTACTGGTTGAGTTGGAGTTGGTTGGTCTCTATCTTATCTCTCTCTTCTGAATGTGTTCTCTTAGAAGGGTAATGCCTCCCATTGGTGTGTTTACTATACCCTCAGTGCTAGTCGCCAACCTGGGGCCTACTAGAGGCGGGTATCGAGGGTCATTATCTCCCTTATCACATTGTCGACCTAGGAGGCGTACACTTTGTGGGGAGGGGGTCATGACAATACATCTTTGTACATCCAGGATGAATATAGGATGATAAAAAATGAGGTTTATCTGATAAATTATTCTTTAATTCTTATATTAATAAGATTTGTAATCTATACTTAACCTGTATCATTCCACTATAGTCCTGACTAAAATTACAACATTTCAAACCTTCTTTTATAGATCCAAATATTCCTGATATGACACTTTAATCATCACCTAAAAATATGTCTGAACATTTATCTAAGATAGATAGGATTCATCCAATTATATCATGATTTTAGGTTCTGTCCCTTTCCAATACATATGTATTTGATTTCCATCAATCCTAAAGAAGGACAAGTTGACAAGGTATTTCTGACACAGAGCACTATTATCCTGGTTCACTTTCCCAATGTGGTAATTTATATAGATAACATAACATTTAATTAATCCGAAACAACTTCATTGAAAAATATTCAACATTTTCCAAGTTAATATTTACATCAAGATTTTATGATGGGTATATATATCACACCATTCACCATAATGATAATGACTTCATATCATCAAAGGAAAAATTATGAATGGATATTCCAAGTCACGAGTTAAATAATTTTAGTCAAGAACATTCAATTGGAAAGAGGAATAATATATTACCATGTAATTAAATATGAGAACACATATTAGTCTCTTAAATTAATCTTCAGGATAGATAAAAAATCATCTCTAATGTATATTTGTTTGGAAACTAGCTCATTGAAAAACCTTGTCTTCAGTTTCTTGAAATTTTATTCAAACTAATCTATCCAAAATAACACGGATCCATTATATGTCAACATAATTACTAGATTTATTATCCATAATTAATATACCAAAAAAGATGTTATTATCCATCCAAATCATGAAAATAAAATATTTCAGTCACCATCTTGCTTCAGGTGTATTTTTCAATAACGTTTTTTATTAAATAGATCTACCAATACCCTCTTTATTATGATTACATAAATAATGAATGGTACTTTATTCATCCATCATTCATATTTACTGAAAATTTTATAAAACACATTATTACTCAAGGTATTCAAAACTATTCTCAAATGATCTCCATGATATGACTCCCTCTACAAATATAAAATAATATTTTATAGAATAACAACCACTAATTGATCATGTAGTAATATAAGAAATCTATTCATTAGATTCATAAAGATAGCTGGGGAATTCACATGTCCAAATATCATAACTATAAACTCATATTTTCTATACCTTATAGAAAAGAATGTCATGTATATTTACTCATTTTCAAACCTCAACTAATGATATCTATATATGTGGAAAATCGTTGAATGATATCGATCTCCTAATAGTTAATAAAAAATCATCAATACATGGTAGATTATACTTGATCTTAATATTAATTTTTATGCTTCATATAATCAATTAAAATATTAATTAATACACATATCTTCATAAAAAAAGAATAAGTTTACCCCATGGTGATGCAATTGTACAAATGGATCCTGTAATGAAATTCTCTTGGTGTTTCTTCTTTCAATCATACAACTCAATAAAGATTATTCTATACGGAGTATTTGAAATATGTGTTTTACCACATTTTAGTTCTATTGAAAACTCAAATTCATGATTGGGCTTAATATTGGAAAAATCATCTAGATCTATGTTTCCATATCCAATTATAAAAACAGTGTCATTAGTAATGACTTTCTCCAAAACAATTTGAGATACAAAGCCCACATGAATAAATAATACGAACTATAAAATAGAAGTAGTTTCCAATAGAAGTTCATATTCATACTCACATTACTAGACAATTGTTTATTCCTTTGGAATATGAATTTTGAATTCCCTTCCATAGAAATTAATATTGTATTTATATAAAAAAGGAATATACATTCCCAAAATCACATTAAAGTCGAAATAAGAAGAATCATAATTTTTTCAGCAAGTTTATTCTCATAAAAGTCTTTCATAAAAGAGATATAGATGTGAGTTGTGAAAATTACACCATTCCTATCTTTCAATGAAATTTCAACATCTATTTGATTATGGTGGGGATGTGATATAGTTATAAACTTTTTCAGAAATAAAAGAGTTCGTAAAACCAAAATTAAATAAGACATTAATAGTTATATATTTCTTTCTTAGTGTATCTTTCTCATGTATATACTCACGATTCTCATTAGTAGTTGGGATCACATGACCATTCCCTTTATCGTAATAATTATGTTGTTTTTATGTTGATTTCCCTCATTAACCATCATATTTGGGCACTGGTTTTTATAATACCCATACTCATTACAGTTGTAGCATTGTAGTATGGGTGATTCATTTGGTATATTAGTCTCCACATTTATTTAATTATCTTGACTCTATATACATATATATTCAAAAATAAAATTCTATATGACATTAATTTCCAATGTTAAAGCATCTACAAGATCCCCATGAATCTTTCCTCACCTTTTTAATAAAGTATGATTCTTGTCCTTTCCAGCATTTGTTTTATTATAAAAAAACCATTTAAACTCCATCGTTATCTACATATTAGAATAATTATTATGATGAGAATTTCAATAAACTATTTATACCCTAAAAACACATTGGAAAATATATTCATCTCAAACAATATACTATATGAAAAATTATTTTCAGAGTCTTAGTTCTAAGACATTGAATAACCAATCGATTTTTCTATCTGTATCAATGATAAAACAAAAATTATACCTCACAAGCCTTTTAATGTTCTCATTATTGGTACTAGTTGATTCATCATCTATATTATTAATATTAATGAATTCAATTCCTTTTTTATAAAAATATTTTAAGGAAAATAATTACTAAAATATGTTATAATAATTGGTTTCATATACCCAACTTGAACATTACTTTTGACTTCCATTACATTTATACAATTTGATATATATATATATATACATGATTGTATTATTACAATAATAGCGTTGATATTTCCAAATCCACTATTTTCATGGTAATCTCATTATATTACGTATCTTATCAAAAATTTATAGCAGTTCCTTAATATAGTGAGAACCTAGAGATGTTATGGAAATAATACTTAATATATGTTATAAGGTCTTGATAAATCATAATGTCTGGTCACAAATGAATTTTGAGTATTCGGTGTTGTGGGATCATATGCATCGATACTTTTTCCAAATAAAGTATCACTTATTTATCTTAAGGACATGACCACCAATATGAAAATGCATGTTTTAGGTTGCATTATTTGTTCTTATATAAGAACATGTATATTGGTCTTCAGACATAATATTGTTATCAATGTTAAAAATTTCATCATGTGCTTTGATTCTAGGAAAACAAATTGATAATTAAGTATTCATGAGGAAACTTCTGTTGATTGAATCATTGTTGGAATACAATTGGTTAAATGATAAAGATATTACTTTGTTACTTTTGAGTTGAGGAAGAGATACCTTGGGGTCCCATGTTGACTAGGATTGTAGTACCTTCATCAATCCTTGGCCATTGTATAAGAAGGTATATCCGAGTAGTAAGGCCATGAAGTAAAAAATGAAAAAAAGGATAATGACACAATTATACATCCTTCTTTATGATATATCATTGGAAAAAGTTATTATAATACACAAATCATGTTCATTAGATCTAGTTACATCTATTAAATTAGTTATCTCCTTACAAGAAATTTTGGGTTTCTATACTATGCTCTTGGTATACGGGTTGGACTCACTGCTATCATGATTATGATCTAGTGGGGAACACACAATGTGTGTCCCTGAGTCACACCTATTCAAATGAATGGGGATTTAGAATGTAGTGTTCCACGCCTGTTAGGGGTGTTGATTGTATGAGTATGACCAATCACATGTAAAAATAATTAAATTTTATAACTAAATTATAGAATAATATTGACTAGACTTAGTTCTCAAGGTATTCATAAGTTTATTGATCATTAAAGATAATATATGAAAATATAATTTTTTGAATGAACATAGGATATTCAGGGATCATTAAATAATTTGAGTGGTTTATGTTATGATTTAATGGTTCTTATGTTATGAGATAAAATTTAATAATGTTAAAATTGTGTTATAAAATAGTGGGGACATTTATGAAAATTTAACTATGTAATACATGTAAAAAATGGTATAAAATAATGTTATTACTTCCTAGGGAACAAAGTGAACTTTTGGAAAGTATAACCTTGGTAGAAAATCATATTTTAGCCTCCTAAATAGGTAGATCTCGAGTGTGAATGATTTCATTGAGAGAATCTCTCCCATAATCTCTTATCATGTTGATAGAGAGTGATTCCCAAAGATGAACAAGGTTGGACTGATCCCACTCTCTCAATCGAGTCTGTATTATTCAAGAGATTGAAGGGATATTGTAAGGCTCTTTGATTTTCAATTCAATAACCTAGGAACTCTTTATAAAAAATTCGATAATTTGGGATCTTTTGTGGATGATATATAGGATTCCTATCCTAGAAGATTTTTTCCTCAACAATTCTACAATGAGATAATCAAATCAAAAATTTTAATCTAACAAGGTAGCATTTCAATATTTCTTTTGATTTTATTTATAAAAATTTAGTTGAATTATTCCTGATTCATTTTGAAATTATAGAATGTGGTTCTTAGATTCATTTTTTTATTGTGTATGCAAATATAAAAAATTACAAATTACATATTTTCTCACACTTCCCCTGCATTTAAGGTTCCGTCAATTGATATCAGATGAACCATGTAATTATTTAAGTAGAAAAAATTTAAATTTCAATGATATTTTTATATCATTTGGAAAGAGGGTTTTGATATGGTCATAATGAAACTAACAACATATAAATTAGATTTCATATCTCTATGATATAGTTGACATAATATTGACGGGTTTTATGTAAAAATTTATATAGGATATTAATGTTTTACTATTTTATTCAATATATTGTCTACTAGTATGACAAACCAATATTTTTGGAATGTATCCTCTTAAATAAATTTAATTTAATAGAACCCTTATTTTTCATTCATCACCAATATTAAAAAAATAGTGATATACTATTAAATATTAACATGATTATTAGAATAATAATGTGACCATTAGGAATAGTGGCATGACATTCGAAATAATAAACAAACCAATTAATATATAAATAATATTTATGTATATTAGAAATGATAATATGATATATTTATGTTATATAATAAGTGAATGAATGGTCTAGAAATTTTTAATTAAATATTGATTTTTTTGTGAAATGATTTTTTTCACGTTTATAATAAATATAATTATATAAAATAAAATTATTTTCCCTAAAATATATTCATAAATTAATATTTTTTTCTTAGTATTATAATATGATTTTATGATTCCTTAAATAATTTTCAATGAATCCTAAAATCATTTATAATTTCAAAATTGATATTTTTTGAATAAATGATAATTTCAATTAAAAAATAAATTCATCATATTTAGAAAACTATATTAAGAAAATGCTTCAAATTTTTTTAATCTACATTTTGAAAAATTATTATTGTTAATTTTTTTTGGATTTTTAAAAAATAGGTTGGTTTTTCAAAAATAGGTTGATTTTTGGGGAATAGTGAAATACGATAATTTATGACATTAGAAAAATACTTGAAGTATTGAGACATAGATAAAATTTAGATAATTTAAGCACCATTAATTTGAAATTACAATCACTATTTATAATACATGGTCATACAAATCAAAACTATTGATAGTCACAGGCTAAGATAATAAATAAATGTATTAATTATTAAAAAAGAACCCCTCTTCTCCACTATAAATACCACCCATTATCCTTACTCACTCTATGAATTGTATATTTATTATATTCTACAAAATACCTCTCAAAATACCCTTCTTAATGTCTATGTTTTTTTGGCGTCACCAAAATACTAATTCAAAGTTCATTAAAGTGGTTCTCAAGGAGACTCAATTCAGGAGGTAAAATCCTCTTTCATTTTCTTTTAAATTCATTTAATTTAATTTTCTTTTATTATCCTATCATTGACTCCTCTATCCAAACATTCATGGAAATTCTAGTATCCTATATATACTAGAATTTTATTATGTCAATGGGTTATATTTCCTCAACCCTTATCCTCTCCCTTTTATTCTAAAAATTAATACATTGTCCGTGATGTGTTTATTTACAGCCATCATGGACGATGCATTTTTATTTTCCATTACCATCTTCAAGGATATTAATAAAATCATTATTATGGTAAAATAATATTATATAATGCATATTATAAGTTAAATAATGTTTTGGAACTAATATATAAATATGATATTAAATAAAATGATATAAGTTTGTAATGGTCGTAAAAATATCCCATATAAATTAAATCATTTTCTTAAACATTTTATCTAAAAAATCAATCTAATACCACATAAAATGATATATATGATAATTTAAACATCTAAAATTTCATTATGAGAATATAATTTAAATTCTATAGATGTATTCCCATTTTATGTTAACTTATATACTTATATACAAGAGAACTGATCCAGAAAACCCAAGATAATGAAAACTCTCAGAACGGTGAAATTGAATCTTATATCTCATAAAAAGGCCATACATTAACATAATAAAATTATAGTAAATAAAATAAATGTATAAATGGTTCTTAACTATGTAATTGATAAATCTAATTTGATTGTCTAGGATATTAAGTACAAGTGAATAACACTTTCAGATAGATGGTAAATGATTTATTTTTTCTATTATAATTCATTGGGTAATACCTATAATTTGTTGATTATATTTTTCCATGATTATATATAAAATCCATGGTTTATTTATTTTAAGTATTATTCCCACTTATCCATTTTTTTATAAGCATTGTTTACACATAATCACACCATTGACTAATTCTCACCTCAATGATACCATCATTTTAAGGATTTTCTCATCTCACTTCTATTTCTATGAGCCATACCATATTCACAACTGTAGGGTCCTAAAAATCATCAATGGGTAATGGGAACCCCCCATTAATTTGGGAAAGGATTATACCCCATTTTATTCAAGGAACTTGGGAAAAAATATGGAGAACACCCATGAATTTGGATAGGGATCGACCGGTCTGCGTACCGTTCCAACATTGATGGTACGTGGCTAGTTCAGCAAGATTCCCCCTCCGCGGACTAGCGTCGTTCGCGAAACGGAGGCGGGAACCCTCTGTGGGCGCGAAGAATGACGGGAACCCAGCCGGTCCACCGTCACGAACCGCCTCAGCTGCAAAACACATCAACCGGCCCAGACCGCGTTCACTGTCATTCCCGGAACGGAGGCGGAGCCTTGCGATGCCGCAAATCACCCCCCAAAACAATTTGGTTCACGAGTAAGGTGAATTCAATGCCCCCCGCGAGTTGCGGATTGACCAAGTCATCCGTAAACTAGGATTCTGGTCATGGGCCTCTACAAAAGGTGTCGCATGACCACAGATACATCTCTTCCCCCCCTCTATAAAAGGACATCGAGGGGGGAGAAGAGAGGGGGAGATCAGACTCAGGTGGAAGGCTTTTGGAGGAAGGAGCTTAGGATTTCTCAAATAGTGAAGTTCCAATTTGCGATAGGTATGAAAGTGGAAACAAATTAATAAGGAACCGAAAAATGGATAACAACTTGGTGAACCACAAACCTAAAAAAAGACCGCAAGTCAGGGCCCCTCCACAGAATTTTTCCCTATGGACTAAGGAGTATATGCCATGTTTTTCATCCTACGCACCATGTTGCACCCTCCTACGTGGGCGAAAACTTGACCGATGAACCCCTGATCGGCATCGCCCCTGTCCGCCGCTGATCACATGGACTCCCCTCGTACCAACCTGGTACACGGGCTGAAGCCGAAGTCATGTACCACCCTGTTACATGGGATTCCCAACAGTCCATGTACCACCCTTGTACGCGGATGACCTCTCCAGCCGTGTGGCACCCCCCCACGTGAAGGGCGCCACTCCTCTTACAACCATGTGGCCCCCAACTACTTCGGTGTTCCCATTCCCCGAGTCAGATAAAATCCTTCCAATCCGGCCTGATCCTTTGTAATCCCCTCATCAGCCTATCCGTCGTCCTCGAGCTGAGGCCTTTACCGAAGCCACTAGATCTGTATGATGTAACCTTCAGGAATATCAGTGTGCCACTTTGAGTTCACATACCCATGGTAGGTGAGGGTAAATGGGTTTCTCCGGACCTTGAGAAGGTTCCCGAAACATTCCTGGGTTCACATACCCACGGTAGTGTATGGTTCGAGGTCAAGAGTCCCCTTTCTGCCTCTTCACTCACCCGGATTGGGGGACCCCTCTTGAGTTTCCTTTCGACGCTAGTGGTGTGCACTTTCCACCTCTTCTAAGAGTGACCGGGCCTCCATCCTGGAGTAAGACCCAATCTCTTAGGGAAACCATCCCGGTGTAAGCCCCAAGTTCTTAATGAAAGAGGTGGTGCCTATACCCTTCCTTTCATTAGTCCCAAATCCCTCTCCCATTAGTGTTTGTCACCAATTCGGGCCTCCATCCTGGAGTAAGTCCCAATCTCCACTTCCCGGGCTGCTAGCCATGAATAAGCCCCATTTGACTTCCCACAGACACACCCTTCATGACATGATCGTCAAGTCCCTGCTACCTATTGTTTCTCACATAGAGAATTAATCACATGGTCCTAGAGTAATCATCGACCATGAAAACATCCCCATCCCACATGACGTTAAACTGTATTCCTCCATCACGAACTATGTGGACTTTGATCATGGACTCCTAGGCATGGTACGTAGAAAGCCTCCCTGAGGTTCAAGCCCACCAACCAGTCATTCCAACCTCCTTCATATCTGTTCACCACCACCTTGGGCCGTCTCAGAGTGTAAGCCCCATACAACCTTGGGATGCCTCAGGGTATAATCCCCAACTCAAACCGAACTACGTGGATTCTGATTTCTCTCACAAGGATACGTAGGAAGCCCATATCACAGGTTCCATCCAAACGATCAAGTCTTATCTGCCCGCCCTGGACGGCAATAAACTCTAGAGTGCCCAGTTATGGGGCTTCAAACTAGTGCCACATCAATGAGTCTAAACTCTTCAGATTCATTAATTCAATGAGGGATGGTAATCCTCAGGCCTAAATGATTTCGAATCCCTGCTTTCAACTATCCATTGCCAACAAGGAGTAATCCGTGGATACTATGCTTGGGTATAACCCAAAGATTCTTTAACATATGAATATGTATTAAATCTATAAGAGATTCTCAAAACAAGAAATAATTCCCCCCAAAAGGGCGCGATGTGCCCGACTTCCCATCCTCTTGACCAATGTGAGTTCTTAAGCGTTGCTGGCCAAATCACCTAGCGAATCCCTGCCTTTGGAATGAAGGTCCATGTGCTGCTGGAAATGGAACCATTGCATTTTTCAAGAAAAAAACAGTGCACTTGATATGAGTGATTATGAAGAATCAAACCTTCTCTAACAAACTGTTGGTTAGCGCACATTTTTCCACACATCATCTCAAAACAAAAAAATGGTGAACCCGACGTGAATCCTTCACCAAACATGACGGGTTTAACCTAATCACACTTTTTTCCCTCTTGTACTCACAAGGAGGTCCAAGAATGGTAATTAATTATTCATGGGAACATGAGATGCTGCTTTGATGGGTTTTCTGTTTATATTTGTTAAAATATTTTTTAGGTACCACACAGAACTCCCTTTGATCTAATGGTATCATGGATGAACTCATGGATGCGTACTTCAAACAATGCAATGAACAGACATACTCACCAATGAAGGACCCCATCACCTACTCATTGTCTTCAATGATGGGTCTCGGCTGCGTTGATCTGAGAGTACCACTTGAACGGTACTCTCCCAATGATGGAGGTAGCCATGAACACCCTCCAATCTGCCAAGACCTGCAGGTCTCCCCAGCAGCGGCCGCGAAATAATATCTAGATGACTCATGTTTCCATATCAAACCATTTTGGGAGTCTATCCCTGGAACGAGACAACACATACCCCCTTACCTTAGGGAGGTGGATGATTTCGAAACTGAGGACTCCATCGCCACTGAACAGGGGTTCCACTCTTAGGCCCCCACCGGAAGACGTCGTCATGGTTACACTGCAACTCAATATCCTCACACTAAGGAGGTTTTCGCCCTGAGGATCTAAGCACACGCTCCCCGAGCACCGACCCCTCAGACCGCCAGATGTGGGTGGAAAACATACAACCATGGAGCAGTCATCACCCTTTCCCCTAAGGAGGATCTCCACTTCCCAGTCATGGAGACGTATTGCGAGAAGGCACATACACCTGCCTGCTCCTCCAAAGCCCGCCATCTAGACATGGCAGCATCATACGAGATGGAGTGCATCCCCACTGATCTCCATCAAGCCCGTCACTCACACAAAATTGCACCTACCTGGCAGGCACCTCTCCCTTCCCAGGGTCGTGAATCCCACCAACCGGACATGGTGGCGACCCAACGCCTACAGGACCAGCTCCTAGCAGATGCTCCGAACGCCTACCATCCTGATATGGTGGAGATCGACAAAGCCTGCCATCCAGATGTGGCAGTAATTAATAGGCAGTCACGTCTCCCTACAAACAAATACCACTGGATTGATATGTTGCTAAACCGACATATGAATGGCCAGCTCCCAACGGATGCAAGCAAAGTCCACCATCCCGATGTGGTGGAAAACGAAGAGATAAACTGGTATATCCCGGCACAGGGGCAGACTCGTCCACCTGCCCCGACACAGGAGAATTATCAGTACCCACTGACCACCAGAGGACTAGAGTATGATATTCCTACTCCAATATCGGAATGGGCCTTCATACCCATTCCTGCAAAGATGTCTTTATGCATATCCTGGAAATGATGCCTGAGTAGGTATCGATACCAGATCATATCTTGCAGAATTTTCGGAATGTAATTGCATCAGTGGAAATAGAAAGGAATCGGTCCCGTGAGCCCATATCCCTAATTTAGGCGACTCATCTAAGAGACGAGATAACCGCCTTGGAGCAGATCCGCATCCCTGCTTCCATCTAGGAGGGTCGTCAGCCATATTCCACGATACAAGGGAAACTGGATCGAGCAGCTTCACTCGTTCCAATTGGGGGACACCCGTCCATCATGGTGGATACGCCAGAGCAGGCATATATCCTTGATAAAGGACAAGATGTTAGTCGGCAAATCCTGGAAGCATCATGGGACCCAATTAGAAAGGGACCCAAAGGTGAAGGCTGTTATCAACAGCAGACGATCCCTGCTGCCTGCAAGAAACTCCCCCTAACGCACCGAAGGCAGCCGAAAAATAAAGAGAGGGTTCATAACATCACACTGCTAGAATTTGGGGTTCCCAATGCCGCTAAGCACATAGAGAAGGCTCAAAAACCTGCCAACCCATTACCATATTATGGGATTGGCAATAGCAGTTTAGAAGGTCCTCCCCGCATTGTCACTACCAGTGGCTCTGAAGGTCCTCCCCAGAGAACCCGCATAGGCCTCCCCCATGGGCATATAAAGATCGATCATGAGAGATTCGCTTTTGATGCGAGTCATGGAAGCCCTCCATGTGACCAGAAGATCGTGTAGAAAGAAGGCCCTCCACATGCTGCAGTCCACCCTAAAGGTTCTCCCTGGGGTATAAACTGCAAACACTCTCCATGTAGTGCGAAAACAGATTATGATAGTATTCCTCGATATCGTAGTCACACCAGCGGAGGCCCTCCCCGTAGTGACATCTCATCACGACAAGAAGGACCTCCCCATTTCATGTCTTTCCCTGAAGGTCCTACCCAGGGGTTACATTGCAATGACACTCCGCACAACCAGGAAACAGATCATGGTGGTAGTCCTAGCCACTCTGATAATGGAGGTCCTCCCTGTAGAGACGTCAAGCAACGAGAAGGACCTCCCCTCATTGCGGATCATTATGAAGGTCCTCCCCATGATGTACCTCACAGATATTCTCCATGCGGTAGATGTAATGGTAGTCCTCACCATTGAGGCAACTGTGATGGTAGTCCTCACCACCACGGCCGCCTTTGCGAAGGTCCTCCCCGCAATGACCCCAAGAAACTAGAAGGTCCTTCCCTTATCACAGTGTGTCTTGTAAAGGTCCTACCTAGGGTACACATCAAACTTCAGACCATGATGGGAATCCACACCATGATGGCAGTTGTTTTGATCACCCTCCCTGTAATAATGCTACGTAGCCTGAAGGTCCTCCCCTCGCTGCGATACACCTTGGAGGTCCTCCCTAGGGTATGCACTAAAAAAGTCCTCTATGTAGTGAGGCGTCAAGTAGTAATGGTAGCCCTTGCCATTACAACATGGATAACAGAGTACCTACCTACCTAGACGACGATCTAGAAGAAGGCCCTCCCCTCATTACGGTACATTCTAAAGGCCCTCCCCAGGGTGTACCCCACAGGTTCTCTCCCTGCGGCAGCTGTAATGGTAGTCCTCACCATTGCGACCACCATTGCGAAGGTCCTCCCCACAGTGACATATCATATCGACAGGAATACCCCCCTGCCGAATCCAGCACAAGAAAAGCCCTCATATGCTGAGGTACTCTGAAGGATGGGATCGATCATGTCAAATTCCCAGCTAGTTTCCAACGATACCCTTCTTCAATCAGGAGACAGTCCAGGGACACATTCATCTTCTGACCCACCTTAGAATCTCCCACATGATAATTCAATATCTACTGGCCCCACTGCCTCTAACCACACAATCAGTAAGCATCATAGTTGGGCTAACCAGGTAGAGGAATCACTAGTAGAGGAGTATGATGACATGTTACACCTAAGGAAACGACTCGCCAGAGATGATGTACCAGTTATGTTTTGGCCCATAACCACCTCTCAATTTGAAAAACCCAGAAAGATTCCAGAAGAATGTGTGCACGACATCCACTCCAATATATAGACAACCCTACGCCGGCTAAAATCAAGATTCCTACCCTATCATGGGTATGTAGACCATGTCAAGACAATATGAGACCTCCTGCGTCACATAGACCTGGAATCTCTTCCTTCGGCGCAGCAACAACGACCTGAGAGGCATAAAGGAAACACTGAGATAGCCTACCTTTGTGCACTGCACCAGCTGCACCGCCTCATTGGAGACTCTCCGACGAGAGTCCATATCAAAGGATGAGGAGAATATGGAGCTCTGCATTTCACTCCGCTCCCCACCCATAAGAACCTGTTCGGCATAATGTCTTGTAATTTCAACACATCAAGGCATCAATCGAGTGGGGCCCCTGTTCCGGAAAGGCATCACGCCCAACATAGACATGCCTTGAGTGTGTCCCAGAAGAGTCAGGCCCAATGGGAACAAGCCATTCCAGAACTCCGGAATCAGGCCACCAAAAGCATACAACATGCCTCTCGCCTAAGAGAGTCCAATCCTCGGCCATTTCCTACCTCCACAGATAGGATTGATTCATAGGTGAACTCAACATCAAATCCAGTTCACCCCCAAATGGGGGAACGTAGGATTAGGAAGGTAGTGATAGCAACAACCACTACCGCAATCAAGGGTCAACCCCAGCTTGCAGACCTAGGGGAATTTTTAAAAACAAATTCCCCTATAAGACCAATAAAAATGAGAAGAGTCACAACGTCCAAATAATGGAGCCAACCCCAACCATCAGTGCTGGGGGCATTTTTACCACCTCAACAATGACACCCCCATGAGAATTAGTATTCACTCCCCTAGAGAGGACATTCAGAAGAGGAGTTTTGTTCCCTATCATTTCCTTTGAATCATCATCCCCTTCAAGAGGGAGGCGTACCGTAAGGACGCATCAAAGAACTCTCTGCGCCACCCTTTGTCAAGCAGTCCAAAAGCAATCCTGGGACAAGAAAGGGAGGACCAATAAAATGCATAAGGGATCCTCTTTGTATTTGGAAGATGACATCTCCTACACCCCGCGATATGCATCCATAAACACCATCTTGGCTAACCCCACGGGTGACACTAGAGATGATGCCAATCCGGATGGATCAGGAGACTATGATTCCGGTCAGGTAGTGAATCACAACGAACCACCAGGTGTGAACACTTGGAACCAGAGGGCCGGACTAAATATGGTCGCCCTTCCAGATAATCCTCCTCTGCTTACCCTGTGAGCTCCCAACAAGGATAAGAACAAAGGACCGGTTACCCTTAACCCGCCCCCTTCTCTCGATAAAAATGAGCCACTTACGCTCGAAGAGAGATTCGCTCGGCAGGAAGAGGAAATGAAAGAATTGAGGTGGCTTAACGTCGAGCTACTCCAGAGGAACTGTCTTATTGAATACGCTTCCCAAGAAGTGCCACACATTGCAATCCTAGTATATGCACCTTAAAGACCAAGGTTTTCCCCGGAAAACGAAGCGCAGGCAGGGCTCTCGCCCAATGAGGTGCCTGACCCGTCCAACTACCTGAATATGGATCCAGATGAATACCAAGACTTCACTCCACTCAGGAAGCAACTGGAGCGAGTGTGACTGAACCCTCTGAGGGTTCCACAAACGGAATATTCACCCTTGGTGCCAGATGGGTCAGATCCTCAAGCAATGCCTCAGGCTACACGTACCCAAGACCGAGCCCAATAAGATGTAAACCAAGGTCTCGTAAACACCATCGTGGAACTAACAGCTGGATTGGAAGCAATGGAAGGTTGACACACTCTAATACAGCCAGAGTGGATGCCCTACCCAGATTGGGTGAGCAACACGCCCCCCACCAAATTTTGGGAGCCCTGTACTGCCTATTTTAAATGGATTAGGCGATCCAAAACAACATTTGACGATCTATGCATCTTATTGTGACCCAATGATGAGAACTACGGAATAACAAGAAGTAGTGAAACTCAGATGCTTCGTGCAAAACTTGCAAGAATCTACCTTTTTCTGGTATACGAATCTGCCAGCTTAGTCCGTAGAAAGCTAGGAAGACCTTCGACGGCAGTTCATGTTCCACTTCAGCTCAATGCTGCCTAAAACAACGGTCAACGACCTCATGAATTTCAAACAGATGGAGAACAAGAGTGTCTTAGATTTCATCTCCATATGGAAGGGTCTTTCCTACTCTCTGAACATGCCAATTCCCCAAGACTAGTTTCTTTCCATATGCATCGATAACCTTCGGGATGAGCTGAGAACACCGCTCATAGTAGTGGAGTGTACCACTGGCTTCTACAATCTCTCTTCCATTGCCTGAAGAATTGAAGACTCCCTACAGTGGACTAATCCGAAGTCACAAATAGCCTCACAGGATCTTGCAAAGGGAACAGATAGAGCTGAAGCGTCCTCTGTCATGCTCAAGCCAGCCCCTACGCCTATTCCACCACTTAGGCCTCCACCAAATCATCAAGGGAACCCTATGTATCAGTGGCCGCCTCTGCCCAAGCAGGATGATCAGAGAGGATCAAAGCGAAATTAGTTTGAGGAATGAAGACATAAAGTATACTCGTACAGAGAGGACCAAGTCTGCGACTACTTCATTACCACCATAAATTGCAATTTTCTCCACCTCCCAGAACCAAGGAAGCCCGAAGAAGTCGGCCAGATGACATGCCAAATTACTATCCCTACCATCGAATGCTGGGGAAAAATATTCAGGAATGATTCGTCTTCAAACACCTTCTACAAAGGATGGTAGACTCTAGTCAGGTCGAGCTGGGACCACTTCTAGCACATGTGACGTATATTTCTACCACCGACTCCAACAAAGGGGAGGGGTGGAAGGAAGTCACTAGTAAGGAGTAGAAATTTGATGAATGGATGACTCAGAAGACTATCAATCGAGGCTAGGGCATAATCCAAGCTCAATTACAGCAGCCGGTGTTGCCGCCAGCATCCCCAAATGACACATAGCCGACAATATCGGCCTCACAACCCTCCACGAGTGGGTTATCCAGGCGTAATATAAAAGGGAAGAGACAAGAACAAGAATATAAGTCCACAATAAGGCCAAAGTTAGCCTCACACTGTCAGATTTTATGCCCCCAAACCTGGCGCCATGGGCACCGACCCACCTAACGGCACCATCAGAGACAACCGACCATGTTGATCTGTCACAGGACAAAGAACTAATCTTTGGTTCCATCAACGTCATCCATATAATGGAGTCGTTCCCCAATGAAGGGTATAGTTATGAACCCAAGTTCCTAACACGAGGAGCCGGGAGGGGGAATCGTAGAAGCAGGGAATACCAGGGGAGGTGCAGTCGTGACCGGAACCAACCCTATGGTTTTACCCCATCCCAGAACATTAATATCACATAAACCTATTGGAGAGCCCTTCAACGGACTCCACAGGAGAAGGAATATCTCTCTGCCTCCACAAATAGCCACTCTGGCCCCGTCATTCTGCAGTACCCATCAGAGGAGGAACAAATGTCTAGCTGCCAAGTGCGCTCAAATAGACCGACCGAGATGAGTCCCCAGAACGCGGGAACACCGTAGACATCCGACCCCATAGTCGGTCCCTCCTCGTCACATACTACAGCTCCCAAGCTGTCTGCTAAAACTCTCCTGCCAATGGAGATGCGTCAGCCGTTGGAACAGAAATATGATATCCTGAAGCAGCTGGCGTCAGCACAAGCCAAACTGTCAATCTTGTATGCCCTGAGTTTGTCAGCAGATCTCAGGGATGAACTTGTAGAAGCCTTTCTCATCCCCTAGGAGTTTCAACCTGAGGTAGACGCCACCAAGATTTACCAAATGGAGACTAGACCGACTGAATGAAATGCGGTGATTTCCTTCACCGATCCGGATGAAGATTCCATCATGCAAGGACACATCAAACCACTATATGTGTCTGGCACACTAAATGATGTCGAGATCCAGAAATTATTTATTGAAAACAGCTCTAGAGTTAACCTCCTTCCCCTATGGACACTTCATAAGTTGGGATACAGTGAGGTTGATCTAATATCCTAATCCACAACACTGTTGGATTACCAAATGATTGAACAGAAGACAATGGGACAAATAAGGCTAAAAAACCATTTTTGCAACCTTGTGGCCTACTCAGAATTCCTAGTGGTCCGGCAGAACAGAGCATTCAATGCCCTGTTGGGAAGTTTGTGGCTCCATAAGCACATGCCCATTCCTTCATCCTAACACCAATCTGTCATGTATTGCATCAATGGGAAATGTGGGACATTTCATGCTGACAAGGCCCCTTTCGAGCTCTCCGAGTCACACTAAATTGACGCTGGGTTTTATGAGCAAAAGAAAAAGAAGCCTTTGGTCAATGGTGTTTACTGGATCCCTGCTCCAAACAGTCTAGAAATGGTTCCTGATAACCCCCTCAGGCAGCTCAGCGGAGACTACGTACTGCCCATCAACTATGGTGAGAGAAGGAATTCATTCTCGGACACACACTCAAATATCCTCATGACTTCAGCTATAACAGATGAGCATGAAAATGTGGAAACTTATGCTAACCCTCAATTTTTGGGTGAATACTTGAGCAGGGACTCCCACGATGCCTCTCCTCTGGACTCCCAAGAGCCCGTGCTGGGAACTCTCCCCCCGTCAGATCAAGAAGATGAGAATGTGGGGGAAGAAGAGGAGGATGATTTCCAGGATGCACCTCCCGCATTTGAGGAAGGTATCTCTACTACTGTGGATGAGCTCAGGGAAATAAACCTGGGTACCAAGGAAGAACCGAGGAGAACTCTCATTAGTACAACTATGTCTCCCGAGGTGCACGAGGTATATATCTCTTTCATGAAGAAACATTGGGATGTTTTTTCCTGGAATTACACGGAAATGCCAAGACGTGATCCCGAAGTGGAAACGCACCACTTAGGTCTGCCAGAAGACCACCAGGGCTTTAAAGAAGCATCCATAAGGACGCACCCACACATGCGGCCAAAATAGAGGCTTAAGTAAACAAGCTAATTTAAGCAGGATTCATTTGGGAGTTCCAATACCCCATCTGGCTAGCCATCATTGTCCCCGTCATGAAAAAGAATGGACAAATACATGTCTGCATTGATTTCAGAGTTCTCAATCGGCATTGCCCGAAAGAAGATTTCCCAGTCCCGATCACCAAGCTATTAATCGATGCAACGGCCGAGTATGAGGATCTCTCCTTCATTGATGGATATTCTGGGTATAATCAAATCAGGATGGCCTGAGAAGATGAAGAAGCCACTGCCTTCAGGGCCCCTCAAGGAGTATTCTGTTACAGGGTCATTCCCTTTGGTATCAAAAACGTGAGCGCCACATATCAACGCACAATGCAACGTATCTTTAAACCATTCCTGGGTAGATTCGTCAAATACTACATGGATGACATGGTGGTCAAATAAAGACAATGCTCAGATCACCTATCAGACCTTCAAACCATCTTCAACAAACTTGGACAAAATTGCCTGAAGATGAACCCATTGAAATGCACCTTTGGGGTAACCTTAGGGAAATTCCTAGGCTTCCTTTTATGCCATCCTGGCATCGATGTCGACCATGAAAAGACCAAGGCTATCCTTGGTTTACCACCTCCTTGAAATCGCACTGAGGTGAGAGGATTCCATGGACACCTGGCCTACATTAGGTGGTTCATAGCCAACCCGGCGAGTAAATGTTTTCCCTTTACTAGGTTAATGAAAAAGGGGGTTACGTACTAATGGAAATATGATTTCCAAGAGGAATTAGACAGCCTAAAGAAGCACCACTTAATCCCACCGGTGCTCATGCCCGCAGTTTAAGGGATACCCCCTATCCTATATGTGAGGACCCTCGAACAGTCACTCATGGCCTTCCTCGCACAAAAAAAATGATGTCGGTAGTGAAAAAAGTCTCTATTACCTCAGCTGAACCATGATTGACGCTGAAAGTCAATACTCAAACATTGAGAAGAGTTGTTTGGACTTGGTCATCGTAGTTAAAAAATTGTGACATTATCTAGAGCATCATGAAGTCCATTTGGTCTCGTGTAGTAACCGGCTCAAGTAAATCCTCAGCCGCCCGATGCTGACCAGTAGCTTATCCCGATGGAAGCTCATCCTACAATAGTTTGACATCTGGTTCGTGCCTTAGAAAGATATTAAATACCAGGAATTAGAAAATTTTCTGGGAGAGCACCCCTCGACAGGGACCACCACACCAAACGTCGAGCTACCTGATGAAGATATCTTCTCGGTTCAAGAGGAGTTCCCAACATGAGAAATGTACTTCGACGACACATCCCGAAGCCCAACCGAGAAGAGGATGAAGGATCCCAAATTTAATAAGGTGTGTTTGGGGATAATACTCGTGTCCCCAGTAAAGGAAGTCTTTCCATATTCCTTCCTCCTCTCAGAAGGATGTACAAACAATGAGGCGGAGTATCAAGCCCTCATTGCAGGCCTGGAGCTCACACTCTAGGCACAATTAAAACACCTTAAGGTAAAATTTGACTTGGAACTGGTAATCAAGAAGGTCAATGGTGACTATGCTATTAAAAATCAAGAGACGATTCCCCTGTTTGACCATGTCTGAGGGTTAATGGCGGAATTCTCCATAGAACCAACATTGACCTATATTCCCCGGTCTCAAAATGCCTAGGCTGATGCATTATCTAACACAGACACAACCCTAGTTGACCCAGACCGGGATGAAACAATTATCAGTATTTCTCATAATCGAATGGTCTTTCCATTTGTTCAGACTAAGACTAAAGAAATCAATGAAGTCAGTGCTGTCCCTGAAGCATATGCTCCTTCCACCGTCTGGATGACCCCCATTGCATAATACCATCAATGGGGAAAACTTCCATCTGACAGGGCTGAACGAGAGATAATACAGAGAAGGGCAGTCAACTTTGTCCTATATTGCGGTACGGGTTATCAAGAGGTCCTCTACAAACGAGGCCTTGACGGAATCCTCCTCAAACGTATTGATGGAGAATAAACCACTGCCATCATGACCGAAGTGCATGCCGGAGTATGTGGAGCACACTAGTCAGGGTCTAAGCTTTCCCATAAGGTTTGAAGGCTTGGTTACTATTGGCCCATAGTGGCATGATATTGTGATCACATTTCCACAAAATGTAACTCATGACAACTTCATTCACCTAACCCCAGAGTTACATCACCAGGAAAAGTTCTCCTTGCCATTTTCCATCTGGGGAATGGACATCATGGGACCATACCCTCCCGGCACAACCAAACAACTGAAGTAGATCCTCAAAGCAACCGACTTCTTTTCCAAATGGGCAGAAGTTGTACCCCTCAAGAAAGTTGGGGTGAGAAACATTGTCATCTTTGTGAAAGCCAATATCATCACCATATTTGGAATCCCTCACACCATACTGACTGATAAAGGCACCAATTTCTGCTCTAATGAATTGAAGAAACTATTCCAAGAATATAGTATCAAGGTTAACCACTCATCCTTCTTCTAGGCAGCGGCCAACAGACAGATAGGGGCTTTCAACAAGACCCTGTCCAACATTATCTAGAAAATTGTGAACAATGACAGGACGTCATGGCCGGATAAAATCCTTCATGAATTTTGGTATTATCGAACCATAATCTGCACTGCTACTCGGGGTACTCCGTACTCATTAGTATACGGAACAGAAGCAGTTCTGCCAATTGATCTCTAATTTCCCTCGCTCCATGTGGCCATTTGTGATTAGTTACCCAATGATGAGAAATCAGAAAAATATCTAGGTGAATTAGAACATCTAGATGAGAATCGGTTGCACACTTTTAACGATCTAGAATTATATCAGAACCGGATTTCATGAGCATTCAATAAAAAGGTTCGCCTTCGGTCTTTCTTGGAAGGAGAGTTGGTGTTTGTCGTCCGGACCCAAATGATTCCCAGAAAGAAACCTAAAAAGTTGGAGCCCATGTGTGAGGGACCATATGTTATACACAAGGTCTACTCCAACGTAGCTTATTACATGATCTCCATAGATGAGAAATTCACTACAGCTCATACAAATGCAAGATTTCTATAGAACTATTTCGCATAACCAAAAGAAGTTGTCATCTGAGCTGTAGGACATTAAACTACCAAACACCAATATTCCAAAATATATTAACCTAACATAAGAGTATTTAATCCTCACTACAGGACGTTAAACTGCACGGATTTTAGAGAACTATGTGCGGATTGATTCTTTCCCTTACATGATATGTAGTGATGTCAGGATTCTGTATCCTGGCCCAGCCATCCCCGGATAAAGTTAAAAAGTTCCTTATTCTCCCCCGTGTATAGAACAAACCTGAATGGGGTGTATCCCCTTTTAAAGAACTATGATATTCTTGATTCATGCCCTCACATGATACGTAGTGATTCTAGAATTCTACATCATGGCCCAGCCGCCCCCAAATAAAGATTAATAATGCCCTCTTCCCCCGTGTACGGACTAGACCTGCACGAGGTGTATTCCTCATCCTTACCACATGACGTTAAACTGCACGGATAAGAAATATTGAAACTTCCCTCTTCCCCTGTGTATGGACCAGACATACACGGGGTGTATTCATCATCCTTACCGCACGACGTTAAACTACACGGAGAAGAAAGATTGAAAATGTCATTTCCCCCATGTATGGACCAGAATTGCACGGGGTGTATTATCTTTCAATGAAATACACACGGCTTGATTCATGCCATATCAAGATACATAGTGATGCCAAAATTCCACATCTTGGCCCAGCCACCCCAAATGAAGCTAAAAATTCTCCTTTCCGACATACGGACCAGACCCACACAGGGTGTATCCCCCAAAAGAACTACATGAGGATTGATTCCTTCCCTCACAGGATACGTAGCGATTCCAAGATCTTATCTCCTAGCCCATATGCAAATAAATGAAAACAGAGGTATATATAAACCTCGTACTTACCGCATTAGGTTTAACTGCACGAAGTCCCCTTCTCATGTTGGTTCATCCTCGTCCTTACCAGATGACGTTAAACTGCATGGACTGCGTCGTGACCCACCCAAGATATACGGAGAAAGGGAACGGGAGTACTCCTAGAACGTATGGATGCATCTTCTCCATACATCAGACTCTGCGACCCAGATAATTACGGATCTTCATAATCATTTATGGCCATCGGAAGTGGAAAGTTATCGACACATGGATACCTTTGAACGACTATGGATACCATTCCCTCAACGGTTCTTCATATTGATAGCCCCTGGCCCGTCTACCAAAGGAAATTTTTCGTCAGGCGATACTCTTCCTATATCTATACGCTTACCGGCCTCAGGGACCCCATATCATATCTCCCAATCCAAAAATTTATGGAGCACTGGTTTACAAGTTCGTTCCCCTTTTGCATACAAATGTTTCCAGGGTATCCCTACCTGGTTAACCTATGTATCATCCTGTGGTTAACATGAAGATTTGCATCTAAAAACAATATTTCAGGGCTAGGATACTTTGATTTGATGAAAAATTATGGTGAAGATGTTTCTTGTATGCTTGGACAACATTATCCACATATTTCGAATTCTGTACTATGAGCAATCCCGGATTTTCATAATAATTCATGGCCATCGGAAGTGGAATTTTATCAAACTATGGACACCATTGAACGACTATGTATACCATGCCTTCAGTGGCTCTGCATATTGATATCCCCTGGCCGTAAAAAAATTCAATATTTTCTCAGGTGATACTCTTCCTAGCTCCGTACGCTTACCGGCCTCAGAGCCCCCGTACCATACCTCCTGATCCAGAAAAACCCGATAGTTACAGTTTACACCCTCATTCTCTCACAGTTGTTGAAAGTATAACAGATCCTCCTCACTCAATTACCCTCTAGGTGATTGTAGCTACAGTAACCCAATGGTCCAAACTCTATGACCATTAAACTAAGAGTACTTCGTCCTTACCGCATGATGTTAAGCTCCATGGAGTAAGGTACACCCCAATGTGCATGATAAATCAAAGCAATTAACTCTTCGAGTTTTAACAGCAACCAGGGACGAATATCCCCAACATTTGTATATATTTCTTTACCAAAAGGCAAACTTCGTGGCCTGGACAATCATAGATCCTCATAATCATTCATGGCCATCGGGAGTGGAAAGTCATTGACCCATGGACACCTTTGCACGACTATGAATACCATGCCCTTACTGGCTCTGTATATTGATAACCCCTGGCCCGACAACCAAAGGAAATATTTCCTCAAGAGATACTCTTCCTTGCCTCGTATGCTTAACGGTCTCAGAGCCCTCGTATCATCTCCCCTAATCCAAGAAGCCCCGGAACCATGATTTACACCATCAAATCCTCTACATGTCTTGGACATGCCGAGATATTCAAGCCTAGTTACATTCTAATCAAGAGTGGCCTTTGTAACTAGGTCCTTACCACATGATGTTAAACTGCAAAGAAGTTGTCCTTACCACATGACGTTAAACTTCACAGAAGTCGTCCTTACCGCATAACGTTAAACTGCACGGAATCCATCCTTACCACATGATGTTAAACTGCACAGAATCCATTCTTACCGCATGAAATTAAATTGCACGGAATTTCAAATTCCCTCTGTCCTCGCAACATGATGTTAAACTGCATGGATTTAGTAATAATAACAATGCCCTCCGTCCTCGTCGCATGACGTTAAACTGCATGGTCGAAACCTGTCATGGGTTCTATCAGGAATGGAGGATTTCCTCCATCTCTCAGTGCACGGGCCGGACCTGCACCAATCACCATCTCACACTAGCGTGAGAAGGAGTGATTTCAACCATTCCTAGGAAATTTAGCCCATATGTTTCTCCCGTATCCGGGCACCCTCTCCTTATTAACTATACTCTGTACTCAAAAAAATTCAAACTCTCGTAAGTCACCCCTGGTGGTTCCGAATCACAACATCCCTAATGTTTCCCGACTATCTGTAGAATATAATCATTGAACTAAGGACACCTTTGCATAAATATGCATACCATGCCCTCAGCGGCTCTGCATATTGATCACCCCTGGCCTATCTACCAAAGGCAATATTTCCTTAGGCAATGATTCTCTCCGTACGCCTCTTGGCCTCTGAGCCCCCATATCCATCCTGGGATTCAGAAACCCTCTGAGCTGCAGTTTACCAACCTCTTTCACAACCCTGCCTGAATATGCTGGAACGTCTGTAACGAGATTATAGAGAACTAGTAGAATTTGTTCCATTATAAAGAATGTACCAGCTAAATGACTTTAAACTGTTCCAAGCTCCAACTATCCTTTACACCAACTAAATTCATAGGACAAGGACCCTTTTTCCACAATTCTGATCCATATAGATGTTACCAAACCCTTTCATATGTCACATACCCTTTCCGAGCCACACCTGGTGGTTTTTCATAATTCTTCAAGCCACCCATGGTGGTTTCTATAATCCAGAGTCCCATGAATTCCTCAGGCCATCAGAAATGGTCAGTTATTGACTTAAGGACACCATTGCATGACTATGCAAACCATGCCCTCAGCGGCTCTGCATATTGATCGCCCTTGGCCCGTCTAACAAAGGTAAGTCTTCATTAAGTAATGATTTCCTACTTTTGCATGCCGATACAACTCCCATGCCTTGAGACATGCCCTGCATGTTGTTCAAATATAAACATGTTCTCCCCACGTGCGTCTGAAAGGTATTGAGAGATTTTTAAATCAAACAAACCTTTTTGAGGCCCTCTCCCCACTGTAGATAGTCAAATCTGTTCAACCTAAAACATCAGTAATGAAATTCTTCTCAGCAGGACTTTAAACCACTCACAAAAAGAGGCACAAATCCCATTAGGCCGAAAACCAAAAAAGGGCGACCTAAGAAAAAGTCAATCCATACCCACCAGGTCCACACCAAATGGGCCCAGGAAAAATTAGGGTATTGATGGAAAAGACAAAAAGTTTGTAGGGTTCTTTACAAAACCCTAGAAAAAGTCGAACTATGCTCGCTGAGTCCCTTGACTCATGAATAATTTAGAGCAGTGTCCAATCAATCATCGATTTTCTAGACCACTCTACATCAGAATAGCCCACTCTTTGTTTTGATCAGACCCAATTCCGATGGGGGGCTTTTGTAGGGTTCTGAAAATCCGCAAAGGAGAATGGGAACCCCCCATACACTACCACAAAACTGTGCAAGGCCAGCACCACCCTTTATCAATGCTTTTTTTACCGCTGATAATGGTACCCCCTTTATCAGTGCTTTTCTAGTAGCGATGATAAAGGGGGGGGGGGGTCTTTATCAGCGCTTTTTTTAAAGTGCTGATAAATGGTCTACATACAAAATAAAATTTAAACAAAATATATTAATATTAATATATATATATAGTTATATTGATATAAATATAATATATATTTTTTAAATATAATTTTAAATATATTTTATATTAGTATAAATATAAAGTTACACTTAACATATAAGATATTTAGTGAAAATGGATTATAAAAAAATTTAAAAAAATTTAATTAATAATTTTATAATTATTATGGAGTAATAGTCATTTAATAAAAATTTGAAGACTAAAAAAATAAAAAAAATAAAAAAAGATCTGAAATATGTTTAAAACGCAACTCGAACTTCAAACAACCATAAGTTCTGATCCGGGTGTCCGTTTGAGCTCTACCACATATCAAATCGAAGCATGCGATGAGATCTACAACTCGATGACTGGGAATACCCTGGTCAAGGTTTTTTCAAGGAAAAAAAGTCCCAGAAGTCCTCCAAAACTGAGTTTTTACTCGCGGTACCCCGATTTTTTAACATTTTTTTGGATTTTCATCCTCGTTTAAGGGGGTATTATTGGATTTTTTTTGGTGGGGACTGAATTTATTCCAAGGTATTAAATTCATATTGATATTATTTCTTTGAAATTTTATCATTTTTTATAATGCACTTCTATTTATAATAAAATATATAACAATATGTACATATTTTTTATATATTCACACATAAAAATTTAATTATAAATATAAATAATAAAATATATTTACATATAAAATATATTAGCTTTATCTAAATAGTAACTAATATCCATTTTATTTAAAATAAAAATATATGAATATTTATATACCTATATATTAATTTAACTATATATATATTAATATAACTACATATATATATATTAATATAACTATAAGTATATATATAAATATCACTAAATATATATATATATATATATATTAATATAACTATATATTTATATTAATATAACAATATATTAATATTAATATAACTATATATATATATTAATATAAATATATATTACTATATGAATAAATATAACTAAATATATATATAAATAAATAGATATATCACTAATAAGAGAAAAAATCTATATAGGGGAGTGGAAAAGGCTTCAGGAATGCAGGGGGGAGGTCTCGAGATAAGTTTGGATGGAGGCAGTGACACGCGTGCATGGGTGAATATGGGGCTAGCACTGATAAAGGGTGGCTAGCATTGATAAATGGTGGAGGGGTGAGTGTGGGCACTGGAAGGGGGTGGAAAAGCGCTGTAAAAGGGGGGCTCAAGATCTATAAGAGCCCCCCTATTGGCAAGATTTTTTTATTTTTTATTTTTTTAACTTTTATCAGCACATTTTTAAAGCACTGATAAAAGGGGTCTTTATCAGTGATTTTTAGAGCACTGATAATGGGGACCCCCCTTTATATTCACTGGCATTAATAGTGCTTTTCTAGCACTGTAAAAGGTCATTTTTAGCACTGATAAAAGCCATATTTTATAGTAGTGTTAATTAGTGAAAGGATTCTACCCAATTTCCTTCAAAGAACTCAGCAAAAAATGGAGAAAACCCAGGAATTTGGCTAGGGATCGACCGATCCATGTACCGGTCCAACATTGATGGTACACGACCAGTTCAGTAAGCTGCCACCTCCGAGGACTAGCATACTCCGTGAAATGGAGGCGGGAACCCTATGCGGGCATGAAGCAGGACAAGAACTAGTCCTGCCCACTATCATGAACTGCCACAGCCATGAAATGCGTCAACCAGCCCAGACCGCGTGCGCTGTCGTTCGCAGAACGGAGGCAGAGCCCTCCGCAGCCGCAAATCACCCCCAAACCAATTTGGTTCGTGGGTAAGTTGCATTCAATGCCCCCAACAAGTTGCAGATTGACCAAGTCATCAGTAAACAGGGTTTCCGGTCATGGGACTCCACAAAAGGTGCCACATGACCACATATACATCTCTTTCCCCCCTCTATAAAAGTACAACGAGGGGGAGATTAGACTCAGGTGGAAGGATTTCAGAGGAAGGAGGTTGGGATTTTTCAAACAGCGAAGTTCCAATTCACGATAGGTATGAAACTGGAAATGAATTAATAAGGAACCAAAAACACATAAAAACTTGGTGAACCACAAACTTAAAATAACAAAAATAGAAGACTGCGATCCAGGGCCCCTCTACAGATGTAATCCCCATGGAACATGGATTCTGTAACCCCTTTTTTGATCCAACTCACCACGTAGCACCATCCTATGCAGGCGAAGCCCCGACCAATGAACCCCCGACCGACGTCGCCCCTAGCCGCCGCTGCTCGCGTGGACTCCCCCGCATACCAACTTGGTACGCGGGCTGAACCTGAAGCTGCGTACCTCCCTGGTACAAGGGGTGTCCAACAGTCCGCATACCACCCTAGTATGCGGACGACCTATCTAGCCATGTGGAACCCCCCAACTGAAGGGCGCCACTCCTCAGACACCCATTTGGCCAACCAACTGCTTCAATGTTCCCATTCCCCTAGTCAGATAAAATCCTTCCAATCTGGACTGATCCTTCATAATTCCCTCATTGGACTATCTATCATCCTCGAGCGAAGGCCTTTAATGAAGTCAAAAATTCCGTATGATGTAACCTTTAGGCGTATCAGCACGCCTCTTTGAGTTCATATACCCATGGTAGGCGAGGGAAAAGGGGTTTCTCTGGCACTTGAGCAGGTTCCCGAAACATTCATGGGTTCACATACCCACGGTAGTGCAGGTTCTGAGCCTGAGAGTCCACTTTCTGCCTCTCCACTTTCCAGAATTGGGGGACCCTGCTTACATTTCCTTTCGACGCCAGCAGTGAGCACTTCTCCCCTCTTCTGGGAGTTACCGAGCCTCCAGCTTGGAGTAAGTCCTAATCTCTCAAGGCAACAATCCCAGTGTAATCCCCTAGTTATTATTGTAGGAGGTGGTGTCTACACCTCTCATTTATTCGGTCCCAAATCCATCTCCTATTGGGGTTTGTCACCAATTCGGGCCTCCATCCTAGAGTAAGTCCGAATCTCCACTTCCACAGGCTACTATCCATGCGTAAGCCCCATTTTGCATCCCACAGACACACCCTTCATGACGTGATCATTATGTCCATAATGCCTCTTGTTTCTTACACCGAGCATGACTCATGTGGGCTTAGATTAAGCATCAAACATGACAACACCCTCGTCCCGTAATGACATTAAACTGTATTCTGCCATCCCAAACTACATGGACTTTGATCCCTATCTCATAGGCAGGGTACGTAGGAATCCTCCATGAGGTTCAATCCCACCAACCGGTCGTTCTGACCTTCTTCATTTCGGTTCAACTACACCTTGGACCACCTTAGAGTGTAAGCCCTATACCACCTTGGTCCGCCTCAAAGTATAAGCCCCAACATAAACTGAACTACGTGGATTCTACTTCCACTTATGAGGATACATAGGAAGCCCGTATCACGGGTTCAATCCAGACGCTCAAGTCATTATCTATCCCCCCTGGATGACAATAAAATCCAGAGCACCCAGTTATGGGGATTCAAAATAGTGTCGTCTCAATGAGTCCAAACTCTTCGGATTCATTAATTCAATGAGGGACGGTAAACCTCAGGCCTAATTGATTCTGAATCCCTACGTTCAGCTGACCATTGCCTACAAGGAGTAATCCATGGATACTATGATGGGGTATAAACCAAAGATTCACAAACATATGAATATGTATCAAATCTATAAGAGAGTCCCAGAATAGGCAATAATTCACCCCAAAAGGGTGCGATAAGCCCAACTTCCCATCCTCTCGACCAATGTGAGTTCTTAAGCGTCGCTGGCCAAATCACATAGCGAACGCCTGCCTTTGGAAATCAGGTCCATGTGTCAGTGGATATCAAACCATTGGGAGTTTCAAGGTGAAAACGGTGCACCTGATATTATTGATTAAGTAGAATCCAACCTTCTCTAATAAACCGTAGGGTAGTGCTCATTTTTCCACACATAGTCGTGAAACAACAACATTTTAATTGTTTGTAGTATATGTATGCCTCCCCTTTTTTGTTAAAATAATAATTCATTAAGTATTTCATTATATATCCATAATCTATGTATATTGTATATGAATATTATCTTAGAAAAATACCAATTTAACATATAGTATTTATTTTAAATGTTTTCTTAACTGGGGAAAATATTGATGACTTTGTACCCTCTACCCAATAATGATATTTTGATATGGAATATTGTTTATGAATTAATTTATTTTATGAATAATTATTTTTAATTTCAATGAAATGGGAGGACCTACATTTTATAACCCCTAGATTCATCGACAAGTCTAATGAAACAAAATGATTATCAATAAACTCATAACATTTGTTTCCAAGAAAAATAAGATGGGTTTCTACCCATAGTATTAAAAAACTTGTGAAGGGTATTGAAAATTTTCGTTCATGTTCTAGATATATGAAATCAAAAAAAAAATCAATTTCTTCATTCATTATTTAGTTTTTACATTCCATGATGTTTTCACTATGAAAACCACTATTGTTTCATTTTTATTTTCAGGTTATTGATGGCTTCATATTATTTAGTCAGTTACATTTCCATAATGAATAGTATTTATTTACTTTTCTTCACTTATTAACATGTAACCCTTACCATGTATTTTATCTCAAATATTTATTTGTTTTCCTTACATATGCTTTGAATATAAAATATTTGAATACATGTCAAGGAATCAGTTTATTTTCATTTGTTATTTTACCAATGTAATAACGTAACCATGTAGTTATCCTTTTCATCAATACTACTAAACATATTGATCGTTAGTGATGTGATATCTTTTATGTATTCCAATGTAATAAAATAAACATCGACTCAAGGTTAACGAGGTCGGGGTTGAGAGAGATATATCCAAAAATAAATAATATTTTAAAGGTAAAATATTCATCTTCATCATGTTAATTTATGTATAGTTTTTAGTGATTGAATAATTACATTGAATTATTATATAATGATGATATAATGATTACTAAATTAATTCAAGAATCAAATAAATGACATTGAAAGTAATAAAATAAATATAATTTTAGATATTTAAGGTGATACCAAAATTGAATATATGACCATTAAATGTTTAGGATATAATAAAATAGGTGGTTAAAATTTGAATTATTGTTTTGATGTTTTGAATGTCAATGTAACAAATAGTTCAAAAATATAAATTAATGATATTTCATTAATATAATATTTTATAGAATTATTCAAAAATCATAAATATATTAAATAATCCCAAAAAAGATATGATATGGTTTAAAATTTCACCCCATATGAAATTATAGACCACTTAGTAAAATTTTTATCTATAATAGTCTTATTATATTGTAATATTTTAAGAAATACTAGAATCACCCCTATCCTACCATTATAAATACCACCCCTCACCACCTATTATCATCACACCTTAAACACCATGAGTTTTCCAAATCTCTACCAAAAACTCTCCTTCCCACTATCCTCATATCTAAGTTCATGTATCTCACCAAAATACCAATTCCAGGTTCCTCAAGGGGTCTTTCAAGGAAGTTATATTCAATAGGTAACACTCTCAATGTACCTCTTTTAATTACTTTTATTATTCTACATTATCTTCACTTATTTCATCCATAAAATTATAATAACTTATGTATTTTCTATATTTTAGAATATAATATATCTAATGATAAATCTTATATCCATCCCATTTTCCGTATCCCCTTATTCAAAAAATGAAAGATATTTCTCAAATCATGGCAGTTAACCATCTCCATGGATAATGAGTTATTGTTATCCATTAACACCTTCAAGACATGGTATAAAAATATAATTAGGGTAAAATATGATGGTAATAAGTATATTATAAAATTTTCATGATCTGAAACTAATATATCGAGAAAATATTAAATAAAATGAAATAAATTATTTATTTTGCTTCTAAAAAACTAATAATTTATCATTATCATTTTATCATAAAAAGATATATGGTTCCATTGAAACTTTTCATAGTGTATGAATACCAATTAATTTCATTTCTATAATATTATTTTCATTTGAAAAAAATACCATAAATATACCTAAGTGAACTAGTCATGAATCCATGAAACAGGCACTCATAGTATGATGAAATATAACATTATAACTCTTCAAAATAGGTAGTAAATGAATTAATAAAACTGAAATAAATAAAATAAATGTGAATTAGATTCTAAAATAAGTAATTAATGGATATAATTTCACAATCTAGGACATTTAATTCAATTGGAGAACAAATTTGGACAAAATATGATTTTTCTATACCTTATTTAATTTTTCATATTGTTATAAAATTGTTTATAATTTTGACAATAGTATATTTAAAATAAATGATAATATGAAATAGAAATTATGTTTCTCATATTTAGAAAATTATTTAAAAAAAATAGAGTCTATTTTTTAAGTCTACACATCAAAAAATGGTTAGGGTTAATTCTTTTTCTTTTTCTAAAATATTTGATTTTTTGGTGAATAGTTAAACACATAAATTTCTGGTATTAGATAAATACATGAATTATTCTTTCAGAAATGATGTATGGATGATTTAGAAATTATTTTTTCAAACTCGAATGCACTATTTACTAAACATAGTCACATGAATATACACTATTGACAGTCTTGATCTAGAATTATAAACAAATGAATGAAATAATAAAAAAGCATCCCTCTTCTCCACTATAATTACCACCCCTCACCGTCTCTTCTCTCCACACCTTCTATGTATGGGATATTTCTTATATTATACCTAATTTTTCTCTTAATACTCTTCCATTCTTTCTATTATTACTTATCTAAAAAAAGAACCAATCTCAAGTGCCTTAAGGATGTTCTCAAGGAGGTGTTATACAATAAGTAAAATCCTATCTCATTTTCATTTAATATCTTTTAATTTTTTATCTTTTATTATCTTCTCTAGAACTCATCTATCAAAACATGAATGATAACTATATTATATTATATATATAATTAAATTTAATAATATAATTGGAATATACATTTTCAAAACCCTTCCTCTCTACCTTTTATTCAAAAAATGGAAACATTGTCCAGGATGTGTTGATTTTCCACCATCATGGATGACGCATTTTCATATTTCATTACATCATACAAGGATATGAATAACACCATTATTATGGTTAAATACATAATTACTATACATATTATAAGTTATATAATGTTTTTTAACCAATATAAAAACATGATATTATGTGAAATGACAAAAGAGCTTCATGGATGTAAAAACCAGCAAAATAAATTAAATTATTTTTAATACTTTTCCAATCTAATGGATAATTATCATACCGTATATCCAAATGATATATATATGATAATTTAATATTATTTAAATTAATTAGTAATATCTAATTTTAATTTTTTATAACTATTCAAATTTTACATGAATATCCATACTCGTATACAAGTGAAAATATCATAAAAAACCATGAAAAAGAATACTTTGAATATGATGAAATTAAATCTTATAAATAATCAAAATGACCATATATGTATATAATAAAATTATACTAAATCAATAAAATGAATAAAATTTTATGAATTATTTAAATAATGAATAAAATTTTATTATCCAGGGTATTAATTACAATTAATGAACACTTTAGGACATAAGGTAATGGATTTCTTAACACAACTTCAATTCATTGGGTTAAACCTATATTTCATTGGTAGGGTTATGAAAATAATATTGGTGAATTGAAATATTATTGATTTATATTGTATTTCCACTTTTATTGTGTCTATTTAAATTTTCCACACATAATCATTTAATTGATTTAACCTCACTCCTGTGATACGATGTTTATAATGATTTTATCATCTAATTATTACAACTATGAGATATGAATTATTCACCACATATAAATTATGTGTAGTATATTTATAGTTCCCTATTTTATTTATTATCATCATTAATTAAATATTTCATTAAATATCTATTTTTATTATGTCATTGATATGATCACTATCTTAGTCATATTCCTTTTTTTACATTCAATGTTTATTTAAAATGTTGTTTTTAATTGTGTAAATTTTGATACATTTGAAACATTTAATTAATACACATATTTTTGTAAGGAATATTTTTCTTGACTTAAACATTTGTATGACTAATTATTTCAAATTGTATTGATGGGCGGGGATTTGTAATATTTATGCTCTCGATGTATCGATAGGTGTCATGAGACAAAATAGTTGGCGACAAACCGTTCGTCTTTGTTTTAATGAAAAATCAGAAAGATTTCTACCCATAGACATAAACCTTATTTTGGAAGTTATTAAAAGTATTGGTTCACCTGATAAATACATGATGTTTAAAAATTAAGAATTTTTGGAATTCATTATTCAATTTTTACTCTCTGAGAGATTTTAACTGTGATAAAATATACTTTGCATTTTTATTCATATTTTATTGATGGAGTGTGTTTTTATATTATTTACCTTGACAAAATGATTATGATTTATTGACTTTCCTTCAATTTTTATTGATTCAGGTTATCCTTACTGAGAATTTGAGCTAAGCCTTTTATTTATTTTCTTTCCCTAGTTTATAAAGATGAAATAGTTGAATTAGTGTAAAGGAAGAAGTTCATTTTCATTTATTATGTTCAATGTTTATTTAGTAATGTAATAAGGGATCATCTATGTATCTATATATTCATCTATATTAAACTGATTGATCCTTGGTGATGTTATATCTTTGAACTGTTCCATTGTAATAAAATAAGAACCGACTCTGGGATACTAGGGCTGGGGTTATTATAGTTAGTACCAGAGGAGTTTTAGAAGAAAACATGGGAAATAGATGTAAAATAAACATTAAAACTATAAAAATCCCATATAGTTATTTTTCAACAAAATTATAATGGATATTATGAGTTAACTATGGGTGTTCCACTATATAGTGATGGAAAGTACTTGAAGAAATTGAATCAATACCCAGACATAATGTTAGGATTTCCCCATTGGGAAATTTGACACAGTTAGTGTGGGAGATGAGAGGTTCATGACCATATTAGGAAATTGTACTTAGGTTATAATGAATAACCATACTACTACTATTTTGTATCATTTCATGTGGTAGAATTCACAATATTTTAGAGGAACTACTAATCCAATGGTAGATGACCAGTGGGTCAAGTACCTTGAAAAGATATTTATGGCATTAGGATAAAAGTAAAATGAGTAGGTAGAATAGGAAGTATATTATATCAAAATATATTTGGATAAATTGTGGAAATAGATCCATAATATTAAGGTGGAATATCACCTATAACACATTGAGTGGAAATCCATCAATAAAAATACTTCAAAAAATATTTATCTCATGATAAAAGAACTAAATTGAAGAGAAACATCTATATCTTAAAAAAAGGAAAAATAGAGTTTTGTAGTTTATAAAGCTACCATCAGTAGTCTATCATGGTATTCTATAGATCACATACATGATATGGAAAAATTAATTTTTCATTTCTTTTAGGGTATTAAGTAAAATCACCAAAGTGAAATGGATTATAAATCATTTTCATCATATGATTAAATAATACTAAATTCCATCAAAATAGAGAAGGAAATTTATGGAACCTATATGTTCATGGGAATTAAAGACAAGAAGAGGTTATATAATAACAATGGAAAATGTGAATCATAAAAGAGGAATATGGGAATGATTTAATTTAAAATATAAAGAAATCATTGAAAGAATATTAATGGGAAATACATGGATGGAATGGGAGTTTTGTACAGAGAAAAGGGTCATCGAGCTAATTAATTCAACGGGATAAAAAAATAATTTCCAATGCTTCAACTATAATGAAACATGGAATTATTCAAATAAATGTTCCATGAATCAAGGGAATCTACCACATACGAGGCCATGGGGAGATAACAAAGATTATGTGATCACCACAGAAGAAGTAGAAGTACCCAATAATATAGTGGAAGGTACATTAATCATACCTTAAAATTTAGACAATTTTTTATTTGATTATGGATTTTCAAATTTGTTTATATATATCCAGTTTTACAAGAAAATATTATATATCCAATTTTATTTAATAAGTGAATTGCGATTCAATATTCCTGATGGAAGTCGAATTAAAACAAAAATGTGTCGGTCCTCCCCCTTTATGATGCATACAAACGCTTTAGTTATCGACCTTATCATCATACCTATGGTTAGGTTTTTCATAATCATTGGTTCAGAATGTATTTCAAAATTGGATGCATTTTTTTTGGACACATGAAGAAAATAATCATTTTTGAGAAATATATAGAATCATTTATCATTAGAGTAACAAATTCGTCATCTGATTCTAATCTTAATCCACCACTATAGTTCCAATGAATGAAATTATTTGGGAGGAAGAGAAAATAACATATAAGGACTCGTTCAATAATCATTAAATTCAGGATGTACCAATTTTACAAGAATACATTGATGTATTTCCTAAGGAATTACATAGACACCCCTAGAGCATGATGTTATGTTTACTAGTGATTTAATCTCATATGAATGAATTATATTAAAAAAATACTTATAGAATATATGATTTTTAATTAGTAGAGATGAATAAGCAACAAGACGAGTTGAGTAATAAGGGATTATTCACCATAAAAGAAAGATGGATACTTGATGCCATGAATTGTCTATTGGTAAATCAATGTTTTTTTAAAAAAGGACATGTATCCTTTTCCACTCACAGATTATTTATTTTCTCAAATTCATAGAGCATAATATTTTTCAAAGATTGAACATCATTCTCGGTGTCAAAAATAGAAAGTCAAGAAGGATTATATTTTTACGAATTTTTTTTGGATGAGATATAATCATTAAAAGTTTATAATTATACCATTTGTATTGACTAATGAACACTCTAGTTTTATGGATATAATGAACAATGTATTAAAATAACATATTGAAGATTTTCTGTTGTATTCATTGATGATATTATGGTGTATTATAAATGATATAAATAACATTTGAATTACTTGTAGATTATTCTTGAGACTCATAGAAGGAACGAGTAATATGGTAAATTTATGAAGTGTTAATTCTGGATTCATAATGTTTTTTCATGGTCATATTGTATTCAATTTTAGAATCTCAATTGACCTGATAATGTCAAATGCAATACAATAATAACCAATTCCAATGAACATAACTGATGTATAATATTTCTTTGGTTTAGTCAGTTAATATTAATGTTTCAATCTGATTTTTTATAAATTTTCTAACCCATTAACCAATCTCACACATAATGGGGTTAAGTTTATATGGAGAAATAATGTTTAGAATGTTTTGAATAATTTAATTGAAGATTAGTAAATACTCCAATTTGTATATACAATTAGGTAATGATTGGTTTTTAATATAAAGTGACGCTTTGGAAAAAGGAATAAGTTTTTTCCTTATAAAAAATGATAATGTTATTTCATGCTAATCAAAGAAGATGAAGGATAATGAACAAACTTATCCCACACATGATCTTGAGTAAGAAACCATAAAATTTTATTTGATGATATGGGGAAGTTATATCTATGGTTAAATATGTTAGATATATATAGATTATGAGGGTTTAAAATATATCTTTATAAAAAAATAACTCAACATGAGGGAAATACAATGGATCGAGTTACACAAATATTATGATTTCTCAATACAGTACCACCTTGGAAAGGAAAATATGTTATTTAATGCATTAAATAAAAAATATCATTGTCTTATAACCCAAATAAGGATTGAGAATGATCATATATTCACAGATTTAGTAACCATAGATATTGGAATTGTTAAAGAAGGGGAAGAATCACTACTATTTCAAATGATTGCTAATCCATATTTACTATAGAATATAATAAGTTCTTAATACGATGAAAATAATTTCCAAAAAAAATTTAATCTGTTAAGGATGGAAGATCCGAAGACATCAAGTGTGAATATGGAATTATGATATTTGGAAAAATGTTTTGTGATCTATCAATACCTGAGATAAAAAGGTAAATATTACATGATTCTCATAGCTGAAATGTCTCTATACACCATGGTTGTGGAATTATGTATTGAGATCTGAAGAAATGTTTTTCGGTAGGATAATATGAAGCTAGAAATTAATGTCTATATGTCAAGATAACTAGTTTGTCTGTAAGTGAAGGCAGAGAGACAAAATTTTAGAGGATTCATGAAACCTCAACCCATTCATATGTGGAATTGGGATGAAATTATTATTTATATGGTCACTAGATTACAAACGACACATGGAAAGAATGATTCAATATGGATACTTGTTTATTAATAAAAAAATTGAAAATTTTCATGATATAAGTGAAGATTTACCTCTTGATCACCTAGATAGAATCTTTATTAATAATGTTTTTAGACATCATGGCAAACATCTATTGATTATTTCTGACCAAGAACCCTATGTTATGTAAATATTCTAGAAGAGTCTTTTGAAGGATTTGGAAACTCACCATCATTTTAGTCATTATTATCAACCTCAATATTATAGAAAGTCTAAAATGGCCGTTAAAATATTATATTAAATTGTTAGGACATTCTCTCTTGACATTCAAGGTATTTAGGATCAGTATTTACATTTTTTAATATTTTCCTACAATAATTTTTTCCATTACAGGATTCAAATATAAAAATATAAAGTGTTATATGGAAATTTATTTTTTACATCAACATGTTGGGATGAAATAAGTGAGAGGAATCCTATAGGCCAAAATCATATTAAAGAAAAAATAAAAAAGGTAAAGACTATTCAGGATCATATTAAGGATTATCCATGTATGGAAAAGAGTTATATTGAAAACTAGATAAAGGATTTGGAATTTCAAGTGAGTGTTCAAGTATTTCTGAAATTATCTCAAAGGAAGGGTGTTATAACGTTCAGTAAGATAGGGAAACATTTCCCTAGGTACATTGAACCATATGAAAATTAGGAAATAATTGTTGTAGTATATTATTGATCAGAAATTCAGCTAAATGTATCTAAAGTTCATGATGTTTTTTCATAGATCATTGTTAAACATGTTAATACCAGATCCAACACAAGTACTCATATGGGATGAAATATAAGCAACACCCAATTTTTTTTACTACAAATAGACAATCGAGATTCATGATACTAGAGAGAATGTATTGATAAATTTGATTACTCAATTGATAAAAGTTCATTGATGAAACCATAAAATTGAAGAAACAACATGGGAAGTTGAGGATGTTATGTTAAAGATCCACATTTATCTATTTAAAAGAAAATAGTAATGAAAAATTTCATGGAAATAATTTCCAAATGTAAGAAGAATATAAACCCCAAATTTATGGTATGTATCATCTTATATAATTTCAATTTACTTCATAAATTATGGTACATGTAACAATAAGATTGAATTATCCATGATATAATATGGATTATTAACATGACCATTGGAATTGTAATGTGATCATTAGGAATAGTAATGCGACCATTATAATAATAAACTCTCAAATAAAAGTATAAATAAAATTTTGGTATCTTCTCAACGAGAATATGATATATTTATATCATATTCTATGTAAATAAATGTTTTAAAAATGATAAATTATTTGTTAGTATTTTTTTGAATTGCAAGTTTATTTTTAAAATTATATAATTCATATAATGATTTTAAATAAAATTTATGTTCATATTATAGATATATAAATAAATATAAGATTTATTATTATTATAAGATAATTTTATGAGACCTTAATTAATCTATCAATGGGCTGTAAAATTAGTAAAAAAATAAAAAATATATATTTTTGGATGAAATAATGATTTTAAAAACAAATAAAATTAAATTAATTTAGAAAGTTATTTTTGAAAAATTGAGTCATTTTTTTTGAAATGTAAACATCATAAAATGGTTAGGGCGAGTTTTTGTGATTTTTATAATATAGTTTATTTTTTTGTGAAATTTTAAATATGGTTATATGTGGTACATGATAAATACTTGAAGTATTGAGTCATGGATGATGAAAATATGATGTAAGGACCATTATTTAGAACTAACAAAAATAATTATAGTACTAGTCAAAAAAATTCACCACTATTGATAGTATTAAGCCAAAATAATAATCAAATGAATAAAATAATAAAAAAACACCCCTACTACACTATTAATACAACACATCACTACCACATCTCCTTACACCTTCTAATCCTTATAAATTTTTCCCATGTTTACCAAATCATCCCCATTTTCTTAGTCATTCTGTTCTCACCAAAAGTCCAATCCCTTGTTATTTAGAGTGGTTCTTGAGGAGATTCAATAAAATAGGTAAAATCCCCTATCATTTTCTTTTAATTTCTTTTGAATTCTTTTTTTATCCACCCCTTACCTCCTCAGTGTTAACATGCATGATAACTCCATGAGGTTACATATACTTGAAAATTTTAATTTTAATAGAATATCCATAATCAATCCCCTTAACCTCTCTTGTTTATTTTAAAAATAATAAAATTGTCCTTAATGTGTCGATTTACCACCATCCTAGAGAATGTGTTTTCATTTTCCATTATCTATTTCAATGCTGCTCATAAACCCACTATTATGGATAAATTATATTTTATTATAATTATTATAAGTTATATAATGTTTCATAACTAATATCTAATCATGATATTGAATAAAATTATATAAGTTTGTGATGGACATTAAACCGCAAAAATTAATTAAACCATTTTCCTTAATGTTTCAAGTAATACATAAATCTTATAAGATATAAAAATATGATTTATATGATTATTTAAATTTATATAAGTTAATTAATAAAAAATAACTTCAATTATTTATAATTTTTATCATTTTACATGAACATCTGTACCTATATACAAGCAAACCAATCATGAAAAATCAAGAAAACAAACACTTCCAGAATGAGGAAATTGAATTTATTAGTTATTAAAAGGAAATACATGAACATTTTAAAATAATAATAAATAAAATAAATGTAGAAATTTTTCATAATTAATCAATTAATAAATATAAAATGATTATTGGGGACATTTAGTACAAGGGAAGAACATTTTTTAGACATAAGGAATGAGATTCCTTAACTCAATTTACATTCGTTGGGTCATACTTCTAGGTCATTGGTCATGTTATTAAAATAACATGTTTGATATTACTGATGGTTGTTTTATAATATATATAATCCTTTTTTTGTGGATTAAAAATTTTCACAAGTAAGTTTTTCATCGAATTATCCTTACTTCATTGATAAGATCCTTGTAAAGTGTTTCTCATCTCAAATTTATTTATGTTAGATATAACTTATTAAACACTTATTTCCTTTGTGTAGTGTATGTATACTATCAATTTTTATTTATGATCATCCTTAAATGAATATTTCATTAAATATTTGTATTTTTTTTATTGTTGATATGATTATTTTCTTAGTATTATACAATTTTTATTTATGATGTTTTATTTGAATGTTGTTTTGAAGTAGGTAAATACTGATGAATAAATATCCTATATGAAATATAGATAAATTGATGAGTAATTTTTATTATTTAATTAACCATATTTAAGGATAATTCCTTGTACATGCAGATATGAGTTGAGATTAAAATTATATATCCCATTGATGCGTCAATAGGTCTAATGAGAAAAAATAGATTGTGACAAACCCTTTACATTTGTTTACAAGTAGATTCAGATGGGTTTCTACCCCCATAAATAAGCCATATTATATAGGGCCTTTATAGTAGTGGTTCATGTCATTGATACATGACGTCCAATAATTAATCATTTTCTTAATTCAATATTCAGTTGTTACATTCCATGGAATTTTCACTGTGATAAAATCTGTGGTTGCATTTTCATTCTCAATATATCTATAGAATGTGTTTTCAGTTATTTTCGTTTCCATAATGCTTATTCCTTATTGAATTTTATTAACTTATTACTGATTTATGTAATCTTTAATGAGAATTTTATCCCACCCTTTTATTTATTTTTCTTTCCAAGGATACAAAGTTGAAATTATTGAATAAGTGTGTATGAAGGAGTTGATTTTCTATTTTTATATTTTATGTTTTATTACCAATATAATATGGGAACCATTTATATATTTATTTATTCATGAATAATTAAATTATTTACCGTTAATTATGTGATATCTTATATCTATTAACTAGTAATAAAATAATAATTGATACTTGGATACAAGGTTTTGGTTTATTACAACCAAAATGAATTTTTTAGCTCAGATGGGATCTGAGTACATTTGAATATGTATACTAGTAATAAAGATAAAAGTAAAAATTTTATTGGTTTTATTTTTGTAGAAATTGGAAGGTAATATAACAAGTAGACTATGATAATATTGGGAAAATAAAAGGTTAAATTAGAACATGCTTACAAATAGCTGTATAGGAAGTTTCACAAATTACTATGATATAAGAAATATATGGTGTTGGTGTACCTAATACTTGTTAATAAACATTAGTAAGTGAGGGATTTAAATGATCACATGAGGCTCATAATTGACGAATTTTATAGTTATTTCATAACTCTATCATCAATGTTTTATTTTAGTTGTCGATATACTTTGTGACATGAATGATTTTAGATATTGTCTCATCTCTGAGAGGTTTTTGAGGAGAAAGCGATGTAAGATATGAATGGATGATGATTGCATTGGATATGTAAACTGATTGATAAACATGAAATTTGAGTACATAACTTCCTCGTATCATTTTAATGAAATTACTCTTTTTTTATTAAGATTACAAAACAAATCGTAGGTGGAGAAAAATAATTCATTACCTTTGGATAACATTTTTCATAAAAATATAAATGTAAATAATGTTTGATATTTAGCTCTTATGGGAAAAAATATGAAAGACAATATGAAAAGGCCAATGGAAGGTTTCAAGCAAATGAAACCATCACATCATCCTTCCATGAAATGATCTATGAATGATGAGGTTTTTTCATTTGCATACTATAAAATAAATTTTTTGAATTTTATGATAAATGAACTGAATTGATGTGGCATGTAGTCCTTTCTTATTATGATATATTCATCATTATTTGGGATGATTTTGACATACTTATTATGTATTAATGAAATATTAGTCTTACATATATATATTTAAATACAATAAACATGTTTGTAAATAAAATTTAAAGATGTAATAAATGATACTAGTAATAAATTGTGTTCTTCAAGAGGCTGCGAAATGGTGGTTTCCAAGTCAACGATGGGAAGAACACAAATAATAATTTCCATGTAAATGGTACTAATTTTTCAATAATAATTGAATAATTATAAATACAATATGAATGTAAAATATTTGACATGTATACATTTTTTTTGAAATATAACTCTTTTTAATGAAAACTAATTTTTTTTCTAAGATATAACTAGTACAATTTTTGAATATTTGGAGTTAAAGAACATAGGCACCATCAACACACTTATGTTCATTATTTTGGACAATGAAAAATTTATAAACAATGGTAATCCAAAAATCATTCAGAAATAGTCCTGCAAGAGGGCATGGAATATTCCATGGGTATGAAAGTTGTAATTATAGTTCATAACTTTCCATTAAGTATTTAAAGAATTTGGATGTTATATATGGTATAATAATGGTTATAATATATGAGATACACCATGATGGTGTGCTTAAGAATATCTTGACCCAGAATTCATTGATAAATATATTGTAGTGTTACGTAATTGCTAAAAACATATTAAATTATTGACATACAAACTAGGATGCTAATATGGATTGATCAAAATTATTTCATGATAACATATAATGTAGAGGAAATCCTAAAATAAATTTTTTTATGCACATCATATTCATGATGTAATTAAAAGATGAATCATTTTTTAAACTCATGCATTGCTGGTAATTCAATTTTTTCAAACATTCCCTGCAAATAGAGACATTATACCATAATTATATTCAAAATATAATGAAAACTTAAATATTATTTGGATTTTAGTATGATATAAATCCATGTTCATAATAAAATGTTCTTATATGAGAATATTTTGATAGAATATAAAGAAAAATCATCAACACCAAACATTATGTGAATCTATATTAATCATACTAACATTTTGTTTCGACAATATAAAAATCCCAATGATATAAACTATATATTCAGGTTATATAACATATTTCAATAGAAGGGTTCACCTCCCTATTTTAGATAGTGTGAGTGAGATTGTATTGGGTTTTTAAAATTATAGAGGATAAAAAATTGTTGGCATAGGAATAAGTTCCACAAGAAAAAGTAGAAAATGAATTTTCTAGAGACATATACTGTTTAGGAAGGAAAAAATCAGGGTGATAATGTAACATTCATTGTCGCTAGTGATAGATTATTTGGGAATAAAAATTCATAAAAGTAATTATTATATTGAAATTAGCTAAATTTTGTGAGATTAAATAAATTTCAATAAAGTATTCCATGTATCAAAGGACATGAGGAATATTATTTTGAATACTATGGTGGGTATTCAACTGGAAATATAAATGGATGGTTAAACTGTGGTACCAATAAGGATTGATTGGAAATTCAATATTGTTATTCCTAAAACTAATAGAATTTCTACTATGATAGATATATTGTTTGTTTATTAAATTTATCATTACTTTTCAAGGCCACAAATAATGGAATTTACCCTTTTGATGCAAATAGAAAGGGATGGTGACGTCATAACTTTACAGTAAGGGTGGAAGATACAAAAATATCATTTTTGATTAATGTATAAAACTAGATCACAAATTTTTTTGTATAGAATCGTTTAATTGCGTTCGACTATGGTTATTAGGACACCCATTTTTTTATAGTTAAAATATGAATGATAACACATTGGATACCTCTATTAGTTATACAGTTAGTTAATAGAAGGATGATTATAACTATCTAGAGAATGATTTAAAGTTGAAACAAAATTTATATGGAAGGATATATATTAAGTAATATCTAATGGTTTCATAAAAATATTCAATAGTGTATATTGTGAAAAGGTATAGATAAAATACAATTTAGAATAATTCAAGATGGAATAGTTTCTAGTATGATCACTTCTTAATATCTCCATGATTTTTTTGTGTAGGCATAGGAGGAGATTAATTTGGTGAGTATAATTCCATTAGAGCCACCAATGGATCTATCATATATTACATGATATGAAAAATATGTGATATTTTTAATATATACTATATGGTAGGAAAATATTACTTATATTCTAGTGAACTACAAGGGAAGAATTCATAAATATTTGAGTGTACTTGAGTAAGTAAAAAATCCATGTTCTTGGTATTTTGAGAGGAAGAGATACAAGTTATTAGGGGACACAATATATTCTTATTATAAGGTCAATATGATCTAATATCATAATAAGGGTAAGTAAATCTGAAATAAAATCTCATTTATGATAGTAGTATGTATATCTAAAAATATTGAGTTTTTTGTGGCTTCTTAAAAGGCTAATGATGTCATGAAAAATACAAAATGGCATTTTCCTATTCATGGAGTCATGCATAGTAAGTAATGTATTGACCTTTAGATAATTATATTACTAGCACAAACCGAGATATCATATTTAGATATTGGAAAGGGGATATCCTAAGTATATTTGTAGAGACAATTTCCCTAAAATACTTCGAAATATTTTCACATATATTTATGTAGCTAATAAATGAAATGATGTGTTATTCCAAAGCCTGGATTCCTGAAATTAATTTGTTAAAATTATTGATAATATTTTATAATAAAAAAAATTGATTTATTAAATAAAATGTGATAAATATAAAAAGTAATCTAATATCAAAAAATATGAGATCCTAGTTGAGTCTATAATTACATGTTTATGCTATTCACAACCTAAAAAATGTTGGTGTAGGAGGTTCAGATATCAGACCCATTGATGGTTCATTCAGTTGGTTAATTAGTTAAATTAATACAAAAAATTAGATATTTAGCCTAACTGAAATGTATATAAATCGACTACAATCGGATAATCCTATAAGGCTATCCATATAAATCCTAGGTGGATTCTAGATCATTTATCCTCCTTCTGTAAGCGTATCACATAGGACGAGGACGAATCTACGTATTGGGAAATATTGTGATGTTTTGAATGAAAAAATTTTATCTATCCATTAGAGAGAATATTCATTGATGATGAATGACCCAATATCCATTTGGGAATCATCGTGTCCTAGATTTTTCCAATTTTGATTAAATGGATTGAGAAGAATAATCACATTTATGATCCACACCAATTGTTGAACACTCAAAATCTCATATCTATCAATTTATTTGTTTATTGAACTATTTTATAACCATAGATATCCCTATTCATTATCATTTTCTAAGAATATTTGAAAAGAATAATTAAACGTATGTTATTTTTCCTTCCTCCACAAATTTAGTCTTGTTTTTCATCGATTAAACCTCATTGTCCAGGGTCAACATTGTTGGTTCAAAACATGCCCCATCAGACACCTAAATTCAGGTTGACTATCATTTGAAAGGGATGGATCAAAAAATATGGGATGTTTTTAGATATATTTTGTGTTGCGGGTGATCATTTTAATGATAATCATCCAAATGTGAATTGGACGAAGGGCCAGAGGTGTGAGATGCTTACAATGAAACCCTACAGGTTGACGAAACAAGATATTTGGCCACCAGATGGCCTGAAATGATCAATGATGATAAGATATGACTTTTTTGGGTGAAAAAAGCATAATATGAGTGAGGCGATGTATGATATACAATATAAGGAATGGATATTTGATTCTGAAAAAAAATCCATACTATATGAAAATAGTTTTAAGAACAAACATCAGGTCGGGCCCTTTCTATTACTACTAGGGTTTCAGATATCTATAAATTTTATAATCCATGCAGGATCCAAACTCACTGTGTGACCATATGATAAAGTATTCAGCATGTGACTTGGTATTTCATGGGTATAGGCATAACTAGGCACACCACATACCGAAGTACTCAGACATGGCCACTCTATCGCTATGTATTAATGTACACGGACATATAGTAAATAAAATGGAAATAGAAATAAGGACATTGATGAATCCTAGGTAGCTTGGAAACACCTCATAGTCCACCTGTAGTTCATGTAATCCTACAGGGACATGGATCCATGTGATAGAAAGGGACACAACCCAATTAAAGAGATAGACCATGTGCTATTTGGGTCCCCTCACACATCATGCACCTCGTGATGCTTTTAATAAAATATCAACCTCTCGTATCACATTCATTTTGACGTAGACATTTTCACATGAGTATCCAATAATTTGTGTTTTTTCAAATAGAATGGTATGGTTCCCTATGTTATGTGTTTTTTGGCATTCAATATTTGGTGTTTTAAGATTGGATTCTATTTAGGTAGTGCCTAGCGATGGTAGTTATTAGGTAGACAATTAGCAGATACACTGGAGTGGAACCACCAATCATCTTAAGTGTTATTACTCTTCATACCAAGAGGATTCTCTATATTGGATAGGGCTCGGGTCCTTGAATATCAACGTAGAACCCCCTACCACAAAAAGTCATGGGTCCTCAATTTATATAGTCTAATCCACCATAAACATGGTCGTGGGTCATATATACCTATAGTGGAACCCAGAATTATATAGGGAAAGTGTGCTCTATGACTAGGGAAGAACCCCCTATCAATGTAGGATGTGGGTCCTCAAACTATAGAGTGAATCCCCCCATAATCATCGGAATGGGTCCTATACCTACCGAGTTGAACCCAAAATTTTATAGGGTGTGGCATCTCATGACACAAGAGTTGAACTCCTATAACACATCAGGGAAAGGGTCCTCTATAGATAGTTATAGAGTGAACACCACTAACATACTACGACATGATTCATATACTTGGATATTTTCCCCCATGACTGTGTGACAGAGTGGTGAGGCATGGGACTCAACACGTTACTTTTGGGTAGATGTGTGAGATGTTGTGAATCATTGATGGATATCTTGGATTGATGGGTAATATTTTTCCATGGGTTGGGATTTTATATGGAGACCCCCTTTCTCTCTCATTTGGGATTCTTTTACTGAGGATATATATGTGTGTGTATCCATGTTTTAAGATTCATTTACTCTCCTTCCATTGGTTGTTATGATGAGCAAGGCATGCCATGTGCCTTCCATTTTTATATTCTTTGGGTTGGATGATGTTACTTTTATACCATGGTTGGAAAAGACACAATATTTATTTTTTCTACACACTATTTTGATCCCCTTCTGTTTATATGAGGTTACATTATCATGTTCTATGTTGATATGCAACCTATTTACTATATACTATCTATTTTTATTTTGAATCTTACTAATTGACCTTTCATATTTCTCAGAGTCTTTCTCGATACATATATACTCAACCATACAATGGCCATTCCTATATGTATCATGTCTTATACAAATTAAGGATAGGTCAAAAGTGACTTCAGAGGAAGTTTTGGTTATTGGGTGCTTGGGACCATGTACAATGGTCATAGCTTGGAGATCAAGAGTTGGATTCTCTAAGTGTTTTACATTCCATTTCAATTTTTTTGGGACATATTTCTATTTTGGGATGTATTTTTACAATTTAATTTCAAATTTTCAATTTCATACTCTTGTATACTCTGGGGGTTATCTTTCTTGGTTTATATTATAGTGGTTGCATATTTTTATTTTTAATCCTCAACACCTTTTAATTGATATGATCACGTGTGTGTTTACAAGTACATTTGGTAAAGGCCTCCCATTTAGGATATTAATATCAGTTATAGTCTCCACCCCATGCCTATGGGGGCAGGCATTGGGTAGTTACAGCTCATGCCTCGAATAGGGATGAGTCTTAATAGATTGGTATAAGAAAAGTTCATTCCTTGGGTTGGTGTTTGAATTATTTACTTTATGCGGATTTTTTTGGGGATTTAGGGAAACGATGTTAATATTTAAAGAGTGTGGATCTCATGCTATGGAATCTAGTGATGGTATTGGTGACTGATGTATACATTTACTAGGAACCTGCATATATTTTTGTCAACATAGTTTACTGATACATCGGTTGTAGTGATCAAAGGTATATGCATCGTATAGGATTGATTTTTTAATGTTCATCTTAAGATAGATTTCCATTATTATATATATATATACTATAATTTTACCATGTTACATCTAGTCAACTTTCATTATGCATCCATGATGACACTTAGCTGAGTTATAAATTTCTAGATCAGGATGACGATCTGATTAGTGATGAGGCATTAGTTAAGGGTCCATCTAGTGAGATCTTTTCAACCAGGAAGTTAGGTAGTAGCACACCCACCCATCGAGTAGTAGTTTTCATTGATATATAAAGCTGAGGATGAATGAAGTATTTGCACATGCTATGAGTTATAGTGCTAAAGGATGTTGAGGTTCTTCTATGGGCGAAACCCCCAGGCATTAGAGGATTAGATTGAGTCAGTGATATATGTTTTCATACTTGTGCCGATGCTGACCAAATAGATGGTTTCAATCACAGCCTGTTCTCCTTGTAGAGAATAATTTTGTTCTGGTGGTACTAAAATACAACTCAACTGTCCTGAGTGAACTGTACAGGTTCCATAAATAGAGCTTTCCTAGGTATTGGGTTGACCCTAACTCCCTTCTCTATGAGATGGGGTTAGACCAGATCATATGTCTTAGATATTTTTCTCAGATATGAACACATTCTATAGAGGTTATCATGGTGAGAAATCTACAGGGTTATTCTGGGTGTCAGGAGAGTCCCTTGATGGATATCACTAGCATGGATCCATACATTTAAGGAAGAGAGAAACTATACCCCATGAGAAAAAACCATTGGCGTGATCCAAAACCATGAGGAAGATTCAATTCCATCTAATGAAGATAATTTTAATCTGTGGTTGATGATTCCCTATGACCTGAATGTTTAGGGAATCTAAATTTTTTAGGGTGTCATAACATGCCCTCATTGAAGAGATCAGGTAAACAAGGTAAATTATGATCTATCAGTAAAAGATACTTTTATCCTCGTGCCTCGAGTGTAGATTAGGGTATGACCTATTGCACTACTTCTCTAGCTATAGTTGTTAGTATTAAGTCTAATGCCACATTTCCCTATGTGTGTCCCATGTTTTATGCCTATAAATACCATATGAGTCCCTTCTACTCAAACCATTTTCTGGAGGTCCTACATAGAGGATCAATAATTGCTTTTTCCTACTAATGGGACAACCTTACTATGCAATGAGAGAGATACTCAAAACAAATATTTACATAGTGGAAGTAGATTGTACAATGTTTTCCTTTATATGGACTATTCATTAGCCATGCATGGTCAGATCAGTTCAACTTGTGAATATGGTAGTGCTTCTAGATTATGGGATGATGTTTTCCTCATTGAGGAGGAGTGATCCTTAGGAAAAGTTATATGAGATCCTTGATAGGGGGTTATAGATGATTTATCTATTGTTTATAATTACCCTTGGAACAATGGATGTTATGCTCTCTTAGCTCTATCCCTTGATGGTGGGGTGTAAGGACGTGTTGAATTTTCCACCCCATAATGAGACATAACTCTTTATATAATTTCACTATAGATGCCCCAATATCTATTTTAGCCCATCGGATGACCTCATGGGGATTCAATAAAAAGCGGTTCATTCAGAGGGTATATAAAGGTAGGGCTTTGTATGACCCAGTGTGTTCACTAGGGTATCTTTATACTATTCATGAAAAAGGAATACGGGATCATCCAGCTTTGTGTGGATTATTTTTTCCTGAACCAAGCCATGATAAATAACAAGTACCCCTTACTGAGGATTAGAAACCTATTTTACTAGTTATGAGGTACAATATGGTTCTAAAAAATCAATATTAGGTCCAAATACCCCCATTTGAGGTTTTAAAAACCGATATCACAAAGCTATAATTCAGATGACACTACAGACACTATGAGTTCCTACTGATTCCTTTTGGTGTGAGGAATTCCCCTACTATGTTTATAGATATGATGAACCAGAACATCCAACCGTATCTAGACCAGTTTGTGTTATTCTTCAGCAATTACATACTTATCCAATTGACATAATAGGGTAATAATATACAATACTTTTTCATAGTTCTTTATTTTAATTAAAAGATCTAGATTTATGGAAATATCTCAATGTATTAGTTTTGGATTCATGAGTCTCAATTTGCCAAGAATGTCATTAAAGAGTATGGTTTAGCCAAGGACCCATCAGTGATAGATGTATTTATTTCATAGTATCCATCCAAGATCATGTCAAAGGTTTGGAGCTTTCATGGTTTTGTGGGGTACCACATGGGGTTTGGAAAGAATTATCTAGGATTACCACCACTTTTGACCAACCTGATGTGGAAAGGGAATCCTTTTACTAGAAAAAAGAAGTGCCAGAGGGAATTCAAGGAGTTTAGTCTGATGATGAAAGTGATACCATGTTGATAAAACCATAAGAGGGTGTGCAATACATATTGTATTGATATTACTTAGTATAAAGGATTGGATGTATGTTGATGGAGTGACAAACAATTATCACATTCGGGTAGAGGAAGTTAAGACCCATTGATTATATGAATCATCACTTGAAGGAGGAAGCTTTAGTATTCAACCTGATGATATGGAGAAACTACCTACTAGGAAAAATCTTTTTTTTAACTCAGAACACTATAGTTTGAAGAATGTCTTCAAAAAGAGAGAATTTAACTAGATACAACAAAAATGTGTGGAGTTCGTGAAATAATTTTACATTGAGATAGTCTATACTTTAGAGCGGAATTGTGGCAGTAGATGAACTTATCAGGAAGTCCTGAGATTATTTGATGCATGAGGATTCAGAGAAGTTAGATTATATACAAATTACCCTGGTGGAGCAAGAGGGTACAAATTTTCATCAGTCAACTATTTTGACCTCTATGTTTCTTAAGCTTCATAAAAATTCCCATTGAGAGACATTGAATGTGGTGGTTTTAAAGACTAGATATTCATAGGATATTTACAGGATCAATGATATAAATGAGGGAATCATGTAATCATTTTATAGGGATGATAAGTGGATCTAGTAATGATTATGGAGGAGGTGATTAGAGAGGTCTAGACTTATACTATGGTGGTGCATCATGGTATAAGGAAGATGTACAAAGACTATTAGTGAAAGTTTTTGTGGTCCAACATAAGATGGAGTGTGAATTATTTTTTATCACTGCACCTCCCTTTTTTAGTTAGTGAATTATGAGGAAGTGTTTTTGGAAGTTTTTTTACTACCTTTATATATCCCAGGTGGAAGTGGGATGTCATTTCCATAGACTTTATGAAAAAAATTCAATAGAAAGTGAAGGCCCTGGACACCATCTTGGTGATAGTTGACCAAATCATGAATTCAAATTAATTTATATTAGAGAGAATCATTTGGTGGAGAGTTTGGGGTAGTTGTATATATGGGATATTGTTCACCTTCATGGGATTCCCATGATTATTATCTCTGATACCGATTTTTGGTCATTTCATGATTTTGGAGAGGTGCATCGGAGGATTTCATGACAAAAATGAGGATGAGTATAACCTTTCACACCCTGATGGATGGTAAGAATAAGTGCACTATCCAGATATTAGGGGATATGATAAGAGATTGTTTGTTATAATTCATCTGAGTATGGATCGATCACTTTCAATTGGTAGAAAATTTCATTGAGAAAAACGTACCACTCTTCTATCAGTATGAAACCTTTCAAGGCTCTGTATTAGAGACCCTAGAAGTTTCCCTTATGGTGGATAGAGATTGAAGAGAAATCATGGGGGGGGGGGGTCCAGAGCTGGTGAAGGTGATGGAAGAGAGGGTCCAGGTCATCTATGCATGGATAAGGACAACCCGGACCAGGTTTATGTCTTACATAGATCACGATCATAATCATTTGGAGTTTGAGCAGGGAGAAAAAACTTTCCTATGAGTCTCATCATGAAGAATATTAAGGTGTTTTTAATGGGGAGGAAAGCTATAATCAAGAATCATCAGGTCATTTTAGATCTCTTATAGGGTCAAAAAGGTTTCTTACTACATTTCCCTACCCCACATAGCTAGAGAGGGTGCACAACATCTTCCGTGTTACAAAATAGTTGAGGTATGTGATTAATCCTATGAACATTATTGATTTGGGAAATCTGGACTTAGAGGACATAACCAAATTTATAGATCTCCCCATGGATATCAAGGATTTATAGGAGATGAAACCATATGGAAGGTCAATCCCCTTGGTTTTCATGTAGTGGTGCTATAAGAATGTGTAGGGGAGCACCCAGGAGAAGGAGAGATAAATGCAAGCTTAGTATCCTAAGTTGTTTGTGTAGTTTTTTATTTCATGGATGTAAATAATGAAATATGGAATGATTCAGGGGCCATGTTTTTTCCATGTAAGTCTTTAAATAATTTTACATATATTTCTAGATCCAAGATTTGAGACAGTGGGAAATTCTGAGGCTTTCATGGAAGTAATTGTATAAAAATATTTAATATAGTTAATATTATATACATGAAATTTCTTAACGAAAATGGGATCAATCTTAAATGGAAGCTATGATAAGAAATCTGAAATCTCGGTAGAGCCAAGAATAGGATTTTTACCGAAAGTGCATTCTAAAATAAGTCATCCTGGGAGAATTCAGATATCTTTTTCATTGGTGGTAACTACAAAGGTTTAATTAAATAAATTATTTAAATTAATTTACTAATTAACTTAACTAAATTGTCTATAAATCCACCTCTATAGTGAATCTTCTAGGTTTAGCTACATAATAAATTTGAGGATTGTAGAGTGTTTTTCCTCCTTCTGTTAGAGAATCATATTTGTGGAGTTCAAGGAAAATCAGGATATAGAGAATGAAACAAATTCCTCCATTCATTTGAAGGCATGTTCTTCAATGAGTAATGATCCAATAACCAGGTAGGAATCATAAATTCTTCGATTTCACCAATTTCAATGAAATGTATTTTGTAGAGTTGTTCTGTTTAAGATTACTTCAAATAGTTAAACCTTGACATGCACATATGTATCAGTTAAATTGTTTATTAAACTATTTTTCGATCCCTCATATCTATATTCATGATCATTGTCCATGAACTATTGGGAAAAATATTTAATCCTGTATTCATGTGCCTTAATCCCACAATTTCATTGTGTTCTTCACCATTTGGACCATGCAGTTGCAACAAAACATTTTTGAGTGGTACCAAGAATGAACGGACCCCTGAAATCATGATTATTTCATGGGAAATGTATGGATTGATAAATCAGTGATGTTTTTAGATATTTTTTGGTTTGGATGATCGTTTTTATGATATAAATAAAATTCTTAAATGGATGAATCTCTTGAGGTGTGCGGTTTCGAAAGTGATACCTCACGGGTCGACAAAATCAAAAAAATTTCAAAATGATGGACTAAGACGATGAAAAATGCCACAATACCTTATATTTGGTGTGAATATGTACCCGAATTTGAGGGTTGTTAGATATAGAACAATTAAAATGGATCTTAGATTTGGGGGAAATCACCACTATACACCGTGTAGTTCGAAGATAACATAGCCTACCAGGACCTCACTCTAGATTATAGGGTTTCAATAGTTTATTATTATCACATACCACATGTAATGACACATACTATATGACATTATACTGGTGTACCCTTCATGTACTATTGGACTACAGAAGCAATGGAATGGTAATTCACATCATGTACTAAAGTCCACAAACACGGCGATGCTCAAACCATGTACCAAAGTACACAAATATGGGGTAAATAACACTAACATGACCATGTGGAAATGGCCCAGTCCCAGGTAGCTTGGAAATGTCATACAATCCACCAATATTGGAAATGTCATACAATCCACCCATGTGCTAGCTAGGGACACGACCGGGCGATGTAGTGGGACCACACATCATGTGGGTACCATAACATGTTGTGTACCCCTTGGTACCTTTTTAGAAAACTTTAAACTCTCATATATCCAACATTTGGAATCATATTTTAGACCATTTATAGGCCATACATATTTTTTCCATGATGAACATGATGGTGCCCATGGATGAGGATTTAGAGATATAAAGAATGATATTAAATGCATGGATGTTCTTAAACTAGCCCACAATGATGTTAGTGATCATGCATAGGATCACCAAAGACACTAGAGTGGAACCCCCCCATTATCATGGGAATTTTTCATATACCTACTGAGTGGAACCCCCTATCAGATAGAACATGGGTCTTCGATGGCCATAGTGAACCCCCATATTTCACCAAGGCATGGGTACTTGACTTATAGAGTGGACCCCCCTACCCCCATCAGCTTGGGAAGGAGTGATCTATACATCATTTTGACCCCCTTATCTGATAGTGTGTGGGTACCTGATGACCAGAGTCAAACCCCCTATCACACTTTGGAATGGGTTGTCGACCTAAATAGTGGAACTCCTTATCATCTAGTGTGTGATTTCACTACCTATTTACCAAAAACCCCAATCGAATATGGAATAGGTAACCAATTAACAGAGTTCCACCCCCTATCAGATAGGGTGTGGGTACTTGTGATGCCAATGTCCGACCCCATTAACACATTACAGAGTGGTTACTTTATAGATAATAATATAGTGGAACCCACTAAAACACTAGAGAGAGATTCCACTACTTAGATATTGTCCCCCCTCAACTGTGCATTATAGTGGAGAGGTATGACCCTCCCCACTATTACTTCTGGGTAGACATGTGAGTTGTTAGGGAAATTTTATAATCATATGTGGATAATAAACACTATTTTTTCCTTAGTCATGTGGTGATATAGAGATCCCCTTTCTCTCTCATTTTATAACATTTTATTGGGGACATATATATATATATCTATCGATATTGTTGGATTTTGTGACTCTCTGACCATAGGATGTAAATATGGACATGGTATGCCACATTCGTTCCATGTTTATCTTCTTTTGGTTGGGTGATGTTACTCTCTTACTATTTGTGGAATGCACTCGATATGTGGTTCATAAAAACAATGTTTTGTGCCCCTTGTGTTTAGATGAAGCTACATTCTTTTGATATAGGTTGATATGAATCCTATTTAATATCTAATTTTTATTCATTTTAGGTATATTAATTATCCCCCTTTTGGTTTTTGGGTAATCCTACTGGGTATGTATATAGTCACCACTGAAAAGTAATGTCCCGCACATGTTGTGTATTGTGCAGATGAAGGACATTACAATAGTGAATTTAGAGTAGTTAGGGATACATGGTTATGGGGACTACGTATTGTGGTCATGGCTTGTATTTTAGGATATAGGAACTCTTAGCATTTATTTTCACATTTTTTCAGATTGGGATATATTTTTAGTTGGACGTGTATTTTTTAACTCATTTTTTAGCTTCCACTATTTACTCTTTTATACACCAGAGGTTATTAATGCTTGGTTAATATTACAGAGTTTGTAAATTTTTATTTTTAATCCTCATAATTTATTCATTGAGATGGTTTGGTGTGTATGTACAAGTACATTAGGCCAAGGCCTTCCATTTAGGATATTCCTTTTGATGCTTGTGGCCACCCTTGTCCTATAAAGGCATGGTTGGGATAGTTATGGCTGGAGCGCTGGGTAGGGATAGTTTGTGACAATATTTTTCCTTCATAATCCATACTCAAGTAGGTAATGTAAATAAAATAATAATATAAATGAATTGAAAAAAGTGGAAATCCCATAACTAAATCCATAATATAGAAAAAACATGATCTCATAATTTGAGAGCTAACAAGAGCGGTTATCAATTTATATTTAGTGCAAGATGGACTTCCCTAATAGTAAGTTCCCTAAACCCAACACGAAGTGTAATATTTTTAACATTAGTTTTATAATGATTGATATATACGTATGTTCATTCTTACCATAATAGTGTTGATATTTCTATATCCTCTGTTCACATGGTAATTTCCTTATATTACATGTTGTATCAAAAGGATATAGAAATTTCAAACTATAATAAGAACATCAAGATACTATTATATAAATAATTTTCATTTGTCATAGTGTATAGATAAATCATAGTGAAAAGAATTAAATGATGTCTAACAATTAGGTGTTGGGGTGTCATAAGCATTGAGACTTCTTTTCATGAAGTTCTCACATGATGATCACAATTGAAGAGATCATGAAGAAAAACCTACCAATTGGAACACCACAAGTTTTAGGTGTCATTTGTTTATTGTAACGACCCAAATTTTTTCAGTGGAATTTAACTTCATATAAATATTCCATTAAATCACCTGAAAACAAAACATAATGAACTAATAAGTTCTAAGTTACTTTTAAACATAATTTTGTCACTTCTGAGTTTTGAATTTCAAAAATCTGACATACACTGTTTTGTTCAAGATGATTTTTGGAGTTTAATGAAACAAAAATAATTTTCTATGAATAGTAACGTACCCTTATGAATAGTAATATGACCCTTATAAATATTAAATCATCCAACATAAGAGTAACCTTACCCAGGAATAATTAAATAAGATTTTGACATCATGGAAAGTGATAATTTGACATTAGTAAATGTTTTCGTAATTTGTAAGTCATAAATATTTAATTATAATTAATTAATTAATTTAAAATATAATTAATTTTAATAAAATGTGTTATTAAGTTATCAAATCCATGTCTCATAGTTTTTAGATAATTTTATAAGACCCTGCATAATTTTTGAAAGCACTATAAAATCTGTTTTAATTTAAAAAAAATGTTTTTTACGTAAATTATGAGTTAATTAAATATTAAATTAATAATATTTAGAAAAATATTTTTGAAAAATGGACTTCATTTCTGGATTCTACATGTCGAAAAATTGTGGGGGTAAATTTTTTGGGATTTTTCTGAAATACTTGATTTTTGGATGAATAGTGAAATACCGTAATTTACAAAAATAAGCTAAATAAGCTAATTATAGAGTCATGTGTGATGTTATGCTGATGTAATCCCACTTGGTTTTAGATCACATGATAAAATTACTATTATTGGTCATTCATCAATCACTATTCCTTGTTTTAGGGGAAATTAATAAACTAATGAATTTTATATTAAGAAAACCCCTCTCCCTCCACTATAAAAACCACCCTTCACACCCTCATTTCCTCACACCTCTCAAGATCCAATACTTCCCTATACTCTACCCAAACATATTCCCTAGAACCTCTCCCACGTCAAAGAGCTGCTGGTATCATCAAAATACCATGCTTAGGCCCTTAAGGAAGATCTCAAGAGGAGGATTCAAAAGGTAATTTCTCTCCCTCTTCTCCATTAATTCCCTTTCAATTTCATGTTCTTTTCTTATTCCCTCACCGCCTATCTTCATCAAAATGGTATTTTAACTCCATTATTATACATTTAATGTAATTTTATGATGATAATGGTATATTATATCATCCAACCCCATTTTCCTATTCCTTTTATTTTATTAAAGAGGATGTTGCTCGTGAGGTCTTAATTTATCACCTTTAAGAACACCATGTTTTCTTCTTCCATTTCTACATTCAGATATGGTCATGAAACCATTTTTATGTTTGAACCGGAGTTCCTTATATGTATTATTTCCTATTTAATGTTCTGGAAATAACTTATGGCCATATTACTAAGTGATAAATTAAACAAAGTTCATTGTGATCGAAAAATCACCCAAATTAATATAAATAATCATCATTTAATTCTTATCTAATGATTCATCCAAAAGGATATAATATGATTCAATATAAGATAATTAAAACTCATGTAATATCATTAATAACATGTAATATCAGTTATTGATCTTTACCCATGTTCTACCCGAACTTCAATTTTAGATTACAAGTGAACCACCCAAGAAAACCATAAAAACAAACACTCCCGTACAATGTTTTTTTAAAGTCTATAACTCATAAAAAGGCACATAAAATCACATAATAAAACCATAATTCACCATATTAATGTATACAAGGTTCTGTATTCTAATTAATTAATATAATTATATAGTACATTAAAGAGAAGAATGCATTTCGATACAAGGTAAGGGGAAATTGTCGAACCCAACTTTCATCCTTAGGGTTCTACCTCTTTCACTCCATTATTGATATGGTCACTCCTTAAAGATTAATTTTTCATCATTGTATTTTTTTTTGGGATATATATGTTTTCTAATGATGTTATGTCAATCCAAATGTTTTCCCAAAGAACTATTCTTTTAAGAACTCAACTTTTTCCACTCATTCAAGGTTGATGGTTCTTGTATCAAGTATGTTATTCCCACTTTGCTTTGTGAACCCAAATTTTATGAATGTATTATTATGAGATGAAACCCATTAATTTCCATGGGTTAGTTATGTTCATAATTTATTTGTTTTCTTTGTGGTATGCATGATAATGATAATATTATGATGTGACGGGTGCGCCTGAGATTATACAACGCTCCAACACGTTGGGTAATGTGTTGAATCTCATGAGTAAATGTGAAATGATGTGTGAAAAAGATGCTAGATTGGTTCACAAGTATGTGTTGTAGTTAACCACTAAGACATGATGTTTCATTTTATGCATTTCCATATTTCAAGTCTTTTATTTCTTCTCCTATCATGTTCATGATCTTTTGCCTATATCATGATTTTTCTCACCCCATGCTATATTCTTCTTATCTATCCTCTTATTGGGATTTTAGCTCATCCCTTTTTATGTATATCCTTAGGTGGCTATATTTACTAAAGAGAGGACAAGTTCCAATAAGAATCTATAAAATATGAAATTAAATAAATGTTTATGTATATCCTTTGGTGGCTATATTTACCTAGGGATCCCATATGTTATGTTTTTGGTATAAATTGTATAAATGAATATGTTTTTCATGAATTTTTTACTTTTGTTTTGTTCTAAACTTTTATATTTTAGAAAATGGTGGTAACCAGGAGAAATTACCCCAACAACTCATGTGAGATCCAATGCAACAATTGCCCGAATGACATCCCCAATGATTTGGGAGGTGGAGTTGAAAGCTTCATGCTGATGCTTACCCAATTATCTCAGGTCAGGAACAATAACCTTAATAATGGGGAATGTCCTCCTTCACCAAAGAGGGAGAAACTGGCTATCGAATGTTTTATGCGACAACGACCACCGACGTTTAGTGGATCTTTTGATCTACCAGTTGTGGAATAGTGGGTCATCTCCATGGATAAGATATTTTCTTTGCTTCATTGTTCTGAGATGGAGAAGGTGACTCTAGCCATTTATCGTCTAGATGTAGAAGTTGATCAATGGTGGGCTCTGATTAAGAACACCAAGACAAGGGAGGAAATTGAAGAGATGGAATGGTAAGTCTTTAAGATAATGTTTCTTAACAAGTATTTCCCATGAAATGTTCGTATGAAGATGGAGAGAGAATTCATAGAGCTCAAGCAAAAAAAAGAAGAATCTATCACAACCTAGGAAGCGAATATCACAAGGATTACAAGGTACACTTCGGGTTTTTGTTATCAACAATTATAGAAAAATTGATAGATTATTTTGTGGATTAAAACCACACATTCGAAAGGCTCTTGCAATTCGAGACATTGGTATTTATGAAGAAGTTGTTCGATGAGCTATCAAAGTGGAGTTGGAGTTTGGAGATTGGTCCCATGGCTATGGGGATAAGAAATGAAAGATGGGGTTTCAAGGCAGTGGATCTAATGATAAAGGTGGTATGAAAACTCAATGAACCACATTCCAAAAATTTGGTAAGTCGCACCAGGGGAACAACCTCAAAGGGACGGGGGAAGTGCTTAAAGTGTGGGAAAGAAGAACACCATGCTCAAGAGTGTCGAAAAGACTCAAAAATGACGGAAAATGTAGTGTAAGAAAGGAGAGAACCACCCATGGTTCAATGATAAAAATGTAGGGAGCTAGGGAACTATGCAAGTCTGTGCACTAAACCTCGGGTTCTAGAGGTTAATTAACGTCAGCAACCACCAAAGCCAAATGAACAAGGGAAGACTTACACCATCATTACTGTGGAGGTAGGGCATGATAATGAAGTCATACAAGGTACAATTCCTATTCAGTCAAGAATGGAAAAAGACTTATTTGATTCTGGTTCTACACATTCCTTTATATCTTTCATGTTTTCTAGAACAATTGAATCGAAGCCCTGAAACCTTAAAGTAGAGATATATATAAAAACACCAAGTGGTGAAATCATTGCAACCCAAGTGTTTGAATCTTCTCCTATATGCGTATGTGGGAAGATTCTTCAGGAAAATCTCTTAATACTTACCTTAGTGGAATTATATGCTATAATGGGAATGGATTGGCTCTTGTTATATAGACCACATATCAACTGTCGGGAAAAAGAAATATCTTTTAATATTCTGAACCAGCCCATGATCCTCTACAAATGCAGGGAAGATTGTGAATCTATTTTGAAAAATCATTCAATGGTGTGGGTGTTGATTCTCTATGAAGAAGCATACCTCACCCAAATGGTTGAGTTGAAGGAATGTGGAAACCTTGAGGAAATTGCCATTGTGAGGGAATACAGTGATGTATTTCTCGAAGGGTTACCCATAATTCCCTCAGATTGTGTGGTAGAGTTCTCAATTGAACTCACAGCTAGAAATACTCTTATATCGAAGTGTCCCTATAGGATGGATCCTATTGAACCGGAGGAGTTAAAGAAGTAGCTGCAAGATCATCTGGATAAAGGATTCATACGCCCTATTGTGTCACCTTGGGGTGCGCCAGTGTTCTTTGTGAAGAAGAAGGATGGAACAATGCTGTTGTGTATCGATTATAGGGAACTCAACAAGATCACCATAAAGAACAAGTATCCTCTCCCAAGTATTGATGACTTGTTTGACCGGTTAAGAGGAGCTCAATACATCTCAAAGGTGGACCTTCGTTCTAGATATTATTATGTAAAGGTGAAGAAGGATGATAATCAGAAGACTGCCTTCTGAACAAGGTATGGGCACTATGAGTTTTTGGTGATGCCCTTCAGACTTACTAATGCCCCGGAAATCTTCAGGAATTTGATGAATAGAGTCTTTAGACATTACCTCAAATTTTTTCTGGAAGCGTTTATTTATGATATTATCATATAATCCAAGAGAAAGGAGGAACATGAAGAACATCTAAGACTTTTTTTGGTTACATTAAGAAAGGAGAAGTTGTACGCCATGTTCAGCAAGTGTGACTTTTGGATGAACCAAGTCACATTATTGGGACATATGATAACAAGTGAGGGAATTTCTGTGGATCCTTCAAAAACAAAGGCAATTGAGGAATGTCCCTAGTTATCTAGTGTCACAAAAATCCGTAGTTTTCTTGGATTATCTGGGTACTACCTCGGTTTTGTGAGAAACTTCTCACGATTATCAATCCCACTACCTAAGTTAACAAGGAAAGGGGTAAAGTATGTCTGGACGGATGAATGTGAGGGCAGATTCAAGGAGCTAAAGAGAAGGCTGATCACTGAACCTGTACTCACACTACCAAAAAGTGGAGAATGTTTTGTGATATACAGTGATGCTTCAAAGAAAGGCTTGGGTTGTGTACTCATGAAAAATGAAAATGTGATAGCCAACGCCTCACAGTAGTTGAAGATCCATGAGAAGAACTACCCGACACATGATCTAGAGCTGGCAACCGTGATTTATGCCTTGAAAATCTGGCGGCACTACCTATATGGTGAGAAGTGTAAGATATACACCAACCACAAGTTCCTAATGTATATATTCCCACAAAAAGAGCTCAACATGCGTCAAAGGAGATGGTTAGAGCTAATCATGGATTACGATTACTCTATTCACTATCATCCTGGAAAGGTGAACAAGGTAGCTGATGCTCTAAGCAGAAAAGAACCTGCTACTCTATCCATGATGTGTATTGAGAAAGACCCTATCTTCTTGGATATGCAAATAATATATTTGGAAATCATAAGGGCATGGGATACATCGTACCTTTCCGAAATGATTGCGCAACCATCCATCCAAGAGAATAATAAGGAAGCACAAAGGGATGATGTGGAGATACAAAAGAGGGTGAATGCAGAAAAGGAAGGGAATATACAAGAGTTCCATATCGATGATGATGGGATGATTTGGTTTGGAATGCAGCTTTGTGTGTCCTCATCACCCTGGATGAAGAAGGATCTATTGGATAATGCACATAACTCAACATTCTCTACCCATCCTGGGAGTACCAAGATGTACCGTAATCTCTGAGAACACTTATGGTGGGATAACATGATGATGGAGATTGAATAATATATATCAAGGTGCTTGGTATGTCAGCAAGTTAATGCTGAGTGACAAAAGTCCAATGGTATGATGAAGCCATTGCCTATACCCATGTGGAAATGGGAAAATGTTACTATGGACTTTTTCACGGGTCTCTTGAAGATGTCAAAGGGAAATAATGTGATATGGGTTGTGGTTGACCGACTCCCCAAGACTGCCCATTTTATCACTATTCGAGAAGATATCTCACTTGAACAACTTGAAAATATATATGTGAATGAAGTGGTGAGACTGCACGGTGTTCCACTCTAAATTGTCACTGACCATGATCGATGGTTCACATCTAAATTCTGGAGGAGACTTCCACATGCTTTGAGTACTGAATTAAATTTCAGCACATCCTATCACCCCCAAACTGATGGCCAATCTAAAAGAACTATTCAGATGCTTGAAGATATGAAAATAGCCTGCGCTCTTGAATTCAAATGTGGTTGGGATCAGCATCTCCCATTGGTTGAGTTCTCATTCAACAATAGATTCCACTAATGTATTCAGATGGCTCTATATGAGGCTCTGTATGGAAAGTGATGTAGAACTCCAACATGTTGGCATGAAGTTAGAGAAAGAAAGATACTTGGACCTGATCTTGTGAAACAGATGATAGGGAAGGTTCAATTCATTCAAAAACACATCAAAGCTACTCAAAGTCGGCAAAAGAGCTATGCTGACAACCATCAAAGGGACTTGGAGTTCGAATTTGGAGATAAAGTCTTCCTTATAATATCTCCATGGAAGAGAGTCATGTGATTCGGGATGAAAGGGAAGCTAATCCCATGGTATATTGGCCCCTTTGAGATCCTTAACCGCATAGGATCCGTGGCCTATCATCTTTCACTTCCACCGAATATGGATCTAGACCATGATGCGTTTCACGTATCACTCCTGAGGAAGTACATATCAGACACCTCACATGTACTAAACTCAGAGGTGGTGCAGTTCGAAGATGATCTCTCCTATGAGGACCATCTAGTAAAGATTCTAGATCGGAGAGATAAGGTTCTACGCAACAAGACAACCCATATTGTCAAATTTTTGTGGAGAAACAATAAGTTTGAGGAAGAAACTTGGTAACCAGAATAGGGGATGAAGGAGAAGTACCCTCACTTGTTTACGTAAAAAGAAATTTTGAGGCTGAAATTCTATAAGGGGGGAATAATTTAATGAGCAAAATTTTGTCATTGGAATTTACCTTCTAATAAATATTCCATAAAATCACATGAAAACACAACATAATGAACTACTAAGTTCTAAGTGACCTTTAAACATAAGTTTTTCATTCTGTGTTTTGAATTTCGAAAATCTAACATACACGGTTGTGTTCAAGATGATTTTTGGAGTCTAATAAAATAAAAATAATTTTCAATGAATAGTAACATACCCTTATGAATAGTAATATGACCTCTATGAATAGTAAATCATCCAACATAAGAGTAACCTTACCCATGAATAATTAAATAAGATTTAAAAATTATGGAAAGTAATAATTTCACCTTAGTAAATGTTTTTGGTATTTTGTAAGCCAAAAATAATTAATTATAATTAATTAATTAATTTAAACGAAAATTCAGTTTTATACAATGTTTTCATAAATTATCAAATCAATGTCTTAATGTTTTTAGATAATTTTATAAGACCCTGTGTAATTTTTGAAAGCACTATAAAATCAGTTTAAATTTTTAATTTTTTTTGTAAATTATGATTTTAATTAAATATTAAATTAATAATATTTAGAAAATTATTTTTGAAAAATGGACTTCATTTCTGGATTTTACACATCAAAAATTGGTTGGTGTATATTTTTGGGATTTTTCTGAAATACTTGAATTTTTGATGAATAGTGAAATACCGTAATTTACAAAAATAAGCTAAATAAGATAATTATAGAGTCATGTGTGATATTCTGTTGATGTAAGCCCACTTGTTTCGGGATCACATGATAAAATTACTATTCTTGGTTATTCAAGACTCACTATTCCTTGTCTTAGGGGAAATTAATAAACTAATGAATTTTATATTTTGAAAGCCCCTCTCCCCTCTACTATAAAAACCACCCTTCACACCCTTATTTCCTCACACCACTCAAGATCCAAGCCTTCTATAAACTCTCCCCATTAATCTTCTTTAGCCCTTCCCCCACATCCAAGAGCTTCTGGTATCATTAAAGGACCAATCTTAGGCCCTTAAGGAGGATCTCAAGAGGAGGATTCAAAAGGTAATTTCTCTCCCTCTTCTCCTTTAATTCCCTTTCAATTTCAATTTCTTTTATTATTACCTCCCAACCTATCTTCATTAAAAAGGTATTTTAAATCCAGTATTATACATGTACTTGAATTTTATGATGCTAATGGGATATTATATCATCCAACCCCATTTCCCTCTTCCTTTTATTTTACTAAAGAGGACGTTGCTCATGAGGTGTTAATTTATCACCTTTAAGAACGACAAGTTTTCTTCTTCCATTTATACTTTTAGATATGGTCATGAAACCATTTTTATGGTTGAACCAGAATTTTTTATATTTATTATTTCGTATTTAATGTTCTGTAAATAACTTATGTCCAAATTATGAAGTGATAAATTAAACAAAGTTCGTTGTGATTGAAAAATAGCCCAAATTTTAAAAAAATAATCATCTTTTAACTCTTATCTAATGTTTAACCCAAAATGATCTAATATTATTCATTATAAGATCATTAAAACTCCTATAATATCATTAATAACATGTAATATCAGTTCTGGATTTTTACCCATGTTATACCCGAACTTTAATTTAAGAATAAAAGTGAACCACTCAAGAAAACCACAAAAACAAGCATTCCCGAACAATGTTTTTTTAACTCTATAACTCATCCAAAGGCACATAAAATCACATAAAAAACCATAATAAACCATATTAATGTACAAAATGTTATGTATTTCAAATTAATGAATATAATTATACCAGACATTAAAGAGAAAGAAGCATTTGGATACAAGGTAAGGGGAAATTCTCAAATCCAACTTTCATCCTTCGGGTTCTCCCTCTTTCACACCATTTTTGATATGGTCACTCCTTAAAAATCATTTTTTCATTATTTTATTTCCTTTTTCAATAAATTTTTTCTAATTATGTTTATGTCAAACCAAATTTTTTCCAAAATAACTCTTCTTTTAAGAACTCAACTTTTTCCTCCCATTCAAGGTTGATGGTTCTTATATCAAGTATGTTATTCCCTCTTTGTTTTGTGAAACCAAAGTTTATGAATGTATTATTATGAGATGAAACCCATTAATTTCCATGGTTTAGTTATGTTAATAATTAATTTATGTTCTATGTGGCTTGCATGATAATGATAATATTATGATGTGACGGGTGCGCCCGAAATTATATAGCGCAACATGAATGTTTGAATGTGACGGGTGCGCCTGGAATTATACAGTGCTCCAATGCATTGGGTAAAGTGATGAATCTCATGATTAAATTTGAAATGATGTGTAAACAAGATGCTATCTTGGTTCACAAGTATGTGTGGTATTTAACCATAAATACATGATGTTTCATTTTATTCATTGCCACATTTCAAGTCTTTTATATATGCTCCTCTCATGTTCATGATATTTTGCCTATGTCATGATTATGCTCACCCCATGATATATTTTTCTTATATATCCTCTTACTGGGATTTTATCTCATCCCTTTGTATGTATATCCTCAAGTGTCTACATGTAATAAGGAGAGGACAAGTGCCAATAAGAAGCCAGAGAAGAATAAATTAAATAAATGTTTATGCTTGATGTTGTAATTGTTATGTACTATCCTAGTTTTCCCAACACACTACACATTTGGATCATGTACGTGTAATAATATTATGTTGTTTATCTTTAAAATGATTTAGTAGTATTTTAAGAAATTGTTGGGTCACTATATTTATCCTTTTTATGAACATGTGTAATGGTCTATGTTAATGATATTGTTATAAATGTGTATCAATTTATCACATACTATGATGCAATTAGGAAACCATGAAAATGAATTCATAGAGTGGAAGATTGTGTTTTGTGCATTATTGGTGTTATGAAAATTTTTTATTGATAATGGTAGATTTAGTCAATTCCATGTTAAGGAAGAGATATCTGAAGGGTCCAAGTTGTTCAGTATGGTAGTAGCTTTATTAAACCAATAAAATTTGCAAAAGTAGGCAATTCTATAAACTAATGTCATGAAATATTTAAAGGAACAAAATGATGAGGACACATGTACCTATTCTTATTTGTGAGATATCACTAAACAAATAGATTATATTACATAAAACATGTTCAAGAGAGGTAGTTGTAAGTATGAAATTACTATTCACCTTAGGTTCGATGATGGGTTTCTAGAATCCACCCATGGTATGTGGGTTGAACTCCTTGCATTCAAGATAAGGTTCTAGAGGGTCACACACCATGTGTATCCACAAGTTCCACCTATTATAATTAATTGTAGTTTGTGATGAAGTGGACACCATGTACAGAGTCGATGAATATCTTAGTATGAATAATTAAATTTAAAACAAATTCATTTATATTATCAATGTTTACAATAGAGGTTATTGAAATTATTTATCACGTAATTTATAAGTTATTTTATAAAAAACATTTATATAAGAAATTATAAATTTTCGAATGAACAAAGGATTGTTAATGATCTTAAAATTATTTTGGGTCCTTATGAGCCACGCTAATGGTTCATACTTCATTATCTATCATTTTTTTAATGTGAGTGATATAATATTTGTGACATTAATTATAGATTTATTAAGTCATACATGTGAAAAAGATAAATAATGAATGTAATTACCTTCTATTGATTAAATTGAAATTTTTGAAAGTACAACGTTGGAATAAAATCACAATTAGCCTCTTGAATAGTGAGATCTAGCATATGGATGAATTAAGTTAGATAATATATCCCCCTATCATATCTAGATATTAGAGAAAGATTTTGAAGAAAGATAAATGGTGGATCGATATGTCTTTCTCGATCGAGTCCATGTTATTTAGAAGATCGATGGGATGTCGTAAAGATCTTTGATTCAACACTCATGCACTAAGGAAATGTAGATCCATGATCTAGTAATTTTGGATCACATTTGGATGATCTAGAGGAAAACAATATTTGTGAATTATACCCATGACATGGAAAAAATGTGTGAATATAACCCCTAAAATCAATTAAACAGGATACATTTTTTTTCTTTCCTTTGTTTTTTTTATTTTCCATGATTACATGGAATTAAATTCTACAGTTATATAAAATTTTTCAAGTGGTTTTATTGATTTAGTATTATTAAAATCGATCCGAACCAATTTTTTTCTAATTAAATAGTTTTTATACTTCTGATGCAGCCTAGCTTACCTTAAAACATACCCCCATAATCTCACCCAATACCATGGAGTAAATTTCATCCAATATCACGATATTCTAAAAAAGGATCCACAATTTAAAAAATATAAAATTATAAATAACAAACCTTGATAAAAAATGTCATTTTCTAATTACTAGATAATGGAAAATATATTTCTAGTTGTAATTGTTCATTGATCATCCACATGTAGAATTTAGGATCCACAGAAAGAAGGTAAATTTTAACTCATAAAAACCCAATGGTACATTGTTACCTAATATAATTTTTTGTATTCTCATAACGATTCATGTATTATGATATTTTCATCATCTTAATACCAAAATCTTATATTTAAGCTTTCATGTTGTTTCATTGATCAAGCGGAAAATCACTACATTGTCCACAATATTATTTAGCATGATTCTTCTTAGTTTAAACCATTGACTAAAACAAAAACCATATTACATGAATCAAGCTATAATAATATGAGTGAAAAATCATTTCTTTGATGTGATAAATTATGAAACCTTCTTATTTACCTATGAAACTTTTATGTCCAAACTATATCACTTTTAGTTTAACATAGGATTCCTTAAGTTACATCAATATATTATTTATAACCTAATCTTATAAATATCTAATATATAGTCTGATACCAACTATGGTGAATGGAGTATTATATCAATAAAATATTCCTCATTTTATATAATTAATCATAATAGTTTACAATAATACATAATTTTAACTGTAAATATTTAGCATCTTTGAATTCTAAATATATAATCAATTTATTTCATAAAGGATATTCAACATCTTCCATACAAGTCTTCTACCATATTACCCTTACTTGAAATTTCATACATTATATTTTTCTTTATAACTAGTGTAAAATATAAATATAATAATGGGTGATATAAGATTTCCAGTATGGTTATATATGAGATATATCGATTTGTGATCATACGTAAGAATTAGAAAAGAATAAGGGAATTAGTTGAAGATCATAACATATAATGTTTATAACGAATATATCAATGATCCTAAATTGTGATTCATGTAATAATAATTTCCTATTTAAAATTACATGAGTAAAAATAATTTAGATTCATCATTAATCAATAATGATTCATAAGTGTATATCATAATCATAATAAAATGTCATTGGAATTATGTTACAACTATAAGAATATGATATCATTTCATTAGACAAGGCTCGAATCCAATAAAATCATCAAATAGTGGACACATTTCCATAATTGATTAGTTTCCCCCATGTCTATAATTTCTCCAAACAATATTTTATGATAACAAATCCCTATTAAAAAAGAGATTGAAATATAATGTCTTACCTCAGGGCATAAAATTAATTGTATGCCCTCTTAAGTTACAGTATATTAAATTTATATTTATAATATATATAAATTGAACAAAATCATAGTTATCCAATAATATAGCATTCAATTATAATTTTCAATTAGTTATTTTTTTATAATTCATCATTAAAATCAATATTCTGGTAAAGACTAGTCTGTTTTCCATACAAGTTTTGGTCTAAAGGTTTTGATCCTTTAAACCTAGTCATGGTCACGTTGTCTCAAAAATATTAATGAAGTTATTAGTGTAAGATTTATTCATTATAGAATATTTTATAAAAATTTGTATAACATGATGGTGAAAATTGAATTAACTAACTTCTTGGTGATTATAGTTCATAAGTAGGCACAAGTAATGTTTATATCTTTTGAAAAATAGAAATAAAGAAATCAATATAATTATATACAATTCCATATTCATAATATATATAATCCAAATTATATATATTCACTAAAACCATCCATATTTCCTTCCTTGTTTTAAAAACAAGAAAATAGAACCACATCACCTTATGGAAGTGATAGTCCACACGCACCCACCAACACACACTCCATTATCATTTCTCATATGATGGAAATGTGTTAGAAAATAGATGTATTATTAACATAATAAAATTTATGTAAATTAATGATACTTATTCAATAATTTAAATATGATAACTGAATATTTATATTATGTTAAATAAGAATATAAATTGAAATAGATCAGAAAATGTAATTACATATTCTTTGGGAAACCTCCTTTGGATAAAACCATAAAGATTAAAAAATTGGTATTATGGGAATACCAAAAGATCATAGAAGTTGGTATGTATGTTGATAATATATTTAGATATGTTTTGGGTGATATATGGAGATTAATATGCGTGAATGATTGAATATAGGAGGATACGTTTTATAATTGATGTGGGTTGAACTCTTGTAAATACTTAAAAAATTACAAAATAATGAAATCATATTTACATGAAAGTTAAACCAATTAAACCCAAATTTATATATATTTTAATTTTGGGTCTTAATATATTAATCTAATAAGACATAAAAATGTTTTAGGTGATTTTAATCTTTATATCTTTATTTACAAAATGTTTTTATAATTTTAACCTCTATAGTAATAGAAATGTTTTATGATGGTTATTGTTTACTATGAAAGAAATGAAAGTGGATTCAAAAACAAAATGTGGAAATATTTAATAAAAATATGTAAATAATTATACTAATTTATTTTTTTATATTTGATCGAAATTCCCTTTAAAATTTGTGCACAAAACACAATGAATACTATTTCTGATAAAAAATCATTTTTTGAATAAATTTAATTTACTCCAATTTATTTGGAATTAAAAATTTAAGTGAAATTTTTAAACAATTAATGTAATGTGGTATCTATAAATTTATTTAAAATAATTCAACAATGTTGATTAATTAAAATTATTATTAAAAATATCAGTGTGTGTATCAAAGATTTTTTTTAAAAGAACCTTAGTTTTACCTCTGAATGAATTCAATTTCATTTCATACCAACTAAAAAAAATGAATTAATTTGAAAATATATAGATAATAACTTTTCATATGTTTAGTACTATAAATAATATTTTAGTAAAAAAATATACGACCTAAAGATTCACCTTAAAAATATATTTTGAAATGATTCTTCATGACCAATAATATTTCCTAAGTAATGTTTCCATCACGATGTAATGTTATATCAATATTTACCTAATTTTAGGGATTTTTGTTTCAACAAATATTATTTAAATTTATTTAGTTAAGATATTTATATTCTAAAATATCTGGGGTGTTATATTATTATAATAAAATTGGAATAAAATTAGTAATAAGAATTGAAAATCGTCATAAATTTTTTTAAGTGACAATATAAAACTTGTGGCGGAAAGTTGTGTGCTTTATATATATCTATTAAAAATTTGATATATTTTATTTTTGGAATTAAATAAAAAATATTATATATGAGGTTTTACAAAAACATTCCAAAATGATAATTTTAAAACCCTTTCATTAATCTAGTTTTAGAGATAAAAATAAAAAACCTCAAAATGATTGGTACAAGGTAAAGTAATCCGATAAATTTTGTAATATATAATAATAAATATGTCTTAACATATGAGTTAAATTTTAAAATAATTCATTAGAAATTAATTAATTAATATATCTTGATTTTTTATGTTTTTAGAGGAGATTCTCAATTGATTTGGGACTCAAGGAAGTGGGACACTCCAATTATTTTCTTTCTTTTAGTTATATTGATCATCACTCTAAATATAACTCTTATCCTAATTACCTCATTTTATTAAGATTATGATATATTATTGTTATCAATTATTAATTATTTTTTAGGGATATTAATTTAATTTTTATTCCATTCCAATTATTTTTCTAAGTCAAATACTAAAACAAATACAAGTGAAACATTTCTAAATTCTTCGTTTCCCTAGTAAATTACTCTAATATTGCATCCACAACCAATGATATTACATTAATGGCCTATGATTCAATATTTTTATTATATTAACCCTATTATATATAAAACAATTTATTTATTTCTTTTTTGGGTATATATTTGATAATTCATCAATATATTCTTCATCACAATATGTAACTTGTTTTATTCTCATTTGTTTATTTCATTTTCATCATTATTGTGTGTTTATTTTAAATTTAGAATATATATGCATGAATTATTATAATATAATGGGTGTTAAAAAATTATATATCCCCTAATGAATTTTTATATTGATTACATATCATTAGATACTATGTATGGTTAGGATTCGTGTGCCCAAAACATTAAATTATGATATCTTAGAAGTGAGACTTGATTTATGTTTATGAAGTAATTTTTTATGTTTGTACCATATTTATGTGATTCTTATTATTAACATTATATTAGAATATCTTATATCTTAGTCCATTTCCTATGTAATTATTTATCATTATTGTTACTACTAATAGATTATATGTTGTATTTGTTGAAAATCAAATATGAATATTTATAGAAGGATTGAAAAACCATGAATGATGAATATAATGAAGGTTGTGTGTCTAATAAAATATTGTATAATGATTTTATCATTCATAATTGAAGAAAATATTTTTCTAAAATTATTGTATCTCATGATAGTTTGGAATTCAAGTTGGAGTTTTTTGTGAATTTTTTAGTTTTGTTTGGAAGTACGTAAAAGGTAATATTACGATGTGTGTGTAAGATCTTTATTGAAGCAAAAAAAATATTTTTATCTGGATATTTCATGTTTTATTGATCAATTATTTTTATGAGAAGTAGAAGAAACATTTTTCAATGTCATTATATTGAAAATGGTTAAAAATAGTGAATTTATAATTTTCTAGATTGATGATACTAAGGGAATTTGGAAGACCATTAAAATATAAAATGATTTCAGTTCAAATTGGGAAAAATTCCCACACTGGTGGATAATGATTCAATTTAGAATTATACAATTATGAAATTGTGTAGATGTTATATGCCATAGTCCATGTAATGGTTAATTGTATTTATGATTGAGAAATATATAATGAATAGTGTGTGTTAACTTGACTTGAAAATGTGGAGAATATTTCGACTAAAAGGAACATGAAATTATTGGATGAAAAAATCCATTTATAATCTGTCATACATATTTAGTGTTATAAAAACAATTTTGGATGAATAATAAGTTTAAATGTGGATAAGACATAGACCATTTCATAGTAGAGGTCATTTTTGGGTTTCAAAATCAATTTTTAAAATGAGGAAACCAAAAACTAAAATTTTGAAGGATTTTTTTATATGCATGCAAGATTAGTCAAAAGGAAAAAATGAAGAGATCAGAAAAATATTATATAAAAATTCATGATTTTTTTAAGTAAAAGTAATATGTAATGATAAATATTTTTAAAGGTATTTTGATAAGATTTTATGTTTTGAGAATATCTTTTTCATAGTAATTGATATATCAAGTCATGGTTAGTAAATTTCAGAGTAAAAAATGGGAATTTGGAGTATGGACAGACAATAAAGTTTGAATGATGGTGAATACATTCAGTTTCTTATGAATTTGAACTCCCTTATGTGATAGGTAGTTAAGAGTCAAACTTCAATCAAGTATATGGAGTAAAACAGAAACATTTTAAGTAAATATATATTAATGGTTGGATTCAAATGAGAGGAAGTTAGAAGTATATTCGATATTTGAAATATTATTTGGAAATTCAATATTCCCATGTTATATTATAATAATCTATACATAATTTAAAGGCTGATAAAAAATTATTTAGAAATAAGAGGACATAGAATAGAGTATAAGGAAGAAGAAACACGGGTTAATAAAATGTGCATTATTTTATATCTGAATTAGAGAGGGAGTGTTACTACTAAAATTGAATATATTAAAGATTAATTTATTAGGATATAGAGTGTCGTGAGATAATATATAGCTTATGTAGAGAATATTATTAATTTTATTGAAGATACATGAATTTGATTTTAGTTTAGGACTCAATGATTATGGAACAACATTGATACACAGGGTCTATTAATGTAAGGTGGAAAAAAATTACGAAAAACTATTACAATTATAGAATTGTTAAATATAGAATACCTAATATAGTTTAATTATTTATTATAGTTTAATGAATCAAATATTCCCATAATGATTTTATTTTAGCTAGAATTTAATTTATAGATGAACACTAATTCAAAATAATGTATCAATTAGGTGACTATAATATAATGAATATTTGTTTCTTATACCAATATTGAAGTGGATTTTATTTAAATAAATAGATAGTATGCTAGAAAGTATATAATTTGATATATTCTAGAGTAATTTATGGATGACTAAAATGGTTTTACCCTAGGGATGAATAGAGGTATTCGATAAACCAATCAAATATGTACTGATCATTTTTGAGGAGTTACCATAACTAAAATTTAACTTGATATGTGAATATGCGACCAATGATTCACCAAATGATCGTATCCAAAAACATGTTTATTCAAAATAAATTTCTGTATACAAAAAAAACAATGAGTTATACTCCATGGAGGTATCCAAGTGTTTAATAACTAACTAAAATCACTACTTCTATGTATTATTTTCAATCTGTAAAAAAGATGGATATTTTATGCAGATAAGTTTGATAAATATAAAAGTAATGAAAGGATAAATAGTGTTCATTATAAAAATAGTTCATGATCAGAAGAAAACAACATAGGTGAAATAGGGTTAAAAGTAATATATGCTAGTTTCACCCCCTCTTATGATAAATTCAGTTATAAAAAGGTGATATCAAACCCAATATGTTCTCTAAATAATTAAGCCCATCATATTTGTGTTTCATGGATTTTAAGATATTACATTAAATGAATAAAACATTGAATGTTCCTTTATTTGGAGGAATAGTTTTTCTAATCGAGATAATGACTTTATTTCATTCTTGTAATTAATTTTATAATCCCTCATAATGTTTTATATTTTTTTTCTATGTTAGAATGAAATTTTTTATGATATTAACCAATGAAATTTTTTAATTGAGGATTGTGATTTGATGTCTGTAAAAAAATATTTGGAATATGATCTATTTATAAATCCAACTATAAGTTTCATATGGTTATGTTGATGAAGTTGGGAGGGTTTTATTGTAATTTTTTTTAGTAAAATTAGAATACAATGATGCCTCTTTAGGTGTACAAAACAAACTAGTAGAATATATAAAAATAAATTCTTTTTGGTGAAGAAATTCATACTTCTCGAAGAATGAATAAGAAGAAAATGAGGAAGTCACATACCAAATTTGGGATTCCCGGTGTTGTGAAAAAAATAAGCTCTTATATATATTTGAATCCAATTATATAAAATGTATTTCATTAAAATTTTAAGAAGCATATCACATATCTATTAAATGGTTGTTGGATGACTGCGGAGAAGGGGAGACAAAATCTTTTTATTAATTATTATTTTATTATAGAAAATAATAGTGTTTTCAATAACTTTGAAGTGATGTTAAATTCTTATTGATTAATTTTAAAATATTAATTCTTACATAATATATTTGTTGGAATAAAACACAAATATGATGATATAAATGATGTATTTCATGCAACAGGGCCTTGAATCCTTCAAAATTCATAATTTTTCTTCTTGACATAGTTATACTAGAAGATATAAGGGTTTTCTATCATCAAATAATATATTGTTTATAATGAAAAAATAGAGTTTTGAATAACATAGTGGTATTCTATAATAACTTATTCAAGAGTTAGAGTTAGGTAGGGAAAAAGGAAAACACCGTTAAAAATCAACGAATAATCTTATGGATTATTATAAAGAGTATATTAGGATTATGAAAAGAGAAAAGTATTCTCGCATTGATAATTTTATGACTAATATGAGGCGAAGGATTTGCAGATTATGATGATTGGGGGAGGCATTCATATAATTTATAAAATGTATAATATTAAAGATTACCAAAAAGATAATTTACATTATATAATGATGTGCATAAATTTTGAAGCTGAGAAGAGAGAAAACATCATTAAAACGTTATAGGAAATATTTATCAATATAAGGTAGAATTATAATTTTACATTCGCAAAATATAGGGATACACTCTAAGTGTGGGTATGGAATCTAGAATATTTAATAGATGAGAAAGATATTTTACCACCATATGTTAGCTAAGATAATATTTTTTATTTTATGATATCTTTAGGATGTGCTATACTTATATTAAAGATGTCCATAGATGAAAATAATGACTCAGGGAATAAATCCATTTAGTTCATAAGATATGAATCATAAATGAAAAAGTAACATTAGTCTTGAGAGCATAACATTGGAAAATAAAATAAAATTATGGAATACATATATATATAGAACGATATTTTTATATTTTTTAAGTACTATTACCATCAATATCATATTGGATTGGGATTAATCCCCATACAATCATAACATTCAATGATCACTCCCAATATTATCAGTGGAAAATTCCGTTATTGAACTATGTTCATACCACATTCTAGCTCTATTTATATCATTAGATATCCATATTTACCCAATGCATTAGAGGTATATATAATTATGGGCCCACCAATAACATAATGAAAATTAGTAAATAGTGTCACATTAGATTGTCTAACATTCATCAAATCATCAAAAAATAACCTGTTGAAAAAAATCGTTTCGATAGATATATTTTCTAGATAATCCGAATTCATTCATAGAAATAATAAGGATGGTATCATAGGACCATATCCTCCTTAAAGATTAAGAACCATCAATTGATTCTATATTTGATGGAAAATTATTTTAAAAGATCACATTGAACATTCATTGTGGAAAATAACCCTTTTTCCTAGAAGTCACATATTTATAAATTTTAAAAACATTATATAAACCATGTTATTAATAAATGGCCGAAGAAACATATAATTTAAGATTCAAAACATTGAGTTGTCATGGTAATTGAAAATTCCTTTTATTTTGTGTACATTAAAACAATGATTCATTTTATATTTTATCAAAAATTTAAAATTAACACATTCCAAAAAAATAATATTCCTTATAATCATGTTTTTAAGAAATCAAATGTTACATCCCCTAATCTGATACTCTCTATTGTGGCCAAAACGGATTGGTTTTTAGATCTCAAGTGCCCATCCCTATACACCAGAGGAAACTACCATGTAGTGGGGGTGTGATATATATAGTTGAGACACTATAACCCATGGTTATAATGTTATAAAAGAAAAAAATAATATTAATATAATCATAAATAAAAATCCTAATATGGGAAAAATGGAAACAATAAAGTATAATGGAATACCAACTATCCATACAATTGAATAATCCAGTAAATAATGAATGAATAATGTAATGACATGATGAAATTTATCTAAATGTATTGATATTTGTAATTTAAAATAATACACTATAGGACTCAAAAAGGCTCAATATTCCTCGATTCATAACCCCATGTAGATCCCATCTCCAAAACTCCATCTCATCTAATAAGAAAATAATCAATAATAAGGTCATTTTCCCTTATTAGAACCCAACATCCACATAATTTACATGAGAACCAAATTGAATCCCATGTAGTGTTTGAGTATAACTCATTAGGAGAACACCATTATATTTAAAAAAACCAATCTAATAAAAAATTTATTAAAAATGTAATAACATTTTAGTAATTAATTAAACAATTAAATTAATACCACATTAACCCACTTTAGTACCATCCTAAAATGTCTATAAGCATATATTGTGACCATTTCTACCACAACCTTATAAATAAGGTACAACATAACATTCCTTGACTCTATTTTGAAATGTTATAAAGAATGTATTACAACCATACCAACCATAATATTTTAACGAAGGTATAAATCACAAAAATCCTGGTCAAGCCTATTATATATTAATTTGATCAATTAATTTAGGTTGATCCCTCTATATACTAATTTCATTTGGTGTCACTAGGAAAAGACCAATATATAGGAATTTTAGAATTCCAACTGGGCCAAGAATGCCATATATTCATTTCAGCAAGTTCCATTTGGAAAAGTATTCTATATAAATACTTTATCATATTTCACTATGAAAACACCCTATTTATGAAATAAAACTTATATCACAAGGCCAAGGAACTATATGATAATTACAACACTAAATCACAAAACAATTTATAGAATCATAGATATCAAAATATCACCTCATATGATCCAATGATTAATTAGGAAAATTAGCATTTATTTATCAGTTTCACATTCCCAAAACAGGTCAGTCATAAGGAATAATATTCAAGATATTTCAATAAACAATAAAATACATGGTGAATATATATCATGAAATAAACAACAATCCATGTCATGATGAACACAAATTAAGACATTAAACAACTCAATTATAATCAGTGGTTCACTCACCCAAATGGTAGCCACATGCTAGGTTAGTACTAAATCAGATCCAATAGGACTCCAAAAAAAAATCTAGTTCATTATTTTAATTTATCCTAGATACGATATGTTTGAATAATCTGAAATATTTCACATACATGACATTTCTCAAACCACAAGTTTTTGGTTTAGACACCCTACCTTTTGCTGTATATCAAACAATGTTTCTAATAGAAAAAATACATGACGAATAAGGTGAAAATGATCAAAATAAAAATCCTAGATCAAAACTGACCATGATCAAAACCAATAGTTTACACAGTCAAGTGATTACATTACAATGGTCATAGAATTATGGAAAACAATATAAATATGAACCAGAACAACTTACCAGTAATTGATCACACATGAGGGGTCTCTGAAAGGGATATTTTCACTCTAAAATTGCATGGAATGGTTCCATAGGTTGAGAGAAGAAAATCCACATGCGTTGAATGGGAAAATAAGCCACATTACATACATTAATACAAAATGACATTATATTACATTACGTGTAATAATGTTTCACATCATGAATTTTTTAGTGTTATATGGTGAAAAATGTTCACAGTAGGTTATTATTTATTCCTATACAAAATTACATGACATGTTATACAATAACATGATGTGTAATAAAATTAAATGTATTTTAGCACAATTATAGGACAAATTTTATTTTCATGTCATGAATTGCTTCAAAGACTATAACTATTCATGGAATGTTTCTGTAATAATTGTGAGATGTGTATTATAGTTACATTTCATGTAATAGTTTTGTAGTCATTTTTTCTTCACAATTTCATTTTAAAAACTTGAATCCCTTTACGGCTTCTCAACTTACAATCAACCCAGGGTAACACTTGAGCCATCTATACCTGAACTGAAATAATTCAAACAATCATACTTCTTGAGACATTAAGTCATTCTTTCTGATAAAAGATCTCATTCTCTGAAAAATACACGGACTATGAATCTCAAATGAAAAACTCAATGAGGTAATTACTAAGAAAAAAATGGGAACTTACCTCCTCCCCACCATATAATATCCCATCCCTAAGATACTTGAGGAGTCTACATATTGTCTCAGCGAACGTGTTTAAAAACTGTTCCTTCATATTAGATAGTCTCTCCCAGGTATCCTCTTGAAATCAACCATTCATCCATAATAATAATTCTAGTAGTACAATCCTACAATAAATATGATTATGAATATGTTCCAAAATTTGTATCATCTACTCTTAAATAGAATCATTAGTAGTAAGATCAATGTTTACTATGTCTATAATGTGAGAATTGTCTGAGAAATATCTCTAAATTTGTGACACATGGATCTCATCAAACATGGTATTGTAGCACTAGGGATTGGATAAATGATATTCCACTGTACATACCATATCCAATATATTAAATAGAATTAAAATTAATGGGCACTAGTTTTCTTCTGTTTCCTTACAATGCATTGAACTAACCTAAGAAAAAAGATGAAAAAAACATGGTGACTAACCATGAACTCTAGGACATCTCTGATGGATAGCGTAAGATTTATTCCTTCTATACACATTTAACAACCACTTTTTGATTAAATGAAACATTTCGGAAATCATAGGCATGATATTATCCCACACATGCACTGACTCACCTTCCTCCAATAAACAATGCGGTGAAAGGAATGAACATGTAAAAAAACCATTAAATGGTTCCCCCCATATTTATTCCTAGAAGCTTCTGTAATATGATAACTCTAAAAGTTCTTTATTTTGATTCCTTGAACAATGAAAATCCAAAATAAAGGCTTAAAACATATTCCACAAAAACTATATAGTCCACATAGATTGACTATTAATTTAAGGATGATACGTTGTACTCAAAAGAACATGTGATCCTAAAGCCTTATGAAGAACCTTATAGAATTGTGATGTGAAGAGATAACCTTGTTATGAAATGATAATCCTCATAACACTTTTCTTATGAACTATATCATGAACTTAAAGAATTCCCAGATCGCTGAATCTGAAGGACTCTCTAATAAGAAAGAGGTAAACTATCATTTTATTTGATAAAAAAGGATCCATAAAACATCATTATTATGTGTTTTCCTGGTTAATCCTATCACAATTTCATAGTGAAATCATCCCATTTATACTTAGAAAAGGTAAAATTCTATGAAATCCCATTTTGCTGTTGATGCCAAACTTTCACCAACTGATATGTGTAAAATATTTCATCAAAGTTTTCTACCTATTTCTTCATTGCTGAACACAAGAACTTTCTACAAAGATCATGAAACATCTTCATCAAACAATGATGTACCACCTATCTAGAATCATGAAACTCTTTTACCATATCTAGGTGTAAGAATGTAAGAACACATAACTAGAACTAGAATAGAAGATAACTGTAAGAACCCGGTTCTTCTTCTTGAGGTACAATTTTCTTCTTTTCCTTTTTCCTTAAGTATTTTTGAGAAAATAAGGAAAATGCCAAAAAATCCCAAATTTTGTGGGTACACACCATGTACTTTTCCACACGCGGAGTAATTTGGCCGTGTGGGATGAGTTCACAGGGTGTGTAGTCTTATCGGAGATGAAGGGTGTAAAAACTGACTACACGCCATGTACTAAACATTTACATGTCATGTAATAATTCAGCAGGTGAACAGTAAGGTGGTGGAGGCAGCTTCTAGCTGTGCGACAATACACACCATGTATTCCGAAAAACATGCTGTGTACTCATGTCTAATGATGAACAGTGCAGCGGTGGAAAGAAGCCGCCAAGGGAAAAATTTAAAAAACGAAAAGTACACAATGTGTACTTGAGATTACACACCGTGTAGTCATCAAAATTTCTCTTAAAAGAGGCAGTAGACTCCTCATTCGAGAGAGGAGGAAAAATTTCTGTTTGGAGATCGGGAGGACGACCGAACCATGGAAGATCACCCAATCACGCACCAGGAATCTGATTCTGCCTTCGTCGATCACGTTGGGACCATACGGGTAAGACCTCCACTCTCCTAGAACTGTTTTAACAATTATTTCTCTAAGGGATGTTATTTATGTTTGAATGGGAATTATTTTATCCCAGATTTACGTCGTTCTTTGTTATTTTGAGAGGCTCCATTCATGTATATTGATCAGAGGAGATCAAGGTAGGTGGTCTCATGTTTATTTCCAATTGTTGAGTTGAATTTGTGTACCGTTGTGCTACGAACCCATGTTTGGGGTGTCGTATGGATGAGGACTTTGCTGAAAAGATATCTAGAATTGTATAAATAATCTAACGATAAGTTTAAACTACTATTTGGGAACACTGCTTGGATCTAGGACCACCCTGGGGGTCTGTTCCTCTATTTAGCCATTTGGCCAGAATACCTGGGGGTATGCCATGAATTTTACCATTCTTAGAATTTCCTTGAGAGGAATTGTATATAATTTCTTGCTTATGTGTTGGGCCCAACCCGATTACATATATAGCCTGAGGGAAATGTTTCGTTTAGCATGAGGGAAACCATTATCATGCTTATGGGAAGTAGTTTCTGTGCCTATGGGACACCTCATACGACTGTGGGAATTATTCTTTATGCCTGTGGGCAGACACCTATTGTTTTCGTTTCTGATTACCTGCGGGTACGGATTGTATGTATGAGGATAGTGTTATCATGAATATTCACCACAATGATTTTCATATGTTATACCTTCCAAGTTAAAGCACATGCCTGGCATGGTTAAATGAATATTAAAATTTCAATATAACTGGTAGAGTTAGTTACTTTTAAATACTTCTTAGTTTATTGCATTTACTATTGCACACTGCTCTTGCACATTTTCACTGACAATTGGGCACGAGCCTTTGGTGTTTGCCTACTGGGATTTATTTCTCAGACCCTATTTTGGTTATGTATTCAGCCCAAAATGATTACATTTATGCAGGTGTCGATAGTGGAGAGGTTCCCTATATAGGTACATGATTGTAGTAGAGGAGTAGGAGAGAATGGGATAGAGCATAGGCTTGCGATGCAGCTGTGTTCTATTTACTCTGCTTTGTTTTGTTTGGTTATACCTTGTACTTTGAGTTGTATTGTATTATATTGCAGTGTATCATGTTCTGTATGCTTTCATAGAATTAGTGACATGCTGCATCTTTATATATATGACTTCTGTTTCTCTTTTACTTCAGTTGTCTATTTCAGTTGTATATTGTTTACTGCTTCGGCTGTTATATGTTATTTAACTTTTCCACTATGATACACTTTGACAAATGAGGGCATATTTTACCCACTATCAGACCTGGGCCCTCACTTCTAGTCAGAATCCGCTGGCATTTGTGGAAATGCGCTTGAGGTAATGTGACCAACCGGGTTCGGGGAACCCATGCATGGTACCCGGATTCGGGATGTTACAATAACTTCGACTTCAAATAGACCATCCTAGTGGTATCTACCCACCATATAAGATATCTCCCAAAACTAACCCCTCCAAATCAGATAACTTCTTGACCAAAATACAGTTCAAAAAGAAAGATATTAGTACATTTCAAATCTAGATATACTAGTCCCTGTGACTTATCGACATATATATGCTTATCTACAAACTGGTCTGTAACCCACCACTTGTTATATTACACTCATAATACCTATTCTTGAATCGCCATGATTAAATAATATTAAACAAACGTTCCCTTTTTTTATATACAATAGAACTCGATGTCAAAAGATTTCAAATACCTGAACCACCTCCTATATTGAATGATCAGGTCCTACTGAGAAAAGATTCACCTGGGGCTCTTGGGGTCCATGTAAAACAAAAACCTCTCACCCATGTGATAATTTATCCAACATATTATGGAATAAACCCCTTATGCTAACTCTAGATCATGAGTAGTGTAATTTCTCCCATGAGTTCTTAGCCTTATGGAACCATATTGATCCAATTGATCCACATACATTAGTATTGAACTGATTACAACTATGAATCTATCACAATACATGCTATATTCTTTACCCATCATACGTAAAGTAAGGATATTTACTAAGGTCATCCTACATTATAGATCTTGAAAAGATATCCTACATGAATCTAAATAAACACACTTTACCCCTTTTTTGGTCAATCATGAAATCAGTGCTTCTAGATATGAGAAGTCCTAGATAAATCAATGATAATTACCTCCAAAACAAAAAATGATCCAAATTGATAAGTCATTTCTTGGATATTTTGGAGATACAAAAACTTCAAATTTCTATTGGTCCACTAACACTCCATAATCTTAGATGACATAACCCTAGAAATTCTCATTATCAACACATAAACAACATTTCATTAGATTTTCATAAAGCCTATGCTCTCCCAATGTACTCTAGATGATGTCATGATGTTTATGATGATCATCTACTATCTAGGATTACACTAATATGTAATTAAAAAAAACCACCAGAAATTGGTCTAGAAAAGCATGGTTGATCTGATTAATCATGTCTATGAATACCACTAGTGAATTAGTGAAACTGAACTGCATTACTACGAACTCATACAAGATTAACTGCTCCAAAAAAAACCTAAGGTGTGTCTAATGTTATCACCATCTAATGATGGTATATCGATCTTAAATAGAAAAAGAAGAATATCATAGAACCCCACAGTGGATCAAAAATATATTCAACGTGTGGCAGAGGAGAAGGGTTCTTGACAGTAATCTAGTTCATCATCTGATATCCCACAGACTAGCGCAAAGTCCCATAAGCCTTCTTGGTGAAGATAACTTGAGAAACCCAATGATATGTAATCTATTGTATGAAACCCTTTATCATGTAGATCTTAAAAGTGAACATTCATCTCTTGAAGATCGGTTGGTTCCATTCTATAAGGAAAGATAGAAACTAAATCATCTCTTTGAACCATCTTGAATGTAAACATGATCTCTCTCTCTCTCTCGTGTGGTAAGCCAGAGATCTCATTAGGAGGACATTCTGAAAATGGACTACCACTAGAGGAAAAGAATTTTGAATCATTCCACAATAATATAGATCAAGACCATGTATTTGAGAAGTGCGAGAATCAAATATGAACTTATATTTTCTTGAATAGTCAACCCGATGATCCATCACACTATGGTGAGAGAAGATGACTCCTTCTTCAGATAAAATGGTAACTCTCCTCTGGTAATAGTTGATATGATCCTGGTATAGAACTAACCTATCTATACACAGAATCAAAAGTAATACTTTAATTTTTAACAAAAATTGCCTCCAAAAGAAATATTAACCACTAATCTCTATAGAAAACCATTTTCATTGTTTGGTATTCTCTTATCACACTAATAATAGTTTATATTTGGTTTAAACATCATCCATGATTTCCGCAACAAATTACAATCAATTTTAAAAATGATAAGAATATAGGTAATGTGAGGCTCCCCTATCCAAAAAATTTACACAAAGGTAGATGATTCATGAATCATACCTTGGATAGTATATGGTTCTACATCCATAATATCTGAATTAGTCTAAATATCATGTAGTTGAACAACCCTTCTTCCAAGTACTTCCATTGTTATACTAGGGTACCATGTCCCATACCACAACTAGAAAGACTTACGGAACTACAACTATATATCTACTAAGGAATAGTTTATTCCTTCTCAAAATCTATTACCTATCATGTTCTCCTACCTATTATCTTATATTGTATACCCATACAAAACCTCTTTATATAGGAAAATTTACTATATTAATGGAACTCTAATGTAGGGTACAACCATTTAGGTCATTTTTGTCCCATGTTGACACAGTGATAACTCTAAAATAGGACACGATATAGAGACAGATTCCCACTATACTGATAGCTCTAACTATTACTTTCCAAGATGAAAATATCATAGTTACACTTCTATCCCCTATAAGAAGTTATACCAATTTTACCGACTCAAATAGCATGACTACAACTTGGGGACTCTCTTAGATTTCCATCCACGATCAGTTCCTAATTTATAAAATTTATAAAACTAATCCGATGGAATGTATTTACCTAAAACTTGATGTCATAGCAATTACCATCATGAAAACATATTACCATATAGATCAAATCCACATAGAATGATGGAAAAAAATTATTAAGGTCAGTAAAACTTTATGTATAGTTTAGCACTGAAATCCCATCACATGTCAGGGGAATGGGGTAACATTACTTATCATTTCTCAACATCTTGGGATAGAAATAGATCAGGAACATTGTCTCATTGTACTTTTAGGAAAACACCTCATGATTCCATTCCTGATGAAGAATAACCTCCCAACTCTTGGCTAGTCCATGAATCACTTAAGGATAATGCTTCAACCGACCATTTCATGGTGTCTCTATATTCTTACATATCATCTAGATAGACTCAATCTATAAATTTTAGTCCTAGGTACCTCCAACCCATGTAATGGTAGGTCGATGCTACAAAGGAAACTCTCTCTTTTGCTGAGACATTGAAGGCATGGTGAAAACATTATCTCTTTTGATGGCTCTGAGGAACCTTAGGAAGCTATCACAAATCTAAACATCTATATGATCAATAGGGATACAGGAATCTCTAGATAATATACTTTAGGAGAATGCTGATTTCCACTCTCCTAGTACTAAAATCAAAGATGAAGAGGTGGAATTTTCTCTACAAGAAAAACAGATTCCATATAACACTGTTTATAGCATGGGAAACTATAAAAGGTGAGAAAAAAAGAGAAACACTGATTCATGGTCTCTCGAAACATGGACTACATGTGTTTTCACATGAAATAACAGTTTCTTTATTTTATTTTTTCTGGTATAATATATATATATATATCATATCTCAATTCTATAAAAAATTCTATATTACATGTAGAATAATTATTTCTATATCATAAACAATGCATGTCTATATATATCCATGTGTGTGTATTATGTTGAATGCATACTCATCTCATCACATACCAGGAATGTGTATAAATCTCAGAAAAAAATAATATCAAAAAATAATAACATTTAACTACTTTTGAATCACTCAGGGTGAAATAATATCAACTATTAAAAGAAAACAATATAATAATAAATCTACTACTGCACAGTGAGATTCCCCCCATATATGGGAAAGCTACTCCCATGAACAAGCTCATTACGAAGTAGTATTACATCCTACTATCCTTTTTACCATTTATTATTATTAATGAAATATAAAAGAAACCAGACCTAAAACCTCTTTTTAATTTCCCTCGATTTGTAACTCTCTAATATGGCCAAACTGGGTTGGTTATGAGACCCTAGGAATGACCCCCCATATGAAAAAGGATACTATCTGTCATAGGGTTTTTGGTATTTATATTATGGAGGATATAACCCTAAATTCATAGTTAAAACACTGTAGAAAATAATATAATAACAATAAATAAATATCTATGAGTGTAAAAATGGAAACAATAACATTCAATGTTATAGCAAAAATCAAGGAAACAAAATAATCCAATAAATAACAAGGAAGGTGCAGGACTAGGCCGAGTGCCTAGTCCCTGAGAAATATATTAATAAAAAAGGAGAGAAAGTATAGAGTACAGATGAGAAAAATAAAGAAAAAAAACATACCTCACAACATCATATATCAGAACACATCAAAGATGGAACCACCACCACCTTCTGAGGACCAATCTGGATCCATCGACTCCCATTCAGAATGCGGAGTGTATTGACAAAACATTTGTATGTATTGCTCCCTCCTACGTAACTGCAGTGGGTACATGGTTTCAATGGTCCTGCTTAATCCCCTCTTTTGACCCATGTCTTTAACTTTTCCATTTTTTGTAAAAGACCCGATGGATATGGTCCTTGACATGTTGGAGTAATATTTTCTGGGTTTCCTCTTTGGTGGAGTGGTGGAAGCTCCATTGCTTTCATTCCTTTTCACCCCATTCTTGAGAATGTCACTAAATGATTCCTTCATATGAACCTTTGGACAACATCCTTGGTTCTACTTCCCCTCATACACCATTTGAGAGCTCTCATACACCAAGGAGGCTGTACCCCATGATAGTTCCTTGTTACCATATACAAGTGTCAAACACAGAGAATACTCCCCATTGTTCTGATTTGTTCCGCTTGACTCTAGGCATTCATGCCTATCCAAGGATATCTCCTCGACATCGTGCTGCTCCAAAATAGAATTCTCATTCATCACTTCCTCAGAAAATTGGCCAGCTTCTGTTTTAGGAACCTCTTTCACCAGATTCATAAGTTAACGCTTCTGTGGCCCACCACATCCCTCATTTGGTTCCTCCTGTATCAGGACAGCCGGGTGCCCAGCAGCCTCCCCCATTCCCTTATTATCAAAACGACCAGACTTATCATATTCAGCTACGATCATATCCTGAGTTGTGTGTTGTGCTTCATGAGAATTTAAATCCATATTAGACAACTCTGCAAAGAAATTAATTAGAGATATGATGCTGCCTTCCTTTAGGCCAAAATAAACATTCCCCTTACCTAACACCCTATTCCCACATTCAGAATCTGAAAGCTCCTTCAACCTGCCCAACTCAGCAGCAGAACTGTAATTGAGATCTTGCTTTAATCTCTCAAAGACCTCTCTAAACGATGGATTTATGCCTCCATTGGACTCCTTCCTCAAAGAAAGAGCATTGTCACCCAGTGCCTCCAAGCTTGCATCTCTAGTAGTTGTATCAATAACAGTATCCTTCGATCCAAATGCCTCTGATGTAGTGTGAAACATAGGAGCATCAAGAGGTTGCATTGCGTCATCCTCTCTGTGGCGAGGAATGCAGCGTCAGAGGGTAACTGACTGACCAAGGTGACAATAGCTCACACAGAAGGGTATCCATGACTCAAATCATACACGTTGGTGCCATCAGATCTCAGCCTCAACCTCAAAGCACACAGATTCCACCGGTGGTTTCAAAACATCGACTTTAACGCAAATTCGTGGGGCTGCCGGGTGGCAAGAGACATTGGTCTGCAGGTCCATACATAGGAAATGAATGATCAAATTGCCAATAACACATATAATTTCAGGGTTTTGGAAAGGTAAATCAAGGCCCGGAAGCGTTATCCATAACGTCGTGGTTGGAGGATCACAATGGAGACGAACCTCAAAGGACCAGTGAGAAAGGGAGAATTTGAACCCATCAAACACTCTCGGCGCATAAGACCAGGAAAAAGCTAAATCATCTTCGAAAGAGAAACGAATATGAAAATGCCTCGAATCTAACAGCCCTACCAATGTTTGATTTTTAAGATTCAAGGAAGAAGAGACGAACTTGTGAAAGCTGTCAACTGAGGGTTGATTCTGTCCAAATCTTGCGACGAGGACAAGATCCAGCCAAGACACCGCATTCGCAAACTCCAGAGAAGAAATTGGGACCAAGAGTTCACCATTCACCCAATATGGAACCTTAGGGAATACCTCAATCTTTGGGAAATCAGGGAAAGAAGAGGGATCAAATCATAGAGGATGAGGAGAGGCATTTCCCCCTTCTGGCCGAGGCTTAGAGAGGGCCTCCCATAGCGAGCTCATGCGCTACGCCATCTTGGGTTCTGCCGAGAGCATTCCACCTCCCCACCAATAATCCAATAAATAATAATGGATTAATTTAATGAATTTATAAACTATATCAAAATTTCATGAGAGATGTAATACAAAATAAAATAATTAATGACTCACAAAAAGAGTTATCATTCCCCTATCCCAAACCACATGTCGATCACATCTTCAAAATCTAGCCCTTCCAGAAAGAAAACAATCATGAACATGGGCCTTTTTTCTTTTCCAAACCATCATCCGTATAATCTACCAAGTACCAAATGGAAGAACAAATAGGGTGTGAGTATAACATTGTAGGTCAAGGCCATGTTATCCAAACAAATCCATCTTGATTACAAGTGTATGAAATTATACAACCCGAAAGTTTATTAATTAGTTAAACAATTAAATAAATACCACATTATGCTACTTCAACACCATTACAGAATGTCTCTGAGCATGTATCGTATCTATTTGAACCATAACCTTATAACCAAGGTATAAAATAACCTACCTGAAAACCATGAAATAATGTCTCAGATAATTTCTTATAACTATTTCAACTATAACCTTATAACCACCATAAAAATGACAAAAATTTGGTCAATATAGATATATAAAAATTTCAACATTTTTATTCCTGGGAGATCCCTATATATATGAATTTCATTATGTTTTTTGGTCCTAAAGACATATATATGTATTTTAGTATGTCAAATGGTCCAAGCCAAGAAAATAATCATTTCAACATGTGTCACTGGGCGAAGACCATAATATTAACATTTCACCATGTGTCACTAGGCCAACACCCTATATATGCATTACAATATGTCTCAGTGGGAAGGAACCATAATTAAGAATTAAATCATTTAATAACAACAAATGTAAGAAAAAAATGTATATCACAATATCACATCAAATGTCCAAATTTTTGGTTATGTAAACATACATTTATATTTGAGGGTTTTGTCACATGAATAGTATCAAAAGAGGTTAATACTCAATTGGATTCAAAGGGGATATAAGTAAAAATTAAATAATTATTCAAATTTATTCAGCTCATGATATATTGTGGAAATTTTCAATATTGAAAAAACATCACAATTATAAAATCATAGTGTTTTGGATTAGACCCCTACCTTTAACTACTAATCAAACAATACTTCCAACCACAAACAATCATGAGAAAGAAGGTGCAGATGATCCGAAGAAAGTTCCAATATCAAATTTATCTAGATAAAAAGGAAAAATTAATATGGTCAATGGGTGATACAATTATGGTTAGAGAGGGATTAAGAGAAGAGAAAACTAGAACCAAACAACTTCCCTAAGATTGATCCCAAAAGAGGGATATATTAAAGGTATGTTTTCACTCAAGAATTTGTCTGGAAGGTCACCATAGGTCTAGAGGAGAAAAAATTAATATAGAGAATGGAAAAACATGATACACAATATACATTAATATAAAAGGTTGGATAATTACAAAACATTTAATATATTTACACATCGTGAAATAATTTGTATTAGAATATTCCAAAAAACAGGTTAGCTAGTATCATTTTTTATTCAAATAAAAAATTACATGAAGTCTAATAAAATTAAATGATGTGTATTATTTTTATTCCATGAATTATTTCACATCCTATAACCATTAAAAAAATGTGTATATATACAATTATAGGATGTTTATTAAAGATACACAATGTGAAATAATTTTATAGAATTTATTTCAGCCTAGTTTCCATATAAAAAACCAAACACCACTTAAGGATTATCGATGTACAAAGAACCTATTGTAACAATTTACACAATAATCCATAGAATTCATTAATTCTAATGAAAAAACATCCTAATAATTTGTGTCATTTTCCAAAATAAAGGATCTACGACTCTGAATAAGAAATGAACTCTAAGTCTCAAACAATAAAAATAAAGTGGGATATATATACGAAAAGATGGGATCTTACACCCACCTGTGTAATATTGACCCCATAAAATAAATGGATAATATGAAAATAATTCTTATATTTTTAGAAATCATGGACATAGAGGAGAAATGATTTTTGATCAAAGACAGAAATAAATTTGATTTTCCTTAAAAACATTTGTTTGGTATCATGAGTTCCTAAAGGGAGTAAAATGAAAGGAATGAATGTATTCACAAAAAATTAACATAGAATAAGAAAATTCAAGAGATTATATATAGGTATATCATGGAATTTAATCATCAAAAACATAATCATAAAAAAATAGATAAATATTGACATTGTAACATAAAACTCTAACTACTGTAATAACATAGAAATAAAAATATCAGGATAGTGATAAAAAAGATGTATATTTATATCCACTTAATTTTAATTTAAAAAAATCATATAATACATTTATGGTTATTATATACACCACAAAAAAACAAGTGGTGAATATTTAATTTTTCTCATTGAAGTAAATGTGAAACAAAATCACTTACAACAAGTTCAAATTTCATTAAAAGAATACTAAACAAATTTATAATAAATTTAATGTTATTATAATTAATTAACATAATTATTTAAATTATTAAAATATTATAAACAATCCACTTATAATATATTAACATCCATTTATTAAAAATTCCTTATTGAAATCAAAGTTTATGGGTGTTTACTATTTTTTTTAATGAGAGTTTTAGTTCAGTAATTCCATTCCTTATACTCGGATAATGGTTTCATAATTCCTAGAATTTTAATATTGATATAATTATCCTTATATATATATTAATATATTTAGTCAACCATAAATGATAGAGATAAAAAAATTAATGACACTATTTATAGAGACATAAATCTATACGTAATATGAACATAGTTTTCTCTTTTTGATGGATGTAAAAAATAATGTAAAATATTAATATAAATTTATAGAATAATTAATATATAATATATGTCATATAAATTAACCAAATTTACATCATTTCCATTCATATAAATTAGAAATGAAAAATGAATCACACCGCTTAGTGGAGGTTGTAGTCTACAAATACGCACGAGGGATGTTATCATTTTCCAAAACATTAGAAGATGCAAAGGTAAAAGTGATATTAAATTTTTAGATGTAAATTTATGTCATTAATATCATTTATATATAATTTCAATAAATAATTATATCCATCCATGATTTTTGGTGATGGAAAAAGTTACATTGATTCACAATTCGGTAGTTCATTGTACCTGAATGATAGTTTCATTTCCCATGTGATGAAAGAGAAGAATAGTATAGTTTGTTACATTAATTTAAAAAATATCACTATATTAATTAAGCTAATTTTATTATTTAAAAAAATTTAATTAATTTAGAATGATTTAGAATAATAAAAACAAACACGTGGTCAATAATGTTATCTTTTCTTCAAACAATCAATTTAGGTTTATACCGAAAACCGTACTAATATGGGTTTATTTTCAAAATAAGGACTCCAGGTATTAGGGAACTATTTTAGAAAGGTATTTGGACAGTGATAGGCTAAAATATTGCATCTAGAGTATGGATATGGGATAATAGGATATTTCCTTTTATAAATGGGGGAGATGACCCATTTTGATTTTTTTACAAGATTTAAATATATTAATGTGTTATTCTGACCCAATAGCTCAAAAAGGAAAATTACTGAGTTTAATATGATATAGGGTAGAAATATTTCAATAAACCAGAATTTAGAATATATTTTATTCCATTTTAAACATTATCACTTTAGCTTAATCCCCAAAAATCCTTAGTTGTGGTAACACAATGTAATTGCTTTTTTACTATTCATTAAGAAAACATTAATTCAAATTTATAAAAAAATGTTAATTACATTGATTCAAAATATTGAATCCATTTTAAAAAATCAAATCATATATATTTAAAAATATAGTTTATTTCTGACGTCGCAAACATAATGAAAAGTTGTTTTTTAAAAGATTTGTTTTTGTTTTGTTTAATTTTTTTTTATTTCAAAATTAATCAGAATTAGAATTCATATAACCAAAATTTGACTAATTATAAAAAAATTTAAAACCTTTATCTTTAAAAAAATGGAAAATTAAAACTACCTGAAATAAGAATACATTTTTTTAATAAAAATAAGTATTTTTCAATAATCATGGATAAATGGTTATTTTTATAAAACTATCAAAAATTCACAGTAAGATAATTTTGAAATGGTGATTCCAAAAATTTTGTAATTTTTTTGTAATAAATTTTAAAAAAATTCAAAAAAACATTATTTTAAAATACTTGTGTAGAACATGATGAAACCACTTTTAAAAATCTATTATTTTAATCCTAAAACTCGATTTATTCTTATCTCATGACTTGGAAATTTTTTTATGATTGATAATATATTTTATTGATGTTATAATATGTAAATATAATTTAACTCATTCTAAAATAGTTATTAATTTATGTTATTAATATAAACACACACTAAACGCCTAAAAAGGGGTTTTGAGAATACATTTCATTTAAATAAAAATGATTATTTTATTTTATTTTTTAATCATTTGAAAATGATGGAATTTATTTTATAAATATTAAAACCATATTATTTTTATGTTTTAGTTAATATTATTCATACCCACAAATTTTATTATCATATTATAATGGTAAACTATTTTAGTTTTCATGTAGACTCATGGTTACATGTGTTTCAAGATTTCAAAGAGTTTAAATTTATTTAAAAATAAATATAACCTAAAATCTTGGGGTGTTAAATTTATATTGTTGAAGGGAAATTATGAATCAAATTGAAATTATTGATGGAAGGATGGTTCCTATCACACTAAAATGATTGTTTAATATTTCAACTATACGAAATATGGATACTCTACAAGTCAATGGACAAAGACAATGGTCCTTGGTGATAACATATGAGCATAATCTCAAAATACATCACAAAAATGAAAAGATAATTTGTTCACTACCCCCAAAATATATCATGAATATAAATTGGGATTAGGAAAAATAAATTTCTCTTTTTGAAAACGATTTTTAAAGCAACATATAAATTTTTTTTCCAGAAAAATGTTACACTAACTTTAAAGAAATCATTTTTCATATTTTTCTTAAAATTTCATCTCTATTAATAAAACATCAATATTTTATTGATTTATGTTTCATGTATCATCCCTAAAGGTTTATATGATATAAATATTTATTGGGATTGAATATTCAGTATTAAATGAACCAAATCTTGATTTCAAGTTAGAAACCATAATTTGACATTTTTATGTAATTGGCATTTCATCCATGGTACATTCATGATAAAATATATGATTGATTCCATGTGGGAAAAAAATATGGTTTAACTTTATGTGATATGCGGGTCCTATATAGCCCTCTAATGCATTGGGTAATGCTTTAAATCTTATGAGGTTACTATGAGATGCGAGAAGTGATGCTCGATCCACTATACGACACATGTTATTTTAATTGAACCATTATGATATGGGATTTAGGTAGTGTTTATTTATCTACTATATGATTATGGACATAACAATGTTGTTTTTCCAATGCCATGTTTTCGGGTTATTATTTTTATGTCACATCCCTTATTTATGGTTACATGGGTAATGATTGTTGTCACATATTTCAACACCATAATAAATTGGTGTTTTTATTTCATTATGACCCTTTTATGGTCCTATCTAACCACTATATTATATACATGATACCAGAATATAATTTTCTCTTTTTTAAGAATGTTAACTATAAATCATTCATATAGTGTAACATCCTGGATCCCAGTTCCACCCAAACGTTCCCCAAACCTAGCTGGTCACATAACCTCAAGAGGATTTCCCCAAATACCAGAGGCTACCGACTAGCAGCGAAGAATACGGTAAGATATTGAGGAAAAAATGCCCTCATTGGAAGAGTATACAATACATAATCCAAATATTAAACAAAGTGGAAGCAATAATACCACAAAATAAAAAAGTGGAACAATTAATGTAAATACAAAAGAGGCCAAAATATATATATGTTGCATGGAATATGTGCTGAAGAAAAGATCCAAACAAGTCACAATGCTAGAAATAAATACAGAAACTAGAGTACAAAATAAACATGTAAAATATAGCAACATTGCAAGCCTCAGATTGGTCTCATGCTTTCCATCTCCAACAACAATCAAGTACATGATGAGGAAAGGCAATTTTCCTTATCTATACCTGCAACCATATAATCTTTTTAGGTCCAAAATAATGAACCAAACATGGTGTAAGATGAATCCCAGTTGATAAGAAAAAAATATCTATTCCTAAATATCAGTGAATATATATAGCGGGTAATATATAGAAATGAAGCAATAAACAAGGAAGTAAACAAAAATAAAAAATCCTACAATTTTCAATTACATTCATTTTCATTTATTATTCGATCCATCAAATCATGTAATACTTGGGATCTATCCTAATCTTTCTATCCCCTATGTGTGTAAAAAATCAAATGTCTCAAAAGACCATCTAAATAATCACATAAGACAAAGTATAAGATTTTTCTTTGGCTTGGTAGACTCATCACAATCATTCAACTATTCATAAATGAACCTTTAGGAAAGCTCTCACAGTATAACCCATTTGGTTTAACATAGCACAAATTTATTAAATAAAGACCCATTAGGAATCTCTCACAGTCTAAACACTTTGGTTTCACATAGTATAGATCAACTACAAATGACCACCTGGGTAGCTTTCACGGTCAATACCCCTTGGTGTACATAACATCAATAAATTATAAATGACTACCTGGGTAGATCTCACTATCAATACCCACGAGTCAACATTGCATAATAAATTATAAATTACCACCTGGTTCAATCATCTAATCCAAGGATCTTATGATCCTATGTATGTAATCTAGAAGTCCCCTCAATCTTCCTGGTCCAAGGATCTCATTTTCCATTGGAAAACTAGTGCACAATTCACTTAAATAATCTCAGGTAATCTAAAACTGTTACATGGATTAACATTCAAAATGCATATCATAGTCATTTCATATATCAATCAACCTCCATCCCAATCAAACAAGGCATGTAAAACAAGGTAAGCTTCATAGGAAACCTAGACCAAACGTCCATAAACATTCAATCAAGGGGAGACGCAACTATCGGGTATCCCATTAATGTGTTATCAAACACTAAACCTAAGAAACTACCCTTTTTCAATCAACCAAACCATAACAGGTAAAAACATGGTTCAATTCACAAATCATTCAATACCCAAAATTTGGTATGCAACACTTTTAGTAAATATAATCCAATGAAAAACAATGAAAGGAACAAACCACCAACCATGATGTTGTACGACCGATATACTTGAACGTAGACCCTTGAATTGGACTAGATCAACATAAATCTAAAAAAGGTGAAACATTCCCAACCTTGGATAACTCATTAGAGAGGATGAATAAAGAATACATTCCCTAGAGTATTTGAGAACGCATTGGTGGGATTCCAACACACCTGACAGTGTCCAAATCAGAGATTAGATAGAGAATCGGGGGTTCAATCATCATTCATTGTTCTCAAGCACTCTTGTAGGAAACATGGGCTGAATAACTTGTTTAAGGTCATGAAACATGACCCTATTTTGATATATCAAATAAAAATAAAAGTAAATTTTGTGTTTTTTTGAAAAAACACGTCGTGTAGTATCCTTAACTGGCCATGACCTTAAGCGGTCTTCCAGGTCAACACATGTACATGTATTCGGCCGTTACACAGCTAGTACCCAGCTGTATGAAGCAATTGGGTACACGATGTGTACTTAGAAAATCATCATTTATTCCTTTTTCCTAAAAAAACATGAAATCAAGATCCATACCTAAAATAAATATCCATGTTCTTACAATGATTTCTCCTTAAATCAATTCATCCATGAATTTTCATTCCAAGGGTAGTGAAGAATAATCTACGAACTACACCGGCCACTATGATCGCAAGTCGTCCACCTGCTCCCAAGTCTCATCCTACACTCAGTCATGTTGTCATAACACCCATACTAGACAAAAATACTATCCCTGTAGAAGCATTGTGCTGTGATCCAAAATCTGAATAAAGTTCTCCTAAAAGGATGCATCCTCCTCCAACTCAACCTCCTTAGGGTGAAAACAAGAGATGAGTCTAAAAAGTAACTTTGTAGCTGAGAAAAATGAAAGACATCATGCATATCCTAATACCTATAATGTAACTACAGTCAATAGGAAACCATCCCGGCTATCTCTAAAACCTCAAAAAACATAACGTATCTCAGTGAAATCTTACCCTTCCTCCAAAGCCTTCTATGTCCCATCCTCGGTCTGACATGCAGGAAAAGCTGATCTCTAATATCAAACTGTAGTGGTCATCTCCGTCTATCAACATATGATTTCTAGGAAGTCTCTGTAGTATCCATCCTCTTCTGAAAAAAATCCACCTACTAAATGGTCTCTTAGACAAGACGAGGTCCCAACATAGCTACCTCTCATGCCTCCTGCCAACATAAGGGTGATCAGATGGCCTACTACACAAGGCCTCATAAATTGTCATATGAATCATTGCCTAAATACTATTATTGTTAAAAAAACTCTACTAGGGGTATGTTTCTCACCCAAGATCCCCCTAAATCTAATATGCATGATCGAAGAATGTCCTTAAAATCCAATATCTTGCACTGGGACTGTCCATCTATCTGGGGATATTAAACTCTACTCAGATGTACCTATATACCCCAATCCCTCTATAATACCTTTTAGACAAGAAAAGTGAACTGGGCATCCCTATCTGAAACGATATATTATGGAACCCCATGAAAACGTACTATATTTTGGGTGTACAAACTTCCATGCTCCTAAACATTGAAGGTTTCCTTAATCTTTATGAATTGTGAAACCTTCGGGAGCCAATTGATAATTACACAAACACATAACTCCCCTGAGGTAACCTCGGTAATCCTATCACAAAATCCCTCGCAACCTCATTCCACTTCAACTTGGGAATGGGTACCTGCTATAATAGCCCTACAAGTCACTGATGCTCTACCTTCACCTACTGAATGGTGGAACATATCATAAAAAAACTAGATAAATCTCCTTACATACCTATCCACCAATACTAACTATGTTAATCTCGATACATCTTGGTGACCCCACGATGAACTATCAATACCAAGGCATGTAAATATCACAATAGATCCTCACATATGTCTGCTGACACCCATACACACCCATGAAAATGCAAAACCTCATCCTCTCTTATGTTCCACCCAAGAGTAGGTCCTTTCCTGACACACTCCCTTGTAGGGCTAAGTCTTCATAATCTAATAGCTTCCTCATTCCCACTTGATCCAATAGAGTATAGGTAACAAATTTTGATGAAAGAAACATCCACCCCTTTTTATCATGAACCTCTAAATGGATCTCAGAGAATAGATCCATAACTATCCACTCACTTATAGACTCATGAACTTCTTTAATCTGAGTCCTCCTGCTGAACACATCAGCCATTGTGTTGCCTTTTCCAGGCATATTGGGATGATCGATGTCAAAAGGAAGAAGGTACTCAATCCATGATCTCTATCTAAAATTTAGATCTCATTGAGTAAAGTGATAATTGAGGCATTTTTTGTCTACATATACCAAAAAATGATCTCCCAGTAAGTAATGTATCCAACAACGTAAACCATGAACAACCACAGTCAATAAGAGATTGTACGTTGGGTAATTCCTCTCATGTGTCCTCAACTTCTGACACCCATATGCAACGACTCCTTACCCATGTAGAATCACTTATCCTATCCCAATAACTAATGTCTCATAGTGAATGGTGCAACTCATATGAATTTGTCCACAAGTAACTCATAGTATTCTCAGTCAGGCCTATTAGTGGAACTTCTAAGTATGAGAAGTTTTGAATAAAGTGTTTTTTTGTAACCAACCATCCTTAAAAAACTCAATCCATTTAACATCTACTTTGACTGATCCCAAGAAACTACCACTCTCACCATCTCTGGGTCTACAAATACAACTGTCTCTGAGATAAAATGACCTAATAAGTGAATCTGATCCATTAAAAAGTGGAATTTTGTGATCTTAAAATATAACTGATTCTCTCTCAGTGTACTGAAAATATCTTAATATGGGTGGCATGGTTGTGTAAAGTATGAGAGTATACCAAAATATCATCCACAAAGACTACAAGAAAAGCATCAAAGCAAGGATAGAACAGTAGGTTCATAATTTCCATGAAAACTCCTAGAGAGTTTGTGAGACTGAATGTAATAAAAAAATACTTTTACACACCATACCTAATATGAAAGGATATAAAAGGTATATCTCAGGGTCTAATGAAAAACTGATGATAAAAGGATCTAAGTTCAAAATTCAAGAACACTCTTGCTCCTTGAAGCTGATAAAAAAGATCATCAATCCTCGGCAAGGGATATTGGTTCTTGACTGTCAACTGGTTTGGATTCTGATAGTCTATAAAAATACTAAGGGTAATTCCTGACTTACTCACAAAAAGGATACGACAACCCCTAGGAGATGTAATGGGTGGGATAAAACCCTTTTGGCGTTAACTCCTCTAACTTCTTATTGAACTCCTGTAACTCTGGTGTAGCCATCCTATACGGAATATTTGACCCTGGTGCCGCTCCTGGAATGAGCTCAATAAAGAAACCCACCTCTTTCTCAAGAGGTAAACCTAAAAATCCAATGGAAATAAATCTATAAAATGATCTAACCCTAGAGGAATGTTCCTATGTGAATTCCCCTATTCATCCAAATATAGATTAGTAATCTGGGTTGTAATTCCTCCCAACCCATGATGCTCGGGTCTAGTTCTGCTCACCTGGACACCCCATTTGACCTTTTATAGAAATGATTCTCCCTCTAGTGAAGCAAAAATCACCCTGGGGTGATAGCATTCAACAAAGGCCTTAAAAGAGACCAACCAGTCCATTTCAAGAGTGAAATCAAATACTGTCATCTCTATTAGATAAAGGTACCACAAGAAGTGTCACACACCAACCTTAAAAGGGCACTCCTTCCACTAATATTCACTAGATGCACTAATCCCCAAAGTAGTGTCTAGCATCATGACATCATCAGGAGTAAGTATACATAGCCCAAGGCTCTCCACAATAGTAAGGAATATAAAACTATGGGAATCCCCTTTATCCAAAAGAGAATATGCTAACACTTATGAAATTGGAATCACACCTCTAACCATAGAGTGTTTGAGATCATACTCGAGCTGGGTCTGTTCCATCACAAAAGTCTAACCTGTACCATAGCCCTGTGAACCTTCCTATCTACCCTATATTGGTACACCTACTATCGCTGAAAAACTATCATTTGGATACAATGGGCATGCCCACCTCCTCATCATAAATGGCCTGACAGACTCCAATTCCTCGATAGATGAGAAACTGAAGGTCTTTCTCCTGAATGCGGAGTCATAACATATCCCGTCTCACTTGATGCTGGTGATAAAATCATAAAAAAATACTAAAGATGACCCATCTTACTGCAAGATCAGTACACAAATGGGTCTCTTGATAATTATGGTCTCATGTGCCCGGTCTTCCCGCAATGGTAGCACCACACTTGGATACCTGAAGAAAGATTGCATGAAATCCCCCTACAGTGCTTCTTGATTTTGGTCGAAGGAATACCAACCCTAGATACAAAACCGCCCTGGATCACAGCTCCAAACTCCCTCAGATTGCTCTCGATAATCTGCACATGGTTTACTATAGTAGTCATAGAAGTCAACCTGAATACATTCAATTTAAATTGGATGTCGTACCTGAGACCAGCCTCAAATAAACTACCCAATGATAACTCATCCCATGCCAAAATAGGTGGTAGGCACTGAAGCTCTCTGATGTGAGAAGAGTAATCCAACACTAAAAGAGAATACTACACCAAATGACCGAACTCCTGGGCTTGGTCGGACCTCATTGTCTCTAGGCAGAAGTAATCATAGAAGGTCCTCCGAAACTCTTCCCATGACATATCCTGATGACATCCCTCCTGTGATATAATATCCCACCATCTCTTGGAGGAATCACATAGCATGTAAGTCACGAGCTTCACTATCATCTCAGGAGGCATCTCCAAATGTTCAAAGAAAGAAATCATGGCCTACAACCATGAATCTACAATATGTGGTCCTCCATCCCCTAAGAAAGTGGGAGGATGCTGTTGTTAGAACACCCACATCAACTCTTCCATTGTCGGGGAAAGATGTGGTTCTAACTGAAAGGTCTACATCATCCTCATAAGTCCTTCAAAGAACTATAAATCAACACCTTAGTATGGAATAACTACTTGTTCCAATACCGGTGAAATGGGAGGATTAGCCGGTAGTCCTTGATCTAACATTTACGATGTTTGATAATCACCATGAATGTGGTGTACAACTAGATGAAGTCTGGGTGGAATGACTCTACAAGGTCAATCAAGCACCATAGTATAGGATTAATGGAACTAAAACATAGAAGTGAATGTACACAACATGAGAAGTAAAGAATTCATGTTTTCAAAAAGATGGTTACACGACATGGAGAAACACTACACAATGTGTTCCCTTATGATTTAATATGGGCGTGTACCCCTGCCAGCATGGTCGTGTAACACCCCATACACACGGAGTGTTCCTCCTGAGACACAATTCGTACGTGAATATTCCCTCATAACCAGGTACTTCTACAAGTCCAGAACTACACGTTCATGTAGGTGTAACATTACACGACGTGTTCACCCTAGACACATCATGTACTCAAAAGTTCTATCCACCTGTGTCATTATTCATGTGGCTGGATACACGGTCGACTATAGAAAGGCATGTACTCCCATTAAACAGTGTGTTCTACCACAAGTTTACCAACCCCATGTACCTGCTCATACATTCAGTCACATGGTCAAAAATTACATGATGTGTACATATGTTACATGACTTGTACTTTAGAAAAGTCAGTTCATCCAGAATAGTAGAACACATTGTGTGTGTTCATAACATCACACATTGTGTCTATTTGGTTTTATTAACATTAAGACTCTAAATATAATTTGAAACCCCAAAAATCTTAAATTTTGGCCATGGCATGCCATGTTCCAATCTGTGAGTTCCCATACTCCCTACTAATCAATGTTTTTAATCCTTACTCATGTCATATATTTACTAAATTAATTTAAAGTGCAAACATGACCCACCAAATTCTAATCCTCGAGGGCCCATAACAACTCAGGGACCAAATAATGGTGTCCATACAAATGAATATTTACATATAGAAATACCCTATAAAAATTGAAGGTATTTCTATAACAAAATCTATAAAAAACCGGTATATCTAGAACAACATCTATCACAACAAAATGAAATCAGTTATGCATCTTAAATGGTATGGAAAGAATGCATGATATGTAATGTCAAGAAAGTTACTATATGATGAATGAGATGGAATAACCTCATCTAATTGAGTGTCAATAGAAATATAAGAACAATTATATCAATCATAATAGCACAAAACAAGTGAATCATCCAATAGTGAAATCAAATCAACTGTAAAAATTGAAAAACTAGAAAAACATCAATATTCAAGGTAACATGGATATTACTTGTACAAGGGTTAGCTACTGCTAGGAATAACTAATTAAAAAACTCCATTTTCTTCATACTCCAATGTATTGGATCAAAATATTAAGACAAAGAAGAAAATAAATTCCTCTAAAACAACATTGTAACTTCCCATATCTGGGTGTTTCCCAAAAGTTTCCTAAACATGATTGGTCACGTAACCTCAAGTGAATTTCCCCAAACACTAATGGATTATGACTAGTAGTGAGGGCTAAGGTAAGGCATCAGGGAAACGATTCCCTCATTGGTAGAGTATACACAGTTTAATCTAATTATTAAACAACAACGAAAGTAGTAGTACCAAAAAATTAAACAAAAAAAGGAAAAAAGTAAATCTAACAAAATCTACAATATATATATATATATATATATATGATGCCTGCCATATGTATCTATTAAAATAACCAAACAGGTCACAATGGAAAAAGAAAATACAAAAACTAGAGTAAAAAAAACAAGTAAACTCTAGTAGCATCACAAGCCTCAGCTTAGCACGATTCCTTCCAGATCTAACAAAAATCATGTACATACTGAGGGAGGGTGCTTGACATTATCTATACCAACAACCATATAATCTCATTGGGGAAACAATCATGACCAAAACAGGGTGTGGGATGAATCCTAATAGGCAACCACCAAATGTTATGTGCTTAAATATCAGTGAATATATAGAGTAGGTAATATGAGGAAATGGAGGAATAAACTAGGAAGTACTCAAAAGTGAAAAATATTATAGTTTTAAATTAAATTTACTTTTCATTTATTATTAAATTTGTTGAATCATATAAACATTGGGATCAATCCTAAGATCTGTATCAGCTATGTGCGTAACAAAATCGATGTCTCAGAAGACCGTCTACACAATCAAGTATGACTGAGTCTAATATTTTTCTTTGGATTGGATGAATCATCACAATCATTCAATTATTCACAAATGAACCTCTGAAAAAACTCTCAAAGTATAACCCCTTTGGTCTAATATATCACAAATTAATTAAATAAAAACCCTTTGGGAAGATCTCATGGTCTAACAAATTTAGTTCCACATAGTATAGATCAATTAAAAATGACCACCTGGGAAACTCTCACAGCCAATACCCCTTAGTCAACATAGCATAAATAAATTATAAATGACCACCTAAGTAGATCTAATGGTCAATACCCCTAGGTCAACATAGAATAATCAATTATAAATGAACACCTAGATCAATAATCTACACCAAGGCTCTCAATGTATTGTGTAAATAATCTAGAAGTCCCCTCAGCCTTCCTGTTCCAATTCTCTCACGATCCATTGGAAAAAATAGTGTACATATCATATCAAGAAACTCATGTAATCCAAAACTATAACATGGATAAACATTCATAATGCATATCACAAAAATTTCATATAATCAATCAAACTCCATCCTAATCAAACAAGGAATGGATAACAATGTATGCCTCATAGGAAAACTATACCAAACACCCATAAACAATCAATCAAGGGGAAACACACCCATGGAGTGTCCCATAAACAAGGTATCTAACCTTATGAAAAGGAAACAACCATTTATCAATAAATAAAACCATAGTAGGTAAAAATAAGGTTCAATTCCAAAACCATGCAATAAACAAATCATGGTATGTGGCACTTTTATCATATATAATCCTAATACAGACAACGAAAGGTACAAACTAGTTACCTCGATGTCGTACAATTGATATAATTAAACCTCAAACCTTGAATAAGACTTGATCAGTATATATCTAAAAAAATTAAAATAACACTAGACCTTGAATAACTCATGTAAGAGGATGAATCGGGAATAAAGCATCTAATGGATTTTAGATCTCACTGGTGGGATTTCAACGCACCCGATGATGTCTCAATCAGAGCGCAGATGGAAAATTTGGGGTCCAATGTTTATTCAGCTTTCCTGAGTGTTCATGTATGAAACGGGAGGAGAATATGTTGTTTATGGACATGAGAATCACCCTCACATTGATATATCAAATAAAATTATAAGTACATGATGTGTTCTTTAATACAACAAGCGATGTAGTAGCCTTAACCAGCCCCATACTTAACCAGTTTTCCAGGTCACTATAGGGACATGTACTTGGTTATTACACAGCTAGTACACGACTATACATGGAAACCAGGTACTTAGAGTGTATACAGAAGTCATGACGTGTACTTATAAAATCCACACTTCGTCTGTTTTCCTCATAAAAACCCAAAATCAAGATCCATGCATGAAATGAATATATGGGTACATATATATAGTTTAACAAAAGAATATTTTTTAATATAAATTTGATTAAGATTTATAAATATAGAGGAAATTATTGATTCATATGAGGCATGAAACTAATCATTATAGGAAAAGTATATTAAGACTATCTTATGGGTATTCTATAATGTATCAAAGGGAACATAAATGTAATACATAAATTTTTTTCCATCAGTGCACACATACTAATTTTGACATTTAGACTATACAAAGCATAAATAAGCGCTTTTAAATTGATAATGTGTACATCAAAGTACACCAATGATTAAATTAATTTTTACCATTTATTTTATCTATATTAAAATTCATCAAACATATAACATCAAATAGTCCATCTCTGGTATCAATTTTTTTATTGAATTTAATATGGGGAAATAAATTTTTATCCATAATAATGGAATAGAAATAATTAAATTTGATGAAAATTTCATAAATAATTAACCATAAAATTTGGAAGTGATAATAATAGTTTGTGAATAGAATAAAATAAAATATTTAAATTCGTTTTAATCAAATGAAAATATTAAAAAAATTTAATTCGGTATACAAATATTTTCAAAAAAATTGAAAAAAATCATGATATTATATCAATATATTGAATTTATAAAAAATAGTAAAATGATCATCAATTACTTTTCTACATTGAATAGAATTAGAGAAACATAAATGAAAATTATAATATGGGTAATTATCTAATATTCAGGAAAAAATGAATATAAAATGTAAAGTACTTGATAAAATGGTTAGTAATAACTATCAAAGTTATGTCTCTATAGAAAAAATGATTAAATGATTAAATATAGATTGATTAAATTACATATTCATTAAATTTGATAGACTATACAAAATTCACACCAAAATGATGTATCCTTTAAAAATATATGATGTTCATAAAAATTAATTATGAATAATATCTTACAAATCTATCTTTAATTTACCAAATATTTCGACAATAATTCAAGAATATGGATATAAACCATTTTCTTGAGATGAATAAATTATTATCATGAATATCATAACACTTAGATTCTCATGTGATATGAAAAATATATCCATTATTAATTCCCAAACCTACTTAGAAAAGGATAATTGGGAAGAGAACCATCTTAGGTTAACATGTATGAAATATTATTTCATGTGAAAAAGTTTTCTCTTAAAAAACTCAAACTTTTTAAATGATGGCGAAAGAAATAAGAACCTAAAAATCAAGGAATGTGAAAGAATAACTAATTTCATGTAACTATGTTTTAACAATTTTGATGATAACATATATTCTAGCAATTGATATCCTCGTGAGATAGTGAAATGGGTAGCCCACAAGGGACATATGAAAGAGGAAAATTGTTAAAGAGATGAAAGAAACAAATCTAGTCATTGTGTAATAGAGAGGAATAATATGAAGAAACAAAAAAGTACAAGTAAATAAAATTTTAAAATTTTGATCAAGGGTTGGGATGATCTCAATTAAAATTTATTTTATCAGTGGGGTAATATTATAAATTAGTCACAATAAAAAATAAAATAATAAATTTCACCAAATATAGAATGCCTAATAGAATAAATCAGTTCGAAAAGAAATACATGATCAATAAAACATACATTAAATCTTCAAATTAATTGTTAAAGTAGAAAATAAATGTTATTTACATAATATTTTAATGAAATCATATAAAAAATAAATTCAATTCATATTGATATTTAATCTGTAATCTTGTAAAACTATTTTTTATCATAGTTTTATCATCCTCTCCACTGAGTGTGATCAATTAACCAATATGAGGACACACTATTTGTAGTGGATGTGGGTTTCAATATTGAAATTAAATTTTATTTATAGTTAATCTCGTGTAATTATTTCTATTTATTCCTAGACACACTTATTATTATGAGAAGCATTATTGAAATAGAGTTGTTGAAAGTCATTTCATATCATTATGTCATGATCTAGATACTTATATTTTATTTGAGTTTATATTGTAATAAACATTTTAAAGGGATTCCCTCTTTTTTATTCCCTCATAAAATTTCTAATCATTTTTTGTGTTGTGGGAATTATATTTTTAATCAATGAATCAAATATTGAATAATATTATCATTTTATAGAGAGTGTTATGAAAATTATTAAGTTTTGTTTCTTGAATCAACAATATAGTTACAAAACAAAACTAATATGTTAATGATATCAGTAGTGATATAAAATATAGGGAAACAACTAAGTGTATTATCTAATGACATTTTTTACACTAGTAAGTCATCAATTGGAAGATAATTGAATTTGGTTTCATCTGGTGACCCAACATAGTAGTTTCTTAATCAAAGGTTATTATAATGATTCCATTATAGTATTTGAAAATATATTGAATTATTATTTGGAAATGTATATTACATGTGTATATAAATTAAATAATTCGAGAAATTTAATAATTTATTTTTAAAATTAAATATCCATCATTCATGATTTAATTCACATATTTATGAATATTAATAAAAATTTAATGTCTTAGGTTTTCATTTGGAAAATAATTATGCAGTTAAAAATATCTACAAATTAATTTTATTCTATTTTATATTTATTAAAATTTAATTTATTCATTATTAATTAATAAAAATTAGATATTTTTAGTGAATATTTAAAAAATTGGTTTTCCCTGAACACGTGCCACCAACAAAAAATGAAATTCGTTTTTGAAGTGAATATCCTATCATAATTGTATCAACATAGTTCCACCTAGGGAATTTTTTTCATTTATTTGTGAAATTATCTTTATATGGGCTTAAATATTTTCATGAGTCCATATTTTGACTATAAATGATTATGCATAATTATTGCAATTAAAATACTTTTAGATGTATAGAAAGTCACATGATTGTGGAGTGAAGGTGGCCTCCTCTCTTGATAGGATCGACGAACCCATCCTACTCTAAATAAATTTTACTTTTTAAATTTTATTATCTAATTATAATAGAAATATTTAGTTACATTAATTATATTTTTAATTTTAATTAAATTTTATGTGTTATGGGATTGTTTTTTGGCTTCCACCAATTACCATTTCCTTTTAATGGAGATGGGGCCACTGTTGTGGGATGAACTAGTTTATTATATTTTGAACAACATCTTACAAAAAACAATCGGAAATTCGATCCCTTTCTATTATGGGGATTATAGAAAATATAAAAATGTATAAATTTTTTCCTGATTATTAATAACTCTGGATATCAACACACACCATGATATTTAATCGAATTACATTTATTGTATTCAATATCAAGATTAGTACTTGAAATTATTTATCTAGATCAACTTGAGATTTATCAAGTATTAATATTTGATCAAAATATTGAGATGAATAATAAAATAGTCATGATAGTGTAACATGATTAGACCTTAAAATGTTGGTTAAACTAGTTAATCACAAATTTTGATATAATCTTAATCAGAACATGATTACAGAAGTAATTTTTTTTCTTGATATACATGTTATAACTAAAAATTATAAATTTTTATTAAAAATAATTGTATATTAAAACATATAATATTATATTTGCCTCACATGCCATTAAATTAAGGTATTTGAATTCCAAAAATTTTCCAATGTTATTGCCTATGTATCTCATCTCAAAAAAATAAATTAAAATTAATGTAGTTTTTATATTAAATAAATTGTAGAATGTGAGTATTATGGTATGATTTAAACCACTAAATATATTGTGATTCACTACTTTGACAATCTATTTCAAAAAAATTATTATGATAGTTATGGGAAGATATTGGTTTTTCCCTTTTTATAGAAAACTATATATCTGGATGGAAAAAATGGATAATGAATCTAATGCGGTGTTTATAGGTTAAAAAATTATAGATTTAGTTAAAGTAGAAACAACTAGATCTATTGGATCATATAGGGGAGGGATGATTTGGCTGTCACATGGTGGTGGTTTTAACTAGATAGAGAAGCAAATGGGTTTTTTTAAATTTTATGGTCTCAGTTATTTTGCCTATATATGGTCAGTTAGAGAAGATAAAAATTCATATCATTTGGATAGGTCATGTGTGCCTACTGTCTATTGTGAAATTTAATGAGGAATATTTACTGACAAAGGTTTTAGGTAGGTCAGTTAATGTATCAAGGTTGGATGATGTAGTATACCATGGTACTACACTGGACATACATGATAAAACATTACATAACCCTCTATAATATTTTATTACATATTAAAAACACACGAAAGACTTGGAGGCCACTATATAGACCCCTATCTCTATAGAAATTAATTTCGTAAAAAATTACCACTTAGTATTAATATTTTTAAAATAAATAGTATATTTTCATTTTATTAATATTAATCATAACAATAATGTTTTTTAACATTATTGGAGGTTTTTTGAGTTTTATGTTTTGGGTATTTTAACAACATTTTTCAATAAATCTAGATATAGATTATTCTTGGAAAATATTAATGGTATTTTTCTGGATGTTATCTTGATTAAAAAACAATAATGACCACTATTTAGTTTTTTATTCTATTAATATGATATCCCTAAGAAAATCAGATTTATACATATATTCATGAAATTATGAATCATCACAAATTAGAGGAAACGTGAAATATAGGGAGCCCTTGACGGGTTCAGATACATTGGTAAAAACAATGGTGATATATTTATGTTTATAGTTTATTTTTATGAGCTGTTTTAAGGATATTTTAGTTATTGATAACATAAATAATTTTTAAATAAAATAATAAATCAGTATTTGATAAAATAATATATTAAATCATTTTTTCCAAACTAAAATAATAAAGTAAACTTTATTTTAAGAATTATGATAATTAATGGCTATCAATTGGATCCCCATGTGAATTTTTATTGATAAATAGAATGGGAATGAGACTGGAATAACATGTCATTTTTTTAATAAAATTCACTACTGATGAAGTAAAACTATTAGATACCATATCATAAGTTGATGATATTGATGTAAGGATGTTTTATAATCCAAAATGTTGATCCTAGAGAATAATTTCAAGAATTAATACTCATATTCATCATTGGGATCTAATTTTTGATAAATCCTATATAAAATCCTCTACAAGGATCATTATTTCTTTGAAAATTCATAATATTATGTGTTTGGAGTTTTGGAATAATATTATAATGAAGATAATTGTTGTTTTCTATAATAAAAACATTTTCACCATGGGTTTGTGATGAACACATCATTGTGGTTAACATGATATTAAACAATAAGAGGATCTTTGGTGAATTAATTTTCATGTTTTTAATCTTTTTTTATTGGGGAATCTAGTCTATAATATTTCTTGGAGGAGTCTGTGAACAGTTATCATGTTTTCCAAAGAGTGAATAAAAAATAAATGTTAAATACTTCTATAAAATAAATAATGTCATTATTTGTCTCAAAGTTAATTTCAAAAATAGTAATTTTTTTATAAAAATAGAACATTACATATTATTGAAAATATAAATAGGGTTCTCTTATTGAATTTTATTTTAATCGTCTTAATATTAATATAAATTTTAGGAAATATCCCTATCCCACATCGAAGATAAGATTAGCATTATAAAAATAATGTGAGGATGAAAAATGGAGAGTAGAGGATCACATATTTAATTTTGATGAGTGTTTTAGTTGATGGAGCATTTGATGGTGATTAGTCTAGGGACTACATATTTTTATGACATTTCTATGTTTCTAAAATAAAAGAAAAAATTTCAAAATTGGGAATTTTTTAGGACAAATGAGATTCATAATACATGTTTTAAATATTTTAATGAAGACTTGGTTGGTACCATAGTGTGGTGACATTACCCATTTGATTTAATATTTAATTGTAACAAATATAAGAAATTAAAATTTCTGATCTATTATAGAATTGTTATCATTTCAAAAAGTTAGATCATGATGTAGATTTAAAAAAAATAAATGGATGTGTTTATTATAATATTTAAAACAAACATTAAGACTTTATAGATATTGACATAGAGATTATATTGTAAAATTAGATAAATATATTCCAATATATTGAAGAGAGGCATTTCAAAAATTAAATATCCAATTGAGTGAGGCTTCTATAAATAAGTATACCTTTTTTCATAAATTTATCGTACTAATAATTCATGGCATTAATTATTTTGATGAATTTGGATCTTATTGTTACACAATTTTTATTGTAAATTCTTATCTTGGTTTGTGAATGATAAAGGTGTTCACTTGGGTGAAGTAGTGAGTTATTTTAATTGAGGAGTGTGGTTCATCCTCAAAATTTAATACTATAATAAATCCGTTGGGATAAAGGATTTATATGTTTTTTTGAATGATAAGTGTTCTTTTATTAAGTATCGGTATACTAACACATCATCATGTGTATCCATCATGGAAACGATCTATTGTGGGTAAACCAAATGAAATTGTCTATATATCTCTTTTAATTGTTTTTTATTCATCAATAGAGAGATAAGAGAGTTTTTACTAAACATTAATCATATTCATTGAGTAGGGAAATTTTAATTTTTCATTCCGTGATACCCCCACCCCACAAATGGTAGCTTCCTTATGGGTGATTTGTTGTAATTCTCATTTTATTGTTATTAGTGGTGTTTATCTAAAAAACATTGGATGTTGTGAGACTACGCACTATCCTTAAAATGAATAATGTTTGAACAGAATAAAAAATTTACCAGGACATTTTCACCATAGGTAGAGGAGTGGTTTATGAGTTTAAATGGTCTAATATTAAAGAAATTTTAGTGAAATGAATAGTTTAGTTAGTTTGTGTGAAGATCTGTAAACCAATATAAAGAAATTAATCCAATCCAAGAGTAAAGAATAATTTGATACAAATTCACTATAGTGAGAAAAAACATATAATAGAGTTTGGAATCAACCAAAATCACCTATTTTAACATACTCATCATTAAAAAAATCGGAATTATTTACCATTTTCCAACAAAATATTTTCTTTTTAATCAATCTATAAGAATTTTAAATGATAATGTAGGTCCTCATTGAGTTTCCCTTCTCTTCTCACAATGGAAATTGAGTTCTTTTCCCCATGTTATTCTATTTATATAGCTTTCTATTATATAGAGCTTCTGTTTTTCCATCCCTTGAAACTATGGGTTTCATTCACATGTGTTTGGGTATCTGTCCCAATTCCGCAATCACTGATCAAGTTAGTGTTATTCCAAATTTTCATAGTGTATGTTCAACCCTCATATTTACCCCCACACAACCTTAAAATCTACCAAGAAGTTCTTATATAGATAATCATGTGATTATCAATACATATAATTTCACAACATCACTCACAATCAAAGGTGTTTCGACCCCAGAAATCTCAGATCCAGTGTATGGTACATTTATATTTTCATGTTTATGAAGAACCAAATCCCAAAAAAATAGTTTACTAGTCTTGTTGTGAAAGATATATAAATGAGTATTGTATTAAAAATTAACACACTAATTATACTAATTTTTTAATTCTTTATAAATAAATAACATTGAGGACAACTATATTCCATCTAGTAAATCCCATCATATCTTTTATAGTATTATTCTTGGATTCCTGGGGAATGAGAAAAAATAAGGGTGAGATCAAATGTTCAGTAAGGAAAAAATATAGCATAAGAAAAACAGAATCAATCAGAATAGTAAATATGGAAATGAAAATAACTTAACAAACCTTCCATGTAATCAATAAACTCATTGGAAGTATATAAAAAATTTGGAATGATAATAAATGGAAACAGAAGATTTCCAAATAACTAGATAAAGATAAATAAATATTTAATGGTAACAAACGGAAAAAAATTCCATCTAAATAACTTAAGGAGAAATGTATCTATAGAAATTCTAATAAAAAATATCAAGAATTAATGATAATAGAAACTAATAATAGGTAAATGATTGAATATTGGATACATAGTTTCCTCGGTAAATTTTACCTTTTCCATCAAGACTGTTCACAAGAATATATAAAAAATGTCAGGTAACAACAAATCTATGGTGGCTAGCCAAATTAATATTCCCATTAGACTATTGATGCATCACGTGGATATCTATAACTGAGCCCCACCCGTGTCGTACCAATAAAAAACCTTCCTAATATTTAATAATAGAAATAAACAATATTCCTTAAAAAATTAACATATTAAAGAAGGAATATAGAATTAATAATATTTTCCCAAATAATAAAAAAACTACCAAAGTTTACACCACATGTAAAATTGTACAGTGTTTAGGCAAAAATAATAACTATGATAATTTATATGGATATTTAGGATAAATTCAATGATTATAGGAGATTGAATAATTCAAGGGGATATTAGAAATGTATCAAGGATTTTACTATAAATATTATCCCAAAAAATCTTTTAAGAACCATCCATAGGATGGATAAGGATGGTATCAATACAACAAACCCCAAGGGGAGTAATATAAATCTTTGTTGTCATTGATGAATGTAAATATTATAAATAAAAATTTTAAAAACATTCATTAGGAAAATGTAATTGTCTTTAAAAAACAATTGATAATAAAATTATTTGAAAATAAATTTTGAAAACATTTTATCTAAAAATTTACCATTTAAATATACTAAGGAATATTTGATGGAACAACCGTAGGTAAAACTATAAATTCCATACAAGACAAGATGAAAATTTCTTTTGCAAGGTAGTAGTTTAGAAAACATCATTACTGAGAAAGCGAAAATAATATTCCCTTGAAAAAATTAATAACAGAAAAAGGGTAAAAATTTAAATACCAAGTCAATTTAAAAACATTTTTTGTATCATTGTAATAAAACATTATTTTTTGTAAAAAACAGTTCTCTAACTAATGAGAGAAATGAAGTTGTGTTTTCTTAAAATAATCAAAAATTTGTTGAGTACTAAAGAGTGGGAAAATGCGACTAAAACCAGACAAAGTTAATGAATTTCCATATGGGAGAAAAATTAAAGGGTTTATTGAACAATGGAAATATAATTTCCTCAAATTTAAATACCATTAAATGATCATTTATAATATTATTGAGTAAAATAACCTTTAACATTGTAAAGTGTTTCATACCACTTTGTATCATTTTAAATAATAATCCTCATGAATGAATAATAATACATGAATGTATTAAATAAAAATAAGATAAATGAATTTGGGAGATAATATATAAAAATGGGCAGTAGATACACCACAAAACATAAGTGGTGAATATGAAATTTGTCTCATGGATGTAAAAATTAAGATGATAATCCATTGCCTTTGGTTTCCTTTCAGGTGAACATCCATTAAATTCAAGTGTAATAAAATCATATTAATTATATACGTTATTAAGAATATTTTTGAAGTTTATCATTACATTAACTTAACTTATTACTATTTTGTATCAAACTACTTAAACAATTATGTTTAGATCAAGTTTTTTTGACCAAATTCAATTTATTTGTCAAAAAACACCTTGGTCGGTCTACATTGTTCAAATGGGACATGAAATAAAATCTAATGAGTAATATTCACGACATAATTAATATATTTATAAATCAATTATAATTTTTAAATAAATCATTAAATTTTTTTGAAAAATGAAATAATGTTCTGATCTTTGAGACAATAGTTCGTACATACGCATGAGTAACATTAGCAATTTTCAATGATCGTTATGGAAGGAAGGGAAGTAACACCATATAATTATATTAGGATAATTATATTCTAGATACCAATTTATTAAATCATATATACACATATATATATATTTCTTGTGATGTAAAATAAAAAATATCATATTGAGGAGGTGGAAGTCTACACATCCACAAACGACCTTATCACTTTTTACGTTTTTTTTAAAAGGTAATGCTTTGGTCAAGGACCAAAGCACAAATTATTATTAAAAAAGACAAGAAAGTTACAAGAGTCTGAAATAGGGGATTTTTTTACAATCTCTATCAAAGAGTTCAAATAAATCAGCGGGCAGGGAGTCCATCCAAGTCATCTGCTGGTGAACTCCTTTATTGGCAAGAGCATCAGCGACAGAGTTCGCCTCACGGTAAGTATGGGTGGCGATAAAATCAATCTTGTGGAGCAAGGTAAGGCAGTTCATCCAACGAGAAGTGTGCTTCCAAGGCAGATGAGTGCTGCCATTCCAAATGGCATGAATGACGGTGGATGAATCACTCTCAATCCATAATTTCTTCCAGCCTCTTTGAAGAGCAAAATCAATAGCATGGATGACACCCAGCAGTTCTGCCTCCAGCGATGACGAGTGACTGCATCCAACAAAGAAACAGCCCTGGCACTGTCCAGCAGAATCTCTGAAAATAGCACCGCAACTGGCAGGACCTGGATATCCTTTTGATGCACCATCAACATTAACTTAAATTATTTCATTAATATCATATATTGTTTTTTATGTCACATATTTTTAATTAAAATCATCTTTCATACGTTCAATGTATATTGTTAATGAATCACATCATTTTAAGTGGGCGGTAGTCCACACTTCCTCATATGATGTCATCATATTAACCTAAAATGAAAAGTATTAAAGGTATATGTAATAAAAAGATCACAAAAGTATAAAGAAAAAATATGTATCACATGTATCATATATACAAAAATATTTTCCATAATAATGGCCACCATGATAGGTGGTAATGTAAAAATTAACAACCATCATTTCCTGAGGCAGTAGTGCACAGTATACAGAAAGAGTTTGTTTGTTACCAATTAGAGGGAGGTGGGTATTAGTGTTGGTCAAAACCATTTCATATAAACATAATAGTATATTTAGGATAATTTTTTCATTTAATAATCATGGAATAAATATATATTATTGGTGGATAATGGAAATTAAACTAGAGAGCTTGGGAGAAGACGTTACCTCTTAATCGGGTAACTTCTTCTAGTTTATACCAAAAGGATTCTCTGGAAGGATTTCTAAAAATGGGAAGATTCATGATAAAGGTGAGTAATTTTTTGGAAGAAATATGGGCATATCATTTCCAAAACAATGTGGTTGTAGAGGTGTGAGGAATGGGGAGAAGTGATGGCCTTTTATAATGGTGCAAAAGCACTCACTTGGTATTTTTGGAAAGAAGTTAGGTCTACCCATGTTTCTACAATACAAAAATCATCAAAAACCATAAAAACAAAAAAATGGAACGATAATTGTAGATATAAGTCCATAAATGGGGTTTTGACAATATTATGGGTCATTTGGCTGCCTATGAAAAATGTTTTGTCCTTTATGAAGCCTAATTTTTCTTTAATAATTGTAATTAATTTTTATCACTTTCTCTATTATTTTTTGTCACAAAAAATTTGGTTTCATTATTAATTATAAATTATTATGATTAAAAATATTAAATCCATTTTTTTCAAATATCTATATCAAAATTGGTGGAAATTATTTTAAATTTAATCATGGAGACAGGATGACAGTGCATGTTTTTAATGTAAAAACATCTGAAAGATTGGTATGTATTTATAATCAATTTAAAATGGAAATTGATTCAATGATTTAAATTTCATTAATTGAAAAAATATTATCTAAATAAATATAAAATATATTATAAATATATTTTAAACTTATAAATAAATTATATGAAATGTTGTTTCGATATAAAATTCAGTATTTGTATTTACTCATACAAAATGACATGTTTTATAAAAATATCAAAAATTCACTATAACCTAATTATTATGTTTTTATATAAAATATGAAGACTATTTAGACCTATTAAATAAATTAATGTTTCCAACTTTATATTTAAAAAGGGTTCTTCTTTAAAATGTTGTAAACTTGACTTTAAAAAAATATAGATTTTTATGCATAAAATTAAGTTTGTTATTATCATATACATATCAAAATAAACAGTTGAATATATAACATATATATTTCATTTAAATAAGTAACTAATTGTAACTAATCATATTTGTTAAGACAAAAAATTATTCAAAGCATAAAAATAATAATATATCGTTTTATACTGAATTGGTTCTTACTTTTGTGTCTCATTAATTGGTGACCAAAGAATACATTTTTATTAGTGTAAATGATAATTTTTATAATTTAGATGTTAAAACTCATAATGAAAAATTTAATTGAAATTTTATATCATACTATATTAATTAATAATATTTTAATAACACCTTATTATTTGGGGAAACTCATTCTTGCATGTAACACTAGCAATCAAGGAAGGCAGCTCTTGTGTGTAAAGGAAAATAAATAAGTGTTGCATTCATTGAAATATATATAATATATTTTAGATATTAAATATATTATAAACTATCAAAACATTATATTATCTTATGTAGTTGGTTTTTTGTGTTGTACACGTTATCAAATACAAGGATATTACTTAACATTTTCAAGGAGTCACATTCTCTCCAACAAATTTAAATACCTTCCTTTCAACTTATACTCGATCGAGGTAATATATTGTTCTATACAACCTATTTTTTAAAATACCTTATCATGAATATGATTCATAATTCAAACTCTATAAATGATAGAATGTAAAGAATAAGGGTCTCATACACTACCATGTAACTAGGTCTCTATGTAAGATAACATCCGTGGAAAGTGAAAATAAATTATTTGAGGAAATAAATAAATAATTGTTGGGAATGAATGAGTTAATCAATCAAATAAAAGTTAATTACCAATATAAATTTTAGGTCCTCAAATCCAAAAATCATTTATAATTTAAGTGACCATCAGTTTAATAAAAATTAAGGTATTAAGACAAGATTATATTTTGAAGTAATTATCCAAATGTGGGGTAATTATTTTTATCACTAGAAATATAATTAAATACTCTTACATGATAGGATTCAATTTCATATTAAAAAACCAAAATTTTGGTTGTTCATTAATAAAATTTTAATTCAAACCATTACTTATTGAATTCAATCACCAATAATGATTTTTTTTATTCTCAATGAACTAAAATTAACTTTTAAACGATCATGAGGCCAATAAAAGATTATCAAGTATAACTATTTGTCTCTACTATCATTGAATACTAATATGGTTTATATATTTATCTATAATCCTCAAAATTGATATTACAGGTTCATCATTAACATTAATTTATTGTGTTGTTTAATTAAAAACAAGGAAAATTTAACCAGGACATTTCTCATGTCAATGGAAGGTGTGAAACCCTTATCAACATTTTATCACGGGTTCAAGACCTATATCCTTACTGGAATTGATTTTTTGTAACCCATTTTACCGGTTATACTTTTCTAAAACCAAATTAATATAATTTTAAAAAATAAAAATGATTTACATCATGGAAATAATTTTAATCACTAAATAGAATTTTAATATAGGTTTTCAATAAAACCCTAATACATAAACACCTCATTAATTAATTTCCACATAGGTCATTCCATGTTCAAGTTTTTATCCGTATTACCAATTATAGGATTTTCAAATCAGGAAGCCTTATCTTCATTCATAAAATGCTTAGTATTAACCTAGGCTATTCATTATCAAAATCTTTCATAGGGGTTTGAAGATAAAATGTGAATTTTTCTAAGTGTATACCATTGGAGTTTAAAAACAGGTGCGCAATAAGGCCCGTTTTCATGTATAAAGTTACCCCACATTAGGCTTTGAACACCTTGTCAATGTTATTACTCCTAGGTATGTCTTTTTCAGAACCACATACACTTGTAGTATTCAGACGTGGATGTATTTCAAGAAATAACCAGATAATCCTTACTATTCCAAAATTCTAATGTGTTCTTCTACACTCATCCTCATGTTCTACCCTAGGGTTACATTATCTAATATATGTTTTACAAAATATAGTTCCCAAGGTTACTACTAACCTTTCATTGATACCAACTATAGAGAACCAATCCCAATGCGCCCGAAGTTGGTGTCTGCTACTATTACATTGGCATGTTTACAAGAAATAAAATCCAGAAGGACTGAAGAGTTTAGTAGTATTGGTAAACAAGATAAATAAATGATTATTTTATTACAAATCAATACACTAATAATAAAAAAATTCATAATTCTAAATAAATAAATTTGAGGATAATTCCAGCGAATATAGTAAATCTATGCTAATATTTCGTAGTATTCTTCCTGGATTCCTAGGTAAATAAATAAAAAAGAGTTATCTAAAATACTCGGAAAAAAATATAGCATAAAAAATATATAATCAATGAGAATATTCAATACATAAAGGTAAATAACTGAGAACATCTTAGATATAATCTGTAAACTTAATGGAAGTTCATAAAAAATTTGGAAAGTTAATAAATAGAAACATATTTCCTCTAAATAATAGAAAATTAAATGAATCCCTAGATATTTTGATGCAAAATATAATGGATTAATAATAACTATATCCAGTATGATCAGAATGATTGATTATTGGATGCCATGTTTTTCAGGTACGTGGTACCTTTACCATCATGACCACTTAGAATATGATTTCCAAAATATCAGTTAAAACCCAATATAAGGAGTCTAGCTGAATGAATCATCCCATGAGACTACCAATTCATTGAGTGGATATCTATAACTAGGCCCCATCCATGTTGTACCAACCCAAAAAATTTCTTATATTGAATAATCCAAATAAATAATATTCCTTATCAAATAACCGTATTGAATAAAAAATAAAAAATTATCAATATTTTCCCAAATAATAAAATAACTATCAATGTATAAACCATATGTCAAATGGTATATTGTTTAGAAAATATTAATATCCTTGATAAATGATAAGGATATTTTGGGGAAATTTTTTGATCATAGGATATTGAATATTTCATTGGGATTTCAGAAATGAACCAATGATGTGAATATAAATACTATCCGTATCTAAATAATTTAAAAACCATACATAGTAAGGATAATAATGGTATTAATAAAACATACCCCATTTTTAGTAAAATAAATGGTTATTATTTTTTATGAATGGAAATATTATATAAATATCTTTTAAAAAATTTCATGATGAAAATATTATTTTATTTTATAAATCATCTTGAAAAAAAGTGATTGAAAATAAATTTTAAAAAATAATTTATTAAAATTTTAACTTTAAAAAATGAAAATGAATCTTTGATGGAATGACGGTGGGTAAATCCTGAAATTCCATAAAAGCTAAAATAAAATATACCCTTTACATGGGAAAATGTTAGAGAAACACATTGTCTACAAATGGCAAGAAGATTCCATTGAAAGATTTGGTAAAATACACAATAGGGTAAAAATTTCCTTACCAAATCATTTTAATTTTTTTTTAAATATTTTAATAAAACATAATTATTAAAAGAAAATAGGTTCTTCAACTAAATAGGGAAATGATGTGGGGTATTCATTAAAATATTTTTTAAAACATGTTGAGTACCATAGAGTGGAAAATTGTATTTATACTTGAAAAAGGTCATGAATTACTAGAGGGGAGGAAAATTAAAGGGTTTATTTAATAATGGTAATATAATTTCCCTGAATGGAAATACCATTGAAATATCATTGAATTTGTTATTGAGGAAAATAATATTTAAACATTCCAAAGTTTCCCATACCACTTTAAAAAAGTTTGACCTATAAACCATATGGAGGAATAATATTTGATGAAAGTCTTAAATACCATGAAGATAAAATAATAAAATTTTTAATATTTAAAATTTTTTTGTTGGAGAACCCCAGAAAATATTTAAGTGGTGAATAAGAAATTTATCTCACGAATTTAAAATGTGAGATGAGAATGTCATAGCCTCTATTTCCATTCAGATGAATAACCTTTAACATCTTATATTAATACACAGCAACCTTGGGGACTCCTTATTTTAAACCTTTTAGTTATATTATATCATTGGGTCATGGTTCAGGTTTGAGACTCAGTTGAAATTTTGAGTTTTTGGAATTTTTTGGTGGTAATATTATTGAAGGACGGTTACTGCATGATTAGTAGTAACCGTGGAGACACAATGGGAATACTACTAGCCAGAATGAACTGAATACATATCCTATACATAACTAAGCGATAGTTTCCAGAAACACGTGTGGATGATCTTCCTTAAGAAGAGAGGCACACATGATTAATGCCCAGTTTGGAAAACTGTTGAGCTAAACCATTCTGGTTTGGAAGGTAATTAAGATATTTTTTCTTCTTTTTCTCTCACCTCCCATTTTAACCTGGGTTAGGATCCCTATCCTCCTTCTCATTTTGGCGCACCGAAGGGTCCCTGAACCATTCTTCATTGGATCTCCCTTCCTCAATGGTGCATTCCCTTTGGATCTTTGGTAACATCGTGGGGTTTTAAGTCATTTTCCTTTCTCTTTCTCTTTCCCCCATGATTTTGATGGTTTTATTTGGGGGTTTTATTCTCAGCTGAACCATAGGGTTAGTTTTTTATAACCTTTGGTTCATTTTTCTTGTGGATAAAAGGTACACATCACTTTTTGATCCTTTATCCCCCCCTCCTTCTGGTTTTATTCCATCAACACTTGTTTTTGGAAGGTGTTTCAATGTTGTTTTTTCAAAAGGATATTTTATATGATTCTTAGTGTTTAAAATAAATTTATCAATAGGATTCACACCACTATGACACACTTGTTTAGTTTTTTAAGGTAATTTGGAATTTGATATAGTTTTCTAAAAATAGTTTTTTTAAAAAAATGTGTTAATTGCCTCCGTTTAAGGCTCCTATTATGTTTCTTTTAAATGACTTTATGCTCTAAAATGGGATTGAATCTTTAATGAAATTTCAAGACTTTATGATGTTGTGTTTTGATTTTTTTTGGTTTAGTTGTGGTATATATAAGTTTTTAATCGTATATAATTATTGGTTGGTTTAAAAGCATTGGAAAGGGATTCTATGATTTTAAGGGGATGGGTTGTGATCTTTTGTGGATGTGAATGGCTGGTTTTGTCTTAAATAAATTAGTGTCCTTGTGTGAAATGGGGTTTAAAGTCCCCTTGGTTGTTTCTTGTTCCATTTGATGATGGCATATCCATGGGTTCCCTAGGTGAACACATGGATGTGACTTTCACTGATGATGGAACCTTCAAAAGGTGTTTCGTAAAAATACTGGTTTCATAAAATGGTTCTTTGGATTCTATGGGAAGGGGTTTCCCTTGTGTGTGTTTTTAAAATAATGTTTTAATCTAAAGAAATTGATTATAAGACCATTTTCATTTTGATGTGTGTGTTTTGGTGAATGTGTTGCCCATGTGGCCATTTGGATTGTTTTTTCAGTTCCATGTCTTCTTAAATAGGGATTTGTAAATGCACTTGGTGAATAGTTTTGGGGGTGTGTTTAACTAAAGTCATGTTTGTCTCATCTAAATTAATGGTGATGTTTGCGGAAGATTTTGGAAAGGGTTATGGTTTGGTAAAGGTGTGTCCTTGACTGGAAATGTGAAATTGTCTATGAAATGATTTGAATTTATATGTAGTATAGAGGCCCGGTTAGAACCTTAATGTGATTTGAAATGTATGCATATTTATATAGGTCACATTTATAGGAGGAATATCTCTTTTGGGGTAATCATATATTGCTTTATGTGTCTGGGGTAGGAAAGTGTAGTGGTGAAAGCCTAGTTGGGGTAGGGGAGTGTTGGCCTCTGGCTTACATAGTACTGATATTACTACCATGGGTTCCTAGGTTTCTTATACATGATCAAGTGACGGTAGCTTATGTGCTCAGATTAGACGGGTCTCTACCCCTGGTAGATAAGGAGGACAAGTTGGGTGTGCCGCTCATTTTTTCGTGAGGGTGATCAGTTGGTTATAGACAACGAGGCTACACCATACATGGTCAGGTGGTTCTGAATCAAGTACATATAGGGGTTGTATAGTGATTTTTAGGATCACCCATGGTTGTTATTAATATTTCCTGTTTACTTTATGTTTTATTAGTTCTATACCTGCATTGTTTCCTTGTTCCAATTTTTCACTTCCCTAGTATTCCATGCATTGGAATTTGATTATAAAATGGATTTTTGATTTTGAAATGAAATGTGTTGAGTGTTGTTTAATAAAATGCGGAAACCATGTCTTTATAATTGTATTTCAAACTAGTAACATTGATCTAATTTTGGAATGGAATACCATGATTCAATGTTTTATTTTGGCATCCCTACTGATAATTTTAGTGCTCATGCCTTTACTAACATTTCAGTTGTAGGTTTATTTTTTGTTATGGTTTCAAGGATCAGATGATCGAGGTATACCAGAGTCGCTCATGTGGTTGGTGTTGACCAAGAGGACACATATTGATTTTGGGCAGTGGTTTAGTCATGTATTTTTGATTTCAATCTATTTTTTTGTATTTTGATTTTGAATCAATTGATTATTTATTGTGATTCAGTTGTTCAGATTTGTTGAATTTTTAGTCTATTCTATTTATATCTATGTTCCTGTTTGGTTTTCTTTTCGGATTAAATAATTACCAATGTGTAGTTTTTAATGCATGATGGTAGTTTCCATACCGGGGGATCTGGAATTCCCCTCGGGACATGTTGCAGACCAGCTCGGGTGACTGGTTCAGTTTTGACCTAGGTTGGTTTATAAAAAAATTGTATTTGAGTAAGTACTTGTTATATTTATTGTCTAGTAGATAAAGGTTAGGTATGTCAGGACATAAGAGGTAGGTTCAGGGAGGGCGTCATGAAACATTTCTCGATTTGATCCTCAAGTCAGCAGGGGTAGTCCGGGATTAGATTTCTTTATCTTGGATTTCTTTTGATCGAGGGATGACAATAGAGGCGACCCATGTGGAGTCCATGTGCCTGGTTCAATGCCATCTTATTATTATTCCTTACTTTGTGAATGTCCCAACACCATGTCACCATGTTAGGCATATGAACAAGTTTTTCATCCTGGAAGTTCATTGTTGGATTTGTTTTTATTTGGTTTCAGTTTATGTGAGTAAATATTTAAATTGACAGTAGATTTTGAAACGAAAATGTATTTAAAAATGCCGGTTTTTTCCATTAAAAGGTTTTAAATGGATAACATGGGTCTTGAAAAATTAAAAGAGTATTGGGTTGGATAATTTGTATAGGAATTGGCCATTGGTATTCCTTATAATCATTGAAATGCATGTGGGTATATATGGAATGTGTGTGTGGGAATGTGAGTATGGAAATGGATGGACACACATTTAATAGTTAATAAGATACCATTGGCTGTGTTTTGAAATTAAATGTTTATCATGGAATTTTTAAAATTAATTCCAAAATTGGGTTTCGTGGAAAATGGTTTCCAGTGTTTAGGATTTATCCTTAGAGGAAAGAGGTTTTCAATTTTAAAATGCAAATGGTTGTCTTTAATAATGTTTTAGAGGTGTTGTTTCTACTTGACTACTATGCCTATTGGATTTTGTTTGAGAATTTACCTTTTTGTTTGTGCCTCAGTTTGAGGTTGTATATGGTTTTTGTTTCCCTTGATGCTTAGGAAATTACACCTAGAAAAGTTACCAAGGTCTCTAACAAGTCATGCCCAGTTCCCAGTCCTTCTTGGGTGTTGCCTATTTTTCATGGTGAATGAGGTCCACTTGGGTCTATGGAGAGGCTTGAGGATACCGAGATTGTTTTTAGGACACTGGGAACTCCCGTAGCTGTTAGATTCAATGCACTTCAAAGGTTTTTTAGGGTCCAACAAAGGAACAGTGGGAGATACTAGTCCCACCATTGATGCATATTGAGATGATGTGGGAGGTGTTTAAGGACACTTTCATGCAAATGTTCTTGTCGATGGAGGTGAATTTTAGGATGGTGGGAGAGTTACGGGATGTTTAGTTGGGTCAAAAATTAGAAATGTCTTACGCTTACCATTTTAATGATATGGTTCCAATCTATTTGGAAGTAGCATCCGAAGATAAAATGAAATGACTACTATTTTTTTGGGGCATCCTTACTGAAATTATAGAGAGAGTTCTCTCATCCAAAGAATCTTTTTTTTTGTGAATTTGATATACAAGGAATTCATGGATGAGATTTTTTTTGGGGTCCAATTTGTGGTAGTTGGTTATTGTTAATGTTCCCCATCTTGTAAGAGAGGAATGTCAGAGGAGCCCATTTCAAGAAATCATAATTCATTGCTTCTGGATTCTGGTTTGTCAAACCATTCACATGTATGTTTCCATTTCATTTGGTTTGGTCATTCAAAGCCGTCTTGTTGCATTCCAATGAATTCTTTTCATCACTGTGGACAGTTAGGTTATCTGGAGAAGTTTTACAGGAAACACTTTTTGAAAAGGATTCCTTGATTGGAGTATGCAGGACATGATTATGAGGTAAGAGGTGCTTCAACAATCACAGCCCCAACCACATGTCATCAGGTGAAGTTCATGCATAGTCCGGAGTTGCTGGGGGTACAAGAAGCATGGGGCCTAGCCTTCTATTTCCAATCTTTTTCCATTTTGTTGTCTTGTTTTCATCTTCTATTATAAAAGTAGAATGAACTTGTTATTTTGTAACCTGAGTGGTCAGGTATATCTGGACATGGTTTCTTCTATCATTCATTTTTCTTAAGGTGTTTTTGGATTTTGTGTGGTTTAGTTTTGGAATTAGAGGTTCCTGTTTAGGAAATATTCCACTTTCATGAATGGGATAGGTGGTATAATTTATCTAATTATTGGGTTTTGTTTGATTTTTTTTCATGATTTTTCCCTGGAGTTGGAAAAAATTGGACAGTTTGGAGAATTGTTTTAGGTTTGTGTTTTGTTGTTGTTTTCACTTTTTTGGAGTGTTCTTGGTTATTTTTAGAAGTTTTAACATTCTGTAACCCCATTGTTTAGATTCTCATTATAGCGGGTTAATTTTTTGGGTACATGGGGTGGAATTGTCTTGTTAATGATGGAATTTAAACAAATTCAAGTTGGGAGATCCCGAACTTCTCCCACTACCCAGGGTGGCGTGTTTGAATTGTATATTCTCACATCAGTGGAATTCTTGTGGTGGGGGGAACCCTTTTATTTTCTCCATTTTTTCTGTGATGTGGTTTCCCTTTGACTGGTCATTTGTGACCTATGAAGAGTGTGGTCATTCAAGGATCCTTTTTCCTCCGTTTAGTCTGTGTATAGACTCGATTTTTAGTTATACAATAGTTTGGTGACTTTATGGGGGAACAAACTGTATATGGTGTCAGAGAATTTTCACAACCAGACCTTGGGAACTACTTATTTTTATCCTTTTATTAGTCTTAGATCATGGAGTCAAGGTTTGGGTTTGATACAGAGTCAAAATGTTTAGATTTTGGAGTCTTTGTGGGGTTTTGTGAGTGAAGCATGTTCACCGCACAGTTAGTAGTAATGGTGTGGACACTATGATTCCTTTTATAGATGGAAAAAACTGACCACATGGACTGTGAACATCTATGTTTTAGGTTATATGAAACCTTTTGGTAGATCTACATTAGGCATAAAGGCCCACATAGTTACTGCATGGTTTGTAAAACCATGTGGGCGAACCGTGTGTGTTCACTACATCAATAAAATCTTGTTTTTCCTTTTCTCTCCCATATCATTTTACCCAAAGTTGGGATACCTATACTCTCTCTCAATTTTCCAAACCAAATGGGACCCAAACCCCTCTTCCTTGGATCTCCCTTCCTCCATGGTACTTTCCATTTGGATTTAAGGAAAGATCTAATTTTTTGGAGTAATTTTTATTCCTCCTTCTCGTTTCCCTTCCATTCCTTGTTTTTCTTTGTGGGATTTATTCTTGGTAGAACCCAAGGGTTTGGATTTTCAAACATTTGGTTCGTTTTTCTTTTTGTTTGGGAGTATGGATTGCTCATAGGGTCTATATCTCTCTCTCTTTGATGTTTTATTTTGTACGCACATGCTTTCGATAGGTGTTTCCTAGTTTTTCTTTCCTATGGATCTACCTGTTATGCTTGGTGTTTTAAATAAATTTATATATTGGTTTCTCACCACCATGGAACCCTTTTTTATCTTGTTATGATACTTTATAATTGATTTATTTTTCTAAATATATGTTTTAAAATAGTTTTGTGAGAATTGTCTAGGTTTAAGGAACCTAGAATTTTTATTTTAAATGCATTTGTTCTTCTAAAATGGGATTAACCCTTTAATTAAATATGAAGTCTTTATGAGGTTGTGTTATTGATTTTTTTGAGATAGGTATAGTGTAAATAACTTGGTAATAATGTAGCTTGATTGGTGTGTTTAAAATCATTAGAATGGTATTTTATGATTTTAAAGGGATTGGTTGTATTCTATTAAGGATGTGAATGGTTGGTTTTGGTTTTAAAGCAATTGGTGTCTTTGGGAAGTGGTTTTGAAATACCCCTATGGTTTTTTGGTGTCATTGGATAACCACACATCCTTGGGTGCACTAGGTGAACACATGGATGTGCCCTCAAAAGACGATGGCACATTTAAATGGTTTTTCCAAAAAATCATGGTTTCATAAAATGGTTCTTTGGATTTTGTGGGATGGGGTTACCCGTGTATGTGTTTTTAAATTAATGTTTTAATGTAAATTCCTTGAGATTATGCCCATTTTACTTTTAGTGTGGCTATTTTGGTGAATGTGTGGTCCATGTGGTTGTTTGGAACGTTTTTCTAGTTGTGTGATTTCTTAAATGGGGATTTGGAAATGTTCTCAGTGAACAATTTTTGGAGTGTGTTCAACTAAATTCCCATTTGGAACTTCTAATATAAAGGAAGTATTTGTTGTAGCTTTTGGAAAGGGTTATAGTTTGGTAATGGTGTGTTCCTAATTGGAAACTTAAAATGGTTTGTGAAAATGTTTGAAAAATTATGGAGTATTGTGGCACGGTTTTCACCTTTGTGTGATATAAAATTTATGTATATTTATATGGGAAAAATTTAGAAGAGGTATATCCCTTAGGGGTTTTCGTATATTGGTGTCCATGTTTGGGGCATGCAAGTGATGTGGCCACAACTGAGTTAATCCATATATGATTTGGCCTCATATGTACAAAGTACTAATATTTCTAATATGGGTTCTTGGGTGTCTTATAGATGATCACGTGATGTTAGATTATCAACACCGATTAGATTGGATAGTACCAACTTGTAGACATAGTCGCCAGGTGGGTAGTGATGATGGTTTTTCCATGAGTTTGATCAATTTGTTTTAGACTATAGGGCTTCACAAGATGCATGTAGGTGGTTCTAAAATGAGTACGTCTTTCGAATTTCTACTGATTTTTAGGATCACCCATGAATCTTATTTTTATTTATTGATTATTTATTTCTGTACTAATTTTATACCATCGTTGTTTCCTTGTTTCCTTTTTTGCACTACCATGGTTTTTTTCCTTTGGAATTTGATTAGAAAAAGGATTTTGATTTTTAAATGAAATGTGTTATGTGTTTTTTAATAGAACATGGATAACCCTATCATTGTAATTTTATTTCATCCAAGCGTCATTTTTCTTCTTTGGGAATGGAAACACATTGATTCTGTGGTTTATTTTGGCATAACTACTAAGAATTTTGGGGCTCACACCTATCTAACAATTTCAGTTGAAGATTAAGATTTTGATCGAGATTACTGGATCTAATTATCGTGGTGGATCAGGGTTGGTTTGGTGGTTGGAGTTGACCAAGAGGTCACATGGAGATTTTGTGCAGTGGTATAGTTGTGTTTGTTTTAGTTTTCAGTCTATTTTTTTGTATTTAGTATCTAGAACTATTGTTTGTTTATTGTGATTTAGTTGTCCAGATTTGCTGCATTTTTTGTTTTATTCAACTTAAATCTCTAGTACTGGTCACTTTTCATTTGGGATTAAATCATTTCCAATGTTTATTTTTTGATGCCTGACACTAGTTTCCATCCAAGGGGGATTGGGAATGCCCCTCTGGACATACTGCAAACCGTCTTGGGTGACAGGTTCAGGGCTGACCCAGGTTGGTTTGTCCGATGTTTAAAAAAATTATATTAATAATATAGATTCATGATATCCTTTTTCATGTTTATAATTATTTTTATTTCAATTATTTATATTATTTATACAACTACTTAAACAATTAATTTTACATTGGGTGTTTTGACTAAATTCAGTTAACATGTCAAAAACAATTTTGGTAGGTCAATTATTGTTAAAGGGTTCATTATATAACATCTACATATTAATAATCTGGAAATAATTATCATATTTATACATCAATTTTAATTTTAAAATAAATAATTAAATATGGTTATGAAAAATGACTTGAAATTACAATCATGGAGACCGTGGTCCATAGAAATGCATGATTAACGTTCCAATTTTTCAATGATCATTATTGAATGTAGGTAAGAAATAAAATATACTCCCAAAATGATAATTATAGAATAAAAACAATGATATTTAATTATATATATATATATATATAATTCTTGTGATGTAACATGAATCATATTATGTCGAAGAGGTGATAGTGCACATGTCCATGAATGACGTTATCAGTTTTTAATTATGTGAAAGGGTAATAATGAAAATTATATATAAATATATATATATTATATTTCTAGAAAGGTAATTTTCTCCATGAATATCATATTTAGTTTTTTAACGTCATATGTTTTTAATTAATACCATTCTTTAAACATTCCATTCATAGTGCGAATGAATCACATTACTTTGAGGGTGTGGTAGTCAACACTTCCTCAAATGATGTTATCATATCAATGTAAAATAGAATGTATTTAATATATGTATAATAAAAGGTTTATATAAGTATAAATAAATAATAAATATAACATATTAAAATTCTATCCAAAATAATGGCCACCATGATAGGTGGTAATGTAAAATCGAACAATCATCATTTCATGAGGCAGTAGTTCAATGTACACAGAAACAGTCGGTTCATTACCCATTATATAAAGGTGTGTGTGAGTTTAGGTCAGAAAATTTACATATAAAAGTCTTAGTATATTGATTATATTGGTGGTATATATAATCCTGAAATAAAGATGTTTTTTGGGGTGGATAATGGAAATCAATTTAGAGAGCTTGAGAGAAGATGTTACCTCTTAATTGGCTAACTTCTTTTGGTTTGTACCAGAAGGATTCCTTGGAAAGATTTGTGCTGAAAGGGTGGATTCAAGATCAATGGGGGGATTTTGGGAATCTATATGGGAATATATTGGCCAAACATAATTGTTTTTAGTGTTTTGTGGAATGGGGAGAGGTGTTTTCCTTTTATAAGGTTGGAAAATGGATCACTTGTTATTTTTGAAAAAAAAGTCAGGTGTGACAACTTTTTTACCTAAAAAAGATATTTTGAAACCCAAAACACTAAATACTCGAATTTCCATTGAAACATTATTTCAATCAATTTTTTATTTGGAAAGTGGTTAGGTAATTTGGCCCCCTATGATAAATATAACTCCCCAAACCTAGTTACCTAGATTCGGTGCATTATTACATAACATTGGAATGATCACAAGGAAGTCACGTCTCGAAAGACCGATTAGTTTAGTATTATTGGAATCAAGATTGATACATAAGTTCAAATTTACAACTTGAAAAGAAATACAACAAAAATATATTTCATTAGAAACATCCAAGTCTCCTAGATTATTCCTGTAGGTCACTCCTAAATAACTTCTTCATATCCCGGGAAAATGAAACATAAGAAATGGGTGACCCGAAATGCTCAATAAGGGTAAGTAATACAGTGGAAAATGATAGAAATATTAAGCATGGTAAATATTTGAAACCACATGCCTTTACCAATAACAGACAAGAATACTTTTATGGAATGAATATGAGCTGAGTAAATAATTCCATAATAAAACATAATCATGGGAATTATACTAGTCGAATAACCAGATGAACCATTAACATTATTTCCATAATGAGGGAATGTATAATGTCGTACATTCTGAAACATTTTTTCAAGGCCTCGGCCAAGACGTGTAAAAATGGTTAAGGCCTCGACCAAAACCATAAATCAAATTGGGAAAGGGACTCGGTGAATACCACGTCTAGTCGTCTCATGAGACCTACCGATGCATCGAGGAGCTATAGCGGGCTCCACCCATCACTTACTAAGTCCAATACATTCCTCATATGAAATGGATTAAACATATCATAAACATTCGTATTAAAACTAGCATACGAAATGAAAATACTTTAACCATAAATCGTGAATGGTATAAAAATAGCACATCCACAGTAAAAAATATCAAAAAAACTTTAATACAATATGGATGTTTTGTATCATAATAAATCAGCTCCAAATAAACTTAAAATCCATCAAAGGATGTTGACATAGATGAAATCAAAACTCTTTTTAGGGAAATATATCTTTCTACTATAAAATAATTTAAGAGTCACATAATTATAAAATAAAACATTTAATTTGGAAATATTCTTATAATCTTGTAGGGGAAGCTTTGACGAGTTTATAATGGTAGAAAATATCCTCACCCACCATATAAGTTAAAAAGAGACATTCTTACCTTAATTTTTTCGAAAAGGTTAAAAGGACCTTGTTTGGAAAACGATGGAAATATACCTTTATAAAAAACTTATAAAAAGTCAAAAAAAGGTATAAATGAATTTAACCAATATTTTGTAAAATAGTAAGAATGTTTTGAAATACATTTTTATGAAACATGGATGTGGATGATAAAGAGGTCCCAGTAGATAATTACGTATAAACATCCTTGGATAATAAAGAGATTGTGAAATAAACCCTTACCTTGTACTTTTCATTGGTTGAGGTTTGGTTAACCTCATGTATGATGGTGAAATAATTTTTATTAAATTATATAGAAATCCTATACATTAATATGGTATCATATATTATTTTTTAACATTTCTTTGTAAATAATATCTTAGTATTTATCGTCGTTTCATGTGTTAACACACTCGTTTTCTTTTATATTTTTTGTTTCAAAAGTCATGTTTTTTATAGATAAGTTGTATCTTAATCATATATAGAATGATATAAAGTCCTTAGAAATTATTTCTAACCACCAAATGAAAATTATTCCTAAATTTATATGATGGGGAATGAATCCCATCACGTTCGTGGAGAGTGTAGTCCGTTCGTACGTACGAGTGACAATATCATTCTTTTGATATTAAAATAATATATAATTGGATGGTATATCATATATAAAGAATCATTATCATGTTATATTTATTATTTAAATCAATTACACATCATTATTATACCCATCCAAATAATAATGTTTTAAATAACAATTACACCATGACGTGGAGAGGGTAAGTCGTACGTACACACGTATGGTGACATGTCATTCAAAGGATGGATAGAATACTGAATATGGTTGTACCATATTTATAATAACATCAAAGTATATAGAAGATACCAGAGTTATTATTTTATAGTTGAAATAACAACGAAAGAAGAAGTTGAATAAGAAAGGAACTTGAAAGAGGGTTGTGAAAACGTTACCTCTTCTTCAGATTCTTCCTTTGGATTTGATCGAATGTGATCCTTAGGTTGGATTTATGATAAAATTAAGGCCTCTAGGTTGAAGTGAGGGAAGTTTAGAGAATATTTTGGTAGGGTTTGTCTGATCCAAAAGGATTTGAAGGTATTAATTTGAGAGAAGGGGGAGTTCCCATTTATAAGTTGGGTGAGGGGCACCTTATGAAAAGCTAAAAATATTATTGTATAATAAATTCATATTCGGTTTATAATGGCTCCTAAGTGGATTATTTATAGGTTATGGTGGGGATGGTTAGAAAACCACCAAACCAATAGGTTTTATACTAGTTTCTATCACTATATTAACCTTATCTTTTAGTTTTAACTCTTAGTTAATTAGTTTTACATTTACCATGTCTCCTTCTATTTTTATATTAAATAATTAATAAAGTTACTAGAAACTTCCAATAGACCCCCAAGTGGTCCATTAATGTTACAACTATCATTATATAAGTCTCTTGGCTGAACCTTAGATTTTTATGAATTTAATATCAAATAATAATATAATATTTGTTTTAGACTCTTTTATGTCAATTTTGACACTATTTGGTATTTGATTTTTGTGAAAATCATAACAGCCTGATTACTTCGAAAAAAAAATAATTAAATCAATCCTAATATGTCATAATAACCAATAAAATTAGTTCAATTCATAAATAGTCTCAAATTACATTTATTTAGATATTTATAATATCACTTATTTTAATATTTCATAAATTATGTAATTTCTACATCAACATTGTGTCATAAATAGATTAAATTATTTAAAGTCTAAATTTTTTAAATAAAATACCATTATGTAGGAAATAGTATTATCTTTATAATGAATATTTATTATTAAATTTATCTTATGTATTACCCTATAGTAAAAATGTTTTAGTTAATAAACTTAGATTTTAACTCTTTTAACTCTTCTTTGAATTAAATAATAATAAATGTCCTAATCTAATTCAAGTGGATCTGAAGGATAATATTTTACTCTTAAGGTTTTTTTTTGGTCGATATAAACTTGTAAAATAGAATTAGAACATGTGTTATGGTAATATTAATATCAGTTTTACCCTTAATTACCCTATTTACTTTTAACCGTGGTAAATAAAAGTAAACAATTACTATTCACCAAAAATTATTTTTATCTTATTGAACCACATTTTACTTCTTGATATTAATGGTGTCTCTCAAATTTTAGAAATTACACTCATAGAAGTGGTAAAATTAAGTTTTATGTGAATTTCGAAATTCTCCTAGGAGGTGGGTAAAAGACGGTGAAAAGTTCCACAAAATTTTTATATATCTAAAATTATTCTAAAATAACTCCAATGAATTACATTTAACTTATATAGGTATTATGTATCCATTTTGACCTTAATTAAATTTAAATAAAATAAATGATTATTTAAATAAAATTTCGGTTTTAAACTATAACTCAGTGTTTTTTTCACTATTCATCAAAAATTGAATGTTTTCAGAAAAATACAAAAAATTCACCCTAAGATAATTTTGATATTACGAATCTAAAAATGAAGTCTATTTAGAAAGATAAAATTTCAAAAATTTCAAAAAGTGCATATTACTATTCATGACGTCTAGTTTAATTGGTTGTAGTGTGTGTTAGAACTTGAGGTTGCGTACAACACACGCTACTGTATTATTCAAAGAGAAGCGTACCGTGGAAGAATGAGGTGTTACATTCTCCCCTCCTTCGAATAATTTCATCCTCAAAATTTCTAGAATACTAAATCATGAAAAGACTCGAGTGGTTCTTCATCATAAGTTCCTCTGGTTCCCATGTTGCCTCTTCCATCTTATGGTTTCTCCATATAACTTTTACCAGAAGAGTCGTCAGGTTTCTCACACTTGTTCTCTAGTATCAAGAATCATGACAAGCTCTACGCAATTAGATAGATCGAGTTCTAGTTCTAATTCCTCGTAAGTATGTACATGCGTTGGGTTAGGCATGTATTTTCTCAACAGTGATACGTGGAACACATCGTGAACGTTGGAGATATTTGGAGGCATTTCCAAATGGTAAGCTACAACCCCAATTCGTTCTAGAATTTTGAAAGGTCCTATGTACCTGGGACTCAATTTACCCTTCTTACCGAAATGTATAACTCCCTTCCATGAAGATACCTTCAAGAAAACATGATCCCCTACCTGAAATTACAAATCCATCCTTCGTTTATCGGCACAACTCTTCTGCCTACTTTAAGCTGATTTGATGTGGTTTTGGATTACCTTCACCTTCTCCATCGTTTCCTCCACCAGTTCTGGGCCTACAGGTTTTCTTTCACCAACGTCATCCCAACAGGTTGGTGTGTGACATCTCTTTCTGTATAACGCTTCATATGGTGCCATCCGAATACTTGAATAGAAGCTATTGTTATAAGAAAATTCTACCAGAGGTAAATATTGATCCCATATACCCTGAAAGCCAAGTGAGAACGATCTCAACATGTCTTCTAAGGTTTGAATAGTCTGTTTGGATTGTCCATCTATTTGAGGGTGGTAGGCAGTGCTCAAACGAAGTTCAGTATCCCAGGCCTTCTGATGACTCTTCCAGAATCTTGAAGGAAAATGGGGATCACGATCAGAAACAATCGATAGGGGTACTCCATGAAGTCTCAATACTTCATTAATATATAGTCTTGCAAGACGTTCAAGTGATAGATCTTCCCTTATAGCAAGAAAATGTGTTGACTTGGTAAGAAGATCAATAATGACCCATATTGCATCGTTATTTCTAGGAGTCTTTGGTATTCCCATGATAAATTACATCGTAATATTATCCCATTTCCAGTCAGGTATGGGAAGAGGTTACATGACTCCTACTGGTTGTTGCCTTACAGCTTTCACTTGTTGACAAACCATACATCTTGACACAAAATCATCAATCTCCCTCTTCATGTTGTCCCACCAAAAATTTTCTTTCAAATCTCTATACATTTTGGTACTCCCGGGGTGTATAGAGAAATTTGAACTATGAGCATCGTCCAATAATTCCCTTTTTAGATCAGGTATATCCGGAACACAAAGTCTCTTCCCGAATTTCAAAATTCCATCTTCATACACAAAGTCACTCAATCTCCCATCATTCACAGCTTTAATATTCTTTTGAAATTCTTCATCATTAGTCTAATAACTCTTAATCCTTTATAGTAAAGATGGTTTGGAAACCATTTGAAAAAGAATTGATGTTTCACCTTCTGTGGTTATTCTTATGTCCATATTCACTAGATCCATGAAAATTAGACCCCTTTCAATTCTCATATTGTTCAAAACTCCATGATCTTTTCTAATCATAGAATCTTCCACCTTATTTTCCTTCCCCGAGTGGTAGTGTATTGTGCAATCATAATCCTTGAGTAATTCAAGCCATCTCCTTTGCCACATGTTGAGTTCTTTCTGTGAGAAAATATACTTAAAACTCTTGTGATGAGTATAAATCTCACATTTTTCACCATAGAGATATTGTCTCCAAATCTTCAATGTGAATATTACAGCAGCTAAATCAATATCACGAGTAGGATAGTTTTGCTCATGAATTTTCAGCTGTCGTGATGCATTGGAAATAACTCTATCATTCTGAATAAGGACACAACCGAGTCCTTTCTTCGATGCATCACTATAAATAACAAACCCGTCATTTCCCGATGGTAGATTCAAAATAAGAGCATTGACTAATTTTATATTCAGTTATTCAAAAACATTCTTCACCCTCATTTTTCCAAAGAAATTTAACCCCTTTACGTGTGAGATTCATTAATGGGTTATCCAATCAGGAAAATTTCTATACAAAATGCCGATAATAACCTGCTAAGCCAATTAAACTGCGTACCTCCGTTATACTCGTCGGTACTGGCCATTATTGGATTGCTCTTGTCTTAGAAGGATCAATGGAAATTCCATCCTCAGAGACAATAGGGCCACGAAAAGAGATATCTTGAAGCCAGAATTCACACTTTCTAAACATCCCATATAATTTATGTCTTCTCAGAGTCTTCAATATAATGCGCAAGTTATTTTCATGATCTGCATAGCTTTTGGAGTATACCAAGATATCATCAATAAAAACCACCAAAAAATCATCGAGATATTACTTGAAAAATCTATTCATTATATCCATGAATACAAAGGGTGCATTAGTTAGCCCAAAAGGCATTACTGTAAACTCATAATTCCCGTACTTGGTTCGAAATGCTCTCTTCGGAATGTCTTCCTTCATCACACACAACTGATGGTATCCAGATCGATGGTCAATCTTTGAAATGTATTGAACTCCATGCAGTTGGTCAAATAAATCATCAATGCGAGGTAGGGGATACTATTTCATTATTGATATAGCATTGATCTCCCTGTAGTAAATGCAAAACCTCATAGATCCATCTTTCTTCTTAACAAAAAAGGACAGGGGCTCCCCATAGAGAAACACTAGGGAGAATAAATCCCTTACTACTCAATTCCTATAGTTTTTTCTTTAGTTCATCTAATTACACAGTGGCCATTCTATAAGGGGTCACTGATATGGGCCTTGAACCAGGAATTAAATCAATGGAAAACACAATTTCTCATTCTGGAGGATGTCCAGGTTAATCTTTCGGAAACACATCTATATATTGTTTCATAATAGGTACATCCTCTATTTGAACATTCCTTTCCTCACCCACAATCATTTCATTTTCTTCCTCCCTGATAATTGAATTTAGGTGAGCTAATAGGGGTGGATCTAGATAAGAATAAAGTGGTGACAATTCTACGCTAATGATAAGGTGTTCCTTATCTTCATCATCAAAAATCGTAACCTCCTTCTTCTTACAATAAACTTTCAAATCATGGTCCGAAATCCAATCCATACCGAGGATTATATCCAATCCATTCATGGGTATGATGATGAGTTCAGTAGATAAATAAAATTTATTTTCCATAATAGGAATGGATCCACAGAATTTTTTAGCAATGATACACCCCTTAAGAGTTTTAACTGACAACTCCCTTGTTAAATCAAATTGGAAATATCTAATTTTCTTAGCAAACTGGGAAGATATGAAACATTATGAAGATTTAGAATCAAATATAGAATTTTATAAACTTGAGGAAACCATTAAATTACCTGCCACCACGTCTTTCGGGGCATCGAAGTCAGTATTAGTGATTGCATAAGCTTGGCATTGGTCCCTAGGCCTTTTCTAAGGTAAGTTTTCCTGATTCTTAGGACATTAATTTGCATAATGTCCCATATCCCTAAAATTGTACCATTGAACATTAGTAGCATCTTTATTTCCTTTATAATCACCAGCTAGATGGCCTTTTTGTACACAGTTGTAGCATACTCCTTTTCCTTTTAGACAGGCACCAGGGTGCTTCGTTCTGAAATTATCACAAGGTGGAAATTAAATTATTCCCTTCATCCCTGTTTCCTTATTTCCTTTCCCAGACTATTTAGCAGATCTCTTCTTCTCGTGCATTGATTTAAAGTCATAAGACGTAGAGAATTATTTTTCTGTCTTGATAGCACATGAGACAATATCTTCATATGACAAGAAGGATTGTGAGACCAATGCTCGAAGGAGAAACAATTTTAACCCATCAATGGAATGATTAATCTTACTTCTTGGGTTACGTATATAATCTGAAGAATACCTTGATAACCTTGTAATGTTAGCCTCATACTTTGCGACATTCTTATCCTCATTTTGTCTCAGACTCAGAAATTTTCTTTCCATATCTGCTCGATGGTCACGAGGAAAGTATTTTTCTAAAAAAATATCTTTTAACACCCTCTATTACATATTTGTTACTTCATCATCTTCCTTTGTGTTTTTTATCAATGACCACCGTTGATCATCATCTCCAGTGAGGCGATAAAATTCCATGATAACTTTTTCCCTTTCACTACTCCCCAAATCCTGAAATATTTTCTCTAGGGAATTTATCAATTTCTCATCTACTAAGGTATTTTTACTCCCATATAACATTGGTGGTTGTTTCCTCATGAAGCGATCTAACCTTGATCCTCTATGCTGCAGATCAGTGTGCTCCATACGGGTAAGGTTTTTATTCATAACCTGAGTGAGTTGTCCCAGTACAGTAATTAGCTGATCAGGACCAGTTGCATCACTACCTCCACTATAATTATCTTGAGAAGGAGGGAAATCCCTACATGGAGTGAGTGCATTGATACGGTTTCCATTCCTTTCACTAGGCTCCATTTATAAACAACGGCATAAACTAAATAAGTTTATGAATCAAAATACATAATTCCATACCTGTAAAACACATAACATAAATTGAACTATTTATGGATATAATCCATAATCATAAAAAAAATTTCTTTGAGGAAGTATACACTCATAAACCCTTCACAATGGTTTGTAAATAAAATTAGAGTTATCCTAAGAATATCCCCCGGGAGTGTCGTTACCAAACGTGAAGCAATGACTGTTGTCGTGCACCAGTTCCCGTTCGAGTCTAGCTCAAAGAGGTGTTTTTGGGTTTTACCAATAGGTACATATGTGCCAGAGCTGCCTCTACCAGTTCGTATCCAAACAGGGATGTATTGCTTGAAAAACTCACAAAAAATCTACGATATGAAAATTCTAGGATGTTCTTCTATACTAATCCTCAAAGTCTATCTTAGGGTTATGTGCTCTGATCAGAGTTTATCTAAATCTAGTTTCCAAGGTTTATATTAACCTCCCTCTGATACCAACTGTAACGCCCCAACCCTAGATACCTAGAGTCGGTGCACTATTACATAACACTGGCATGATCACAAGGAAATCATGTCTCAAAAGACCGATAAGTTTAGTATTATTGGAAGCAAGATTCATACATAATTTAAACTTTTCATCTTGAAAAGAAATAAAACAATAATATATTTCATTAGAAACATCCAAGACTCCTAGATTATGCCTTCATGTCACTCATAACTAACTTCCCCATATCCTGGGAAAATGAAAAATAAGGAAGGGGTGAGCTCAAACGCTCTGTAACGGTAATTAATATAGCAGAAAATGACATAAATATTAAGCATGGTAAATATTTGAAACCACATGCCTTTACTAGTAACAAACATGAATAATTTTATGGAATGAATATGAGATGAGTAAATAATGCCATAATAAAACATAATCATGGGAATTCTACTAGTCGAGTAACCACATGAACCATATATATTATTTCTACAATGAGGGAATGTATAATTTTGGACATTCTGAAACATTTTTTCAAGGCCTCGGCCAAGGCGTCTAAAAATGATTAAGGCCTTGGCCAAAACCATAAATCAAATTGGTAAAGGGCCTCGACCAATTCCATGTTTAGTTGTCTCATGAGTCCTATCGATGCATCGAGGAGCTATAGCGGGCTCCACCCGTCACTTACTATGTCCAATACATTCCTCATATGAAAAGTTTTACACAAATCATAAACATTAGTATTAAAACTAGCATACAAAATGTCAATAAATTAACCATAAATCATGAATTGTATAAAAATAGCACATCCACAATTAAACATATCACAAAACCTTCAATACAATATGGATGTTTTGTATCATAATAAATCATCTCCAAAAAAACTTAAAATCCATCAAAGGATGTTGACATAGATGAAATCAAAACTCTTTTTAGAGAAATATCTCTTTCTACTTCAAAATAATTTAAGTGTCACATAATTATAAAATAAAACATTTACATTAAAAATATTCTTGTAAGCTTGTAAGGGAATCATTGATGAGTTTATAATGATAGAAAATATCCACACCCGCCGTATAAGTTATAAAGAGACATTCTTACCTTAATTTTGTCGAAAAGGTTAAAAAAGGCCTTTTTTGGAAAACGATGGTAAGATTCCTTTATAAACATCTTATAAAAAGTAAAACAAGGGTATAAATGACTTCAACCAATATTATCTAAAATAGTAATAATTTTTTAAATACATTTTTACGAAACATGGATGTGGATGATAAAGAGGTCCCGGTAGATAATTACGTCTAAACAACATCATATAATTAATAGATTGTGAAATAAACCCTTACCTTGTACTTTTACTTGGTGAAGGGTAGGTTAACCTCCTGTATGATGGTTAAATAATTTTTATTAAATTATACAATAATCATATACATTAATATAATATCATATATGATCTTCTAACATTTCTTTGTTAATAATATCTTAGTATTTATCGTCGTTTTGAGTGTTAACTCAATCATTTTATTTTATATGTATTGTTACATAATCCATGTTTGTTATGGATAAGTTGTATATTATTCATATCCATAATGATATCAAGTCGTTAAAGATTATTTTTAACCATCAAATTAATATTATTCTTTAATGGTTAAGATGGGGAATGAATCTCATCGCGTTCATGGAGACGGTAGTCTGTTCGTACGCACAAGCAAAAATATCATTCTTTTGATATTAAAATAATATAAAATTGCATGGTATATCATATATAAAGAATCATTATCAAGTTATATTTATTATTTACATGAATTACACATCATTATTATACCCATCCAAATAATAATGTTTTCAATAATAATTACACCATGACATGGAGACGGAAAGCCGTACACACGCACGTATGGTGAAATGCCATTCAAAGGATGAATATAATACTGAATATGGTTGTACTATATTTATAATAACATCACATTATATATAAGATACTGGAGTTATTATTTTATAGTGGAAATAACAAAGAAGAAGTTTAGGAATAAAGGAACTTGAAAGAAGGTGGTGAAAACATTACCTCTTCTTCGGGTTCTTCCTTTTGATTTGATCAAAAGGGCTCCTTAGGTTGGCTTTCTGATCAAAATAAGGCATCTAGGTTGAATTGAGGTAAGTTATGAGAATATTTGGCAGGGGTTGGCCAATCCAAAAGTCTTTGATGGTATGAATTTTAGAGAAGGGGGAGTTCCCTTTTATAAGAGGGGTGAGGGGAACCTTAGGAAAAGCTTGAAATATTATTTTATAATAAATTCATATTCGGTTTCTAATGGATAAAAATTGGATTATTTAATTTTTATGGCGGGGATGGGTCGAAAACCACCCATCCAATAGGTTTTAGACAGGTTTGGGTCACTATATTAACCGTATCTTGTAGTTTTAACTCATAGTTAATTAGTTTCACATTTACCATGTCTCTTTATATTTTTATATTATATAGTAAATAAACTTACTATAAACTTCCAAGTGACCTCAAAGTGGTCCATTAATGATATAGATATCATTATATAAGTCTCATGGCTGAACTATATATTCTTAGGAAATGAATGTAAATTTATAATATAATATTTGTTTTAAAAACTCTTTTATGTCAATTTTGACACTATTTGGTATTTGATTTTTGTAAAAACAATAACAACCTGATTACTTCGAAAAAACATAATTAAATCAATACTAATATGTCATTTTAACCTATAAAAGTAGTGTAATTCATAAAAAGTCTCAAATATATTTATTTTGATATTTATATTTTCAATTATTTTAATATTTCATAAATTAGGTAATTACTGCATCACCATTGTGTCATAAATAAATTAAATTATTCAATGTCTAAAAATTATAAATAAAATACCATTATGTATGAAATCTTTTTAGCTTTCTAATGAATATTTATAATCGAATTTATCTTATTTATAACCCTATATTAAAAAAATTTAGTTAATAAACTTTGATTTTAACTCTTTTAACTCTTATTTGAATTAAATAATAATAAATTTCCTAATCTAATCCAAGTGGACCTAAACGATGGTATTTTATTGCTAAGGCTGTTTTTTGTCGAGATACACTTTTACAATAGAATTAGGACATGTGTTAGGGTAATATTAATATCATTTTTACCCTTAATTTCCCTATTTACTTTTAACCGAGGTAAATATAGGTAAAAAGTTACTAATCACAAAAAATTATTTTTATCTTATTGAACCACATTTTACTCCTTGATATTAACCGTGTCTCTCATATTTTTTAAATTCCACTCATATAAGCGGTAAAATTATATTTTATGTGAATTTCCAAATTCTCCTAGGAGGTGGGTAAAAGACAGCGAAAAGTTCCATAAAATATTTATATATCTAAAATTATTCTAAACTAACTCTAATAAATTACATTGAACTTATATAGGTATTATGTATCCATTTTGATCTTAATTAAAATTAATTAAAATAAATAATTATTTAAATAAAAAATCGGTTTTCAATAATAACTCAGTGTTTTTTCACTATTCATCAAAAAATGAATGTTTTCAGAAAAATACAAAAAATTCACCCTAAGATAATTTCGATATTATGAATTAAAAAATGAAGTCCATTTTGAATGATAAAATTTATAAAATTTCAAAAGGTTGGTATTACTATTAATAATGGCTAGTTTTATTGGTTGTGGTGTGTGTTAGAACTCGAGGTTGCGTATAACACACACTACTGTATTATTCAAAGAGAGGAGTACCGTGGAAGCTTGGGGTGATTCAATAATGGTTTAGTCCATTATAAATCTTAATTTTTCTAAAAAATTTTATTTAATTTTCAAAAATTTCACTATAATTTTTGGTCAAAAAGAATGTTACACTTATTATAAACTATATATTATTTTGTTTCAAATTATGGAACCCGGTTATCAAAATTAAAATAAAATAATTGTATGAAATTAATATAAATTTAATCCCACAGATGAGACGACATTGTGGGTTTTTAAATTAAAAACATTTGAATGATTGTTATTTTTTTATAATCAATTTCAATGTTAAATTTATTAAAATTTAAAAAAAATTATGATTTGATTAAAATTTTAAATAATAAAACTTTAAAACAAAATGAAAATACAATTTATCTTAATAAATAAAATAAATGAAAAATGATTTTTGAATGAAAATTCAGTATTTTTAACTATTCATTAAAAAATTAATGGTTTTAGAGAAATATTAAAAAATAACCAAAACATAATTCATATGCTTATATTTCTTGGAATAAGATTTTTTGGAAAAATTAAATCAATTAATGCATCAGAAATCTGATTTTAAAGGTGTTCTACATTTAATGGTTGAAACATTCCCTTTAAAAATTATAGTTTTTTATATTCAAAATAGATTTTGTTTGTATCTTATACATATAAAACCTAATGGATGGATATAAAAATAATTGATTGAATATACAACATATATATTACATTAAAATCATTAACTAATTGTAGTTAATTATGTGTATTAATATCGAACACCTTTGGAAACATAATAAAAATAATATTTCTTTATATATCCAATTGGTTCTTATTTTCATTTATCATTAATTGGAAACCAAGGAATCAATTTTATATTGGTTTAAAACATTTTTTTATGTCTTTTCTTACTATTTATAATAGATAATTTAAGAACTAGTTTATATTATGTTTTATTAAATAATAAAATTTTAACAATACATTGTTATTTTGTGAAACTCATTCTTGTGTGTAACACAAGATATCAAGGAAGGACTCTCTTGCATATAAAACACCAAGACACATTGTTTCATGTATTGAAATATATATAATCGTTTTTAAATAAAAAATAAATTATAATTTTTTTAGATATTATATTACATTACGTTCTTGTTGTCTCTTATCATACATAATATCGAATATGAGGTTATTACATTATATTTTCGAGGGGGCACAGAATCATAAAGTACCCATACACTCTCTATCTAAATAGAAATGCGAAATTAAAATAAATAATCACATTATTGAAAATCATAATAGTTTAACATAGGGAATTGATTCAAAACAAACTACCACAAATTCAATAAGAAAAATTTGTGTAAACTTATAGTCAATTGAAATAATAAAATCCAACCATTAGAGGGGTTAATAGTCCTATCGAGTCTCTAGTCTGGCTCATCAGACATTATAAATGGTCCTAAAGCTTCACATCACTCATGGAAAAGTCATCTATAAATACCAATCCTAATCCAGCTTGTATGGATTCAATCTTGGACCCATCAAACAAAATGTGACTACGAACCATTTTTGTTAGATCTCTTATCTTATGAATTCCTCACTCACCCCAAATAAGAATATACTTTGAGCCTTCTTGAATAGGATCATTGAAATCATCCAAATAGTATGTAATGAGTGAGAGATGATTCCACATAGACACTTGATTTTATTCTCTATTGTTTTTAGTACCTGATACCATTAAATTATTATTCTGCTTATTTTTAGGGACAAACTACATACATCATGTTTATTAAGGCCTTTACAAGAATTATTTTTATGGTTAATGAAAATATGATTTTGGCCTTAATGTTTTTTATTTAACTGACATGGAACTTTATTTTTATTAAGGAAAAAGTGGATTATTCTTCTTAAATGTCTCATATATATCCTTATTGATTTCCTTCTTCCATATAGAATTTTTAATAATAGATTAAGAAGTATCTAATGAATGTTAGGGATGTGTAAATAATTTCCAATGAAATTTTTGTTACATTTCATTGTTGGTGTATTCTTAACCACCCTTGCATGATATAATCAGTTACCAAAATTACATGAGGATTCACAATAAGATTATGTTGTCTTGAGAATAGATGTTTGTTAAGTCATGTGGTTTTTTTAAGGCTATCACATTACTGGGAGTGTTCTAGAGGTTAAATTTAATCCAACCTAGTATTCATCAATTGTAATGATTGAAATTCCATAATACCAAAATATCATAATGAAAATGACCTTCATAGATCTTGGTATCATCTGTTTGTTTTCCAATATACAATAGAAATATGAATGAATTTTCTTAGGATATGTGAAATTATAATGGTGAATAAATATTCCCAATATATTATGAAGATACCATTTAAACATTCACACATTCTAATATTATTGTCTCGATAAAGTGTTGGATTGATTTTTTCCATCACATGGTCCGATGAAAGAAATGAAGGCTCCAAAAAATATTCTAAGTCTATTAATATTAAATTAAAATAGCTAACTGATTTCATAATTTATTTCTCTTCTTATTTATTCCTTATGTTAGAAAACATTTTAAATTAATCAAACAGGACATCCACCAAACATGTCTCAATGTACATAGTGTATTCCACATATCCCTTTTATATAAGTACATACATGATTTATCAAATGTACTAAATTCATAGGTGGAACAATTGGAGATTGATATCCCACAGCTGGAAATTAAGGAATCTGCAGCCGATCATTTGCAATGGGATCCTATCACAAATAAACCATTGTAGAAAACAACATTGTAGAAAGAGTTTTTTTGTGAAGGTCTATTGAAAAAAGTAAATATTCGTGACTGGATGGGTTCCGATAAAAAATATCTTCTTTATGGTTTTGATATACCTTATTGTGATGGCCAATCATAATTTTTTTAGATGGGACCTGCCGCAAATACTATTTGTTACCAGCCCGTTGCAAATATTTAAAAAATAAAATAATAATAATAATAATAATAATAATAATAATAAATTAACATTAATATTAATATAAAAATAATATTAATATCTGTAAATAAAATTATATTACAAAATAAAAAAATAATATACATGTTAAAAGTATACAAAATTATGATAATTATATTATTATAAATATTAATATTACTACTACAATAATTTTTTTAACATAATGATAACATAAATATTCAAGAAAAAAATAATAAAATAATAAAAAATATAAATTTATAAAATAATAAAAATAATAAAAATAAAATAATCCAAAATAATAATTAATAAAATAATAAAAATAATACAACATTTATATAAAGTAATAATGTAATAAAAAATTAAATAAATAATAAGAAACGAAATATTCTCAACAATACAAAAAGATCTATATAAAAATGTAGATAGTTGATATTAATAACAAAATATACATTCAAATGTTTGATCATAAAAAATAAATATATCAATATGGGGGATGGTCATCTCGAGGAGTGGGCGGAGGGAACTCCATCCCTAAAACCTGAGTCAGACATCGCATGTACTGTAAATTCTCTTACTCCAGCTGCTTTCACCATCAATGCATCTCCTCCTGCATCTCCTGCTGCAGCTGCTACTATCATAGGAACACTTCATGCTCCTACTACTACCATTGACGTATCTACTCATACTCTCTATGCATAATCTATGTAAGCTCACTACGAGTACGTAGATACTCCAAATACCATGCAGATGATGTTGATGACTATCCACAATCTCTTATCGAGATGAATGCTGGAATCGCAACACTGCCATAATAATCCACATACGTTAATTGGGTGTCAATACCAACAACCCAACCATTCTCAAAGACATACTAGGTCACCTGCGTCCATGTTGTCTCCTCAATTAGATGGGCACTAATCTGAGCATTGGTCTATGCCTAACTATTTGCCTATTTCAGAGACATTGTTGCCTCAAATGACTCCATAAAATGAAATTTCAATGTAAAAGAGTAAAAATATTTTTTTGCAGTTAAATTTTAAATTAAAAAAAGAATATATAATGACCACAATATGACATTGGTTATAACCTCGAATCTCTATAGTGGTCCCATTACTATACATAATTCTATAAATGTCGAACTCTAAAATATTGGTTTGTTTGACTGCCTATAAAAATATACAAACCCATATAAATTTAATGTTATCTATAATTTTTAAAAAAAATACTTTACATATTCTCTCTATGTGTACTGAATGTACTACTTCTAGCTCGATATGTCACCTCCTCTCTCCCTACAATTTTCCCTCTTACTGATGATATCCTCAGAAAATGACCACCCAACCAGTGTGAGCATAATCCATCACAAACCTAAGATGAAATGTAATCAGGTCGGCGGGCGTGACATGACTCATCAGACTCTATCACTCCGGCTTTATCCATTTCCATCCTTCTCAATTTCTTAAAAACCATTCTGAAATGATGACACATAGTCCCTTTCTATGCCTTCTAGATATCCACACACATTCATTCATCAATGGGATACCATAAGACCTACAAATAATTCATAATATCAAGTCATTAATTGAATTAGTTACAAAATAAATATTATTTATTTTTATACCAACCAATGATCAAACATGCGGTGCTACACATCAAAGGGAATATGATCCCATGAGACCCATGATTCAAAAAATCTAGTAGTGCAGTATAGTACTCCTCTTTCCAGTTTCTATATCCATAATAAAATGAAAAAATAACCATAACATTATTATAAAAATAAATTATTTAAAACTAACTAAAATAAACTGGTAAACATACCTCTGCACGTGTGGATCGAAGCCAAGATGTGGATGTCACTTAGGTTTTGGGTCAAGATTCATCAACCACACAAGACAACGCCCCTTTATTCCCCCCTTTAATTGCTAGAAGTTTGAGGGTCAGCTGACCCAACATCCTACTTGTCCAAATGTAGCTCACCTTCCTATAAAAGATTATTCAAATCCTCTTCTATCCGAAACAAGAAATTTTTTTTGTAAGACAAAACATGAAAACAAATATTATATATATATAGATTGTGATAATGACTAGAATATAAATCTTTCAATGTCCATATTTATCCTCATCTTTATATATGACAATGTCAATGTCTTCATGTTCCTCCTCAGCATCACCAATTTCCATATGAGTTTTAGATTCATCATATCTTGACATTTCAAATTCATTTTTAACATCAATAACATCATCAAGACCATATCCCCTTAACTATGGGGTATCATCATCAATATCCATCTCTCTTCATGAAAAAGATGAATTTGGAGCAATTTTTTGAAAAATTTCAATACCTTCCAGTTTAGCGAAATCACATTCACTTTGTGTAAACTGATTTTCCTGAAATTTAATTTTTATTATTCTCCACCAGTCACTCAACTCTCTTAAAGTAGTAGAATATTTTGAATTATAAATATGATGTCCCTAATGAGTAAATAAAAACTGGTTTATTTAGTACACGAAGACTTTTTTATTTTATATCAATGATTCCATGGGTTAGATGAACAAACCAGCCTGTCTCAGTATCCAAGCACTAATATTTCAACATTGTTATTTAATGTTTTACTAGATAAAAAAATTTAATAATTTACTCCAGTATGCCATAAAATTAATCTTCAGTTTCTGTATGATGAGATCCTATCATGAACAAACCACTGTTCATTTTTTTAATTCCCCATATGCAAGTGTGTTAAATCAAAAACTATTCACAAAATTTGCATTATAATATTAAACAAATTTTGATGGTGGGTTACTCGATATATGTAATTGATTATAAAATTTATCAACATGTTGACATACCTATAATAATTTTAAAAAAATTATCAATATAAGAAATAGTGAATTGATTTTATATGTTTAACTGAAAATAATTTATGTTAAATCTTTTTCAAACCTGTATGAAATATTTTTTTTCAACGTTCTTTAAGAGATTCTGATTTAATTTGTAGAAGTTGTTTCTTTATATGACTATCATATAACCGTAAAATAAAATAAAAATAATTTACTATAATAAATATTAAATTAATAATAGGAGATCTCATGGTATAAATGGTTTCATTTCATCATAGTTGATCATAACATATGTATGAGCTCTATGATGTTCATTATCTAAAATCCATCATTCATGAACTACACCGAAGCCAGTTTTCGGATGATTGCGAACTCATAATTGATTTCCAGTTTCATCATCAACAGTTCCTCATTATAGATAATACAGTTGTGTATTGAAGGTTATTCAGATGGATAGTATTCAATGTGGAAAAAAGGAATTTCTTCTTGCAAATAAGCTTATGCAATTAAACCTCAGACCAATGCTTTTTTAGGTGCTTATTTCTTAAATTTCGGCATTGATCTATCAAATGGGCACATCCATCAAAATAGTACTGGATCTCCACATTTTACTTCACATGGAAAATTTATAATGAAATGTTCTATTGGGTCAATCAAAGTGGGTGGGAATATTTTCTCCATTTTACATAAATGTAAAACAGCTTCTTCTTTTATTATTTATAATGAAATGTTTAAACTTATCGCCACACAAATGTCATGGAAAAAACATGATATGTCTGGATGCGCCTCGCAAATCATAGAATTCAACATAAAGTTTCATCCAACTGGAAGAAGTCTTTCCATTATAATATGAGATTCATGACTTTCTAATCCTGTAATATGAACATTTCTGACACATAAGCCCAAATTAGAAGCATAATTATCTGGAAGTCTATAATCTACAACCCACGGGCAAAATAATATAGGAATTTTTTTGGAGGGTGTATAATATAATATTTTCTTCATTATCTTCTATGATATGAAATTTTCAAATAATTCATGTTATGGTCACCTGCAAATTTGGGAAATATCTAATTGTGCATTTAAATTTTCTTTTGTATTACCTGGTGTATCCAATACTCTATACAGTTAATTGTCAAAATAGTTCTTCTCAATATAAATGACATCCAACATGTGACGTACTAGAAAATTGGACCAATATGGCTGATCCCAAAAAATGCCCCGTTTTATCTAATTGTGTTCTTTCCCAAAACCATCAATTTTATGTTGGTCCAAATTTAATGGAATGTAATGAAGTGAAAATTTATTTTTAAGTCTATTCCTAAGATATTTTTTGGATGTCCATCACTTTAAATTATTTCCTTTCTGAAATGATATTTGTTCCTCTGAAAAGGGTGATCAGTTGGAAGAAATCTAGGATGAAAATCGAGAAAAGAATGATTTTTTCTATAGGAGAGCATAAATGCATTTTTGTCTCTCAGAATGTACAGACATGATTTTGGACTATGTGTACTCCGTCTAGATAACATTCTATATTTTGGGAGGTCAGTAATATTCCAAATCAATGGAGCTCTTAGAAAGAAATTTTGTTTCACCACAACAAAAAATGTATTGAAAACATTACTCCACAATGAATTTAACGTACCAATTAATTGTTTAAAATAAACATCAATATTATTTTTTGGATGTACTAAAATTAATAAGCCAAAGAAGACACGTGGTTTCTTCATTAACATCCAAAGAGGTAAATTGTACAGAGTTATAAAGATATTCCAACATGAATAGTGAATACCATAAAAACCAAATTGACAGAAACCGTCATAAGAAAGACCCCTTCAATATTTTTGGGTTTCTAAAGAATAATAAGGATGCGCTTGATAAAAATATTTCCATGAATCACTGCAAGAGGGATTATTTAAGGTTTTACCAATTGGAATATTGGTTTTGTGCCATGACATCAATTCCACTGTGTTCTGAGACATAAATAAACACTAAAATATGGGTGCAAGTGGGAAATATCTCAATTGTTTTAATGGAATAAATACAAACTTCATTTATTAAGACTCTTATACCTCGATTTTCCAAATATGGGAAAACTATGCAATAAATAATTTTGAACATAATATAACATAAAATCATTTAAACATGCAAGAATATTCTAATAACCGAGACCCATATTACGAACTATCTTCTTGCTCTCACAAACATTTGTAGGAAACACATTTCATTTAGGTGTCATATTTTTTTTTACCAAAGATAATATCTAATCAAAACTGCTATTTCGCATTGCATTATCTTATTTAATAGCCATAAATTTAGAAACCACTTCAAATTTTCTTATCATGAAACTAGGATATAAGTCATCCTTAGAAGTCCTAAACAACTCATAAAAAATTAAAGGATTCCAACTCAGGAGTTAAATTAATATCATCCCATGTTTTTTCATGTTGAAAAGACAAACCTCCCACATCATGTACTAAATTCAGAAACTATCCTAGATCTAGAAACAAATTATTAATATCTTCCCTAGAACTGCATTTACCATATTGATAGATAAAAACATAATCTGAATGAAAAAATGCTATAAATGACCTCTATCATTGTTTACTGATTCAAACATTCTCAGAGAAAATTTCTTTCCAGGAGAGTTAATTTTACATTCTGAAAAAATTCTGGTTTTGATAATGCAAATGATTAGAATGTTTCAAAACCATCCATATATACAAGATATAAACCAAATTTTTTTATATTCTTCTATTGATTTAGCCAAGTATAATCATCTAATAATTCTTGTTGTGGACTTCCTTGTTCCATATTTCAACAAAAAATAAAAAATAATTTTTTTGTATAATTTTATATAAGAAAATCACTCGCCATTAAATAGAAGACAATTAAATTAAATTTTCTATCAAATTATAAAATTTTCAATTATATAATACTTATTTATAGAAATTTTTAAACTTTTATACTAATCTATGATAACTTATAATAATTTATATTAATTACCACTAATTATTATTAATTATAGTTATTTTGTACAAATAATTGATAATTATTGGTGACATAATTTCCAACAGATTGACAGAAGATATTTTTATTGATGACACATCTCCCCTGTCTCTCACTGAAATTATTATGACAAATCTGCTCAGACGTACATATATCCATTTCTACATTCATGATGATGGAGAGAAGTGTAGTGAGGCCTCCATTCTCTCCATCTTCATACATACATAAATAGATATTTGTACCTCTGATTAGATTTTTCATAGCGATTTTAGTCGAAGATAGTGGAGATTATTTCTCGGAAAAAATAGCCTATTTTGCTCCATGTCACATCTACTTTCATCATTCTCTGGATGAAAATAGTATGAAAATGTTTCCCTGACGTACACATTTTCATTTCCGTATTCTCGAGAATGGAGAGTAAGAAAGCCTCACCACACTACTCTCTATTATCATGCATATAAAAATGAATATATTTAAATGAGGATAGAATTTTCATAGTGATTTTAATTAGTGAAAATTGCTAAAAGATTAGGCGTCGGGGCAAACGGGAGTTGCCAATTTTCTGGAAATTATGCCAATTTATTACAATTAGTGCCAATTAATTAAAATTTCTTCTTAATTATTTCTATGTATTGATGAATATTACTAATTATATCAAATTACTACTAATTATTATAATTTGTTACTAATTATAAGAATTTGTTACTAATTATAAGAATTTGATTGTATTTATTACTAATTATTACTAGTTATTACTAATTATATTAATTTATTAGTTATTGGTTCAATTTATTAATAACGTTTACTAATTATAAAAATTTACTTCAAATTATTACAATTTATTACAAATTATTACAATTAGTAGAAAATTATTACAATTTATTACAAATTATTACAACTTATTATAATTTATTGCAAATTCTTACAATTTAATACTAATTATTAAAATTTATTAATACATATTACAATTCATTACTAATTATGACAATTTATTACAAATTATTTGAATTAATTAATAATTATTCAATTTTTAACTACTTATTACTAATTATTTATAATTATTGCGAATTAATATAATGTATTCTTAAATATTTCAATTTATTCTTATTATTACAATTTATTAGTTATTATTAAAATTAATTACTAATTATTCGAATTTATTACTAATTATTCACATTAATTACTAATTATTACTAATGATTACGTATTATGGAACTATTACAATTTATTAATTTTTTTTAATATTATTACTATTTAATGCAAATTATTACAATTTGTTGGAAATTATTACCAATTATTACAAATTATTATAATTTATTGAATTTTTTTAAAATTTATTCAGAATTATTAAAATTTATTACAAATTACAATAAATTATTGCAAATTATTAAAATTAATTGAAAATTATTACAAATTATTATAAATTATTATATGTTATTGCTAATTATTTCCAATTATTTATAATTAATAAAATTTATTCCTAATTTTCTATATTTATTACTTAATATTCTAATTTATTACAAATTATTTGAATTTATTACTAATTGTTTCGAATTTATTAGTAATTCTTACTTATTCATACTAATTATTTCTATTTATTGAAATTATTCACTTTATTACTAATTTATACTAATTATTATATCTTATTTCAAATTATTATAATTTCTTGAAAATTATTACAATTTACTGCAAATTATTACAAATTATTGCAAATTATTAAAATTTCTTGCTAATTATTACAATTTATTACTAATTATTCAAATTTATTACTAATTATTCGAATTTATTACTAATTATTCGAAATTATTACTAATTATTACTAAATATTTATAATTTTTACTAATTATTTCAAATTATTACAAATTATAACAAATTATTGCTAATTAATGAAATTTATTACCAATTATTGCAGTTTATTAGAAATTATTGTAATTTATTACTACTTATTTCAATTTATTACTAATTGTTTTAATTTATTACTAATTATTTTATTTTATTAATAATTATTGTAATTTATTACAAATTATTCAAATTTATTACAAATTATTTGTACTTCTTACTAATTATTTGAATTTAGTTCTAATAATTCAAATTTATTACTAATTATTCAAATTTATTACTTTTTGTAGACTTTAATTCCAATTATTAGAATTTATTACTAATTATTAGGATTTATTAATAATTTTTAATTACTATTGATATTTATTACTATCTATTACAATTTATTACTAAATTTTTCAATTTATTTCAATTTATTAGTAACTAATGCGATTTATTACTAACTATTGAAATTTATTACTAGTTATTGCAATTTATTACTAATTATTACAATTTATTACTAATTATTACAATTTGTTACTAATAATAACAATTTATAACTAATTATCACAATTTTTTACTAATTATTAATCTTTGTTACTAATTACAACGATTTATTACTAATTATTACAATTTGTTTCTAATTGTTCAAATTCATTACTAATTGTTGCAATTTTTACTTATTTTTTAATTTATTACTAATTATTCAAATTTATTACTAATTATTGCTAATTATTAGAATTTATTACTAATTAGTGCATTTTGTTGAAAATTACTACTAATTATTAATAATCATTGGAAATTATTTCTAATAATTGCAATTTATTACTAATTGTTACAATTTATTAATATGTATTTTAATTTTTTTACTAATTATTGCAATTTATTTCTAATTATTCCATCTTATTACTAATTATTCTATTTTATTACAAATTGTTCATATTTATTACCAAGTGTTTCAATTTATTACTAAGTGTTGCAGTTTATTTCTAAGGGTTGCAATTTATTACTAATTGTTGCAATATATTACTAATTATTGCAATATATTAGTAATTATTGAATTTTATTACTAATTATTTGAATTTATAACTAATTATTTCAATTTATTACTAATTATAACAATTTAATACTAATTATTACAATTTAATACTAACTATTTCAATTTAATACTAATTATTGCAATTTAATACTAATGATTACAATTTAATACTAATTACTACAATTTAATAACAGTTTTTACTGATTAATAGGGTGATGAAGCAGTTGGAAGGGAGGAGCGGCGATGGAACGACGAGAGGCGATGAAACCCTAGCATGCGTGATGAGGATTCCCCCCCCCTTTCCAGGAGGCGGGAGGGGGGAGGATTGTCGGATTCCTCCACCTCTAAAGCCGCGAATCCCTTTTATCCCATTCTACAATCCTAATTACCTCCAGGAGTTCCCAGTGATTGCGCTAAGCCCAAAAGTGCCTGGTCATCATCTTGGTAACCCTTAGCTCCCGATTTCGGTGTCAGAGTTCGCTGAAGCAATGAGTCACCTTGACCTAACGTTGGTAGCTCAGTTTAACACTTGAAGACCATCTGTGGATGAGTTCGATCGGTTTGTGTTTGGAAAATGGGATCTGCAAGAGGGCGCGGTCGTCGGTCTTCTGGATATTCGACACATTATGATTAGATTCTCCTCGGAGGGAGACCTAATTCGGGCATGGTCCAGTCCCCCAGGAGCTGCAACGATTGTAAATATTTTCTTCTCCGGTGAACTTTCGACCTCTGCATGAATCGTGATCCTCCCTCCATCCTGATCTGGGTAAGTTTTCCTCATCTCCCATTACCTTTCTAGAATCCAACGGTTATTCATATGCTTGGGAACCTGGTGGGTCACTTATTGTGCTCTGATGCTTGTACAACTTCTATTGTCATCCAATTAATCCTCGACTGTGTGTTGAAGTTGATGTTTTGAGGGCTCTAGTTGATTGGGTCTGGATCACGGTGTGTGTAGAATTCAGATGGAAGTAAGCGGTGGTCTATGATTCTTGGACTGACTTTTTCTCATCCTGTAAGAGACTGGGGCACTTAGAGTATAAGTTTCATTGTTGAGATAAGAATAGGAGGTCTCCTGGTATGGATAGGAGGTTAGGAAAAAATGATGATGGGTGGAGGATGCCTAATGCATCTGGGATGATTGGCAACCCAACTGCTGTGATTTTGGCTGCGGTTCTGGAATAGCCACATGAAATTACAAAAAACCCTTTGGTTTCTACTATGATGAATAGGCTCAGGCAGGATCTGAGCTGGGGGGATGGGGTTGATGTTTCTGTCATGGGTGCTGCTGTGTCTGGGGGTGAAGGAAATGATAACATGAGTGCTGCTGAGACTGATGGTATGGCCTTACATGGGTTTGTGGCTGTAGGGGCAAGGTAGCAGGACACAACGGCCCATCTTGTGGTCAACCTAGTGGAGGGTGGTCTTATTGAGGGTGATGCTGCTGTGGCTGGTCAGTGGAAAGGGTGCAGTAATGATGGTGTGTCTGAAGGGGAGCATGGGTCTATTTTGGATGAAAGCAGGCTGCCTATTGCAGTGAGGAATAGTGGATAGGCTGGTGAGAATGATGGTGTATTGGTCATGGTCTCCATAGGGAATCGGTTCCAAGGGTTGGAGCATGAGGGAGTGATAGACAATTTTTAGGTTTGGTCTCAGGAAGTGGTTGTAGTGGGTGAAGAAATAAAAATGGGATGTCTGCAAGTCAGGAGACGGTGGAACAACGAAATTGTCTTGCTATGATTGATGCAAATTTCCAGGTTCAGCAAAATTTGATTGTGCAGTATCAATAGATGCAGGTCCATGGAAAGTGGGGGAACGTTTCTGATAATGAGAAATAAAACAAGGGTGTTATGTTCAAGCCATCTTTTAGTGACATTGTCCAGGGAGGGAGGAAGATGTTGTCTAGGAATCAGAAGGATATGACTGCTTCCCCATGATGAATAGCAAGGAAGGATTACTCCTACCTTCCCAAGCCAATGTCCACTGGATCTAAAGGTATGTCAAGTAATAATGAATTCCTTTCATAGGATCTATTGAACCTTCGCAAGAAATATGCCAAATTCTAAAAGCAGTATGAAAGTTCGGAATGGGAGACGATGACTGCAAATGAAACTTTTTATCATGGTGATAGTGATGGATCAGATTTTGGAGGTATATAGTTATTCTGTTTGGTCATTATCACTTGTTTTCTGATCTTTTATTTTATTAATAAATGGTCAGAGGTGTTCCCTCTGGCGACTTTCTGGGTATTATTGATTAATATAAAAAGTATTAATTAATACTAATGCATACTAATAGCACATAGTTATTTGTAGAAATAAACATAAACAATGTTAAATAAAACTCTCTATTTCTAATTTAATTCACCTACTGCTAATTAACAATTACTGTAATTAAAATAAAACAAATTAAGTAAAAAATAAAAAAAATAGATAAATACCTTAAAACTGATTCTTCTAAAAGATATAAAATGCGAAAATACCCCAAAATAAAACATTAAAAAATAAAGATTTTTGAGGGAAAATGATTCATTAGGGGGATAGAGAAGAGTAGATATTGGAATTGAATGAAGGAAAAAATGGGTTAGGGAAAATATAGGTTAGATTAGTTGTGGTAGGGTAATTTATGGCGGGCGAACTGTTACAAATAATAACATTTTTGACGGGACCCACCGCAAATACCCTCTAATTAAAAATTCTTTTGCGACAATAACCATCGCAAAAGACCACCAGTGGACACACTATTTGCGACGGGATATACATCCCGCCCCAAATATTAAAATCGTCATCAGGTATTTGCAACACGCTACTTTATTCTATCATAAAAGCCCTTTCTTGTAATATGGAGGGAACGTGCGCCAATGTTTTTGCGATGGGAACCGTCTACCCGTAACAAAAGCCTGATTAATTATGACAGGTAGGTTCTCTCTTCACCAAAAAAACCATTTCCAAAGGACTATTTGCGACAGGTCAGTATCCCGACATGAATAACCCGTCACAATAGACCGTTTTTCAAGTAGTGTCTCTTAGGAGGAGAAAATATGAAAGATATTGGATCATTGAGATAGTGTTCTACGCAGGAAGACCACATTCAGGGTCAAAGTACTTTGGATAAACCTTTAGTACAATGAGGGAACATGGGAACTAGAGGAAGAAATAAAGGATAAGTATGCGCACCGATTTTAATGTGATATTACAAAATGGAATTTCAGGGGTGAAATTTCATATGGGGGAAGAATCGAACGACATAAAATTTTATCAATGGGAATTATATTCATGTAAAAGACATAAAATAAAAATGGGAACAAAATAAAAACTTTTTAAATGATGAATTGTTGAAATAAGTTCTATTTCTAGAAATTAAGGAACCGATACTGATGGAATATTAACATGACATTTTAAATAGTAATGTGGCCATTAAGAATAGTAATTCTGCAAGTAGAATATAAAAATTATCTTTGAATGTATAAATCAAATTATGATATCTTATAATCGATAATATGATTTAATTATATAATAATATAAGTGAATAAAATGATTAACAATTATTAATTAAATGTTGGTATATTTAAAAAACCAAAATGTTTAACTACATTTTTATATTTTATATGTCTATTTAAAAGAAATTTTATTTCCATATATTAGATTCATAAATTAATATATTGTTTTTTATGGTTATATTATAATTTTTTGAGAGATCCCTTAATTTTTCAAAGTGTTTTTAAATGAGTTATAATTTTAAAATTGTTATGTTTCGAATAAACAATGATTTTCAAAAAAATCCTCAAATTTATATTTTTTTTTTCATAAAATGGATTCCATTTTTTTAATTATATATGCAAAAAAAGTTTAAGGTTAATTTTTATCACTTTTATAAAATAATTGATTTTTTTGCGAGTAGTGCAATATAGTAATTATTGGGACATAAAATTGTAATCAATATAATCTATTTACTGAGTAATGTTTTATGTATGTATCCTAATATAAAATTATCCTACTCGATTTTCTATATGTTTTAATTGAAATTAAAATTATTCAAAGTTCTGATCCAAAATAACAAACAAATTCATAAATTAATCAACACACACCCTCTCATTCAGTATAAGTACCACCCGTCACCACCTCTGATCCTCACAACTATAAATCCACTATGATTATACTAATTCTACCCAATCCTCTTACCAACTATCTACCCCTGTCCAATGATCATTTTTCCTTATTAAAATTCCATACTCATATTCCTCAAGCATGTTCACAAGGAGAAGAATTAAATAGGTAAAAACCACATTTTTTTTCTATTAATTTATTTTTTATTTCTTTTATTTTCTTATTCTCTCATCACCCAACCTTATCCTAGTAACATGATAACTCTAGTATCTTTAATATAGAAAAATTTAATTGTGTTATTGGAACAACATACCATCATTTTTTCTCCTCCCATTTTCATTCTAAAAATGAAAACATCATATGTGAGGTGTTGAATTTATCACCTTCGTGGATGATGATTTTTTATTTTATAATACCACCTTCAAGGTTTTTCATGAATCCATTATAATGGTTTAAGTAGATAGTAAAATTTATTTAATAATATATATTATGTTATGGCACTATACTATATACATAATGATAAATAAAATAATGAAACTAGTTCATGATGATCATAACCCCACCAAAATAATCTAAACAGTTATGATTAATGTATTATCTAATTAATTGTCCACATATCATAAAAAAATGATATATAATACCATTTATTATTATAGATGTTCTTTATTAATATATAATTATAATTCTAGATAACTACTCTCATTTTTCATGATCTTCTATACAAGTATACAAGTGAATCGATCATGAAACCCATGGAAACGTACACTCCCAAACGATTAAATTATATCGTATAACTCATTTAAATGGACATAACTGAACTTAATAAATTTATAAGAAATAAAATCAATTTATAAAGGGGTTATAATTATTTAATTAATGGATTTAATTTGATTAACCATGGAATTATGTTCAAGTACAGAACATTATCGGGCATATGGTAAGAGATTCTTTCTGAACATCCATTTTTTTCTTTTGGTTATGATTTCTCTCTCTTTATCCCAATTTAATTATTCATTATTTTTATATAATTCTTATAAATTATATTTATATGTTCTAAAGTCATGAATCTGGGCTAGTTCATCAATCTTTGATGGGGAAATACATGTTTTAAGAATGTTCCCTTATGAAATCTTCCCGAAAAGCATGCCGGATTAAAGAAAACATTCTAATTTGAAAAACGTTTTCATGTAAACTCCATATTATATTTAAAACCACCATTATTTTTATAAAATAACTCAATTTATCAAGAAAAACTATCAAATTTAATTTATGTTGTTATAAAAAATAATATTCCTTTTCTGCATTAAATTCAAAAAAATATTTTCCTTAAAACGAACATAAATGTTTTATTTATAAAGTTTATTAAACACACATTATACATGTTTCCACATGAAATGGAAATAATATGACATGATATATTCCTATATTAATTAATTAGTGTCTATTTATGATTTAAATCCATTATTTTAGGAACAATTGTATGAAAGAACCATTTGTTATACTCCATGACATGATTAAAATATCCATTTAATTCCATGGGTAACCATTTTATTTTGATTGATTATTTATGTAGAACTAAAAGTATTGAACATGGTATGATTGGTTAACCTATATAACACTCTTATATATTGGGTAATGTTTAGTCTAATGAGATGTCGTGTTTTATGGTAGTTTTTGTTAGTGTTGAATCATGATCCTCCGTGTGCAATGGTCTTAGTGGTTAGCCTTGGCCTATGATCCTCCATGTCCAATGGTCTTGGTTTTTTACCATGGATTATTCACATCAATGTGAAATAGTTTTGGTGGTAATCATTGACTTATTCTTGTGTTATTTAGTATATTTCTTACACAATTCTACAATTCCATGACTACATGATTCCATGTTTTCGAAGTTATTCATCCATTTGTTTATTAATGTTAAATTCCTTTTTATATCATATCGTATTCCCTTAAAAACCAAGTGCTAGGACTTATTCAAATGCATAATAACTTACTCATATTTTTATCTCATATCATTGTTCATATATTCCCCACATTATCCTATGTAGATGTAACATCTAAAGGGATGATAAGAGCTCTTTATGGAAAATAAATAATTTTTTTATTTTGGTTTCATTTTTTTAATTATGTACCTATTCTTCCCAAGAATCTAAAATAATGATCATTCACCTATAAATACAATTTAATTATTACTAAAATCCTGTAATAAAATTTGAAAATGGTTAGGGCTGTTATAAAATCCTTCCTAGAGAGTCATAAGAACGATGTTACAGTTGTATGATAAAAGAATTCCTATTATATAGGAAATGTTGGTATCACAATCCTCATCATGTTGGTAATGTTGGACATGGTTTGTAAGTACTCTTAGGATAGATAAATATGGATTTAGTTTTAAAAAATTTATCAGACCTCCCACTCCTAGAATTCATAGACATGAATAATGTGGAACACATGGACATGGATATGGTTTATAAAAGGATTGGGAACTCCAAACTGTTGATGTTTTTTGAACTAGATACCCCAAATATAGATTTAATTACTTTACGGGTACAATTTTCCTTATAAATTTTCCATTATGAAACAAGTGTTCAAAATTACATGATCACATCATTACTAGTTTTTGTGTTGGAATTTATTTTGGATTACATGACGAAATTATTAAGAAAAATATTCCAACTTTAGGTATTCACGAACTCACACTTAAATTTCAGTAGTAAAAAAATTTTTTTGATAGAAAATTATAATATGTGACCAAATCTTAATTTAATTTATTCCAGTACAATTTTATTAATAGGTTAAATAGTCTTACAAATAGTTGAGTATGGATGAATTACTACTAATAGATAACAATGTATATTTGTGCTGATGGGATGATGCTTTTATTAAAAAATGAGTTGTATTTCTAGTTTGGATATGTCATTCCAAGTATAAGGGAGGATTAAATAATGAATTATTAGTTACAATGATTACTAAATTCTAACTTGGAGTATTAGATCGAACATTTTACTATAATAATAGTGGAGTATTTATGTTTTTACCATAGGAAAAGTTGTGGTTTCCACTGCATCAAGATAATGATTTTACAATTATTTTACTTTTTGTGACCACTATAATTTCATATATATTATATTAAAATTACATTATGGTTAATGAGTTTTGACGGTATAGGTTGGGTAATTATTGAGAAATTGATTCATTAGGTATATTGTATCACCCTGTGAAACAATTATATAAATATTCAATGCATTACAAAATAATTTTGGTTATTTATAGACTATCACCACCTAAATTAGATGAATATATTGAACTAACAAAATTTATTAAGGATTAAAATTTTGTATGGAAAACTAATAGGTGAAAAAGTTATATCCAAGATATATCAAAAGTTATAATTTCATGGGATTTTGGTTCGGGATTTGAATATCCAAGAGATAACCTTTAAATGTCAAAATAGGTATTGTGTTTTCATATTTATCAGTTTTTGTGTAAAAAATTAATTTTTTCATGTACATAGGACTCATGAATAATATCTTATATCCATAAAGTATGGTTTTATATTAGTTTTCATTTATAAAATTATTATTTATCTTAGGTTGATGAATGATCATGTTGGGTACCCGAGGACTGTACTAGATTTTATTTAAAAAAACTAACAGTATGAGAAACTCTTAAATATTTATTTTCTAATCAATCATGTTAACATACAAGGTAAAATAATTTGTTACAATAATTTTTTTAATTAAATAAGGTGTGTAATGATGTAAAAATAGTAAATGATTTTATAATTTATTGTATGACTAAGAACCAATTATCAAAACTTTATAGCCCAATATATAGATTTATAAATAGTGATCAATTCATTAAAGACCTAAATCCATTATATTAGGGGTGGGAACATTGGGGTTAACATTGATAATTAGAGTATTATTTATATTACGTCACAAAGGTATATAAAATTGATGCTAAGTAGGTATATTGGTTTATAAAAGGATTAAGATTTGATGATATTTTTTATTCAAGTAATGCTAAATATGAAGGTTCATTCTAAGAGCTATAGTATCACAATCACTTGGAAATGAAGGAATCCATGGTGTGACAAATGACTATGCCACTTTTATTGATGAATATTAAAATTTTGAGAAGATATAAATTAATTATTTACTTTATATGTTAGTGGATACCTCAAATGTTTATTAGGATATGGTGTCTTAGATTATAAGTACTAATTTTCATGAATAACATAAATAATTAATCTTATGGGATGTACCAGAATTATTTATCCAAACTACAGTGTACAACATCCTAATCCAATGATGATTTGTGATCCCATATAAGGTTCTAGAGATGGTATTTATTGTGTTCTTAAAGTTTCAGTTATTTTTATATATGGGTGTCAAAAATATGTATTAGGGCCTTAGATAAATTTATTAGAGAGAAACAATAAACAATAGTCCAGTGCAATTTATATATTTTTTCCTTAACTGATATATAATGGAGGCTAATTACCATTTCCTCATAGGTATGGTCCAACCTGCATATTTAATATAGTGGATGCTTATTAAAAAATCTATTAATTTATTGACAGTAATTAAATTTTTTGAAGCGACAATTTTTTTGTTATAACTGGTTGAGAGTGAACTATTTACATTTAGAGAATATTTATAGGTAGGGACATATATATAACCATGATAGTTTAAAAGTTATATAGATTATATATTTTAATTGGGGTACTCTTATCAATTATATCTGATAAAGAAACCAAATTTACATATCTATTGACAGGTGTATTCAAATAAGTCGCTGGTTAATTTTTTCATTTGAGCATCGTGATCCAAATTCATATGAAATTGTGGATATGTTGGAGATTCCATTATGTTGTGGACAAATTTTAAGATAGTGCTCATGAGGAATGTATAATGTCACTGAATGTCTAATACATTCAAATGGTAGATGCCAAAATATTTTCAGAAGGTATATCTTAATATTCATAAAATTTTCATTGCATTATGTCCTGAGGATGATAGGATGTGAATTGGAAATACCCTAATATTCATTAGTTAATTATTGATAATGAATAGTATGGGATATGTCACTTATCTCATTGATGTTACTAAATAGTAAGAGTTGTTATATTATTTTTTCCATGTGTTTTGGTAGAGGATCCTTGATTATGAATAGTCACATGTCATAAATTGGGGAGAGATTGATGCTAAGTATAACTCATTTTCATTAATCATCCAGTGGTAATAAATAATCATTAAGAGAGTGTTATTTTTGTATTATTGATCAATTTTTGTGTATATTTTTTCAATATTAGAATACTAATGAGATTAATTGTGTGGATGATACTTATATGTTTTCCTTATACCCCCATATATATGAGTGTGTTTTAATTGTTGTGATGAAAATCTGAGGAGGTTTGGGGAATATAATGTTTTATGTTTTCCTTTATAAAGTACCCAATAAATTTATCTTAATTCTATTTTAATTTCATTGTATTAAATAGTGAATACATTTTTGATATTATTCTTTATAAATGGTTTAATTAATCACCATATTATTTTTGGAAGGAAAATCAAGAAATTCAGTTTTCCCTAAAGGTGGTCTCCACTTTAAAAAATGATTATATAATTAAAATGGGATCCGAGATTGAATATTTATTAGTGTAGTAATACTTAATAAAAAGTGCTTCATTTATCAATAAATGATTTTTATCTAGTATTTTGGATAGAACAATGCTTTTTTATGACTATTAATATATAATTAATCCTAATTATACTGACCAGGACTTTTTTGGGGAAACATCATTATGGGTATATTTGAGTGAAATTCATACGATCTCCATGTAAGATCACTAGGAAATCATTCCTTTAACCAAATAATATAGTTTAAATATATGTTTTTCTTAATTTATTATGTTTTTTAGTTACTTTTATATGAAAATTAAATTTATTTAGTCATTTATCTATTGCGGGCCCTCAACTGAGTGGTGACCATCACCCTTTCCGTTTTTGGTCATTGTGAGTCCACCATACTCCATACTGATTAACTTGGTTTAAACCTATCTCTTAAAAATCATTGTTGGAACCCTCAACAATAAAATCCTCTAATTTAATATAAATGTATAGTTATTAAAAATTGAATATCTCATAGTTACAATGTCATTTTCCCCAATTAATAATGTATATAAAATATTAATTCATAATATAACATTATAAGAGAATGAGGAAAATATACCATAGGGTAAATATAATTATATCTAGACTATTAAAAAGTAAAAAAATCAATGGGTCTTGGTATCCTATAAATACAATGACAATGAAATTCATCATGAAAAGAAAAACATTAAAAAATATCATCATTTTATAAATGAAATGTCAAGAACATTGATATATAATTATGTGAATGAATAATGAAAAAATAAAAGGTATTAAAATATAATATAAAAATTATTTTAATATTGGAATACTTATCAAATTTTAAAGAGTTGAAAAATTTAATACATTTTATTATCACGAATAACATAAGAAATTATAAATATTACGCTTGAAATAGTTATTCCTTAAACTATATATCATAAATCATGTATTTGTATACATTTTAATAAGTCATGTTTTGAACTATTTGATAAAAGAAATAATTTTTGGTTAGAATAAACTATTTAAATTTAAAGATATAGAAATTTGATTGGATAATGTTGAAATGATTTTTTGGGATTTACACATAGAAAATAGTTATGTGTTATTCTTATATTTTATAATAAAATATATTTAATTGGTTATAATAAAAAAATATAGTTTTATATAAAGGATAAGATTTGTGATATCAGTATGATGTAAAAATGAGGCACTAATTCAAAAAACAATTAATATTAATGAAAATGTATTCAATGATTCAATGTTTGTATTTAAAAATAATTATATAAATGTCAAAAAATAAATATATGTTTTCGACGTCTAAATTATATATTATCATAATAGGAAAATATATTTAATTATAAATTTTTTATTAAATATTTTAATGAAACAATTTAATTTTTATTTGTTTAAACATATAAAAAAAGATTTTATAATTAAAAATATCTTATGTCCAAAGAATTAAAACTATTCATAGTCTTCAGAAAAAATTATACATTATTTATTATTTTATCCAAAGATACCCTTTAATTTATCTAAAAATAAACCACTTCTCTACCCATTTCTTCTTTTTTATAAAATAACCTTTTGGAAAATATCAATCAAAATACCATTATAATCTCACTGTTCTGTGTTTATGAGAATCTTGTATGACCAAAATTCCATCCCATAAATCCTTGAGGATTAGTCGTAAAAAAGAATTTTAAAAATTAATATAAGAGTTTCAAAACCCATGTATTATTATTATTTATTCCAACCCATTCAAAAACATCGGTAATGTGCATTATAAAGTAAAAAAATATTAAATTTTAATTAATATTTAATTATTAATACCATTTAATGATTATTTTTATCTTATTTGTAATCTCACTTCACAACATCATTCACAAAAGACAGTTTTATACTTCTTAAGTAAAAACATGATGTTCTACTATCACATGCACCTTTCAAAAATGATATTAACAATGGTTTTAATACATTCATAAATTACTAAATATAAAATAATTATTTTATGAATTATTAATGATAATATATGAATTCAATTAATATTATTAATTTCAAATCCTTTTTATTGTTTTATGAATTAAAAAAATTTAAAAATTTTAGGTGATTTATTATTTATTAATAGGATATGAAATTTTTTTTAATTAAATGGAAAAAATAAAAACAAAAAAATTTTCCTTAGGGAACCATTGTACAATGATAATCATTTATTAAACATATACTAAAGTAGTTTTGGAACATTTAACTGAGAAACAACAGAATGATTGATACAAGAATTGTAATATATATAAAATGTATGATAATAAATGAATTATGAAATATGGATTAAATATAAATATTGTTCTATAGTAATTAGTTATTATATATAACTTTTTTGGTGACTATATGATATTCTCAATATTGTTGAGAGTCTTGGTATATGGACTCTATCTATATTTATCAATATTTTGGGTGGGTTATTTATCACACACAGAGAGACACAAACACACTCTTTCCATTTTTCAATATTTCTCATATGCTTCAATTAAGGTATTTATAAATCCATAGTATTTATTTTTCTTGTTTTATTCATGTATTTATTATTAATTTTATATTAATCATTTATTCCAATATTAAATATTTGATGGGAAGCATTTCCATTTTATTTATTCTACCATTAAATTCCTATAATATTGTTTAATCCACCTTTTTTAATTCATTAATTCCTTATAAAATTTAATTATTTGATTATCCACCCCATTTTATATCCAAAGTAATGTATTTATTTATTATTTTAGGTAGCTATATGGGTATTCAATGATATATTTTTCATAATATTATTATGAAAACTATTTTTCTCTCATTTTTTATTTCTAGGTAATGATTTATCTATGTTTTTTATGGTGGAACATTTATATATGACATATTAAATTGTGATGGGTGGACTTGAACTAATATAGGTCCCCAATCAACCTGGTAATACCTTCATCTCATGAGATAAGATTTTTAGTGCACAACAAATATCCCTAAAAAATTTAGTTATGATTTCTTGGAAGTGATCCTTGAATTATGTTTATTATGAAATGTTTTTTATTTTTACCACATATTTATGATTCTTATGATCATAATTCACTTATGATATATAATATATTGATATATGTTTTATGTGATAGTTTATAATCATTCCCATTTTAAGTTTTATGTTATGATTATTTACTCTTATGATATATCACCCTTATGTTTACACTAAATTACCCACATTCATATATTTTAGGTCACCATACTGTTTTATGTTTCTCTAGGGAATCCCTTAAGTTGATAAGAGTTCAATGAGATCAAAAAGCTTATTATTGATATTGTAATAACATTATATATATATATATATATTTTAATTATATATCCAATCTCTCAAATATAGTGGACTTATATATTTATTGATATGTTTTATTATATATATTTATGTAAAAATAATTTAAATTTTCTTTTTAAGATGTATAATATTATATGTTTGGTAAAATATCAAGGCCTAGTTTTTTAGTTCAGTGTATAGTGATAAATATAGTGAATAAACTAACAATAACTTAAATTTATATTATAGAATTCATATTTTTTAATGCTGAATTGATTTATGGGTTATTCTCTCTATTTAGGGTTATTTTCAATTGATGAATTTTTTATGGAAAATAAAAAAAATATAACAATAAAAAAATTATTCGGAATGGAAATTTAAACCTGCATAATATTAGTCCAAAACCATAATAAACTAAACCAGTTGATTTATATTGAATAAAACTAGTTTAGATATATTAAAAAGGCATTGAAAAATTACCTTATTGAAAACCGATGCATAATGAAGGGTAAGACCTTAATCATTAATAACCAAGAATTTTATTATAATAAAAATATAATAAACACATAAAATATAGAGAGATAATACCTTTGAAAAAAAATTATCAATAAAATATTAAAATGATTGAAATAGTTTGATAAAAAACATATACATAAATTACAATATAAATGGGGTTAATAATTTAAATGAAATATTTTATTGTGGTTTAATAAAGTATATTCATATAATCATAATATAGGATCTTCATATTTCATTATATTGAAAAATAAAATGTTATTTGAGTAATATTAAACTTAATCAAAGAAAATAAACAATAACTTCTAATTTCAATAATTATTTATATATTTATTTACTTATTTAGTTTTTTTCAGTATTTGTTAAGGTTAAAAAAATTAAACTGAACCAACAAACTAAAATATAAAATATATTTTAAAATAATTTATAAAATTAATTAATTTAAACCACAACATGATTAATTAGGGTAGTTTTGTTCGGCCAATTTATATCAATTAATTTACTGATAAACACCCCATTTTCTATGATCATAATTTAATTATTTTATATTCCTAGTAGTTTGAGTATTCTAATCCCTAAAATATTTTTTTTCAGAAAATATTTTATAATTAAATAACTTTTTTTAATAATTAATGTGATGGTTAATGTTTCTATTATCCATTTAATATGCCCAATTTATTCAGATTGGATGATAACAACATTACTATTCTAATTGATCAATAAGATACATTTTTTAATAATAAAATGAACAATGTGAATTTGATGACTTTTCTAAATAAAGAACAAAATTTAGTTGGGGATTAAAAATACAATGAACACCCAATTCAGTGTACTATCAAATACATTAGTCTTAAACAATTATGAATTTCATTGAATTTTTTGTGCCATAATTATTTGAGTAAGATAAATTGATTATATCCATTTATCACTTAGATGAGGAAACTGTGTAGTTTGATATATTTATTAAGAATTATATATACAAATAAAACATCTATTTAGTGAAATAATATGAAATCATGAAAATAATTTTCAAGTCAAATTTTCCCTTACACACATAATATTAAGATGAATGTGGAATTTAATTAAATTATTCCAAGGCTGGATGAAATAATTATATTTTTTGAATAAAACATCAGAAGCCATAAATTCACAAACATATATTTTTTAAAAACCTTGAAATAAAGGATAAAAATTATTTTAGTCTTTTCAAAACAATTATATGAAAATATTTGTAGAATTTATGCATTGATATATATTTCATAAAAAAATTTATACATCCTTATAGTAGATATAAAGAGTGGGTACTCTAAGTGGAATCATGAATTTGATGATAAGGAGAGAATAATAAGGTTTAATAGAGGTGGTTCTAGAAAATTTCATTGATGAAAGGGGACTCAATACACCCCATTTCAATATATTGGGAAGAATCAAATTGATAACAACATCAAAGGAATGATTAATTATTTAAAATATAAAAAATTAGGTATTCAAATTTGAGTACTCTGAAGGGGAATGATGAACCCATATAGGTATCCATACTTTACATGCATTTATATTTCATTATATTCAATGAATATTCATTACATAACATAATTATTCATGCCAGAATTGTATAGGGCTATTTCCTTTGCAAACGTGGACACATAAACACATTTCTCAAAAGTGAACTACATTATCTCCAACCATGTTCCTCATAACTATCACACTTCTTATACATATCATACATAATTATTTCTTGTATAACATGGTGAAAGGAAACATAAGAAATAATGATATAAGGTTCTTAGTAATTGTAAACATGTGAGATATCAACGATAACACAAACATATCATGATCGTAATGGTGTGATAATATGAGAATATCTTTTTTAAATTATTCCCATAAAACCATAGATTATAATTTGGATTCTTGTTATAAATCTTCTAATTTGACAATAAATGAATTATATGATAATAAAATAACATAATCTATGATAGAAAAACCCTGGAATAAGAAATATATTCATCTAATACACGTAATTATAGAAAAAAGTATCTATGTAGTCCAGGATCCATACCAAAACAATCACAGTGGGTTAGTTTAACACCCCTGACCATCATAAGATCCATGTTTTAATCGGAAGGCTATTGTAGTGGATAGTGTCCCTTACTGAATGAGAATCACTCCCCATTCCAGTCATATTTATCTCATGAGATATCTTTATTTACCCAATTAATTAGAGGGATATATAATTTTAGGATCACCCATCACATAATGGAACCATATATATGCATACCAAAAGATCATATAATATTCACCATATCATAACCCTTGAAAATATAGTGTGTTTAACCAACATTTCATCATAAAATAACTAATAGAGATGAAACATTTTTCATAAAAATGTTATAATCACAATCACAACCCATCTAGATATATTATCATTAGATCACATCCCCTGTAAGGGTTAACAAAAATTTGAGTATGTAATCATATATGTAAAATAATTTTAATTATCAGCTGAATAATTTCTTTTTGAAAATTAATGGAGACAATACTAATAAATAATGATATTGTAACATAATACCCTCAACTATTAGGTAACTTTTAAATCATAAGATACATGAAATAAAGAAAAATATGGATATTGATATCCCATAATTTACATTATAATCATCATAAAATAAATTCATGTATAATATATACAAAATAAAAAATAAACAACTGTAAAATATGGTATTTTCCTCATATATGTTAAAGTGACACAAAAAACCATTATCTTAAGTTCACTTGTAATGCATGACTTATAAATTCCAATAAAATAAATATAAACATATTATAACGTTTAATATAATAATATAAATACTTATAACATCCGTTGTTTGACCCCATCCGCCGCTCTGTTGTCCTTTTTCTTTCTCTTAATAAATGGTCAGAAGCTTTGCCTTTAAAAAAAATATAAATACTTATAACATAATAATTTAACCCCTAAAAAATTTCATAATCTGCTTTTGAAAAATTTCTTATTAAAATCTCTATTTACTAGGTGTCAAATGATTCCTTTTCAAGAGAGTTTAGCTTTTATTGTTTTAGTCATTGTATTTTTTTTAAGGATTTATAATATCATGAATTTTCCATTATTTAAAGATAATATATATTCATTATATAAATATATATTTTGTCATCCATAAAAAAATGATATAGAAATTAATTTCCTCTTTCTTGGAGATGGTAAGATGTACATAGTCATGAACACTATTTTCACTTTTAAAAGGATATAAATAAAGAAAGGTAAACATTAATTTACCCACCAAAATTATTATTATGATATATATATATATATATATATATATATATATATATATATTCATTATAACAATCCTTTCAAATTTCCATGTAATGTTGAAATGAAAAATAAATCACATCTCTTTGTGAAAGCGGTAGTCCACCTGTATGAAAGAGTAATGTTATCTTTTCAAATGGATTAGAAGGTAAAAATATAGATGTGTAAATATAATAAAATATATATAAATTTTTCATCAATATCCCTTATATACTTTAAATTCATCATTATATCCACCCGTGAGATATGGTGATGGATAATGTATTACATCGGTTCGTGAGGCGATAGTCCCCTGAACACAAGATCAACAATTTAATTTCCCATTTGATTAAAGAGGATATATATTGTAAGATCCATTATTTTTTCATGTTTTTATCTCTCTGAGATTTTTATTTTATCCTTGGTGGTAATGTGTTGTTCGAAGATAGAGATCCTTTTTGGAGAAAATTACATAAATATTGGGGATTTATTCTTTTTTGATTTAATGGTGTCTGATTATAAATGGGGCTAAGTATTAATACAGGTTCTTGGTATGCTGGAAAGAATTAAAGGGGGTTGGGGTTGTTTAAGAGGAAAAAAGGACTAAAACTAAAATTCATAACTTTTATACATTATGTAATGTGCTTACACATCAAGTAATTGTTCATGGATTTTAATGAAATAAATATGATTCGACAGGTTTTTTGGTGAATTTATTAAAAACATTTACATGATGTATAACCACATTACACACCATGTAAATTACAAACATGGAGTTTTAAACATGCTATGGAGATGACATTCATTTTATTTTGTTCTATATCCTATCCTATTGAACAAATATATTTCTCCAGATGATTTTGGATTTCCAACCGGCCTTCCAGATGTTTGGTTTTCATCTTCAATCACTTGTATGATACATTGGATTGGTTTTTATTTTCATCCTCATCATTTTTAGTCATTATAAGTGTTGTGGAATCATCGGTTAAAGTTAGGGGGCCTAAATATTGACCCTAATATTTAATAATTTCCATGTTTATGAAATATCATGAATGTGCCATAATTGCAAAAACCCAAATTAATTAAATAATTAAATGAGATTATTCATTTATTTCCTTTGGTTGCATATTGATTTTTAATTAGATAATAGATTAATGTAGTTTTAGAATGACATGTGACCATGGGTGATTTATTGTTAATGAATACCTAAATTTGGATTATTGGGTTTTGATATAATTTATAATCAATTTTGAGTTTAATTTCATCTAGAATATGAATAAATAATGGATATTCTCATAATTAAACTTTGATAAATATGATTTGATATTGTGATATCCATGTTCTATGATAGTAATTGTGTTCCATACTGTTATTCTTATTTATTAGAAATAGGCTAGGAACATTCACACATATTTGTTGAAATGTTGATATTTAGGGGGCTCACACTAGTTCATTCTTCCATCCACAATGAGAGAAGGATATGACCAGTCCCATGCTATAATTGTTATTTATTATTGACCTAGAATTGTTTTTATATTTTTAGGGACATGACAATATTGATTTTTGTGAAAATACCATAGTTATATGGTTGTGGTTGGCATAGTTATAATACATGCTCAGAGATATTCTAGCGTAGCTCTAAAGTTGGTTATAATAACATGGTTATATGATTGTAGTTGTCATGGTCCTAATAAATTCAAATAGTTATTCCAACATGAAGCCAAAGTTAGTTTCTGTATCTATTTAATTATTGAATTAATTAAATCACAAGTTCATATAAATATTGCATAAACTTTTTGTTACAGTAGTTTTGTTTACACACGGTGGTTTCAACCTACAGAGTTATACTAACAACCTACTCAGGCCACAAATTTGTCCCTGAGTAAATTATATAGATGAATGTTTGGACAAGGGAAAATGACCTTGCTATTTATTTCATGTTTTATATTAGGATGAAGATTAGAGATTTTACTAATGTGGGGTTCTAGACCTGGTACATTAGTGTTTTATTTTTGTATACTTGAATTTTCTTGTATTGTTTTATCTTGACATTTAGTTACATTCCACTATCTCATTCCACTTTTATTTATATATTTATTTGATTATTCAGTTGGTTTTTATTTTTATCTTTTGTAATGTATTTACTATAATTTTTTCTATTATTTATGAATTGTTTCCAACACTACGACACTACATACCAGGGGTATAGTCTCCCCATAATACTATTAACACCTCCTCTACTAGTCGGTAGCCCCTGGTGTATGGGTAGCTGTTCTTGAGGTCTCATTACCAACCCTTTCCGTCCACATCAGAGAGTTCCAAATTGGGGGATATTACAAAGTAGTATTAGAATAGAATGTTTTATTTTCTTATGATTTACTATTTGGGGAAAGGTAGAAAGGAAACTAGGATGTCTTCGGACATGGCAATGAGCATGGTCATTGGATAAGCTAACCCATATATGGGGGAAATTATGAGTACCCAAGTATGAGATAGATATTGATGTTTTGTGATTGTTACAGTTGATTTTATTTCACATTTGGGGATACAAATGTCGAGTGAGGTTATTTTTTATAATATTTCTATTTATTGAGATTTGTAATAGTGGAAAAATATCACATGAGATATGAATACATGCATCTTAAAAGGAACTTATGGATATAGTGAAAAGAAATTTTCATGATAGGGAAATATCTATTTTTTCATTTGATATATACATTCCTATTGAACACTAATATGATATATTTATTTCAATGGATAAATCAATTGAGTTATCGTGTAATGATAAAATAATTATAAGACAAGTATAGAGAGACCAAGGGCTAGTGTTACTCTGTTGTAGTCATTAATTAGTGTGGGCCTTGTGGGTAATCAATTCTCTTAGGTGCTTGATTGTATTTTAGAGGAAATACCTCTTCTTCATATTCGAATCGTGCGTTAGGATGATGGAAATAAACATGCTCCTAACATTGCTAAACTATAATATCTTTAGTTCCTGATGAGTATAAGGATATTTAGGTTCTCGATAGATTCTTATGGGTAATGTGATCCATGTAATGGGAGACTGTTCACGCTGTTCCTCCGATGTGCGTGTTGAAAAGAGAGTTTTTTATTCATAATTCTCATGTTTTTACTCAGGACGAGGGACCCAAGGATGTCTAGTTCTAGATTGATCTAGTAAATAAAATCTTCATGAATCACAGTAAACCCATGTATAGGTTGATGAAGCCTGCCACATATATTCTTCATGGACCTACCAAGCATGGGTGGGGTATTCTAGATGAACATGAGATGTAGGATGTGCTACATTGGAAGGAGTTCAAAATAATGTTCTTAATACATTTCTATATTGAAACCGTTAGTAATGAACAATCTTCTGTTATCATGAATTTTATGGAGGAGGGTTTATGAGTGATGGAATATGATCGAAATTTTACCGACCCACAATGCATTCCCCTATCATTGAAAGGTGATGAGATCTCCAAGGGGGAATGTTTCCAAGATGGTCTTTATGATGATATTAGTTCACAGGTTAATGTTTTCTATTTAAGTATATTTGATGAAATTATGAATCATGATATCATCACGGAAAGGAATTTGAGAGAGGCCCTACATAGGTGTCACGCTATTTCAACATGTTAGTTTGGTAGTTATTGTATTAGTGGTTATAAGAACCGTTATGAAGGGTTCCACCAAAGTAATATTGGGAAGAGTAGTCAGGAGAGGAACCAGAATTGGGAAAGAGATCAACTACCCCATATTAGGTTGGTCGTTGGAGTTATAGAGGCCGTTCCTACCAGGGAAGTGGATGTGGTACCCCAGTACATGATAAACCTTATCGAGAAACCGATTTAGCTTAGGGTTGTCAGATTGGATCCCTGGGTAGTGGGCCCAATTGGTTTCACATTATGTAGAGTACTCTAGCTAATGTGGATATAGGACTACATATCATCTGTGTTATGATTCTTTTATCATATACCATACCATTTATTTTCGGAACCACTCATGATCAAAATCAAATTCATTGTCTTGATTCATAGTTTGTTTTAGTTGGTTCTGTACTAGGATCATATCAACTATTACATGTTGAGAGTTACCATCCTATATGTATAAGGAAATAGATATTATCACTATGGTGAGTGGGATCTTTAGGTTGGTCTTGTGGGACTAATTCCATTCATATTGGATTTTATCATAGATAAAATCTCTGGTCATGATCCAGATAATGGTGGAATGCATCATGATTATTTTCCCCTCATGGTAGACTATTATATATATTTTTTACATAAAGAGTTATATGTCTTACCACTCTTGAGATAGATTGAGTTCACGATCAAGTTAGTTCATGGAGATGATCAAATATTTATATAGCCTTACCGAATGGAACCTGTAGAGATTAGGGAGTTGAAGGTTCATTGCTATGAACTATAATCTAAAGGCTTTATATGGGCTAGTAAATCTCATTTTGGTTCTCTAGTACTCTTGTTCAAAAATTATAACGGATTTTTGCACATATATTTGTCTTATTGATGATTGAAACATATGGAAGTCAAGAATTGGTATCCTCTTCCAAAAATTGACTATCTTTTAGATAAGGTGATAGGTTCCAATATATTCTACTAGATTGAATGGAAATAAATATATCATCAGTAAAGGGTGATACTATCAGACAAACCAACAAATAATTTTATGATCTGGTATGACTTGTATGAATTCGTAGTGATGTCTCCTAGGTTGAGAAAATCTCTTGCAATATTCACAACATTAATTAATAGGATCTTTCATCCATTTCAAGATTATTTTTTCTGATTTTCATCAAATATATTTTATCTGTCTCCTAGCTTGTAGAATATCATGACAAACATATTGACATAATCATGAGAACATTAATATATTATCGTATTTATGGAAAGATAAATTAATATAGTTTCTTGACAAATAATGTTCACTTATTGGGAAATTTCATCTCAAAGGAAGGAGTGTTAGTGGGACCAAAAAAACTGACATCCATGAACTCATGGGTACTACCAAATAACATATTTGATATCTGTAGATTTGTAGGATAATCAAGTTATTACTTGAACTTTATCCATGATTTCTCTCATTTGGTAACCCCAATGGAGGATTTGTCCTAGAATGGGGTGAAGTTTGATTAGTCCAATTCTTATAATGATCTTCTCAAAAGATGATAGGTAGGCTAGCCTCAACATCTATCCTCACTATAACTATGCCCGGTAAAGAATATAAAATGTGCTATGATGCATCTATAGTTGGACTTGGAGAAGTTCCAATGTAGGGAGATCATGTGCTTTTTATGGATCCAGGTATGTAAGAACTCATGAGATAAATTACCCTACTCATGATATGGAGTTAAAATAAGTTATACATGACCTATTATGTTAGAGACACTATCTCACGGGTGAGAGGTTTTTGGTACACATGGTTAAGAAAAGCCATAGGTATATCTTTTCTTAGTGAGTGTGTAACTTTCAATAGAAGAGGTTGGTGAATTATCTACCAGGGTTTGAATTTAAATGGGATTATACACAAGGAAAGGGTAACATTATTGTTGAAAAATTGAGCCGAAATACACATGCAGAGGTAGTATGATAGTATTGTGACAAGTGTTGGAAAACTGACCATTTTAAAGACATGCATTAAGATGTTCAGGAATCTCACGGGTGAGTATCCCTAAATTCAACATCAGTTACACCCCTGGTTTTAGATCATATTAAGATTTATATGTTTTCTAATCATGGGGTGTCGGTTCTAACAGACAAGTTATATGGTGGGGATAGTACATCGAGATGGTCTCTTAAAAATGTATATTAGCCTTTTTTCTTCATGTCCTAGCGTGGTTTCTTATAGGATAGTTAGAGGAGCTGATGAGGGCGTTTCATGATTCTAAATGGTCGGTGCATCATAGAATAACAAATTCGTATCATGATATCCATAGATATAATTGTTGGTAAATAATGGAGAAGTATATGGATATATGTGTGGCTAGATGCTTTTCCTTTTAGTAGGTGAAAGACAATCATTAAAGGAAAGATGGGATTTTGTAACCTTTGCACATCCTGGAGTGGTAATGGGATGATTTCCTGATGGATTTTGTGATGGTATTACCCAAGATAACCAGTATGAATGATGTTTTATGGGTTAATTTGGAACAAATGGATAAGATATCCCGATTATTACGCTTTAGGTAAACCATTATTGTTTAGGATCTATGATATTTTTATGAGCACAAGGTTGTTCGATTTCATGATGTTCCAAGGTGTATCATTTCAGATAGAGATCATTATTTTACATCCCATTTCTTGCAGGGTCATCAAAAATACCTATGATTATGAGTTATATTAAGAATAAACTATCATCCATAGTCTGATGGTCAATATAAGGGGATAATTTAGGTTCTAGAGGATATGCAATGAAACAGTATTTTGGATTTTGTTGGTTAATGGGAGAAATATATGGCACTGATTGAGTTTTTATATAATACTAACATCCATGTCTAAATCAAAATGTCACATTTTCGGGAATTGTATTGATGAAAATTTAGTTCATCTCATTGTTGGTTAGAGGCAAGTGAATAAACACATTTTGGGGCTAGTATTGTAAATGAGACATCTGAACTTGTTTAGATGACACAAGAGAGGTTGGTAACTATTTTATAGAGGAAAAGATGTATGATGACCACTTGATATGGCCTATAGAATTCATGGTTGGTATTAATGTTTTCCTTCAGCTATCTCCTTGATTGGGGAAATTCCATAAAATTAAATTGGGAAATATAATTCCCTAGTTTCTCAAGAAATTTGAAATAGGGGTAGGGGTCGGTCCAATGGACTACCATTTAGCATTTACACAACAATACCATACTATAAACGATGTGTTCCAAAAGAAGAAACTATGGAGCTACCATCCATACCTTCTCATGTGATTGATGTAGAGGATGTGTAGATTTTTGGTGGTACATACTTTGAAGAGAATCCCATTTATTTTGTGGATCATAGTGAGAAATATCTTTAGGGTTGGAATATACCATGTTTTCATGTATATTGGAAGATGGAGATAGTTGAGGAGTATTCCTGAGAGAGGTAGTCTAATATGAGAACAAAGTAGAATGATGTTTTTGCTGAAACCTAATAGTTCCACATTGAGAAAACTGGGGATGAGCTGTTATAATGTTGGATGGTTATATGATCTCATATTTTTATAGGTATTTCACTCTCTGATTTTTTTTCATTTTATCAGTTTTGGGTGAGACATTTTTATAGATGGAGAAAATTTATTGGAGAAAATGAAATTGAATTTGGCGATTTATGCTTGTTTGGGTTAATATAGTATAGGTATAAAAGGGGGAAAGTGTTAATATGGGATCTTGGTATGTCAAGAAGCTTTAATGGTGGTTCAGGTTTAATAAAAGGAAAACAGGATGAAAAATAAACAACAAAACATTTAGACACCGTTTAATGGGATTACATGTCATGTAATTGTTCATGGATATTACAAAAATAAATTTGAGGTGATGCATTTTTCGGTGAATTCCATGAAAAATATTTACAAGACCTGTAACCACATTGAACACTGTGTAAATTTCTAGCCTGCAATTTTAAACATTCTCGGCAGTGAAATTTTGGTGTGTTTTCAACCAACTCACTACATAGATATTCTTTAGATGAGGTTTAGAGAAAGAAGGTTTCTCCTTTGCATGACATCAGGATTTTTATGTTTGAGAGGGTATGGAATTGACATCCATTATGTTCCCATGCAGTCCTACATGGGATAGCTACCTGATATGGTATATGATGGTGAAGGCATGGAAGCATGATTTTTTCACTAGGAGGGTGAATCCTATAGTCTTGATTTGGTTTTCACTCTTTAATGGGTTTTATTGGTTTTAACGTTGGATTTTTTAGTTTCTCTCTTTTTCCCTCAAAAGTTTTTTGATAATAAAAATAGTTATTTTTCAGTCATGACATATGATAGTAATTTTTTTCCATGTTTTAAAGCTTATATATCAGTATCAGACCAAAAATTTGTAAACACATATGATATAATGCCGATATTGAGTGGGTTCGGCCCATTCCATGCACTAATTATTATAGAGATAGGTATATTCTCAGCCCCATGTTGTATTCCTTATAGGTAATTTACAGAGAAATGTTTTAATTCTTATAGGGATTTAACTCAAATTGATTATTGGGAAAATACCATGGTTTTATGGTTGTGGTTGCCATTGATGTACGACATGCTCAGAGATATTAAGGCATAGACCTGAAGCATGTTATTTTACATTAGTTAAATGATTGTGGCTGGCATGGTTGTAATACAAGCTTAGAGATATTATGAAATGATGGGATTTTTTTTTGAATTTATTAAATTAATGAATTAATTACTAATAATTTTCATCAATTTATTTCATTCCCTTATTATCACACTAGTTTTTAGACAATGTGGTGTCAACCCACTGAGCTACACCGCCACCCTATTCTCGTTTCCTTTTCCTCCCTAAAATATTATGTGGATGTATGTTTGGAAAAGGAAAAAGGATCATTATGTTGATTTCTTATTTTCTGTTGGGAATGAGTTTAGAGATGGGAATGCCATGGGGTTTGGGACCTCAGACTTCATTCAATTATTTGAGCATGATAGTTTTGTCATTTATTGTTCCGGTGTGTCATTTAGGTACATTCCAATATGTCATTACAATGTTCCTTATCTCATTGGGGAATTATTTTTTTTGTTTTTTATTATTTTAGAATACAAGGGATTTACTAAGATTATTTTAAATATTTTATAATTTTTTCTACTACATTGTCACTTCATACCATGAGGTATAGTCTCCCCTCTAAACTATTCACCCCCTATTTTCTAGTTAACAACCTCTAGCATATGGGGAGGTGCACTTGAGGTCTCATAACCAAATACTTTCAGCTATGTGAGAGAGTAAATGATAAGGGGAAATTACAGAGATATACATTATTCAATTCAAATAGTAACATATTATTATTGTAAAGTCCTGTAAAATTCACGGGGAATTGTTTTCTAAATTTTTTTTGGGATTTTATAAGAACGCATTTTCTGACGGCGCCTGATTCCGAGGCCCAGTGTGCCCAGAATTAATTTCTGAAGTTTAGCTCGGGTATGTTCAGTGAACAAATGAGCAGGTTTTTCTAACTTTTGAACCGGTGCTCAGAATCGAATTCCGAGGGCACTGATGAAGTCGCAGCACCGGTAATTGCTTAATAAGACCCCTTTCTGGAGTTTCGTTTTCTCGGGATGAGTTGTTTAAATAAAGTGAAGGATAATAATATAATTGTTTTACAATTATATTTTCTTTTCTTGTTAAGTGGATTAAGTGTTGTGTCACAACACTTTTTCCTCTATCTTATGCGGTTATAACCTATGTCGGGGAGTTAGGGGTGGGACCCTCTTGTTGATAACTTCCTTTGAGAGGATTAAGGTGGGGTGGGGCCCACACGAGCCCCACCGTTTCTTTTCTTCTTAAATAACGCACCCGCACCCCCTATTAAACGAAGTGAACTCTTGTGTTTAAACGTTTTATTAAACGCCTCTATTAATTGTGCAGTTTTAAACCCCTCAATTAATTGATCATTTCTTTTCTTTTTGAATTTTTAAAGCATTGGATTGTGTGTAAATAAAATAAGACACCACTTATTTTATTTAGTTGGTCTTGTTGCATTGAGAGGATTTTGGGAGAAAGGGTAAGGGGCTTGATATTCTTCTTCTTCGACGAAGAACACGAAGAACGTGAAGAACGCGAAGAACACAGACCTCCGACGAAGGTCGATAATAACGCTGAATCCTCGTAGATCGACTACGCAACGCCGTATACCACGACGCCAATGACGTTCCTTCCATGACGCTTTCTTCCATGACGATCCTTCTCTTCCGCAATGATCATATTCTTCCGCGAAGGTTAATTCTGTGACAAACTCTCGTTTGACGACAACGTTGCGGTAGGGGTTAATTTTGTGTATGTTTATATTCCCGTGGTTCCTTCCTTTTAAAACAAAGAAATAGGATCAACTCAACCTCAAGTGGATCTAAAAATTATTTTTCTTTTGTGGGTTGGGAGTATTAAATTGCCGGAAAATATGTTTCGGTTGTTTTCCTTTGTTTGTGAAAAATCCTTGTTGTTCTTCATCTTTTGGGCTGCTTGATACCAACTTAACGGGAGGAGGTTGGAACGCACGAACACGGCCGACTCTCCTCCACCTTTGTTGTTTTGATTCGTTGCGGCATGAACAAAGGTGGCACGGTGCAACGACACCGCGTGGACATGAGAAAGAATGCGACGAAGAAGCGCGATGCCGTCACGCCACACCATTGAGACTGAACAAAACCACGGCTGGAGTCAGTGCCGCGAAGGCGATTCGAAGACTCCACTATTTGGATGTTGAGCGCGGATTGACAGACGATGACAAACGAGGCCGAAAGGTAATTTTGAAGCCTCTGCAGTGAAGGTCGGGTCCCGAGAGGACCGTTGGCGAAGGCAGCGAGAAAAACGGACCTCCGGAGCGCATCCGATGATCCGCAGAAGACTCCGCGGCGTGCCGCTGGGAAGGGGCCACCGCGGCTGAAGCCACGACGGCGGGCGGCTGGTCCCATGGCTGCGCGGGACTAGAGGGACGTGGCATCGCGCTGCATCCGTTGACAGGGAGCGGCCCCTATGTGGGGGCCGCGGTTTCGTCCAGGGGGCAAATACTACCTTGCGCGGCCGCTTGGCCAGTGCCAGCGAGCTGGGCCGCGCCCAGCAAGGTCAGACCCGGACCCGGGGGGGGGGGGGGGGGGGGCGGGCCCAGACCCCCCGTTTTCGGACCTCTTCGGTCTTTTGCCCATAATATGGGGTACGAATCTCCGATCGACGCACCGTCAGTTGTGTAGCAATCCTTGGATCGAGACGGTCGTTTCAGATTATTATAATCAAGGTTTCGGAGAACATTGGGTTCAGCCGGGTTGGTTCAGATACGAAACCAATCGGGCCCTCGGAGTGGAAACACTTATGTCTTGAGCTCCGGATGTGCGATTGAAGTGCTGTCGACTTTTTTGGATTCATTTTGATGAGACGTACCTTTTGTCTTACTTCGCTCGAGGTTTGGATGCCGTCGGAGTGCAGTCAGGTTGGTTCACTCACGAAACCAACCGGGCCCCTAGAACGAAAAAAGCCAATAACTCACAGACCAGGCGTCCGATTGATGCGTCGTCTGTCTCATTGAATTCCTCTTGATGAGATGGAACTTTTGGAATACTTTTACTGAGTTTTGGATTCATTTTGATAGTGGTCGGGTTGGATTGTACCTGAAATCCAACCGGGCCCCTAGAATGGAAAAGGTGATAACATTCAGACCAGATGTCCGTTTGAAGAACCGTCAGCAACGTTGGTGATCACGTGGAGAAATGGTCCGTATGAGTATACCCTATGATAGTTCAGGGTACAGTTGAGATAGGTCCGGGTTGGTTCACATACGAAACCAACCGGGCCCCTGGGACAAAAAATCTTGTAACTCACAGACCGGGCGTCCGATTGACGCGCTGTCTATTGCATTGAGACCCCTATGACGAGGAGGTTCTTTGAGATACGTCTACGTGGGACTTTTAGATACTCAGAGTATCGACCTGTAGCTCGTGGAGCGGACCCTCCCAGAGACGAGTGTGCGGAGTACGAAGACCGTGTATCCGGCTGATACCTGATGACTGCTTGACCGACTCAACCTGGAGTGAGTCGACTAGCCCAGTGGACAGAGCACTACTTTGTTTGGGTGAAGACCCATGGAAGATGGAGCACTACCTGTGTGATAGTGCAGACTCGCGGTACTCGTCCGGAGAGTACCTCCGCAGGCTACTAGGGGGTGTGCACTACTGTGTTTGGGTGGCATACCCCGGCGGGAAGCACTACTGTGTTTGGGTGGCTGACCCGCGGTACTCGACAGGAGGAGTACCCCAGCAGTCTTAGGTTAGTGAGCATTACCTCGGAGTCGTGACATGACCATTGTACACTCCAGAGACGGGGCTCTTCAGCTGTTACGGTTTCGATAATGAAAATTCAGGTTTGAGCTGAGTCTTTTAACTTTGTGTATACCTCATGTTTGAGATGGGACACTTGATAACATAGGTGTATATATGGTCATATACCTGGGTAGTGGTTATCCGTTGATTTCATAATCTTTGTGTTTCCTCATGATTGAGATGTGTTACAGGATAACTTAGGTATATGTATGGGCATATACCTAAGTAGAGGTTATCTGTTGAGATCTTATTTGTGGTTATCAATGTTGGTTATAGTGATACCTTGAGGGTCTCGGGGTCCCTACTGTGTATCGTTATACTCACCCCTACACGGGCTATGCCAGCACCTCGTTGTGTTCGTTGCAGATGACGGACAATGCTGACGGAGCCCGAGTGTTCGAGGACTGGACGGTACCCGGAGGTGGACCACACGATGAGTCAATACCCAGAGGTGGACCACACAACAAGTCAGTATCAGGAGGTGGAATTCACGACGAGACGACACACGAAGGATGTTGACGGGCGAGAGCATTGTGGAGGCTATCTGTACCTACCCTTCAGGTAGGATCCGTGGTGGACGATCTAGGAGTTGTGCCATCTGTACCTACCCTTCAGGTAGGATCTGAGGAGGACGACCTAGGAGCCTCTTCCGTTCTTCTAGCTGTTGTCTTTTTCTGTTGTACTTTTTTTCATTTGTAGTTGTACTTTCAGTTGGGTTTGTATTCTTTCCCATATTCTTTTCATCACTTTCTTTTGTAGTTAGTGTTTTACTTCCGCTTGTACTCTGTGGAGTTTTGTTTACTTTTAGAAGGGAAATGCCTTCCCAGTTATCGGGATTTACGCCTTTGGTGCTAGTCGCCAGCCCCTGGCCTATGGATGGCGTGCTTTGGGTAGTCAAGACACGAGCCCCGAGGACAGGTTGTGACAAATTGGTACCAGAGGGGTCAGTTCTACCGCAAAGCTTATAACTCTGATATTTTCTTTCTGTGAATAAATAATGTTATGAGTACTGAGTGTGGTTTTCAGTTCAGGGAGTCCAGTGTTCGTGTGGGCGGCCGACGTATCCATACACCAGGACCCTGACAACTGATTTCCGACTTTGTGCACGAAAACACTGATTGCGTGTGTGTTTCCAGAAGTTTTTAAATGTCATATCAAACCAGGTCAGCTCACCAGGTTTAAATCGTTTGACCGTGTCACGTATATTTCTTTCAGGATTCCTTTTCATGGACAACCAGCTAGAGCCCAGAGGGATGTGCGTACTGAAATCCTGCCGAGCGACGAGGCTTCAGTACAGGGCCCTCTTGCAGTTGAGGCACCAGCGGAGGCACCCGCGGTACTACTATAAGTTGTGCCACTGATGCCACGAGCCCTAGGATTAGATGATGCACGCCACTTGAGTGTGTTGCACGAGTTCTAGCGCCAGAGGCCACCCAGGTTCCGGGGAGAGACGGACCCACAGGCGGGTAAGGATTGGCTGGAGGCTGTGGTGAGAATCTTCAGACTACTAGGGACGCCAGCAAATTTCATGGTGATATTTTCTGCCAGCCTTCTTCAGGCAACAGTAGGCAGGTGGTGGATCCACTTGTTCTAGTTTTGTGATGGGATGACCTTCATGTGGGAAGACTTCGAGACCTTCTTCAGGGTGGAGTTTGTGCCAGCAGATCTACACCCCGAGCGTGTACAGGAGCTACTGCCTTTGCTGTAGGATTTTCGATCAGTAACCGAGTCATCTGTGGGAAGTAGACAGATGATGCAGAGGTCCAAGAGGTCCAGAGTCATCCGTACAAGGAGCACGAAGTGTTATGAATGCGGCATGAAGGGTCACCTGGCACGTGACTGTCCGACCCCCCGCACAGTCGATCCGCAGGCTTTAGAGGATCCACCGAGGCGGAAGCAGCGACATGTGCTTGAGCAATAGCCGTGTAGTGGACAAGGCAGTAGAGCTCAGGGAGCAGGTGGACAGGATCAGAAATAGTTGATACGTCCCTTGTACTTCTAGTTCCATGTTGCTGTTGTATTCATGTCTTTGTACTATGAGCTGCAATAATAAAAAGACACTTATCTTTGTGATGTTTGATTTTCTGTCCTTGTGATTGGTTGATACTGAGAGGACCCGGTTAAAACTACTGAATTGACCGTCACATTCAATATTTCTACTGGAGGAGACCCAGTGACCTCACACTGATGCCGACAGTGTGACTCGACCCTTGGAGGTGAGAGTGACTGTTGGATCTCTTGGTAGTTACGTCGAGGCCTTATGACGTCATCCATGGCATATATAAATCATTCATGTCAGGATTGACTGTATTAGGGAATGGGTGTGGTTCATCCAGGGGATGAGACCGAGTTTCTCTTTTCGGCAAAGGAGAAATTTTAGCAGCTCTTTCATATCGTAGGCAAAGATGGTGCAGACCATCCAGGAGCGGATGAAGACTGCACAATGCAGTAGAAACAGAAAACTGGCGCCAGTCTTAGAGACTCGAGCTTGTTAAATTTTTCCATAAGAGGAAGCTTAAAGGAGAGACGAGTCTACGAAGCAGTAGGCATGGAGGCAGAGCTAGGAGAGCAGCATGTGGTGGTGTACGTTTTAACATACTACAACAAACCGCCTTAGATTTCCCCGTCAGGCTCAGGGAGCTGGAGGGAAGGGGAAGATAGTAGATGCTTGTGGTCAGGGAGAGTGACCCAATGGCTATAAGAATGATTCGAGGGATAGTCTGTGTCCACTACTAGGTACCGTAGTAACAGACTTTGATATGAATAATTCATTCCTTCCACGAATCTTGTCCCAGACCTAGTGTTTCCGGTAAGCCGTGGACTTGACCCTCACGTCTGAAGATACCTTGGGAGGAGACTCGATAATCACACTTACGCTGACGGTGTGGTTAGACACTCAAGGCGAGAGTTTCAGTTGGTATCTCTTGGTGGAAGCATTGAGGCCATACGACGTTGGTTTTAGTATGTACTGGGCAGTCAAAGTTCATACACAAATTGACGGTATTATCCAATAAGGTTGTGGTTTAACTACGACGTCGGGATGGGTTTTCCTTGGTCAGCGGAAAAGAAACCCCAGACAGCACAAGATAAACTCATGCATAGGAGGGTCCAACCGATCACTCTTGAGTCAGGAAACTTTACCCTCGTGGCAGCAGTCATTTTTATTTTTAGTTCTAACAAGAATTGGAGACCTCTAGAGTTCTAGGATGATGATCACGTCCTTATACGGGTCTCACCTCGACAAGGTTTACAGAGAGGTGGCCACGGAGACAAGTTATCTCCGAGGTCCAGCGGACCTTCTTAGGTCCTCGGCTGGGTAGGCGTGGTGGTTTACCACTTGACCCATCCACCTCAGTTGCACCTAGTGCATTATGATTTCCACATATCTGAACTAAGGAGATACATGAATGATCCTTCACACATCATCAACCTCAGGGGGTTAGACGTCGATGACAGGGCGACATACGCTGAGATTCCAGTGGGGATCGAGGATCGATAGGGGTGGTCCTATGAGGATGGTTGACTCCTCTTGTGCACTTTCTTTGGCAGCACGAGAACCTCCAGGTAAGCACATGGGATAGGAATGCTCATATGCGTGCTCATTACCGCTTTTTTATCCTTAGTCTATGTTAAAGAATTACGATTACGTAAAGCCCTGAGGTGGGACTAATGTGAAGACCCGTAAAAATCAAGGGAATTTTTTTTTCTAAATTTTCTTTGGGATTTTATAAGAACGCAGTTTCTGACGGCGCTTGATTCTGAGGCCCGATGTGCCCAAAATTAATTTCCGAAGTGTAGCTCGGGTACGTTCAGTGAACAAACGAGCAGGTTTTTCTAAATTTTGAACCGGTGCACGGAATCGAATTCTGAGGGCACCGATGAACTCGCAGCACCGGTAATTGATTAAGAAGATCCCTTTAGGGAGTTGCATTTTCTCGGGATGAGTTGTTTAAATAATGTGAGGGATAATAATATAATTGTTTTACAATTATATTTTCTTTTCTTGTTACGTGGATTAAGTGTTGTGTCACAACACTTTTTCCTCTCTATTATGTGGTTATAACCTATGTAAGGGAGTTAGTGGTGGGACCCTCTTATTGATAACTTTATTTTAGAGGATTAAGGTGGGGTGGGGCCCACACGATACCCACTGTTTCTTTTCTTCTTAAATAATGCACTCACACCCCCTATTAAACAAAGTCAACTCCTGTGTTTAAACTTTTTATTAAACGCCTATATTAATTGGGCAGTTTTAAACCCCTCAATTAATTGATCATTTCATTTATTTTTGAATTTTTCACGTCTTGGATTGTATGTAAATACAATAAGACAACACTTATTTTATTTAGTTGGTCTTGTTGCGTTGAGAGGATTTTGGGAGAAAGGATAAGGGGCTTGAAGTACTTCTTCTTCGACGAAGAACGTGAAGAACGCAAAGAACGGGAAGAATGCTGACCTCCGACAAAGGTCGACAAGAATGCCGAATACTCGAAGATCGACTATGCGACGCCGTATACCGCGATGCCAATGAAGTTCCTTCCGTGACGCTTTCTTCCACGACGATCCTTCTCTTCTGCGAAGATCCACTTCTTTCGCGATGAACTCTCGTTCGACGATAACATTGAGGTAGGGGTTGATTTTGTGTATGTTTATATTCCCGTGGTTCCTTCCTTTTAAAACAAAGAACTAGGATCAAATCATCCTCATGTTGATCCGAAAAGTATTTTTCTTTTGCGGGTTGGGAGTATTAAATTGCGGGAAAATATGTTTGGGTTGTTATCCTTTGTTCGTGAAAAATCCTTGTTGTTCTTCGTCATTTGGGCCGCTTGATACCAACTTAACGGGAGGAGGTCGGAACGCACAAACATGGCCGACTCTCCTCCCCCTTTGTTGTTTTGATTCGTTGTGGCATGAACAAAGGCAGCACGGTGCAATGACACCGTGTGGACATGAGAAAGAACGCGACGAAAAAGCACGGTGCCGTCGCGCCGCGCCATTGAGGTGGAATGAAACCGCGGCCGGAGTCGGGGCCGCGGAGGCGATTCGAAGACTCCAATGGTTGGACGTTGTGCACAGATTGACGAGCGATGACAAACAAGGACGAAAGATAATTTTGAAGCCTCCGTAGTGAAGGTCGGGTCCCGGGAGGACCGCTGGCGAAGGCAGCGAGCAAAACGGAAAACCGGACCGCGTTCGGTGGTCCGTGGAAGACTACGCCGGCGCGCCGATGGGAAGGGGCCGTCGCGGCTGAAGCCACGACGGGGGGTGGCTGGTCCCACGGCCGTGCAGTACCAGAGAGAAGCGGAATCGTACCGCATCCATTGACAGGGAGTGGCCCCCGCACGGGGGCTGCGGTTTCGTCCAGGGGGCGGTCCCCCCTTGCGCGGCCGCTTGGCCAGCGCCAACGACCCAGTGCTCCGGGCCGAGCCGCCCGGCCGGACCGCCAGGCCGGGCCGCGCCCAGGCCGGGTCGGGCCGCGCCAGCCGGGCTGGGCCATGCCCAGCTGGGTCAGACCCGGACCCAGGTCGGGTCGACCTGGTTCGGGCCGACCCAGGGGGTCGGGCCGGGTCGGTCCGGGCACAGACCCCCCATTTTCGAACCTCTTCGGTCTTTTGACCATAACTTGGGGTACAGATCTCTGATCGATGCACCGTCATTTGAGTAGCAATACTTGGATCAAGACAATCATTTCTGTATATTATACTCAAGGTTTTGGAGAAATTTGGGTTCAGCCGGGTTGGTTCGGATACGAAACCAACCGTGCCCTCAGAGCGGAAACACTTATTTCTTGAGCTCCGGACGTCCGATTGACGTGACGTCAACTTTGTTGGATTCCACTTGATGAGACGGAACTTTTGGCTTACTTCTCTTGAGGCGTAGATGCCATTGGACTGCGGTCGGGTTGGTTCACTCACGAAACCAACTGGGCCCCTGGAACGAAAAAAGCCAATAACTCACAGACCGGGCGTACGATTGACGCGCTGTATATCTCGTTGAATTCCTATTGATGAGACGGAACTTTTGGCATACTTCGCCTAAGTTTTGGATGCAGTTGGATAGTGTCCGGGTTGGATTGTACTCGAAATCCAACCGGGCCCCTGGAACGAAAAAGCTAATAACATTCAGACCGGATGTCCGTTTGACGAACCGTCTACGGTGTTGGTGATCACGTGGAAAAATGGTCCCTATTAGTATACGCTATGAGAGATCAGGGTAAAATTGATATACGGCCGGGTTGGTTCGCACACGAAACCAACCGGGCCCCTAGGATGAAAAAGATAGTAACTCACACACCGGGCATCCGATTGATGCACCGTCTGTTGTGTTGAGACCCCTATGACGAGGAGGTTCTTTGAGAAACTTCTTCGTGTGACTTTTAGATACTTGGAGTATCGACCTGTAGCTCGTGGAGTGGACCGTCCGAGAGACGAGCTTGCGGAGTACGGAGACCGTGTAGCCGGCTGAGACCTGACGACTGCTTGACCGACTCGACTTGGAGTGAGTCGACTAGACCAGTGGACAGAGCACTAAATTTTTTGGGTGTAGACCCATGGAGAACGGAGCAATACCTGTGTGACGGTGTAGACCCGTGGTACTCGTCCGGAGAGTACCTCTGCAGGCTACTAGGGGGTGTGCGCTACTGTTTTTGGGTGGCATACCCCGGAGGGAAGCACTACTGTGTTTGGGTAGCTGACCCGCGGTACTCGACAGGCGGAGTACCTCAGCAGTCTTAGGTTAGTGAGCAGTACCTCGAAGTCATGACAGGACCACTGTACACTTCAGAGACGGGGCTCTTCAGCAGTTACAGTTTCGATAATGAAAATCCTGGTTTGAGCTGAGTCTTTTTTCTTTGTGTATAACTCATGTTTGAGATGGGTCACATGATAACTTAGGTGTATGTATGGGCATATACCTGGGTAGTGGTTATCCGTTGATTTCATAATCTTTGTGTTTCCTCATTATTGAGATGGGTTACCTGATAAATTAGGTATATGTATGGGAATATAACTAAGTAGAGGTTATCTGTTGATATCTTCTTTGTGGTTATCCCTGTAGGTTTTAGTGAGACCTTGGGGGTCTCGGGGTCCTTACTGAGTATCGTTATACTCACCCCTACATGGGCTATGCCCGCAGCACGTTGTGTTGGTTTCAGATGACGGGCAGTGCTGACGGAGGCCGAGTGTTCGAGGACTGGACGATACCCAGAGGAGGACCACACAACAAGTCAGTACCCGGAGGTGGACCACACAACGAGTCTGTATCCGGAGGTGGACTTCACGACGAGACGACACACAGATGATGTTGATAGGCGAGAGCGTTTTGGAGGCTATCTCTACCTACCCTTCAGGTAGGATCTGTGGTGGACGATCTGGGAGCTGCACCATCTATACCAACCCTTCAGTTAGGATCCGAGGAGGATGACCTATGAGCCACTTCCGTTCTTCAAGTTGTTGTCCTATTCTGTTGTACTTTTGTTCAGTTGTAGTTTTACTTTCAATTGGGTTTGTATTCTGGCCCATTTTCTTTTCAGCACTTTCTTTTGTACTTTGTGTTTTACTTCTTCATGTACTCTGTGGTGTTTTTTACTTTTATAAAGGTAATCCCTTCCCAGTTATCGGGATTTACGACTTTGGTGCTAGTCGCCAGCCCCTGGCCTATAGAAGACGGGCTTGGGGTAGTCACGACACGGGCCCCGAGGATGGGTCATGAAAATTATTTATTAGATACTGGGGTTATTATAATGGAATTATTACATTATAATTTATTTGGAAAATAATAATTAAAAATGAAATATCTTAGTGAAGAAGATGACCTACGCTAAGTAAAACCTCATTTTCATATTTTATTAAGGAAAACGGGTTTTGTATTATGGGAAGTTTAGATACTCTAAAACATGGATAAATATGTTGGAGATATATTGAAGAAGTGTTTTGTTAAGATAAATTTCATAAGTTGTGCATTGGAGTAATTTTTCAATTTTCTTAAACAATGTCATGTACATTCTTAGAGGGATGGCTCCAAAATATCTCATATTCTAAGGTGGTAAATTTATGTTTATAATGATACCAAAAAATAAGGTTTAATATGGTTTTTAGGACTTTTATCTAGTATCATTATAGATTGATCCCCTTGAAAACTAGTTTTTTTTAACATGGTAATATATTTTTTATATTTATACTATTCCAAAAGCCTAAAATAATGTTGAAATTTTTACATAATATTAATTATGGTTAATAAAATATAATAAAACATTTTATCAAATTAAATTCAAATAAGTGGCCAAACTAAAATCAATATTTTAACCTGAATTGAGATAAAAAGTGGTTTTCCAAAGAGAAATTTTTATTAAGTATAAAAAGGTTTTAAATCAAAAATCAATATAAAATTGATTTTATTTAGCAAAATTGGTTTATTCATAATATTATTTAACTTATTTATCTTTTATAAAAAATAAATAAAAAATGGTACTTTTAATATTTGTTAAATTGGATTATATATATTTTTAAATATTGATTATAATTTTCAATATTTAGAAAAAAATAACATGGTCATAAAATTTTCAAAAACACACCATAGTAAAATATTGACATGTTTATATAAAAAATGATGACATCTTTTGAATTTTTTTTCTAAAAGTATAAATATATTATTTTACAATAAGTGTACACAGCACTATTAAACTACTTTATAAAAAATACAATATTAAGCATAAAATTGGATTTATTCACATTTCATGCCTATATAAAATATTATATGAATGATAAAATATTTTATTTAATTTATAATATAAAAATTTAATTAAAATAATTAACCAGGGTGATCACATTAAATTATTAATATAAATATATATTACACATAAAAAATCATTTTTCTTGAAAAAAATTCTTTTATTTTCGAATGATTTTTATTTTTCATTATAATATATTAAAAAAATTAATTATATACATGTGTAAATAATATAATTTTGATAATTTAGTTATTAATATTCACACCCAAAAATTTAATTTTTTTTATTATTATATACTATATTAAAATTCATTTAAAATTATAGTTTGATTAACATTAAATTATATCTGAGATTAAATTTATTTAAAAAAATAGATATATCAAAAAATATTTTTGGTTAACAATATAACCTTATTAAAATGAATATTCCATTGATATTTCACTATAATAATATTAAAAAATGTAGATATCTTTGTTTCTTCATATCCTCAGTTTGTTAGATATCTTCTTCAAATTTCCATTTCTTCTAGAGATCTTTAACCAGGTTAGTATCATTTTTCTATAGTAATTTATCACTACAATCCATGGTTACTAATGGGTTTTTCCCCATATGAAATATAAAGCTCTAATTGTAAAACCATTGATTTTAGTATATAAAATGGATCGTGTTTGTACTTCCTCAAGTGTGAAACATAGATCTTATAATGAACTTGAGAGATGTTCAGGGGTAGTGCCAAAGGATAATATCACATCCATACTCAATAATGAATCCCGAAAGAGAAAATATAGCTAGGGTTTATATTTATATTTTTTAATCTCATAAACTTCTTACATAGAGAAATTAATTGAAAAAACATCTCACAAACTTCAAATTCCATAGCAAACCAACGATTTTCACCATAATATTCCTATCAACTATGAGCTTCCATGATGTGATTTTTAGTGGCTCTGACTTTTTCTTCTATTTTTAAGCTTTTTAGGTACCGAAAGAATTTATTCTCTATAATCATATTATATTGTTGATGTTATACAATTATTTCTATAGTGTACTTCATTGGGAGCAATTTGAATGTTGAATTGAAAGTTTTCATTGAAATGAAACTCATCTAATGGAAGTTGTCAATCCCATATTTAGTTAAAATCTATAGAATAACATATTTTCATATACTATAGGGTTTGAATTGTTATCTTGAATAACTATATTTTTGAGGATGGTATGAAGATATGTAGCTTAAAAATGTATCAATTTCCAACTGAGTAGTTTTGTAGACCTGTGAGGTCAAACTTATATAATAATGTGTAATAATAGAATGATGTACTCCATGAATCCTGAGCACTTCATTAATGTATATCATGGAAATTTTATCGAAATAGAAATAATATCTAATAGTAACGGTGTGTGTTGAATTTTTTAGCAGTTCAATAAAATATCCAATAATATTTTCACCTTTAGATATTATAGGGATTCTGATGAAAAATTCCATGGTGATGTTTTACCATTTCCATTTATTATGGGTAATGGTTATAAAATATATTTACACTCTTGTACCTCAAAGATGACATTCTAATATAACAGTCACCAAGATTTGTGCCCTCCAATATATCTCGTCATATTGTCCCTCTGAAAATACTCTTTCTGATCTAAATACATCTTATCACTTCAAGGATGAATAGAGAATGTTGATATATAAGTGTTATCCAACAAATAATATCTTTCAAAATAATTTTAGATGAAAAAAACAAGGTTCATTAACCTTCTCATTCCATTGAAATAATGGTAGACCATTGGACCATTTCTAGCCCTCATTAGTAATTCCACAACTTCCGTCTACACCTCCGTAATCCTCACATGGATAAATGTTAGAAAAATACTTTTTTCAAGATAATATTTCTTCCCTTACTTCAATATTTATATATTCGTTATCTTGAAATATAAAAATATTAGATATTTTTTTATCCTCATTATATATAAGCTCTCACGATTCCTTTAACATAAAGAATCTACCCCCTTTTTCGCTTTACCAAGTTGTTATTGTATTGAAAATTCATAATCGTTTATCACATCCCACTATATTATCTGGAATATATTAATCACTTTTTAAGTGAATATAAATTTTAAAATTTTATGATTTGAAAATTGGTCCCATATTTTTCAATAATTATATTGATTTAATATATTTTATGAAAAAATTATCACATATAACTCCAAATCACAAGTTGTGAGATTTTCCTCATTATACTTCAACTATCATGAGGCCTATGGTATCACCATATCACTCTAAAATATAATTGATCCTAATTAAATATTCAATGAATCGCAATATATGACAAACTCTTCTCCATCTTTAGGTAGCATAATTTAGGTGCGCTAAGTAACCTTGTCTTTAGTTTTTTGAAATTTTATTCACATTAATCTGTCCAGGTAATGTTTTCATCCTTTTCAGTTAAAATGGTTAGTGTATTAGAATGTTCTGAGATATTCTCCACAAATATTCAATATTGTCCACCAAAATGAAGAAAAAATCAATATTTATGAAAAATATAACTCAATCAGATAATTCTAAAAAACTCACCTTAAAAAAATATTTACATGTTGATATAAAAAGGAAGACATTTATTTTTTATTTTTATTTTCAAAAATTAGAAATGTATTATTTTAGAATAAGTGAAAAAACATGTTGAAACTAATTCTAAAAAATTACAGTTTTAAGCATAAAACTAGATGTATTCATATCTGATGCCTTGAACAGAAATCTTTCATGAATGGAAAAATATTTTAATAAATTTATCATATAAATATTTAATGAAAATAAATCACCTAGAGTTTTTACTTTAAATTATTAAGATAAAAACATATTACACACATAAAAATAGTTTTTCTGAAAAAAATTATTTTATATTTAAATGATATTTATTTTTATATATAATTAATTGAAAAATATAAAATTAATTTATAAACGTGTAAATAATATAATTCTGATAATTTAGTTATTAATATTCTCATCCAAAAATATATGTTTTTTTATACTAATATACTATATTAATGTTCATTTAGAATTAGAGTTTCATGTATATCAATCTACATAAGAGATTAAATTTATATAAGAAAAGAAATATATCATGAAATATTTGTTGTTAAAATTATACCGTATTTAAAATGATTTTTCAAATTTTAATTCAATTACACTAATTTAAAAAAAATAAAATGTCTCTATTTGTTCACATCTTTATGTGGTCATATAACGTCTTTAAATTTATCATTCATGTAGAGATCTTCAACCAGTTGATTATCATTTTTCTATAGTAAATTTTCAAAATAATAGAAGATTCATGGTGGTTGTGTATTATAAGAAACATAAATCTATAATGTTTAAAAACATGAGATTAGTATATATTATGGATCAAGTATGTACTTCCTCAAGTGTGAAACACTGAACACATCATTAACATGAGAGTGGTTCAGGGGATGTTCTGAAGGATAATCACATATCCCTACCCAATAAAGAATGACGAAAGTGAAATTATAGATTGGGATTAGATTTACTTTATTTTTAAATCTCATTACCTTCTTCCGTAAATAATTTCATAGAAAAAATATCTCACCAAAATAAAATTCAATATCACACTAATGATTCTATGAATATCTTTTCTATCAACTCTATGCTTTCATGTTGTTGTTTTAAAGTTTTATGACTTTTTCTTTAAATTTCATAGCCATAATACGTACTGACAGATCATTTTCTCTATCTTCATCCAAGAAAGTTGATTTTATACAGTTATTTAAATATAGGACTTCATAGAGTGCCATTTGAATGATGAATTTAATGTTATCATTAAAATAAAACTCAACTGGAGGAAGGTGATGATCAAAAATTTATTTGAAATCTATTAAATAAGATATATTTAAATGCTCTAGGGTTTTAATTATTAGCTAGGACTAACTATATATCTGAGGATGGTAAGAAGATATGAATATTAAAAATGTATCAAGATCCCAATGAATACTTTTCTTGACCTTTGAGGTAAACCTTGGATCCTGATGATTTATTATATAATGTTGTAATCCATGCATCCTTACCACTTCATTAATGTATATCCTATAAATTTGATCATGAGAGAAATTATATATAATATAAGCATAGTGTGTTTATCTTTTAGGGTTTCGCTAACATCCCCAATAGCAGTGTCACCATAACATATTGTGGGGATTCTGAGGAAAAAATCCATGTTGATGTTTTCCCATTAGGGTAATGGTTATAAAATCCCATTACACTCCTATCCCTCAGAATTGAAATCCTAGGATACCAACCACCAAGATACATACCCGACAATATATCTCATCATATTATCCTTCCAAAATTACTCTTTCATATCTCAATTAATCGTTTCACTTCAAGGATAAATAGAGAATGATGAAATAATATTCTTCTTCAATAAATCATAATATTTAAATCAAGTATGGATGAAACACATACAGGGTTGAATAACCTTATCATTCCACTAAAATAATGGTTGAACACTGGACCATTTCTAACCTTCTTTAATAACTCCAAAACATCCTTCTACACATCCTCAATCTACACAAGGATAAATATATTAACACTAATTTTTTGATGATTATATTTACACCCTTACTTCAATATTTCTAGATTCACTCTCTTGAAATATAAAAATATCAGACCTTTTTTTGATCCTCATCACATTTAAGCTTGTATGATTCTTTTAACTCAAAGAATCAACCAACAACTTTACAAGGTGTTAATGTATTGAAAATTCGTCATTTTTAATCATCTCTAAACATATTCTCTGGAATATATTCATCTCTTTTTTGGGTGAATATAAAATTTAAAATTTTATGATTCATATATTGTTCTCATATTTCTCATTAATTAAAATTCTTTAATATATTCAAAGAAAAAATTACTACATATAACTCTAAATCATGAGTTGGGAAAATTTACTAATGAAATATCAAATATCATGTGGCATATGGTGTCACCATATCATTACACAATATTATTGGTCCCAATATCTTCGTAGATGAATCAAAATATATTACAAACCATTCTCTATAGTAGGGTAACATAATGTAATTGCACGGAATAACCTTCTCTTTAGTGCCTTGAAGTTTTATTCACATTACACTATCAAGGGGAACATTTCTTCCTTTAGAGTTAAAGTGGATAGTGTATTAGATATTATATGATATTATCCAAAAATATAGAATAATATCCCTCCAAATGAGGATAAAATCAATATTCGTAAGAAAAAAACTATATCGTCAAAAAATTATCACAAACTCACCATAAAAAATATCGTTATGTTTATATACAAAAGGAGACCTTTTTTTTGAATTTTTCCCTAAAAGTGTAAATGTAATATTTTAGAATAAGTGTGCACAACATTATTAAACTAATTTTTAAAAAATACCATTTTATGCATTAAACAATATTTATTCATATATAATGCCTATAAAAATACTATATGAATGATAAAATATTTTATTGAATTTATTATATAATAATATAATTTAAATAATTAACCCAGAGTGTTTACATTAAATTATTATGATAAAAACATAAAAAACACATAAAATTAGTTTCTTCTCAAAAAAATTTCTTTAGAAATTATTTTTATTTTTATTTATTATTAATTAAATAACAAAAAATTAAATTTATACATGTGTAAATAAATAATTTTGATAATATATTTTTTAATATTCTCAACCATAAATTTCAAAAATTTTCTTATAATGATATACTATATTAATGTTTATTTAGAATTATAGTTTCACTTATATTGAACTATCTAAGAAATTAAATTAATTTTAAAAAAATAGATATACCATAAAATATTGGGGGTGAACATTGTACCCTAATTAAACTGAATTTTTCCATTGAAATTCTCTGACAATAATTTAATCAAATGAAAATATACATTTTTATTCTCATCATTAGGTTCTCACAAAGCTTCTTAAAATTTCAAATTCCTCTAAAGACCATTAACCGTGTTAGTATCATTGTTCTATTGTAATTTATCACTACCATCCAAGATTCCTAGTGGTTGTTCCTCAGTAGAGATATCAATCTCTAATGGAAAAAACCATTGTGTTTAGTATAAATGATCGATCATGTTTTCAATTCCTTATATGTGAATCATGGAACATATCATGAACATGATATAGGTTTAGGGGATGTTCTGAAGGATAATCTCACATCCCTACTGAATCAAGAATCCTAAGAAGGAAAATATTGCTAAGGATTAGAATTTTATTATTTTGGAATATCCTTACTGTATTCCATAGATAAATGCATAGATAAAACATCTCACCAGCATTGAATTCCATAGACACAGATGTTTGTCAGTAAAACTTTTCTACCAACTATAAATCTCTATGTTTTTCTTTTTAATGGCCCTGAATTTATATTCAATTTTTTAGCTATCATAGGCACCTATAGATTTAATTTTCTATTATCATCCTAGAATTTTGATTTCATACACTTATTTATATATATGACTTCATAGGGAGCCATTTGAATATTGAATTGAAATGTTTCATTGAAATAAAACTCAACTAGAAGAAGGTGATGATACCATATTTATTTGAAATCCATATAATAAGATATATTCATATTATCTAGGGTCTGAATGTTCATCAAGTACTTACTATATATATCTGAGTATGGTATGATTATTTGAATCTTAAAATGTATCAAGATCCTACTAAATACTTATCTAGACCTATTATGAAAACCTCAAATCAGTATAATTTTTAATATAATGTTTTAATACATGAATACTTACCGATTATTTAATGTATATCCTAAAATTTTGATGAATGGTGAATTTATATCTAATTGTAAATGGGTGTATTGATTTTTTTGGAGATCACCAACAACCCCAATAGCATCATCACCTTTAGATTTTGTGGGGACTCTGATGAAAACATACAGGTTGATGTTCTCACTTTTCCAATATAGTTTTTTTAATAGTTATAAAATCCCATTACACTAATTTCCCTTGCAATTGACATGCTAATATACCATGCACTGAGATACATACCCTCCAATATCTCCATTTTTATTGTCCCTTCAAAAAGACTCTTTTATATCTCAATACATATTTTTCACGTCAAGGATAAATAGAGGATGATAAAATATGAGTCATATACAAAAACTATTTTCATTCAAATCATGTATTGATGAAACACATACAAGGGTAATTATCCTGAACATTCCATTGAAAAATTGGTTGAACATTAGACCATTTCAATCCATCTTTAACTATTGCAAAAAATCCTTCTTCACCTCCTTAATCATCACAAGAAAAAATATATGATCACTAATTTTTTAAAGATAATATTTCACCACATCCTTAAATATTTCTAGATTCATTATCTTAAAATGTAAATATATCAAATCTTTTTTGATCCTCATCATAGATAAGCTTGCAATATTCCTTTAACTCAAAGAATCAACAACTTTTTTCGCTTATCCAATATGTTAATGTATTAACAATTCAAAATAATTAATCATATCCAAACATATTCTATAGAATATATTTATCACATTTTTAGTTAATATAATTTTTTTGATTTGTATATTTATCACATATGTCTCAATAATTATAACGATTTAATATATTTGAGTAAAAAATTACCACATTTTACTTTGAATCATAAGTTGGGATATTTAACTCACGAACCATAAACTATCAGGTGGCCTATAGTATCACCGTATAATTCTATAATAGAATTGATCCCAAATCCTTCTTCGATACATCACAATATATTACTATCCTTTATCCATTATAGGGTAATGTAATCTAGGTGCACTGAATAACCATCCCTTTAGTTCCTTGAAATTTTATTCATATTATCATGTCAATGAGAACGTTTCTTCATTTCAATATAACTTATTCAGTGTATTAGATAGTTCAATGAGATAATAAAAAATTATTAAATATTATCCATGAAAATGATGAAAAAATATCAAGATTCATAAAATATAACTATGTCATAAAATTCAAAAAAAAATCACCTTAATAAATGGTCTACATGTTCATATAAAAACAAATACATTTTTTTGAATTTCTTTTCTTATAGTGTAAATTAATTATTCTAGAATATTTTCACACAATATGATGAAAATGATTTTAAAAAAAATGCAGTTTTTAGCATAAAACATGATTTATTCATATCTGATGCCTAAGAAGAAATATTATATGAATTATAAAATATGTTATTTAATTTATAATATAGTAATTTAATTTAAATAATTCACTAAGAGTGTTTACATAAATTATTATGATAAAATCATATTACATAGAAAAAATCAGTTTTTTTTGAAAAACTTTTCTTTTATATCCAAATTCTATAATTTTTTTTATAATTTATTAAGAAAATAATAATTTTGTACAATTTTAAATAATATAATTTTGATAATTTTGTTGTTAATATTCTCACCCAGAAATTTAAATTTTATTAAATTATATATTATATTAAAGTTCATTTATAATTAGAGATCAAGGAATATTATACTATCTATGAGATTAAATTTAAATTGAAAAATTGAAATATATCATAAAATATTTGGGATCAACATTATAACCTAATTTAACAAAATTTTTCCATATAAATTACATTAGACTAATTTATACAAACAAAAATAGTTATGTTTCTTCATATCCTCATGTTATCACATTTCATCTTCAAATTTCTAAATCCTCTTGAGTTCTATAACCAATATAGTATCATTGTTTTTGTAATTTATCACAAAAATCGAAGAATCATTGCATGTGATTGTCATATGAAATATCTAACTCTAATAGTAAAACCTCTATGTTTTGTATATATGATGGATCAAGTTTCTACTTCCTAAAGTGTGAAACATGGAACACATCATGAAATTGATAGAGGTTCAGGGGATGTGCCAAAAGATAATCTCACATATCTAATGAATCAAGAATCGATAAAGTAAAAATAGAGCAAGGGAATATATTTCCATTATTTTTGAATCTCATTACGTTCTTCCAAAAAAAAATTATATAAAAAACATCTCACCAACTTCAAATTACATATCATACAAATGATTGTCTCCAAAACATTTCCATCAACTTAAAGAATCCATGATATTATTTTAATGACTTTGTATTTTTCTTATATTTTCTTAGATATCATAGTTTATAGTAGATTTAGTTTACTATCACCATCCTATAATGTTGATTTTATACACTTATTTTCATAGAAAACCTCATAGGGAGCCATTTTAATGATGAATTAAAAGTTTTCGTTGAAATAAAACACAACTAGAGTAAAGTGATTATCCCAAATGTATTTTAAATCCATATAATAAGATATTTTAACATAATATAGGGATGTATTTTGTATCTTGGTTATACTATATTTCTGATGATGGTAAGAATTTTTTAATCTTAAAAATTTATCATGGTCCTATTGAATACTTATCTAGACCTGTGAGGTAATCCTCTGATCCTGATGAGTTATAATATAATGTTTCACTCCATGCATACTAACTAATTCATTTATGTATATCTTAGAAATTTGATGAAGTGGCAAATTATATCTAATTGAAACATATTGTATTGATTTTTTATGAGTTCAAAAACAAAAAAAAAATGATTTTTCACATTTAGATATTGTGGGGATTTGGATGAAAAAAAATCATTTTTCTGGTTTCTCACTTCCATTATATTTTGGTTAATGGTTATAAAATCCCCATAAACTCTTGTCCCACAAAATTGAAATAAAAATATACCAAGAACTGTGATACATACCCTACAGTATCTCCCTTTATATTGTCCCTCCAAAAATACACTTTCAGATCTCAATAAATATTTTCACTTCAAAGATAAATAGATAATGATGAAATATGAGTCTTATCTAATAAATACTATATTTCAAATAAAGTATTGATTAAACACATACAAGGTTCATTAGACTTATAATTTCATTTCAATAATGGTTGATCATTTGATCATTTATAATATTGTTCAACAATTCCACAACTTATATCAACCAGTCCATAATCCTCACATGAATAAATGTTTGAACACTATTTTTTTTAAGACAATATTTCCACCCTTACATTAATATTTTATGATTCAATATCTTGAAATATAAAAATATCATATCCGTTTTGATCCTGATCATCGATAAGCTTTCATGATTCCTTTAACTCAAAGCATCAACGACCTTTTTCTTGTTACAAAGGTGTTAATGTATTGAATATTCCAAATAATTAATCATCTCTAACCATATTTTCAAGAATATATTCATCTCTTTTTGAGTTAATATGAAATTTAATACTTTATGATTTTTATATTTATCATATATTTCTCAATAATTTTAATTTTATAATATATTTAATGGAAAACATTTCTCATATTTCTCCAAATCACAATTTGGGATATTTTACTGATGAATGTTCAACTATCATGGGACCTTTGGTATCACCATATCATTCTACAACATAATCCAACCCAATTCCTTCTTCGATGAAACACAATATATCACAAAACCTTCTCCATTGTAGGGTAATGTAATCTAGGTGAGAAGAGTAACCTACACATTATTTTATTGAATTTTATTTACATTATTCTATTTAGGGGATCATTGATTCAATTCAAGTTTACACGGATACTATGTTATATAATTTTGAGAGATTATCCGCAAATCTTCAGTATTATCCATCCAAATTAAAAAAAATATTTATAATAAAATATCTGGGATAGAAAATTCTAAAGAACCAATATTCACAAAATATTGACATGTTGATATAAAATATAAGACATTTTCTTTTATAAAAGTGGAAACGTATTATTTTAGAATATGTGTGCATAACACGATGAATCTAGTTTTTATAATATATATATATATATTTTTTAAGAGTAAATCATGATTTATTCATATTTGATGCCTAGAAACAAAATAATATGAATGATAAAATACTTTTATTGAATTTATAATCTAATATTTTAATTAAAATGATACAACTATATTTTTTACATTAAATTATGAAGATAGAAAGATATTACACACAAAAGAAGGATTTTCTAAAAAACATTTCTTTTAGATTCAAATGTTTTTTTATTTTCATGTATAATTAATTGAAAAAAATTTAATTTTATACACTTGTAGATAATATAATTTTGATAATTTTGTTATTAATAATTTCACTAGCCATTTAACAAATTTTTTTTAGTGATATTACCTATTACAGTTAACTTAGAATTAGAGTTTCATATATATTGAACTATCTTAGAGATTAAATTTATTTATCAAAAACAGATATATCAGAAATTAATTTGGGTAAAAGTAATAATTTCATTAAAATGATTTTTTCTATTGAAATTAAATTACACTAATTTAAGAAAATGAAAATATCTCTATTTCTTCATAAACTCAGGTTCTTACATAAAATCTTCAAATTTATAATTCCTCTAGAAATCTTTTTCCATGTGAGTATCATTTTTATATTGTAATTTATCAATACAATCCAATATTTCTCGTGGTTGTTCCTCATAAAAAATATCAAGCTGTAATTATAAAACCTATGAGTTATGTATATATGATGGATGAAGTTTATACTTCCTCAAGTGTGAAACCCGGAACACATCATGAACTTGAGAGAGGTTCATGGGATGTAGAAAAGGGGAATCTCATATCCAAACTCAATCAAGAATCCCAAAATGGAAAATTTATCTAGGGATTATATTTCACATATTTTTGAATATCATTATCTACCTCCATAGAGAAATTCATAGAAAAAACCTCTCACCAACTTTAAATTCCATATCACACTAATGATTATTAGCATAACTTTTCTATCAAATCTATGCTTCCCAAATGTTAATTATAATGGATATCACTTCTCCTTCAATTTGATTAGATTGCTTATTACATAATATATTTTATTCTCTATTATCATCTTATGTTTTTGATGGTATACTCTACTTTCCATAGAGGACATCATAGGGATACAATTAAATTCTATAATGAATGTTATCATTGAAATAAAAATAAACTGGAGGATAGTGATGATCCCTAGTATATTTTAAATCAATAAAATATGATATTTTCATATTATCTAGGGTTTGGATTGTTATACTAGACTAATTATATATCTGAAGATAGTCAGAATATTTAAACATAATAATTTATCAATATCCTACTAAATACTTCTCCTGAAATGTGGGGTAAACCTCTGATCTGGATGAGTTATTATATAATGTCATACTATATACATACTTATGAATTATTTAATTTATATCCAAAACATTTTATCAATATAGAAAGTATATAAGATTTTAATGAAGTTTTTTTAAATTTTTTGGAGTTCGATGACAACCCCAATTACATTGTCACTTTTAGATATTATTGTGTTTCTGATGAAAAAATCCATGGTGATGTTTTCCCATTTCCATTCTAGTCTAGGTAGTGGTTATAAAATAAATTTTAACTCCTATCCCCCAAAATTGACATGCTTATATACCAAGCACAGAGATACATACCCTAAAATATCTCTCTTCATATCATCCCTTTGAAAATACCCTTTGAGATCTCAATACATCTTTTTTTACTTCAAGGATAAATAGATAATGATGAAATATGAGTATTATACAAAAAAAACATATATATCAAATCATGTATGGATGAAGCACATATGGTTCATTATCCTTATCATTCCATTGAAATAATTTTTGAATATTGTTCTATTTATAACCTTCTTCACCAATTCCAAAACATCCTTCAGGACCTCCTTAATCCTCACAAGGATAAATGTTTGAACATTAAATTTTTCAACATAATATTCCAAAAATTAAATATTTATATATTATTTCTATTTAAATATAAAAATAGATGATATTTTTTTATCCTTATCATATATAGGCTTTTATGATTCCATTAACTCAATGAATTAACCACCTTTTTCACTTCACTAAGTTGTTAATGTATTTAAAATTCATAATCATTAATCATCTCCAACAATATTGTATGAAATATATTCATCTTTTTTTTGAGTGAATATAAAATATAATATTTTATGAATCATATATTTATCTCATATTTCTCAATAATTATAATAATTTTATATATTTAATGAAAAAATTACCACATATAACTCCAAATTAGGAGTCGGGTAATTTTACTCAAGAACCTTCGAATACCATGAGGCCTATGTTATCAACATTTCATTTATCAATGGAATTCATCACCATTCCAACATTGATACACCATTATATATTAAAAAACCTTTTTGTATTGTGGGGTAATATAATCCCCACACACTGAATAACTTTATATTTCAGTTAATTGAAATTTTATTCACATTCATATGTCTAGGGGAACTTTTCTTCTTTTAAAGTTAACATGGTTATTGTATTAGATAGTTAAGATATATTCTCCTCAAATATTCAATAATATCCATTCGAATGAGGGAAGAAATTAGATATCATTCAAATAGTGTTTTGTGGATTTTTTTAAAAAAAATTCCACCTTTGATGGATCCACCAATATACCCATTATTGAGATTATATGACCCAAAAATGAAATATTATGTTGGAAAAATTAATACAATGTAAATTTTACTTACATATTCTACTTCTTTATGATGTTTAGATGAATCATCTAGGGATTTTCATTATGCTCCATGCACATTAAATATATAATAATATTATCCACAGTGTCTATGAAAAATTTATCAAGGTAATATCATAAGAATATATTCATTAAATCCATGAAGATAGGAGGAGAATTAGTATTTACAAATTTGAAAATAAAATATTCATGTTTTAAATTCCATGTATAGAATGTTATCTAGAGTATATAATCCTTATTAACCCAAAATTTATGATATCTAGAAAAAAGGTAAATGTTGGAAATGTATTGATCTCTCTAAAATTTATCAAAAAAGTATTAAATATGGGATAGAGGATACCTATTATTGATTGTGATCTCATTCGGTTCGGGATTGTCAATTTATAATCACATTGATTGATTAATATTTTTATAAAAAAGAACAGGTTCACCCAACGTAACACCCTATGATGAATAAAAAACCTTTCAAGAATCCCCTATATTTTCCTCTTTAATTTCAAAAACATAATCAATTCCATTCTATACTGACTATTTGAAATGGGTCTAACACTAGGTCTGAGTTATGTTGAGAACTAAACTACACGAATCAATGAATTATTGTGAAACAGTTTTTTAAATACATCAAAATAATTCCTCACAACTGGAAAATCAATGATACTTATATTCACCATAACTAAATAAGATAAAAACCTATTTTTAATAGAAATTAAGTCATATACAATGGTATTACTTTGTATTTCAAATTCACACATATCATCACACTGATATAAGAACAAATACTGGTTCAAAATATCAACCATTACTTCCCTTCATCAGCAATTGATGTTATATTTATGTATATAAATCTAGCTTGTGACTAATATAGAATCATATTCAAATAGATTTTGAATAACCACATTTATAGGAAGCACATTCTAACAAATATCAACATAAGAATAATCCTGGATATAAGAAGTAATTATCATTCCATTAGGGTGTTTTTGTAATAATTCATACTATAATTATTGAGTTGGTATTCTAATACGCCTAGAATATTATTTAGATATAAATGTGTTTTTATAAATAGAGTCAAATTAGACATTATCTATTCTTGGTTAGATGTGATGTTTAACATTCCCCATGTTGTTATCATAAATCTCATCAGAAATACAAATCACATGGGATTCCATTTGTATATTTGATTCATAAGATTTTGATGCTGATAATTATCATCAACCATTATATTTCAATAATAGTTATTATAATAACCATACCCCTGGTATTTGAAACACTAGAGTGTGGGAGGAGAATTCTATGTATATTTCTCTCAATTAAAATAATTAGATAACTTATATCTATCACATTGACAATTATCCAGTTAATATAAATTATGTTTTTTCTTATTCCATTTTCTAGTACTCTTAAGATAACTTACTGTATGTTTCTTTATTCACTTCAATCATGAATAAATGATCATATTCTTACCTATATTGTTTTTAGAGTTTCATTTGGTTTCTATCTATATTTTCTTATCAAAATCAAGACATTGATAGGAAGGAACAATATCAATTTTCACCATGATATCACATTTATTTATTTCATCATTTATATTGATGTATCTAATGAATAACACCTTTTAAATTATTGGTTTTAAGACACTGATGAATATATCATCCTTTTCTTCAGGTTGGATGATAATACCTAGAGAATACCTCAAAAGACTTATAGAATTCTCCTCATAGGTTCCAAGAGATTTATCATCTTTCTACCATATCTTAAGGAATTCATTCATGATGTTAAGAAAATGAATAAGAGGAAACTATTTACTAAAAAATAATATATTAAACAAATCACATTATGTGGAGTCAAATTGTTTCATTTCCTTATGTTCTTGATAAGATTCCACCATTTATATGTTTAACCCTCCAAGAGATATTTAGCTGAATTAAAATTTCATTTTATAAGTATTAGTTAACATAAAATATGTTTTCAATGGTACTGGTCCATTTTTAGTAACTAGTGGATCAAAAGGCCCACTAAAAGAAAGTTGGTGTTGCCTCATGAATGGATCAATGGAATGTTTTCTCTACTATTCTCATTTTTAATATTATTAAAACTAAAATACTGAGTAAGGTTTATATATAGATAAATGATATTTTTATCCCCACTCTAATAACATTTGGTTTCCTAGGTAAAACATCTAATCATTTTCCGTCATAATTAGTATTAACAAGATTATTTTAGTTTCATCCATTGAATAAAATAAAACAATCATACTTTTAGAAAAAAAATTAATTGAAAACCATAATAATATTGAAAACTTATTTATATTATTTCTAAATCAAGGAAAAATATTTCAAATCTTAAACACATTAGGTTTAAGCTGGGACAGTCATAATCATTTAAGAATATTTAGTATTTTATCAAATACATATACAAATCCCCATCATTCTCACTAATGTTTTCCCCTCCCAATTTTCAAGGGTATCTATAAATTTCTTTGAAAACATATATAAAAACTCATACTTTTCACATATAGATATTAAATGTTATTAGATGATTTTTTATTACATAAAATTTCTATTGATGTTATACTAATATAGTTATAGTGATGTTGGAAACTTTTGTACATAAAACATAGCTAGAAACCTAACAAAATTATCTCTCACTATGTTATTCACAACTAGAACCCTTTATATACATATAATAATTAATAAAATTCATTATAACATAGGAGAAAAATATAAAAAATGATGATATCAAATACTCTATAAGGGTAATCAAGGTAGATATAAATGATTATTTAATCATAATATGATCATAATGGTATGATAACATGATAATGGAACTATAAAATGAGACCTTGTATATCAAAGGTCATAATCATGAGCCATAGAAAGAATCATGAAATTTCATAAAATGTGAATGACAACAAAATAAAATAATATAATCCATGAGGGGATAATGTTGGTATAAAAAATTGATTCATGGAATACAAATAGTAATAAGAAATTTATTTCCATAGTATCAATAGTTAACATAAATGAATATCATTTTAGGTAGGGATTACTCCCAAACAATTTTCGTAGTCAAGGTTCACTCCCAAAAAAATTAAAGTTGATAAAGACCCTTACTGAACTGGGTCCACTCCCTATTTTATTCTAGTTTATATAATGAGAAATACTTATTTATCAATCTCAATGGAGATATATATAATTTTTTGAAAGAATTAAATTAAAAAACATATATATGAGTTACATAGATTATAATATATTCATGATATCATAGACCTCTAAAAATAAATAGGTTTCATAACCATTTTATCATGTCATGACAATAAACAAAGAAAAAGATTCGTAAATACCATTTCATCATAATCATAAAACACCCAGATAAATAATATAGATTGTATCATATGATCATATCTTTTGTTAAGCTTAATAAATATTAAATAATTATATCTTAGTTGAAATACTCTTTTAAATATCAATAAGATCATTATATTTGAAAAATATCCTTTTTTTACATTTGAATCACATATTTTTAATATAAAAGTTTTCTAAATATTAAATAATGAAATTTATTTTATTATATCTTTTCGCATATATAAATTATGATTCAAATCAATGAGCAGTCATGATGATGTGGAATTTTATTCTTGTTTTATATTCTAAAAAAAATTCCTTCCACACATTGGTAAATTGTAAAAGAATAACCTCATTGAGAAAATGATAAGAAGATTTATTTTAAACCATTTTTATAACATTAAATAATTATTAAAAATAAATTTAAATATTCATGGGAGGGAATTATAACCAATCATCAGAACATTACAAAATTTTAAGAAATGGATGAAAAATGATCTTCAACAAAAGTAATAAATAAAGCTGGTTTTATCTCAGAGATATTATTTGGTGATATTGAGTACTTAAACATAAGAAAATATGAGTAAAATATATATTCCAATTAGAATAATATTTTAAAAGAAAATTAATTAGTTTCTTGAGGGATATCTCATCATATTTCATCCTAAAAAACTTAGTGACAAACAATATTGATAAAAAAAGTACATTATAACATATAACCATTTCTCCTTTAGAAACATTTAAATAATAAGCCCTATGAATGAAATAACCATATATGGATATGAAAATCGCATAATTTTCATATTATTAATCAAAAATTACATTAATGTGTAGCATATAAACCTCATAAAGGAAATATTGTGTGAATATGGAATTTGTCTCACAAAAGTAAAATTTAAGAGAAAATCCTTTACTTCAAGTTACAATTTCCTCAAAAGAACTCTAATGTCAAAGATAATAAATTAATATTTATTATAAATAAATAATATAATCTTTAAAAAATATATAATATCATAAATTATCTACAAATATTATTTTAGCATCTATTTATTAATAATTGTTTTATTAAAATTGTTGTTTCTGGGTGTTATCTTTTTCTTTTTTTTCACAAGAGATTATGTATGGTAGTTTAATTAAATGTAGTCGGGTTGTGATTACATAATATATATAGTCTTAATAATGATATAAATAATATAAAATTTCAATATATATATATATTTTGAGTCATCCAAAATGTATAAAGATAGAAAAATTAATTATACCATTCATGGAGATGATAAGCTATACAAACACACGAAATTTGATTTAATATTTCTATGGATGTAATTTAATAAAATTATCCCATTTTATTTCTTTAAAAAATAAATATTATAGCATATATATCGTATATTTTCCTTAAATATATCCTTATTACAATCTATGTAAACTGGAAATGAAAAACGAATCACATAGCTTTGTGGAGAATGAAGTCCACAAGTATGCACGAGCAACGTTATTAAATTCTATCAATGTGAATTATATGAAACTAGAAATGATATTATAATTATAGAATTATAATTATGTTTCTAATATAATATATATACTTTAAATAAATAATTACATCGCACTCTAAGAGGCATTGATGGAAAATGAATTAAATCAGTTAATGAGGTACTAGTCCTCCAAACACATAATGAACAATTTCATTTTACTTTTTATGGAAGAGGAGATTGATATATGTTATACCATGGAAATAAAAAAATATATGTATATGATATATATTTGTGTTATTATATTGTAATTATTATGAAATAATTTAATGTGGTCAAAGTAGTAGTAAAAAAATTTGGCGTTTGGTGAATAAAATTATCTCTACTTATAAAAAACTCATTTGGATGTATTATTAAGAACATTAGTGGTGGTATCCTCCAAGAAAAAAAATATACCTAATTTAGAAAAATATTTTCAAGGGAGAATTTTTTTTTGGATCTAAATTTCCCCAGTGGTATGAAAATGTGAGGGTATAATGTTCCATTTTTAGTTGAGGAGAGTGTCTCGCTTATAAATTTATAATGTTTTCAAATAATTTCATGAACTATTCTTGGAGAAATGGAACCATGATATCTCATATTAATAAGATGATATTGTAAGGGATGGAATAATACAAAAAAATTGTATTTCATAATGTGGTTAGGTCATTTTAGCCATTATCATTATTGATTAACTCCAGACAAACATGTTTTTACTTTAATTGTGATAACAATTTTCTATTCCTTTAAAAATTAAATATGAAAAACATAATATGAACTTGTTTATTAATATTAATTTCCTAAATTAAAAGTGTGGAATCCATTTTATCAAATTATATTCACATAATATAAATAATTTAATTTATATTTAAACCAAACAATACGTCAAAATGCATTTTTCCAAATAAAATGTTTTATTAAGTACAATATTTTTTTTATATCAAATTTAAACTTAAATTTTATTACAATTACTATAAAATTTTTTATTCTTTAAATATATAAATATTTTTTAGTAAAAATTGTAATTATTCACTCTTTATCCAAAAAAATTAATTTATAGAAAATTATCAAAAATTAACACTATGATAAATTTGAAATTTTTATTTAAAAAATTATGTTCATTTTTCAAAAAAATATATTATTAATGTGTAAAAAATTTAAATTAATTCTAAAAAACATGACACCATGTTTTTAGAAACATACACACTTTATGATTAAAACATAATTATTCTTATCCCATTAAAAAAACAAATTAATTATAAATTTTTTAACATTAAAAATAATATAATATCTTTAATAAAATCATACCCCAATAATTATTAATATAATTTAATATTATAAAATAAAATATCTTACATAAATACTGATTATCATAAGAATATTTATTTTACATTTAAATGATATTTATTTGTATTTAAAATTAATTGATAAACAAATAATTTAATTTGTGCATCTATAAACCATGTAATTTTCATAATTTAGTTTTTTTATTCATTTAATCAAATTTAAAAACTATTAATTAATGTTATATAATAATATAATTTTTCTAGTCTTGGGGTTGTGTGTACCATAAGCTATTGAAGAGATTATATTAATTTATAAAAAAATATCATAAAATATCAAGGTGTTTCATGGAAATTAAATTTATTTTAGAAATAATGGTTTTTATCATTATCCACTCATGGTATAATTTTAGAACAACATGTATTTTTGGTATTATAATTGCTAATGAAAAAAGACAAGGGTTATTGAGGATAAATGAAGAATACCACCATTAAAGACATGAGAACATGTAACAGATTACACTATCACTATCATTGATGTGTATCATGAAAATGATGTGTAGAGAGGTTAAATAATGATTCATTCAAGATTTAAAAATATCATAATTTATTCTAGTTTTACACATTTATTCTTATCAAATTGATCCCATGGAATTTTCAAAATCCACCAAATGACATGGAGGTTTTTTATTGTACTTTTACCATGTGCTTCAGTCATATAATCATAATTTTATAACTATATAAAAAAAATTTAATTTGGGGAAGATATTAGTGGAATAATAATTATTCACCATTTGGTATAATTATGGGCACAAATATCTGTAGATAATTTTATTTTATATAAATAAAATATCAACTTTTGGGAGATGGAAATCTCATTCCATATCCCAAACAATCCTAATATTCAATAAATGTGTGATTTGAATTATGAATCAAAATTATATAATCTATCTCATGTATATATATTATCACCTCATGGGAGAGAATATATGGGTCAAAAAATTTGTGACAATGGAAAGAACCATCCATAATTGAATGATTACTATAATTAAATATTTTAATTTATTCTCTAAAGAGTTTCTAGATCATTCTCTTTATCAGATTACAAAAATCCCAATAAAAATACACTCAGATTAATTCTAATATCCAAGACTCATAAGAAAATTACACCCATTAAAATGAATTTTTTGAAGTAGAAACTAAATGAAAAATTGGGACATGGTTTTTTATTCACTAACTCGTTATAATAGGGTTCATTATTTGATTTTTCAAAAGTTTAATGGGTTATTTAATATTTTCATTTTTGGTCCCAGTAGAGTACTCCATAGGGGGGGGGGGTGAATTGAGTATCTATAAAAATTTCTATTTGAAAAGTATTCTTAAAATGTTCCCTTATAAATAATAAATACAGCACAATTCATCAAAGTAATAGGGTTATGATTGTTTGACTATTTAAATAACTTCTCAAAAGATTCATTAATTCTCAGTAATCTTAATATCAGTTATTAACATTACTTTTGAAGCATTTCAGATAAGGGAAAACAATTTTAACCTCTTTCAATGATTAACATTCAATGTAAATCTGGTGATTTTTGAATTATATAGTAAAACAGAGAAAACTAAATTAAACAACACATCCGATATAAAACAAGTGGTTAAGTCTCATGATGAGACATAATCCCCTCCACTTGGTGATCACCTTACACCAAGTAGTTTATATTAATTAACATGATCGACACCCTAGATCGGGGTAAACAATAGTGCACAAGACTATGAAGGTCACATGACCCCTTCAATAGTTCTTTGTGGGTATGAACTACTAGTTCACACAGGGGCCTATTCTACACTTATCTATGGGAATAAAAAAGTGTAAAATAATATTAGAGGAAAGATATCTTGTATCCTTCAGTTTATTGCAGGAGACAGTTTGTGTTTTTATACAGACAGACCCACACTGCTCAAAAGCTAAAAAAATAATACACAATAGAAAAAAGATTATGAAATAAGGTTAGAAGTACTCTGAGTATTATTTTTTACAGCTCCAAACTTCTAGGATGAACCAGATGTAAGAATCAGGTTATCTAGAGAGAAACAAAGTATCACAAGTCTGATGCTTTGGTTTCTAGTTAGATCTGTATCATGTTCTTCAAGGAGTTAGTATTTCAAATATGTTCTTGACTCTAGTCTATGTTATCCTAGATTTTTGGATTCGACAATGCTTTGTGTGTTCTTCAGATGTATTGACTTTCATGTGTCGGTCCTTTTCTATAGAATGATCATTCGTTTTCGTTATCACGCATCTTGGTTTTTGGGACACAAACCACTTCTTATTATTGGAGTGCATGTGTTGTAGCAAAAAAGATGCATGTATTGTGAACCTCGTAGCTCTTACTATCAGGTGACATGTCTAAAATGAAATATTAATTATATCAGTATATTTAAAAGACTCAAATATGAAAATTATAAATTAAATTGAAAATAAAAAAATAGATTAAATAATGATGTCACTCTCTGTCTGGAAACATTGTCAGTAGGAAACAGTGTCTCATTGAAATAGTGTCTCCTTCTTTTCATTTGAGCAGTGAGACAGTTATGGTGGCATAGATGTATAGATATCAGGAACCGGTAGCACAAATGTGGTGTTAGGATCACAGTGTCTTGTCCTTTTCCAAACATCAAACTGTGTCTCGACAAGGAACCGGTGTCATAGACTTCAACAAATATGAAATTGGTTTCGGTGTCTGGTCACGATCTCTAGGTCACTGTGTCTGGTCATGGTGTCTGGGTCACAGTGTTCAGTCACTATGTCTGGGTCACGGTGCCTGGTCACAGTGTATGGGTCGTGTTATCTGGTCATGGTGTTGGGTCACAATTCCTGGGTCATAGTGTCGGGTAATGGTGTCTGGGTCATAGTGTCTGGTCATAGTGTCTGGGTCACGGTGTCTCATCATGGTTTCTGGGTCATGGTTTCTGGTCACGTTGTGTGGGTCCTCTTCCATAAAAACATAATCGTTGGTAGTCTAACAGTTTCTCAGACTTATCCAAATATCTATATAAATACCTAAACAGTGATATTCATACAATGGATTTGCGTTAATCATTTTTCTAGGAAATCCATTTTAATAGAAATTAAAAATAGTTTACAATAATTAAACATATCACATAAGTTCTAGGATAGTTTTATTTAAAACATACATAAACCAACCATCTTTACACATGATATGTGACAGATTAAATAGTATTGATAAGATTTAAAAAATATATAGTATTTTTGATCATCAAAACATGATTAACACATGGGGTGTCCAACAATATACCCTTTTTGATGATCAACAATTGTGTGAGTGAGATATATGGTCTCAGTGAATGTGTCTCTCCCTTAGTGTCCATATAGAGTGCATATATATCCCCCTTTTGGGATTATCGAAAAGAGTACAGAATTAACTAAGATAGGAGACAAGAAAAGTTCACAGTGAGTTATATTAATAAAGAGGTGTCATTATAATATATAAGAAAAAAAATTAAAAAATTATCCTTGTCAAAAGATAGTTTTCACTGTTCTTCAACACCGGTAGTCTTCTCTTTTCCCTTGGTAGCATCATCACTAGATGTCACAAGAGAAGATTTAGAAGTGGAAGAAGGAAGTGAAGAAACTAATATAGAAGGTAGAGAGAGACATTCAAAAATTGATGGGGCCAAGGTTGGTGTAGAGGATGACAAAGGTAATTTTTGGTCAAGGATAATAGCTCTGATCTGACTTAGATCCTAAGAGACAGACATAGAAGTTAAGGAAATGGTAGGGAATAAGTCAGAAGGCAAACCAAGTCGCAAGGGTGCAACTATAAGAGCCACAATAGCAGTGCTCCTCACATGAAGATATGGCCTCAATATCTTTATGAAGTCAGCAATAATCTCACCACCATACTTCATCACTTTCTCAAAGTCATCCTTATTCTCCATGAACATGTCCAACAAGGGAGTGAAAACTTTTAGCTTCTGAACATGAGTTTTGAATGATTGAGTGATAGGATAGATTTTCATATTCTATACAAGGTACATGAAATGGTTTTTCATTTCATGCTTAGATAAAATCCCGTTGAAGTATAAATCCACCTTCTTCATAATTTTTTCTTCTGCATCATTTGAAATATTGTAATGAAGTCTTGCCAGATATTGAACTGTATCACTATTCTTGACAACCACATAAAGAGAATCTTTTTCAAATCCATTAAGAACAGATTGATGTTCTTTATTAACAACTTTTATAAGTAGATCATTGTCCAAGGAGGGTTGAGATGATTGTCCATAGGTACAAAAACTGTAACAACTAAAGAAAAAGACTTTAGTTGATGAAGATAATTCCGGAGACAATCCTTATACTCATATGTCAACTTTTTACGACCAATAACAAGCTCAAAAATCTCTTGAACAATTTTCTTGTTTCTTTCAGACACCTTGTTAGTTAAGGAAGTTAGTTTAGGTTGAATCATGAGGGCTTCTTCCAGTAGAATCTGACCACTAACATCCTCAATAGGATGAGAAACATGTTCTGGTCTTGAGTTCATCACTCTCTTCATATATTCAACCATACCTCTAAGAGAATTCACTTCATCATTGAGCTATTAGTTCTCAACTATGAATTTTTGAATTTAATGAAGCATTTTGGAAGAATCTTCCAAATAATATTCTCTAATAACAGAGCTTCATCTCTTTCAGTAAAGTTGGTCACAAGACCAGGTTGAGTGTTCAAGATCATTTTGACTCATGCCAATAAGGTATCTCTAAAGTCTTTCAAATCATACTTACTCACTATGGTAAAAAGTTCATCAGAATGATTAGGGATTGGAGATGATACATGCTCAGGTTCCTTTGCAGCTATAACATCAAGAGAAGATTCTTGCTTCAATTGAAACACAATTGAAAGAATTATACCTTTAACTGAGGCTTCCTTGGAATCATTTATAACAAAATAGCTAGGAATTTATACCATGTATCCATGGATCATGGATCAATTAGATTAGGCACATCAACAAGTTCTTGATTGGGGTGATGCTCCCTCTCAACAGGTACATCACTTACAAGAATAAGAGATTTATATCCTTTATCTATTTCCAATATTTCGTCCCCAACAACCTCACCCATTTCCTTTCTATGGAATTGAAAGGTTTTCTCTATTATTTCTTCAGAAGATGAGATAATATTAGGAAAATATTGTTCATCTAGATGTTCCTCAAAAGAAGATTTTTTCTCAAGAGATAGACCATCATCAAGATGTTATCATAGAATAGCCTTTCCCTAACACTAATAGAATACTCCTCTTTAGAACATGTTCTTTTTCCAGATCAAAAATCTATTTAGGGAAAAGTACTTCCTTCTCAATTAATAACTGAGGAGTAGGGGCACTATCTTACTCTTCCAAGATATTTTCCCCTATTGGTGGGAAAACATATTCTTCATCTTCCTCAATAGAATAGTCAACAATCTCATTTGGCTCCAAAACAAGATCAAAAATGTCCTTAGGTCTTGAAGAGTGCACAACCAGGATGACATTTTCATAGACCCTTTCATTTTCTTCTACCCATGCTTTTCTCCATGGATTCTAACTAAATTTAATTGTTTTCACTGTAACCTTTGAGAGAAAAAAAATCATCATCCTTAATGAATATTTCAACTAGCCTAATAATTCCTTTGGCATGATGCATAATAGATATTATCCTTGATTAGAACAGGGAGGTTGACATTGAGGTTTTATTTTTCAAATTACAAATATGATGTATATCATACTTGCATAGGTTGATCTTGTGTCCATTATTCCCAACATGTTAAAAAATACATCCTGATAATTGAGTGTATCAAATTCTATTTTTTGGAGACTGATCAAATTCTATACAAAAGTAAACAAATTTCAGGTTTTACCATCTAGATTAGCAGCAATATTTCTTCTCTTTGTTTCATTTCCAGTCATGCATCCCATAGATTATTCTAAACAAATATCACACATGGAGGTGGATGACCTCTATAGTAGTCCTAAAAAATACCCTCATGAGGTATCCTTAGGAATTCTACCCATAACCTCTATAATAAGGTGCATATTTTACCATTGATCTAACTTCTCAGAACCAAACCATCTTCTATATCAAAAGATAATTGAACAAACTGATAAAACTGAGTGACTAGCTTTGTGTAAATTGGAATTTTCTATTTTGTGAATCAATACAACCAACCTTTCTCTTTTAGTACCTTCAATAATAAATACCTACTTGATAGCAACCACTTTTTGAAAATTTCCTTCTTGGGTACCACTATTCTGTTCACCAGGTTCGGATTCAATAGATCTTCGAGTGCTATCTTCAGTGCTATTTTCATCTTCTTCTTTGATATTGGATTCTCAAGAGTTGATGATGATAGGATTTTCATTCTAGGCATTCAATTAAGGTTTGATAGAGAGATAAATGTTGAAGTAGGGGTTATGGTTTGAGAGAAGAGATCTCAGGTGAAGAATGAAATGGAAATTCTTTCATTTTTATCATTTATGGATGACAAGCGTCGCAAAAATAAAAAGCACCAGAAAGTAAAATAATAAAATAATTAATTACTATGATATGAGTTATAATATGTAAATAAAAATATAATGAATCTTGATGGTGAGACCATAATAGGGTTTTACAGTGAGACCAGAACAAGCTTTCATGGCGAGACCATAACTCTCTTTCACGGTGAGACCACAACGGGCTTTCACGGTTAGACCATCATAGGTTTTCATGGTGAGACCATAATTATGTGACTTTAAAATTATGCGACCATATTGTTTTAAATAGAAAATTTTATGATAGTAAACCATATAACTGTAAGATTTAGACAGTAATCTTAATATAGTGACTTTTGAAACTGTAAACTATGAAACAATAAGTTGTAAAACAATATACTTATTGCTTATGATTTATCATTCCCAATTAATATATGATATAATCTATTCGTTCAGAATTTAATGTTTTGGTCAATATATATTTTAGATGATATTCAGTTCTAATTAATTCCATAGTGATATCACCTTTTTGATAATGATATCTCAAAAAGTGACGTCTTACATCAATATGTTTTTTCCTAGAGTGTGAAACATGAGTTTTTGAGATGTTATAGGACTTGTATTGTCACAATTTATAGGTACATGCCAAAATTGATATCTATAATCTATTAATGTGTGTTTCATCAACATAATTTGTGCACAACAACTACCAGCTACTATACACTCATCTTCAGAAGTAGATAATGCAACATAATTTTGTTTTTTTAGTACACCATGATAACAGTGACATGGCTAAAAAGTAACATGTTCCATAGCTTATTTTACTATCTTACTTACAACCATTGAAGTCATCGTTATGATAAAAAACTAACTCAAATGATTGTGCTCTGGGATAAAATTTTCCTTGATTGGGTGTTTGCTTGATGTATTTGAAAATTCTATTAACTATATTTAAATGAGATTCCTTAGGGTTTTATTTAAAATGAGCATACATACATACACTAAACATAATGTCAGGTCAACTTTGAGTTAAGTAGAGTAAGCTTCCAATAATTCCTCTGTAAGTGGTTTGATCAACAGATTTTCCATCTTCATCAACATCCAACTTACACGTAGTACTCATTGGAGTGACACTACTTTTAGTGCTATCCAATCTAAATCATTTTAGAAGATCTACAATATATATTCATTGATTTTAAATAATACCATCATTATTTTTAAAGATTTGAAATCCAAGAAAGAATTTTAGTTCACCCATTAAACTCATTTCAAATTATTTATTCATCATTTTAGAAAATTTGATACATAATGAATTTCTTGAAGATCAAAAGATAATATCATCTATATAAATTTGAACAACTAATACATCATTGGATATTAGTTTTATAAAATGGGTAAGATCATCTATTCATTTTTTAAAACGTTTGGAAATAAGAAAATTACTTAATATATCATACAAATCTCTTGGATTTTGTTTTAAACCAAATAAATCTTTTGATAGTTTAAAAAAATGATTTAGAAAATGAGGATTTGTAAAACTAGGGGGTTTCTCAACAAAGACATCTCCAAATATATACCCATTTAGGAATGCACTTTTAACATCCATTTGATTTAGTTTAAAATTCATATGTGAAGCATAAGGAAGAAGAATTCTGATGGCTTTAAGTCTAGTTACTAGTGAAAAGGTTTCATCGTAGTCAATTTTTTATTCTTGACTATAGGTTTGTGAACCCCTTCTATGTATGTTTCTAACTATGTTACCAACTTCATCTATTTTATTTCTAAACACCCACATAGTACCTATGGTTAATATGTCTTTGGTTCTGTTAACAAGTTTCCAAATTTTTTTTCTTTAAAACTGATTAAGTTATTAATGTATATCCATCACCCAAAATTCTTCATTAATAGAATCATTAATGTGTTTAGTTTTGTGTTGTGATAATAAGACTTGATGTTCAACCTAATCTCTATGAGAAACTCTACTTTGAGTTCCTTTATATAAATATCCAACAACTATATGTAAAGGATGGTTCTGAAGAGTTCTAACAGCTCTTGAAAATGAAGGACTAGTGATTTTAAGTTCTTCAATAGGTTTAGGTTCATTATGTCAAAAAATATGAAGAATTTATAGAATATGATGTTTTAACAGATTCCTTTATAGGATGGTTAGAGGATTTTTTATTGATGTCCATATTTGACATATCATCCTCTAGGTTCTCTATAGAGGTCTTAGGCTCAGGAGGATCTATTTCATCAAATTTTACATGGATAGATTCTTCCACACATTTTTTTCCTCTGTTAAACACTAGAAAAGATTTACTAGAGATTGAATATCCTAGAAATATTCCTTCATCACTATTGGATTCAAATTTTTATAGATATTCCTTAGTATTAAATATATAAACATTGCAACGAAAAAAATTGGAGTAACTAACTTTGGGTGTTCTAATGTCCCAAAACTCATATAGATTTATTTTAGGAATGGATCTAATCATTACGCTTTTGATAATATAGCTTGCTGTATTTATAGATTTAGCCCCATATTAAATAGTTAGGTCATATTCCCTAATCATGGTTCTATAAATTTCATGCACGGTTATATTTATTCTTTATATAACTAAATTTTGTTGAGGTGTTCTTGGGGCAGATAAATTTTCAATATAGCCATTTTTGAGAAAAAATATTCAAAATCATGATTTTTCATACTCACAACCATGATCACTTCTTTAGGATTTAATTCTATGTCCACTATGATTTTCTACAGTTTTGGAATATTTGGGGAAATTAGAGAAAGCTTCACTTTTGTGAGCTAAAAAGAAAGTCCAAGTACATCTACAAAAGTCATCTACAAGAACATAAACACAGTGCTTCCCATTTAAAAAAGAAACTCAAGATGGTCTATTCAAATCCATGTGATCCTATTCAAGAGGTCGAGAAGTTGACAATATTTTCTTTGGTTTAAATGAAATTTTGTGTTGCTTCTCTTTTTACAAGGTTTAAACACTTTATCATTTGGAAACACATGTTTGGGTTTGTCTTTGACTAAGATTTATCTAGTCACCTTTCTAAGGGAGTGGATATTTCAGTTTTATAGTCTCCTATTCCAATGCCAAGACTCTTTGTGAAATACAATTAAACATGAATCATCTTACGAGGCTAAATAATCTATGTTATCCAAGTATACATTTTCATTTCTTAATATATAAAATACAAATTCAATTTTAGACTTAAAAACATTACCAGCATCATTTTCAAATTTAAAATGTAATCAATCATCACATAGTTGTAAAATACTAAGTAGATTATATTTCAATCAATCAAAAAACATACATTGTAAATTAAAACTAAAATAGTGTAACTGATTCGGACAATGCCAATGATTTTTTCCTTTGGAATTGTCACTAAAGGTGACATGTACACCATCAATTTTTATTAAGTTCTTGAATCATGAATAATCCCCTATCTTGTTTCTTGAAAACCCAATGTTCCAGTATCATAAGCTTTTATAAATGCTCTTTATGATGCTTCCCTACGAAATAGACAAATAAAAAGAGAATTTGGTAAACACATTTGTTTGGGTCCAATAATATTTGTGACTAGTGCTTTAAGAACTCGTATATGCCTCATAGGTTTCCTACAAGGATTTTGTAATATTCTTGTGAAATAAACTCTATTTGGTCCAGATAATCATGAAATAGTAAAGAGTATATAAAATCTTGAACTTGATGAATGTTTTCCATAATTAAGAGTAATTTTGTGTGACCGTTATTTAAAAACAAAATTAGTTCATCCAAAATTTCTTTTACCAGGTTGATAGCCAATACCAGTAGTATATTTAGAAGAAATCTATTTAACCAAAATTTTTATCAAAGTATCTTTACCATTAGTAAACATTTAATTTTCCCTTTTCAATTGCTCATTAGATTGATTTATTTCACTATATTCTTTGTGTAATTAAACATTTTCCCCTTTCTACAGTATCTTCAGTTTTAATAGTTTATATAAGGGAATGATGTTTCTTTAATGATTTGTATTTATCTTTTAGTTCACTGCATTTCTCTTCAAACATATTACATTACTCAAACATTTCATAAATAAACATATTTTTATAAACACTTTTATCTCCATAATAATATAAATTGTGTACATGATATTACATTGTTATCTAAGATGTGATTGTCATAAAACACATATTGGCTTTGTTGGAATGTTCATCATGTGAAGAATAAGATTCAGTTGAACTTTATTCAGAATCACTCCTTGTTGCATTCATTACCTTTTTATAATTTCTATATTTGTCCTCGTATTTCATTTTGTACATGATCTTGGGATAGTCATCCTTTACATGTCCTTTTCACTTACAATCCTAGTATATTATCTCATCGGACTTGTGACTTCTTTTCCAATATTTCATCGATATTTAATTTTGATCATATCTTCCTTTGAAGTAATGATTTATGAAAAAAATATCTTCGTATAATATCATAATCCTTTTAGAAAATTGGGTCATCTCCGCATCACTATCAGTTGATGATTGTTCACTACTAGAAAATTCTACAGAGGCCTCCAATTTCCCTTTTTTATTTTTGTTTGGATGTAGTGGTCTTATGTGCAAAAGATGTTCTTTGGGATTCATCCTCTTCTTACATGTTTACTTTCATCTCCTCTTCATATATCATGAGTTTCCCAATGAATTATTTTATAGTAAACTTGCTGATGTCACATGATTTTCTAAAAGAGACAGAGGTTCCCCTCCATCTATCAGGCAGGCATATGAGAATCCTAATGATTTTTTCTTTGTCATTGAATTCTCTTCCAAGAGAAATCATTATGTTGACAATTTTTTTTAACCTGAGATACTAGTCAAAAAGAGGCTTATCGGGTTTCTTTTTAAAGTTATCAAATGGGATGTTTTACATGTAGAAATTTTGTAATATTACTCATCTCCCAAGGATAAATATATAACATTCATGGCATTGCAATTATTATTTCAAGAAGTATTGGTTGAGGCATCCCATATTATTCTATCAGTAGAAGGAATCATATATTCCTTTTTAATTTAAGACCAAATTTCAAAACCCATACTTTCTAAATGTATTTTTAATTTGATTTTCCAATGGGAATAATTGGTTCTATTAAATAATGGTGGTATTTTTGTGGAAAAATATTCTAGTATAGTGTACATATTAAGGAAATACATTGAATGAGCTAGAAATTTAGAATTAACAGTAATTTATAGATCATTAAAGCACAACTAAAATAACAGTTGAATAGTTTCAAAAAATAGAATCTTAACAGGAACAACAAACACCCTATGATACCAAACGTTGGTTGAAGCATAGTACTCAAGAGGGGGGTGAATTGAGTATCTATAAAAACTTCTCTTTCACATTTATTCTTAAAAGGTTCCCCAATAAAAAATAAATACATCCAAGTTAATCAATGTAATACGGTTATGACAGTTTTACTATTTAAATAAATTCTCATAAGATTAATTAATTCTTAATAATCTCAATATCCATTATTTACATTACTTTTAATGATATTATAATAAGTCAATATAGTTATAACTTCTTTCCAAGATTAAATATTAATGTAAATCTAGTGATTTCAAAATTATATAGTAAAATAGAGAAAACTAAATTTGAAAACACAGCGGATATAAAACAAGCTGTTGAGCCTCAAGTCGAGACCTAATCCACTCTATTTGGTGATCACCTACCGCCAAGCAGTTTATATTAATAAAAATGATCCACACCCAGGATTGGGGTGAACTACAGTGCATAGGACCGTCTAGGTCACCCAACCTCTTCCACTATTCTTCATGGGTATGAACTTCCAGGTCACATAGGCACCTTTTCCACACTTATCTGTGGGAATAAACAAGTGTAAAAAGATATGAGAGGAAGGATATCTTATATTCTTCAGTTTAGTGTACGAGATAGTGTGTATTTTTATATACACACACATACACACTGCTTGAAAGCTAAAAAATATAATAAACAATAGAGAAATGATGATGAAATAATGTTAGAAGTGTTCTGAGTGTTATTCTATGTACCCATGGACTTCTAGGATTAAACAGATGTAATAATCAGGTCCTCTTGAGAGAAATAGAGTATCAAAACTCTGATACTCTGGTTTTCAGTTATATATAGCCTGTGTTCTTCATGGAGTTTGTATTGCGATGATTTTCTTGACTCTAATCTATGGTATCTCATATATTTGGATTTGATAATTCTTTGTGTGTTCTTCAGATGTATTGAGTTTCATGTGTCGGTCCTTTTCTCAAGAATGCTCATTCTTCTTTGTTATCATGTATCTTTGTTTCTAATCCACACATCAGTTTTTATTCTTGGAGTGCATGTGTTAGAGATGAGTGGATGAATGTATTGTGCAATTTGTACCTCGTACTGTCAGGTGACATGTCTACAAAAAAATATTAATTATATAAGTGTATTTAATCACTCAAATATGACCATTAGAAATTAAATTGAAAAAGACAATACAGAATAAAGAACGGTGTTACAGTATGTCTGGAAATAATTTCACTTCGAAACGGTGTCTCCATGAAATAGTTTCTCCTTCATTTCCTTTGAGAGGTGTGATAGTTGTGATGGCCTGGTTTTTTAGAGATCAGGAACTTGTAGAATAGATGTGGTGTTAGGATCACGGTGACTGGTCCTTTTCCAAACTTCAATTGGTGTCTGAACATGGAACTGGTGTCACACACTTCAACGAATCTGAAACTGGATTCGGTGTCTGGTCACGGTGTCTGGGTTATGGTATCTGGTTGTAGTGTTTGTGTCACGATGTCTAGTCTTGGTGTTTTGGTCACGGTGTCTGGTCACGGTGTCTGTGTCAGGGTATCTTGTCCCGGTGTCTGGGTCATGGTTTCCGGTCCCGGTTTCTAGGTCATGTTGTCCGATCACTATGTCTAGGTCACAGTGTCTGGTCATAGAGTATGGGTCATGGTGTCTGATAGGGTGTCTGGGTCATGGTGTCTAGTCAGGGTGTTTGGGTTATTTTCCAGAAAAACATAACCGGTGGAGGACTCATGGTGTCTCCAACATAGCCAAATATATGTATACAGACATAAAAATGATCATTATAGAATGAATTAGACTTAATAATTTATCATATAAATCCATTAAACACTAATTAAATATAGTTTAAAATAATCAAACATATCATTTAAGATACTAGATAGGTTTATTTAAAGCATAATGAAAAAAATCATCTATACACATTATTTCAGAAAGATTAAATAAGATTAACAATCTTTATAGAATGCATACGATTTGCAATCATTAAAACTTTAATAACGCTTGAGGAGTCCTACAATCATTTATTATCATAAGCTTAAAAGGATAATGATTAATAACAACTATTTATTAACCCAAAATTATGAATTATTTTGTCATATAAATTGGGATAGTTACTTTTATATGTTGTATTTTTTTGGTTATCATCAATTGATGATGAAAAATAAGGATATTACAACTTCTACCTTTTATACTTGATATAAACACAATGATTTAATAGAGATTCCATTCAACCTAAAAAATATAGCCATAATATTCATAGAGTTGATGGAATAATTATTTATTGATTATATTTATAAATTTAATGTGGTATTTATAGATAATATTATAAAATACTCCCAAAGTATGTAAGAACATGATGATCATTCGAGTATGATGTAGAAATGTTGGTGAAAAAATAATTTATGTGATAAATATAAGAAAAATTAAATTTGGTTAGATAAAAGTGACATTTTTGAGAAATATTATCAAAATTTAATTGGTTATATTGGGATCCTTAATAGAATAATGATATTATGAATAATTTATCTCAAAATATAAAGTAGTTATATATTGTGTCCATCAATTATGTATATACTCTCAATGGATTTTGTGAATTTTATGAAAATTATCCACCCACTGAATATGATATCATAGAAAATATTTATATTTTCCTAGATATATACATGTGAATAAAGGATCAATGAATTAAATAAGATTATAGTCTATCTATCTATCCTTATAGTAACCTCTAGTGGAGAAGGGTTTTGATATATATAAATTATTTAAAGAAGGGATTGGGGTTTTTATTCATGTGAAACGATGAAGTGATATCCAATTCCTTATCATAGTTGAAGGTATATAATCCTTGTTTCCAAAATCATGAGATATATTTGGAAGTGGTAATCCATTACATGGGCATGTATAGGAAACAATACTATGTTGAACAGGTTGTTTTAAAAACTAATCATAAATTACTAAATGATATCTTCAAATAGATAAATATCATTCTTTCATAATGAAGATAGTGAATGTTAATAGATTACTATAATTTATGAATCTATTCCTATCCAAGAAATAAAAATGATATAGTATATACTAAATGTAGAAAGTATACAAAAATATTATCCACATATATTATTGAAAAAAATCCAATATTATTATAAATACAATGGATTGACATGTGAAACATAATGAAAGGGATAGAATCCTACCTCTATAAATGATCAAAAAAATAGAAATTTTAAAATTAAATTATTTTTTCACAAATGGATTATGTATATATAAAAAAATTCAGAAAAAATATGGAATGGTAAAATCCCACTGCTCTTTATCGATAAAGATAGAGTTTAACTACTTCAGATTAAATAATGTATAAAAACATTACCAAATTTAAAAAAGGTTATTTTAGTTGCTAATTTTTCATCAACATTATTTATCTAGTGAGGGAGGAAAAGGATTTATAATTATCTTGAAATATATTTAATGAGGTATAATTTGAATAAAGTGATTTTTTAATAAAAATTAATGTAAATGGTATTCCAATAAGATAATTTATAATGATGAAATTCAATATTGGTGATTCAAACAATTAAAATATAAACATTTAAGGGAGTAATATAACCAACTATTTTATCATATGAACTAGAAACATTCTAATTAAAATTATTCTAAATGGGTATTATTACATAATATTAAACTATGTTTTTGGTACAATTTCATTCTATAAAAAGTTCTCATTTAATTAACATGGAATGATATATTTTACAGAATTAGTAAGTCTTTACATAAACTAGCTATGGATTATATCTAATCTATATCTTAAGATCACTAAAATTTTCTTGAGGTGACTTCAAAAGGAATCAAACACCATGTTAAACATCGCTATATCATATCTCCCTAGGATATAAGGTGAATTTTAAAAGACCATTTAATCTCTAGTAGATATAGTTAGATCATATGTTTCATAATGTAACACTTATTGGGGTAAATATATATTACTAATTTAGTAATAATAAAATAATATCTCTCAATAACGAATTTTTATATCCCTATATAAAATTAAATTTAAGAAGAAACGATATGCTTCAACATGATAATATGATGTTGGGGAATATATCGTATTAGGTATAAAAGTGGTGGAAGAAACAACAAAAAAGAATCAAGCCAATCCACAATATATGAACGATGAATTGATAAAAGAAAGAGAAATATGGAAAATAAAATGTGATAAATGTAGTTTGAAGTTATTGATAATGTATTCCTACAAATATCTGAATAGATGATACATATAAGGTTAAAGAAATCAATTTCATAAGTACATTTTACCAATTAAAATTCATGATTTAATTTAATTTATATCCAATTTAATTTCCCTTATTACCAACCTATTTCAAGTACATAATATTCTCTATATATATCTAATGAGAATTAAAATACTAGATACCTCTTATGTAAAATGTCCACTTTTGGTGTACTTAGAACCTGATCTCTCTTACGGGTGTTCATCTGGATCATAAAGTTAAAGTGCAATAAAACATGACCAATCATCTTATTAATGTAATATGGTAAAGTCATAATAATTTAGAGGGAATATCTGAACATGTTGTTGAAATGAAATATTTTTGTGATTATATTATTTTTGAGTTTGAATTAAAATTTTAATAAATAATTTTATAATGGGAGTAAGAATGTAACAACCCATATTTTTTTGTTAACGTTTCTTCCATAAAAATTATTTGTTCCATAATTATATTATCATATACACCCTGTAAAAAATGTAAATATTATTTTATTTTATAGTATAAACTTATTTTGTAATCGGTGAATATAATCCATAGGATCGTTACTAGTATAATTAAATGATAATATTGCTAATAATAGGACCAAAATTTACAAATCCAATACTTGATAATCTATTGAAAATAGCATGTTTTGAAACAACATTTTGAAATCAGAAAATCATTCTGAAGAATGATTTTTTTATTTTTTAACAGATTATCAATAACATTGAGAGAATATTTAGTGGATAAATTAAGAATTTACAATATTAATTACGAAAAGTATAGTAATTGTATTGAATTGAAATATTAACATGACCACTTCAGGTTGTAAAATTAATAATAAATAAAATTCACATTAAATAATATGAGAATACATAAATAAAATAATAGAATAAAATTATTTATCATATAAAATATCTTGATGAATTTATAAGTGTAGATGTTAATTAGGTATGTTTAAACATATTCTGTAAAACAAAAAGTATATATTATATTTTAAATATCAATATTTTCTAATCTATAAATTTATTTTGATAAAATGAATCTCACTTTATAGAATCATGATCGTAAAATTATGTAATGGAGAACTTTGGGTATTTTCATAAAAATAAAATTTTAGGAAAATTGTGAAATATATTTTTTACATTTATAGTATGTTTCATAATTATTCTTATATAAATTTGTAAATATTATAGTGTATATAAAAATAATAAATTTTTTAACCACAATATATTATTAATAAAAGTAATTATACTAATTCATTATATTTAGAGATGATAATAAATTATTCAATATTTTATTCAAATATACCCCTAAAAAGTACATATAAATATACCTATTATCCAGGCATTGCACCTCAATTCCAAAGCTCATCCTTTTCCAATTACCTATAAAATACATCTCTTAATTGTCTAATATAAATTATTGATTCAATATTCTGATAAAAATACCCACATCTGAGCACATAACAGTCAATCCATAAATGGTATCTCAAAAGGTGATGTAAAGGTTTCACAACCCATGAATTTTATTTTTTATTATTAATCTTTCAATGGAGTAAGTTATTCTTGTAGTTTTAGTGTTATAATAATATTATTATACACTAATGAAATTATGAAAATCATATATTGATAATTTTTTTTTATTTCCCTATAAAAATATTGTTCTCCCAATATAGTTTTATACTATAAAAATGAACAAATATGATATAATTTATCATCCTCCATTAATGAATAATATTTAATTTTATTCATATGTTTATATAATAAAAATATTATATTTTTTAATATTCTATAATTATAATATATGAAACAAATCAATAATATTAATGATAAATCTTCATTTTTCATCCAATCTTATGAAAAATTATATATATAAATATTATAGGATTTGTCACTATGTACTAAAATAAATGAATATTTTATTCAGATTAAAATGAATATAAAATCCAACAAATCTTGGAGGTTATGGATCCACTGACCCATAATCATTGACATGATTCCTTATATCAAATTAGTTTCTTAACTATGAACTGAACAATGATAAAATGACCGATTAATGAAAAATTTATCTAAAAAATGAATTTTATATGATAAGAATTATGTTATAAAAGATGAATTATGCATTTAAAATTAGATAAAACATAGAATTAATAATATTAACCTGATTATTGTGAATTTTATGATAGTGTCCATAGTTGGTCATGATTCTATGTAAGGGGAGTCACCTACTCATTTTATTCCTTTTGGTTATATTCTCTTTTAATCATTATCACTCTATATTACAAAAAATAACTATTAAAATTATTCATTAATGTTATTTAAAATAAATTATTCATTATTATTCTTGTAATATGCATTTTTTCATGGTTCCATTCCTATTATTTCATTTATTCAAACACTATTATGTTTGTAAAGATTGTTTTTCCATTTTTAATTCCATTCCTCAATTAGTAATATATTGTTTTCTAAACCTTTATTTTTCAGTTTGTATCCTATAATTTATCATTATGTTGTGCTATTGACCATTTTATATTAAAAATAATAATTACTTTATTATTGTAGGTATGTATATGTTTTTTCATAGATATATAATTCATGAAAATATTCTATAAAAGATTTTATTTTAATGTGTTTATTACATATTTATAATTGATGTATGATTTATTTATATATGGGGAAAATTCACAAGAAATTTGATAATGTTATGGGTGGAAAATATTATATAACTCCCAAATCAAGAAGGTTATTAATACATATCAGGAGATTCTATATATGTTGGATGAGATTTTGGTCCAAAAAAATTATGTTTTGATGTCTTGGAAGCAAGAAAGTTTATTGGATTATTATTATTTCTATTATATTAGGATATATTTTCTCATATGATGTGTTTTTATGTTAATTATAATAATCCATTTCTTTTATGATACCCTGTTAGGATTATTTTTTATTTTGATATCTCACTCATATATTTACCCATGTTTATCAACTTACTAACCTTTTATAACAAAAATTAATCTTTTAATTCCTCCATGATTTCCATTGAAATTATAAGAGATCAATGAGATATATATTAATACACAAAATATAGAAAAAATTATTTATACTATCAATTTACAAATATTTTATAATATATTTAATGTCTCCAAGACATTAAAACTCTATATATATGAAATGTTTTACTATATGTATTGGTGTAAAAATTATTTAATTTAAATATTTGATATGTTAAAAATTATACAATCATCCTCTAATAGTGGTTATTGGAAATAGATATAATGGATGAAGAAAAATCCAAATCCTTATGAACATTAATATACAAACATACAATGAAATATCTCAATGAGTAATGCAATTTTGTGGCTTCAAATAAAGAGTGGATGGAAGATAAGGTAGGTAGAATTTTGGGTGGATAATGGGGGATGCTGATTGATAATGATGTATGGGGTTCTAAGATTAATATGGATGGTTTCCATGATAGGCATAGTGTTTGGTAAAATTATGTCAATTCATGTCCATTTTATTGGTTGGGGAGGGATTATTTAACTTCCAAATGATGAAAATTTTATCCACATAGACTTATTATAATTATGTTAAAACCAATTGAGATGTTTTCCATTGGTTTTGTACATATTATTGGGGAACAATATGATGTTATCGGACTAAGGTTTTAAAAATAACTTAACCTGGCATAGACCATGGCCACCCTATATAGATAGGTGAAATTGGACATTAAATTTTTATGTTAGTAATGAATTTTTTATCTATGGTGGGATAATGAATATAATGTGGATGCATATCCCAGGTTCAACCACATCATGACATGATAATTATAGTCTTGGGAGCTTGGTGGGCCAAGATACGGTCCATGTCTACTCATAAATGCATTTTTCGAATATATGTATATATATAATTAAAGTATATATTTCATAAAAATAACTAAAAAAGTATATTTTTTAATAATTCTTTTCATTTAATTGTTTTATAAAATATTAGTATGACAGGGATTGGTGGTCAGAATTTTATGATGGTTCTTTGGGTGGGTCATTTCAACCATAGTTTTTTTGGAAAATGAAGGTTAAAATCTAGCATCCCAGACCCAACCTAGTATTTTATTTGTAAGTACATTCCATGTTTTTAGTTGTTATATGAAGTATTTTGATACTATGAGAAAAACTCAAATAATTACCTGGGATTTCTACAGTGTGATTCCATAATTATTGGATATTATATTTGAGGAACTCGAAAAATGCTTGTGTTGATGAGCTAGTCAAATACAATTTGTCAATAAATATTCTCCTCTAGTAGATGCATGGTCCATGACTCAAAAAAATCCATTGGTCCTTACCACATGTCCCCCAACCCAATCCCTATATAATTTACATATAGGTCACCACCTTTCCCTATATTTACATAAAACGATTTTTATATAAATAATATACTATATTTACTTTTTTAATGATATATAGTCAATTTTACGTTATTTTCTATTTATATTAAAATGAGGATGAATTTAATACCCTTAGTGATAGTTTTTGTGTTTTTTTAATAATTTAAGTATTTATTCTCTGAATTTAGTATGGGATCAAAGATATAAAATTCCATGGGTACTATTGTGTTTATTTTACAGAATATAAAAATTTATTTTCCATTATTTTGTATTCTAGAGACTCTGGTAAAAGTCTTTTTAAAAATTAATATTTTAGATATGGATATTTATGAGTGAAATCAATAAATTTTTGTGATTAACTTGATGTATTGTAAATCATGGTGGTACCCAAAAATCTCGGTAAAATTGTGATGACATCCTTAGATTGATAGCTCATTTTAATAAAATATTATTCCAAAGCATTTGTACGTAGTGACATGGATGGTAATTTAATAGGTAAAATGAACTATAATATGTTTTAATGTTCTTATTAGCATTGATTTCCGATACAATTTGAGAAAATGGAAAATAATTTTCTTATTTTCATTATACAGTACCACCGGTTTAATAACCCATAATTTTTAAACATTTATATCAATTCTTCTTAGATGAATATTCACTACACTTTATAATGATTCACACTACCTTCGTTTTGGTCATGTTCCTTTAGAATTATGGATATATAAATAGTTGGGTCAACAAATTTCTACACCCCCACTAAGTTCTTCATAACTAGAATATTTTGTACACATATCATTCATATTACCATTCCCCATTACCTGAGTAAATAAAATGTAATAAAGTGTGAGATCCAATTCCTAGAATTGGAAAATAAGGGAGATTCCAATGATCACTTGATCATAACATGGTCATAAGGTCATGATAAAATGACAATATCAATTTAAAATCATACCATATATATCATAGATCATAATAACGAATCAAGGAATAAATCATGTCAATTAATAAGATGTGAATTTTAAATTATTAAAAAAACATGATCCATGAGAACATAACATTGGTGTAAGATATATGTTTTTGGATTAATCATAACAATTGAAATTAACTTTTTAAGTAACTAAGGCTCACTCCCAAGACTATTATAGTGGAATTAATTAACTACCCAAACCATTTTATTAATATGGTTTCTATCACAAGACTATCACAATGGGCACTATCCCCTAATGAATTATGTTCACTCCCCATTACAATACGATTTATTTTCTGATAGATCTATCCTTTCCCAATTCGTTGGTGGGATATATAGGTGTCAATCATCCATGGTAATAATGTGACCACCATCCATGGATATAATAGAACCACCGGCCTTGGTTATAACATAACCACCGTTCTTAGTTATTACATAACCAAAATCCTTGGTTTTAATATAACCTCATTCAAATAATGAAATCCATAAATATTTGTTATTCATTAATATAATAATAATAATCAAATCATTACATCATTACCTTTGGAAATTAATTGGGTTTTATAAACTTTTAATCAATTCTCTAGAACATAACACATGTAAAATAAATGGGTTTCATAGAAATTTCATTAAAAAATACATTAAATATATATATAAGTACTAATAATGGTATCATTGTATCATATACTAAATAATCCATAATTAATATAAAATATTTCATCATAGATGGAAAATAGTTTTGAAACATCAGATGTAACATTACTAGTGGTAAATATCCTTTTAAAATTGTATATTTTTTAGAATGAGTATATATAATTAACAATTACAAAGAAAAATTTTATTTGGAATAATCTGAGAATCTTTTAATGTATGATTAAAAAAATTGATCGTTCATGGTAGGGGGAATTCTGTTCATTCCATATATATTAAAATAAAACATTCAATTTTCCCTTTTATAGAAAAAATTCAAAAATACCTTGTTCAAAAAAAGGAAAGAGGATTCATTTTAAACTATTTTTAAAAATATTTAAACAAGGGAATAAATATACCAAACAATAATGGTATAATATTAAAATAATTATTTATTTTTTTTTAAAATATGAATATGTAAGAAAGGGTTTTTCTTGTGAATAGAGAAATAAATTCAATTTTCATTAAGAACACAATTTAGGTATCATTTTTACATATGATAAGGAAAATTAATGGAAAATATTTAATATAACGATATAAATAGATTATAATAAAACTCATGAGTTTATTGAGATTTAGATCACAACATTTCATTATTGGAAACATAATTATATACAAGCCTGATAAACTATGAGATGTAACATAAAATCCTTAACACTTTGGTATGTTTGGAATCATAATAACTATTAACTAAATAGAACTTGATTGATATTTATATCACATTATTTTCATGAGAATAATTATAGAATACATTAACTGATATTATATAGACCAATGAAATAAGTGGGGTAGAAGGCATGCGTCCCACATAAATAAATGTGGGAAAAAAATCCCTTCCCCTAGTTACAAATTCTATTGAACACATTGTACCCTAAAATATAATAAATATATATTTATTATAAATATATTAAATTACCATACACATATATATCATTTAATATATGATTTACCTATAACCATTTATCTCTTTCTTGTTACTACTTTGTTATTAAAATCATTATCTGAGGTGATATCTGCTTCATTTTTTCACATATGTTCTAGTTCAGTAGTCTAGGTCATTTTATTGTGGTAATGGTTCAATTAGATATACAATATTAATAATAATATAAATATAATTAATACTTATTTTACATATTTTTAGATAAATGCCTAAAATCATAGATATAAAATGAACTGCATAGTTCATTGAGACAATAGGCCACATGTAGGCATGAATGTTGTTTTCATTTTATTAATGGATGAGTTGAAAAAAAATTTAATAGTAAATCATATTTACAATAATATAATAATTTTCTATATATCATATATATTCTTCAAATCATTCTATATTACCCTTCAAATAAAAAAGTAAATACAAATCACATCGCTTTATAGAGGTGCCAGACTACATAAACACAAGGTCGATGTTATCTATTTAAAATTTTATGGATGATAAAAAGGTATAGATGATATTATATGTAAAAAATTACAATATATTATAAATTATATTTTTTAAAAATTAAATAAATCATAATACCTTTACATAAGATATGATGATGATAATTGACTTGTATCTCTATGTGGAGATGGTTTGTCGTACGTATTCATGAGTGATATTTTTACATAGAATATGATAGAAAGATTTTGAATAATGGTGGTTACATAGTAATAATAATAATGATAATAATACTAATAATAATAATAATTTATTATACTAAATATACTGAATTTATTATTTCAATAATTTTATAATAGATTTAATAGATGTAAAAGAGTAATTACAAAAATACTTATTAATTAAGGTTATTAATTATTCATTGAAATAACTCCATTACATGTCCCCTTAAGGGATAAAGGGTTATAATTTTGGAAAAAAATCACTTGTATAATATTTTTAGGGGATTTTATAAGATAACTTGGTAGATTTTGGTTGATATAAATGGCTAAGGGTGGTTTTAAGAAGAGAAAGGCGGAGTGCTCATTTATAATTCAGGGCATAATCATAGTATAATTCCTCAAAAGATAAAAATATATTATAGTCATTCCCAAGAAACATGGTTCCAAATGGATTTTAAACATGAAATTCATGACATTTTTTACCATATCATATCACCCTTTACTTTTTTAATATTTTTATTTTTTTGATGTAATTTTATAAATTATTATTTTTTATAGAATATAAAATATTTTTTTCAATTTATATGATATCGATTTTATTTGACTAAAAATAAATAAATACATGGTTCCAATTAAAATATATTTTTTTAACATAATAATAATAAATAATATTTTTATAAAAAACTAGTGAAAATGTAAAATCAAAATAATTACATTTATTTTAAAATTTTAAAAATAGTTTTATATATTTTTTAATAATTAGTGAATTATTACATTGATGTTTTATAAGTACTTAAGGTCATTAGATAATTAATAACTGTTGTAATTAAATTTATATCATGAAATCAATATCATTAATCTCAACATATTTACTTATAATATTTTAGACATTACTTTTTTCTCTATGTTGACACATATGATATGTTAAAATCTATGAGGGTGGAATTTGGTAACTTTGTTTTCTTTAATTATTATAATGTTAAATATTATGTAAAATTTTCTATTAAAAAATAAAATTAGTTTTTAATGTGATAAGTGTGGAGTTATATTCATCTAACAACAATTATTTTGAAATTATAAGTCCTTATAGCATAGTTTTTATCTAGTGTAAATGATTTACCCTTTATTGAGGTGATAAGTTTTACCTATGTTACTATTCACTTTACAAAAAATATTTGGGGAATGTTTAAAATATTTTGACCATGTGATTCCAAATAAAGATTCCATTTTATCTAATTCAATTTCTAAAATTTGAAGAATTATTTTTAAAAAGAAGCACACAAAACACGACAAAAACCATTTTTAGAAAATAAATTTTAAGAATAAAACTTAATTTATTCTTATCCTATGGAATGAAAAATATTAAATGAATTATACAACATATTATTAACTTCTAAATATATTTATTTCATAAAAATAATTCACCACTGGTTATTAATTTAAAAAAATTACATTAAAAATAAATTGTTTGCAGAAAATTAGTTTTTTTAAAAAAATTCTTTTTTTATTTCAATTATTTTATTTTATTTTATTATCAATTAATAATTTTAATTATGTTAAAGACATATTTTTTTGAAATTTTGTTTTTCATTCCAATTCGTGCCCTCCATTCCAACATCTAGATAATTATAGTTAGATTGTCATATTTTAATTACATTTCATGTTTTTTTAAACTCGATGATGCATTTAACAAAATCTATCAAAGAAATTAAATTTATTTTAAATTTAAATTTCTTAAAAATATCTAGTAGTGAAATTATTCCTCCCATAATATGAGTAATGGAAATTAAAATATATAATTTATATAGAAATGTGTGGATATCTTTGTTTCATTAAATCATTGGTTTCTTGCATAACTTATTTGAGTTTTTTATTTGTCTAGAGAACCTTCACCATGTGATTATTATTATATTATTGTATTTATTCTGTATGATACAAGATTTATAATAGTTTTTATTCATACTAAAGATCATTATATAGTGTATGAACTCTGAGTTTAGTACATGTTATGGATCATGTATGTATTTCCTCAAAAGATATACATAGAACAAATTGTGAACATGAGAGAAGTTAGTTAAAAGCCACAATATATATAATACCTTAACTACATAATCAAGATTCTAAAAAGTAAAAATATAACTATGGAGTAGATTTATCTTATTTCCAAATCTCATAACCTTCTTCCATTTAATATCACATATAAAAACATTCTAACCAATATCAATTTCCACGTTATGCCAACAATTGTACACAAATATTATCTATCAAATCCGAGCATTCATGATATAAAACTAAATATATCTATGTTTTCTAAAAACATTCCTCATTTAGATGTAGTCCTAATGCATTTAATTCTCTATTCTCATCCTATCATGTTATATTAATACACATATTTCCATATATGGGTTTATATGTACCCATTTGAATGATTTAGGGAAAGCTATTGTTGTAAAAAAAACACAGTATGAGTATGGTTATAATCCCAACCACTGTTTAAATCCATAGAATATGATATCAATATATACTGTAGGTTTTTAATTTTTATCTTTTTATGACCATATCTCTTAGGATGATACACCATACTAAAAAACTACTATATATCTATAGCTTTATAGAGACTTTGGTTGATATGTGTAGTAATCCTCAAATCCAGAATAGATACAATAGAATCTGGTACTGCATGAAACCTTACCTATTACACAATATAAATTTTAGAAATTTGATCTGGAGTGAAATATTATCAAATTTAAATGAGGTGTTATAACTTAAGGTGGTTATCAATTATAACCTATATAGAATTATTCGAATTAGTTGTTTTGGTGACTCTAATGAAAACAATACATGGTGATGTATTCCCATTTACATTCTAGTATGGGTAATGGTTGTAACACCCCCTTAAAAGTATATCTATTATCCTCAATGGTAAGTTCAATTAGCACTATATGAATCTTATAATAGAAGGGAGATTCTTGAAGAGTGGTAAAATAATTGTATGTGTGTTTTTTACATCCTGGTTCACATGATTATGATGTTTTCTCTAGGAAATGTGATGATGCAGGATGTACACCATTCATAGTGGGTCATTCATATTGGGACCACTAGTATATTTTACAATTACATTCACAAGTTTTGGGGTCTAGGTAAGAGGCCTGAAATAGATGAATTTGTATCCATATTATATAATTTTTAACATATTAAAGATGAGTATTAGAGGACCTTAGGTCTGCCTCTACCACACCCCATTTATACCTAGATGTTTGATAAGATCTCTATGGATTACATCATTAGGTTTACTCATAAACCCTAGTGAAGGAAGGAAATTTGTGGTGTTTGTTGATCATCTAAAAAAATCCTCCAATTTTATCTAGATAAAATATTCAAATAATGTATAAGAATATGGCATGTTTAATGTCAATAAAATTTTGAGGCTACATTGTGTGTCATTGGACATCATTTTATACAGGTTCCTCTATTTGACTTCTCAATTGTTGGAATATAATAGAAAGGTGATGGGGTCATAGGTCATTCTCAGTATGTAACAATATACTCAAATGGATGGTTAAATAGAGCGGGTAAATAAAATTCTTGAAGAAATGTTTTTTGCATGAATGATTGACATAAGTGGATGATAGGACAATAATTATGGGGTGGTGGGATTTTATTATAATAAAAGTTACCATATCTAAATAAGGATGAATCTCTTCAATCTGTTGAATAGTTGATCTTTTCATTAACCTCTATACTAGAATGAAGTGGGAAATGATTCCTTGATGGTGAAAAGCCTTGTATAAGAGACATCTGGTAATGTTCAGAATATCATACATAGGTTTTTGAAAACCTAGAGACTATATAGGTCCTATAAGGATTAGAGACACCAAGCCTTGGTGTTCTTACTGGGTTATTAAGTATTCTTAAGGGTAACACATCTTAAAATTTACCCATTACATGGTAAATAGGGCCAAATTATTCTGAGGGATGTTTGACTTCTTGATATTATTCCACAGGGTAGGGGTGAAAGAACATGGATCATCATTTCAGGTATAAATCTAGTTTTCTGGTGTTTACAAGAAAAATGGGAGTATCTAGAAATTTTAGGAGTACATGTCATGTACTTCTAAGTACACGACGTGTACTCAGTTACTGCTAGTAGCCGTGTGCTGGAAGTGAATAGCCGAACACATGGCTGTGTGGGGTGACCTGGAGACTGCCTAAAGAGGATCTCAGTAAAGGCAAGTACATGCCATGTACTTTTAAATAACTCACCATGAACATTGTTTTTATTTCACTAAATGGACAAAGGTTGTGTCTAATTGGAAGAACATATTTCTTCTTCATCTATCTTGTCTAAGACCTAATGACATCTTCAATTCTTCTCTGAGCCCTCAACATGCCGTCCGTTCTCCTAATCGAACTATGTCAGTTGCGTTGGAATCAAATCAGTGAGTCCTTCCTTCTTCTAGTGCCTCATTTATTTATTTCTCCTCTTTTATGATATATCCTTAGTTGAATGTTTTAATTAGTTTTGTAGACCTATGGAATTGTAGCGTGATTCAATGCATGAGGTTCATGTATATCGTCTGTACAATGTTGAGGTAGGGGGTTTTTGCCTCTCCATAGTTTTTGATTGAGTTATATGTGAAAAAGGTCCCAATTCCATTGACCAGGATGTGTGTTCATTGTTTTCAGCCATGTTATTTCCTACCTTTCTATGTGTGCTTGAGTTTAGGGTTGTGATTCCAAATGGGGGTATTTACCTTTCTATGGATGTGTTTCCAATGTTTGATAGATATTGACTCTTTGGTCTAGCTTTACCTGTCAGGCTTCTTTGTTTTTCTTGCATAGTATTTTTAGGATTGAGTGACTTTATCTGAAATGATGTGATATGATTTAGACTATTTATCCAAGTATTTATTGAGGTTTACATTGGCTTCCATACATTGTTTGTGCATGACTGACTTACACAGGGCAATGGAAATCAGGTTTAGTAGACCATAAGGAGAATAGATGTTGAGAGCATTTCCAGAGTGTCTGTTTACTTTTCACATTGTGAGTCCATATGTGGGATGGATGTGAGTTCTCCCTCATAGTGTCTGTAGTTCCTCGTTGTGAGACCACATGGGGAATTGTACATTTAGTTCTTCACCAGATTGTCTATTATTACCGATATGTGACCACTGGGGGAATTTACAGCAAGTGCTTTCCCAGAGTGTCTTTGCTAAAGCTGAACCAGAGAGGATAGACATTGAGTACGTCCCATAGGGTTTCTTGAGTTTGTTTTGGTTGAACCAGATGGGTTACGCTACATCCCACAGGGTTACCTAATTCTGATTACCTGCATACTTGTTATGTGAAATTGATTTCCATTGAACTGTAGGATTGTTTTCTTTTGAGTACTTACTTGTTTAATAATTCTTTTTGCATACTAACTGCCATATATATTCAATGACTATTAAGTACAGATCCTTGGGTGGTTGTCTACTAGGATTTGTCTCACACCCTGTTTGGGTCATCCTTTTGGGCCCAAACTAATTATATTGTTGCAGGTATAGATCAGGGAAAGCACCCTTCCACCTCATATTCTTGATTGATGTGGAGATGGAGAGCATGGGACCAAGATGAGGCTTTCAATGCTGCTGGAGTTCATTTTTTTCCTTGTACATGGTTTAGTACTGTATTCCAGCATTGTGGCTTGTTTAAGTGTTTTTTAGACATATTTACCATGCATCATTTATATATATGTTCTCTAGTTGTTTATTACATTGAATGTTTACTTATTTCATGTCATTACTGCTTTCGCTATTTTTACCTGTTTATTTTCCAAGATGTTACTCTGCAAATGAGGGCATCATTACCCCACTATCACTCTAAAAGCCATCACTTCTAGTTAGTAGCCTCTGGAATTTAAGGAAATTCTCTTGAGTCCTTGTGACCAAATGGGTATAGGGAACCTCTGGGTGGCACTCGGAACATGGACGTTTCAAAGTGGTATCAAAGGTGTTTCTTTCCTTCTTGACTTACTATTTGGAGCCTATAGTCTGGGATAGGACAGAATAGGTACTTGGTAATATGTTGTGCCCAGGATTAGCTAACCCTTGTATAGAGAAAAGCTAATTTACCTTGCTTATTTCAATTTTTATGGGTTTACAATTATTATAGTTGATTTGATTTCACAGTTGGGTGATTCACATGTTTTGAGATGTTATCATTGATATAATGGGGGTTACACTTCTACTGTAACCCAATGAGATGTGGGTATTAAATATCAAGCATTATATAGGAACATGTTATAGATCCCATGTCATACATTATTTCCATTCCATTTAGTGTGCTTTACTAATTTGATGTTGTTGTGATAGATGTTGTTCTAGATATTCATTCTACTGTGATAGATTCATTGATAGAATACCTACTGTTTGATAGGGTATTACAAATGTTTTTTTTGTTTGAATGAATGTAAAAAATTTGTTCTTGAGGTGTTATGGGCCCTCATGGACTATAATTTCATGGATTATTGATTTGATAGGCTTGCATATGACATGTTAAGATGCCAAGATTTGATTTGCGTGGAGTATCGGCTCTCATGGATCAGAATTTGGCACTTTAATGTTGGTTTCATGGTTATCTGGTTTCCGAAGAAATTTTTGAGGCTTACTGTCATGAAAAACCCATAATACACATCATGAAATTATAAATACACGCCATGTATCCTTCTATTTGAGAAGGAACTGTTTTTCTTAAGTACACAATGTATACGGTATGTACACTTCATGTAGTATCTAACTGTTTCACTGATTGTGTGGGAAGAGACACGGGGTTAGCAAATATTTGGTGGGACACACCGTGTACCAGATGTACACGGCGTGTTGTGTAGACCACATGTGCACCCATGTGATTAATGAAACTAATGGATAGAACATAGGTTATACAATCCATGTCATGCTTGAACACAAAGTGTGGTATAACCCTTGTATCCGGATATGTAACAAAAAACATGGGGCGGTGTAATCTTCCATGTATACACCGTGTCTAGCATAAACATGCCATGTAGAGTCATCCATGTGACTACCCATGTGACTAATAACATGGGAAGTTGAAAGCTAACCAGTACATGCCATGTCTGGCAGAAACACACCGTGTAATCCTATCCTATGAGAAACATGTGGGTTAGTCATGGAGAAGAACTCAGGAAGTGAAAAATAATCAAGTACACATCATGTCTTCGGATAACATATCATGTGTATGGGGTGTTACATGACTTGATTTGGTAGAAGTACATGCCCATGTGAAGGTTCAATAGAACATTCTGTGTAATGGTTATACACGTCTTCTATTGATGTTTTGAAAAACATTAATTATTTCTTTATCCTATTACTTTCTTTCACTCATATGTTTCAGTCCCTGATAAATCATTATCCTAAGGTGTGCTCTTAACCTTGTAGAGTCATGCCACGAAGATGATCTATAGTTGTAAGCCAGATACAAGTTAGTGATCAGACCCCAAACATGACAGATCAGGGAATACCATGAGATATTCCTGTAGTGGAGTTTTGGCACCAACCATTTTTCTAGATACAGGTGCCGATGCATAGTTCTGAGAGGGCTTCATGAGGTTCATTCAAACTTTATGTGGAGTATTGCATCCTGCCCATTCTATCAAAGAGTTGACATGGGTTTTCTAGCAGCATCATCCTTCTACCATTATAGGAGATGGAGGACCTCATGCTTTAGAGTCATGGTTAGAATCCATGCTATCTGTCTTCGAGCATTAGGAGATGCCTCTAGGGAGGAGGGTGAAGAATGCTATATTTATCCTTTAGGACTCCGCCAAGGGATTGTGAGATATGATCTCACAGGCAGGATACCAGCAGTTTATGCATTGGGATGAGTTCTAGCATGCCTTCTATGAAAAATTCTACCTGGAGACTTTGAGGGACAATCGATCCCGAGAGTTTGTGAGTCTGGAGTAGGGTAATATCTCAATCCTGGATTACTCTTCTCATTTCACAGAGCTGTAGTGCCTCACACCCATCCCATGAGGTGATGAGTTATTTCTAGCAAGGTTGTTTGAATATGGTCTCTAGAACGACATCCGATCCCAGGTGAATATATTCAGATTTACTTCCATCACTTCAATAATCAACCAGGCACTAATCACAGAGTGTAATCTGATGGATTCTGGAGCTGCGAGCCAGGGCGACTCTACATCTGATGTTGGTAACCCTCAATCTGACAGCAGGAAGCGTCACAAGGAGTCTACATGTGGTGATCATAGTAGTAGGGATACTTCTTCTTGTGGCCAAGTGGTGTGATACCAATGTGGGATGAAAAGGCATATGAGGCCACATTCCCTGAGAGTCCTAGTGGTGTGACGATCTTGCAGAAAGATGGGTCATCTTCAGCACTTATGTCAGATATTCTCACTAGTAGAGGGTGATAGAGGTACATCTATGACTCCACGTTTAAGAGAAACTCTAATAGTTTTTTCATCAGTCTGGGAACTGGAGTTCTTCCGTCCATCTAGGCCAAGGTGGAGGTCACGACCGTGGGGTTCAGTCAGCAGGCATTCACTGACAACCAGGTGGATCATCATAGGGTGGTCATGCAAGGTCATAGGGCTGTAGTATAGGCCAGACATTGCAGTGGAGAAAACCCAGCAAGAGCCAGATCCTGGACCTTCCATAGTTCGAGTTACGATCCAAGATTCCTCTGTTTTAGCTTATGTGATTTTCGATATAATGTCTTCCCATAGCATTATATCTATAACTATTGTGGAAAACCTTGGGCTCTAAATCTTTTCTTCTGCAGATATCTTGATGCTAGACACTCTGTTAGTGACTAGAACTAGTAGTGTATGTCCGTGGAAGGAGTGCCCTCTCAAGGTTGTGGGTGTCACTTCATATGGTACCACTATTTCCTAGATTTGACGAGCTATGATTTCATTCCTAGAATGAATTGTTTATTTACATTCCAAAAATTCAATGACTATTATTTCCATAGGGTGGGCTGTACATCACTTGAGGGAAAATCATTTCTTCATAAGGGTGAACAGAATGTCTAGGTGAGCAGAGGAGGACCCAAACATCATGGGTTGGAAGGAATCACAACCCAGATTGCTAGTTTTATATGGATGACCATGGGACATCATAGTTGGACTTTCTTCTAGCGTTTTTTTGTTTTTTTTTATTTCTTTCTAGAGGACACTTTAGGTTTTCCTCCGTAGCGAGAGGTGGAATTTTCTATTGAGCTAGATCGAGGAGCTGCACAAGTGTCCATTCCTCCTTATAGGATGGCTACCCCAGAGTAATATGATCTCAAGAAGTAAGTAGAGGAGTTACTGGAAAAGGGTTTCATCTAACCCAGTAATTCCCCCTGGGGTTCACCTATCCTGTTTTCGAAAAAGGTAGATGAAACACTTTGACTTTGTGTGTATTAACGAATGTTGAACCAATTGACAGTCAAGAACCGATATCCCTTTCGGAAGATTGATGAACTCTTTGAACAACATTGAGGATCCCAGGTTTTCTCAATGATTGAATTAAGACTCAGTTACCTTAGGTTGTGTGTTTGACCATCTGATATACCTCTTACAACCTTTCGAAGTAGGTATGGTCTATACGAGTATGTGGTTATGTCGTTCAGTCTCACGAATGCACCTGCAGTTTTCGTGGAAATGTTGAACTGAGTGTTTCATCCAAACTTGGATTCTTTCATGGTGGTATTCGTGGATGAAATCTTGGTGTACTCTCACACTCGACACGACCATGATACACATCTATAGATCGTTTTGATTACATTGGGAGAGCATTAATTATATCCTAAGCTCTCAAAATTCCAGTTTTGCATGGAACAAATTCAATTCATGGGTCATCTTATCTCCGAGGCAGGAGTATTAGTAGACCTAGAGAAAGTGAGAGAAATAGTTTCCTAGGAGTGGATGAAGAATGTATTTAAGGTGAGGAGTTTTATAGGGTTTGTTGGTTACTAATTAAGTTTAATATAGGACATCTCACCTTTAGCAGCACCACTGACATGCCAAACTCAGAAGGGTGCGATGTACATGTGGTCAGATTCTGGCGAGTCATCCTTTTAGGAGCTAAAAAAGAGGTTGACTTCAGCACAAATACTAGTATTTCCATAGCAATGAAAGAGAAATATTGTGTGTTGTGATGCATCAGGTATCAGTTGGCAGTCTTTCTTATGCACGGTGAAGGAGTTGTAGTGTTTGGGTCTTGGTGGCTGAGGCCACATGAGAGGATCTACTAAACACATGATCTCGAGTTGACTACAGTTGTTCATGCCTTAGGATGTTGGAGATATTACCTATTTGGAGAGCATTTGTTTGTTTTCACCAAACAAAAAAGTCCAAAGTTTATCTTTTCTCAGTGCGATCTGAATCTGAGACATTGAAGGTGGGTCATGTACCTTCAGTCCTTAGACATTGAGATTTCCTAAACTCAGGGGAAAGGAAATGATGTGGCTCATTTAGGGAACATGAGGACTCAAAAATAGTCATTTCAAGAGGCTAGCAGTGAGTGGAAGCTTATGGATATGTTCTCTGAGATGAATTTGGAGGTGCATGATTGATAGGGACAATCATTTTTATATTTTGTAGCCATTAACTCTACTCTACTTGATCTAGTGCGAATGAGGAAACTATCAGATTCTGAAAGCCTTCTCACACAGAAGGGTGTGTCTGAAGTGGACCATATTTCTAGATGGACCATATGCGAGGATGGGATCTTTCATTTTCATTGGCGTGTGTGGGTGTCAGCAGACATACACAAGGTGCTGATTCTAGACTTTCATTTCTCAGTTTGGGAAATTCATCCTAGAGTAACCATGATGTATCGTGATCTACCTCATCAGTATTGGTGGAAATGTATGAAGGGAGATGTTGATGGTTTTTTGATTTGGTGTTCCACCTGTTAGCAGGTGAACGAGGAGCATCAACGAACAAAAATGATTTTGAAGCAGTTACCCATTCCCAAGTGGAAGTGGAATGATGTCGGGATGGACTTCGTGACTGGTTTACCAGGGTCACCATGAGGGCATAACACAGTTTATTTTGTCATTGATAGTCACAAAAAGTTTTCTCACATATTAACAGTCAAGGGAACCTTCAGTGTTGATGAGGCTGGAGGGTTTTACATCTGAGAAATTTTACATTTACATGGAGCTCCACACTCCATTTTTTCAGAAAGGGATGCTCGTTTTACTTCTTGGGTCTGGCAGGGACTATAGAGGGATTTGGGTACCCAGGTTCTTCTGAGTACAGCTTACCATCCCTAGCCAGATGGCTAGTCCGAGTATACGATTCAGGTGCTAGAGGATATGCTTCAAGAAAACGTCCCAGATTTTGGAGGTTCATGGGAGTAGAATATACCTCTTGTAGAGTTTTCCAACACTAATATATTTAAATCAAATATTCATATGGAACCTTATGAGGATTTATATGGTAGGCCATACCGATCACCCATATGTTTTCTAGAGGAAGGAGAGGCAGCTATGCTAGGACCTCATCATCCCCAGGAGGTCACAGATAAGATAGAGTTGATTTGGAAGAGGATGGATAATACACTATCATGATATAAGTCTTACGCTGATCGAAAGAGATGACCTATGGAGTTTGAGGTCGGAGATATGATTTTTATAATTGTCACAATGATGTTGGGACAGAGGACGATTAAGTGACAAGGTAAGCTTTTGCTGAGGTACGTTGGACCATTCGAGGTTTTGGAAAGGGTTAGTCCAGTTTCCTATCAGTTATAGTTACCTCAGAGGTACCAGGCTATGCATGACATCTTGTTTGTTTCTCACCAATGAAGTTACTTCTTAGACCCGTCTCATGCCTTTAACTAGAAGAGGTTGATCTATAGGTGGACACATTGTTCGATGAGCATCCAATATAGATTGTTGATTGTAGTGCAATGTTTCTCCATGGATGTTCTTTTCCTCTGGTTTGAGTGCAATGGAAGCACGTGGCAGTACATGAGAAGACTTGGGAGAGAGTGGCTAATGTACGATCGTAGTGGTCGGAGCTCTTCGAGGATTCTTTTTCTACTCCGCCTTTCTAGGGATATTCAGGAAAAATTTAATTGAAGGGATATGTTTATATGAACATAAATCTTTATTTCAGCAGTGAATCTTGTTTTCTAGTGTTTTTGAAAAAATAGGTGTTTTTGGAAGTTTCAAGAGTACACGCTATGTACTTATAAGTACACACCATGTGATCGGTTGCTGTTGGTAGCTGTGTGATGGCCGTGTAACAGATGAACACATAGCCATGTGGGGTGACCTGGAGACCACCTAAAGTGGAGCTCGGTAAAGGAAAGTAAAAGATTTGTACTTTAAAACAACACGCTGTGTACTTTCTCTCTATTTCATTAAACGGATAGGGGTCGCATCTAATTGGAAGAACACACTTCTTTTTAGTCAGTCTTGTACAGAAGTGAACAAGACAACCAATTATTATTTAAGCCCCCAACTTCAATTAGTTCTCTAAATCTAACTTCGTATGTTGCATTGGAATCACAACGGTGTGTTCTTCCTACTTCTTGATCCTCGTTTTCTGATTTCTCATCTTTACAAGATATCCTTGGTTGAACGTTTTAAGTGGTTTTGTAGATCTACGGTGTTATAGTGTGATTCAGGGCCTGAAGTTCACCTATATTTTCAATACAACATTGAGGTAGGTGTTTTGTGCCTTTCCATAGTTAGTCTTTGAGTTATCTTTGAAAAAGTTCCCAATTCACTTTATCATGGTATTGTGTGTTCATGTTTTTTTATGCCTTTTATTGAATAACTTGAAATATGTGTGCTCGAGTTTAGGGTTGTCTTTTCAAATAAGGTTATTTACCTTGTTATGGATATGTTTTCCCATGTTTTCTTGATATTGACCATTTGGTCTAGCTTCACCTGTTTGGTTGCTTTGTTTTTCATTCCTATCATTGTTAGAATTGATTGAATTTATCTGACGTGTTATGATATGTTGTAGACTATTTATCCAAGTAGTTCTTGAATATTACGTTGGATACTGTACACCATTTGTGCATGATTGTCTTACACAGGGTTCTGGTAACCTGGTGTAGTAGAGCATAGGGAGAATCATTATTGAGGGCTTCTCTAGAGTGTCTATTTACTTTTCAAGTTCTGAGACCATAGGGGGATAGATGTGAGTTCTCCCTCAGAGTGTGTGTAATTCCTCATTATGAGAGCACATGGGGAATTGGATGTTGAGTGCTTCCCCAGAGTGTATATAGTTTCAGATATGAGATCAAATGGGGAATTTATGAATATTTCTTTCGTAGAGTGTCTTTGCTAAAGGTGAATCATAGGGGTTAGATTGTGAGTACATCCCAGAGGGTTGCTTGTGATTTTATGGTTGAACCATAGGGGTTAGGCTGTGAGTACTTACCAAAGGGTATCCATTTTGTGATTAGCTTCTTACTTGATATGTGATATTGAATGCCATTGAACTTTATGATTTTTTACTTTTGAGTAATTCCTTATTTTCGATGCTTTTTTTATAATTGCCCGCCATATATATTTGCTGACTGTGAGGCATGTATCTTTGGGTGGTTACCTATTGGGATTAGTCTCACACCTTGTTTGTGTCAAGATTTTGGGACCAAACTGATTATATAGTTTTTGGTATGGATATGGTAATGTGACCTTCTACATCAGATACATGAATGCTGTGGAGTTAGAGATCATGGGACAAAGATGAGGCTTGCGATGCTGCTGGAGTTTATTTGTTTTCCTTGTACATGGTTTAGTACTCTATTCCATCACTGTGTCTTGATTGGCTGATTTTCTAGGTATATATACCATTAATCATATATATATGTGTTCTTCAGTTATAGATTACTTTCTTTATTTACTTCTTGAATGTTATTACTATTTTCTCTATTGTAATATGTTTATTTTCTACTCCATTACTCTGCTAATGAGGGCATATTTTCCCCACTATCACTCCCAAGGAACTCACTGCTAGTGGACAGCCTCTGGCATTTAGGGAAAAGTGCTTAGAGCCATGTGACCAACTGGTTATGGGGAACCTTTGGGCGGCACCTGGAACCAGGACGTTACAAGGGGAATGATCATGAACCCATCCCAACAAACCATGAGTTCTACCCCACCTATTGTATAGTGGTTCAAAGTTGACTAGTAAGTCATGTGACTAAATCATGAGGCCCAAAAAATTCCTTTATCTCTAAATTAACAATTTAACCCATCCTTAATTTTAACCCTATGACCCTTAGTTTTCTTCAAATTGGACTTCCCCCCAGCACTTGGTGCACTCAACCAACTCTTCCTTCATTAATTATTTCCTTTATTTGTTTTTGTATTTGGTAATTATTCTATCTGGAAACTACATGAAATTTTATCCTACCTTCTCTCTTTATCTTCATTTGATTTCTCATCTCTTTCTTCATGTATTCTCTATTTGTAGTGGATAAATTTACCTAAAATTGGTTCGACTCAATTTTATTAGGATGAAACTTGATAGTTTTGGTGTGTTTGTGGTTCTGTATGGTCCCCTTATATCTTGGTATGTAATTTTAAACCATATTTTGGTGATTTTATGTGATCTATGGGTGGTTATGTACATTGAGAATAGATAAATAATTTAGTATTTTTGAATTTTTTTCTATGACTCCCTTTAAATGTTGTGTGTGGGTGAAAATGGGTGTTTAAAGGGGTTTGGAGTGAGTGTAATGCATAGAAGTGAGTTTCATATTTTTTAAATAGTTTATTGTTTAATTTATGGATTTTGATAAATCTATTTATGATGCAGAAATTTATTTTTTATGATGTGTTAAATTGGAGAAGAACTTGGGAAACATATAAACCCAGGAAGGGTTTTTACGACAAGTATGATAGTTGAGTTAGTAGACAAATGACACGATATCTTCAGAAGGAGTATGCTAAACCACAATCTAAACTAGTATTATTATGATTTTGGGACCTCTAGAATATTCACTATGACCTCCCTATAGGCTTTTATTCATGATGGTATTGTGTGGTTTTATCACTATGAATATTATGATCATAGTGCCCTAATGAAATTGCTCAATATGAATTTACCATTATTTATAAATTATGTTATTACATTTTTAGTAACAATTTCAATTTCAAATATTCATATTAAAATAAAAAATAATTTAAAATTTGTTGACTATATTATTTTTAAACTACAATGATTATATATCTTTTTAATTTAGTTACATTGAACCTTTGTGTTGTATCCTTTTTGGAAAGTCAGCTAACACCCTACATACACCCATGGGTGTATGCATACCATATTCTTTCTAACTCTGGTAAAGGTATGTACTTCTGTTAAGGGTATTATAGTATCTATTATTAGAGGATCCTCATTTGGTAGGTTATTTTGGTGGTCATAAGGTGGTGTCGACCCATATGACACATGTATGCATTTTTTCATGTTATTGATCCAGAACCATTTTTTTCATTGTCTCCAGTTGTAATTGATTAGTCCCTAACTTATAATAGTAGTTATTTTTTTGGTATTATATATATGTTTTTAATGATGCAGGTTAATTTTATATTAACATAATTTTCATTTATATTGGGTTAATCAATTCCCCTAGGTGTTCAATAGTATCTAGGCACTAGTTTCCAGCCTGTGGGGATCTGGAGAACCCTTCAAAGCATATCAAAAGCTAGGATGAGTGTTGGGTTTGAGAGAAGCCTTGTATGGTCCATGATAAAATGGAATTATATGATGTATTATACTTATTTTTTGTCATGTTATTTAGGATGTTTAGATATAAATGAGCTTGGAAGGATCAAGCATAATTTTTTTTGTGAGTGGTGTGTCTAACAAAGACACCTTATGACAGGCCTTGGATTTCCATGGGATGTCTAGGATTTCGTTTAAGTCATCATTAGGAGTTGTGAAGTGGATAAAAAGAGAAAATGGACCCTACAGTTTTGTGGAGTGGTTGAAATTGATTCTTGTGAGTTTCATGGTTTTGATTTTTAATCTTGAGAGAGTTTAAATAATTCTATATTCTTCATTTCCATGGGTTGTTTTAGTGAAACTACCTCTCATTTCATTTGATTTGTATACTATCCTTCCACATCATAGACCTCCCATGAAGACATCAGAGAGAACTAATAAATTTATCAATAAAAAATTGACTAGAGGTTAGTTGATGTAATGGTTTAGGTTGTCTATGATCAAAATCTAAGAGGAGGCTATAGTCCTAATTAATATAAGGAAACTAAAATAAGTATTAATAAAGAGAGACCATATAAGACTCTTATAATTAAACCCCATTCCATATAAGTATGTATGATTCTCCATGAATAGGGAAATTGAAATGAGAATATTTAGAGGATTTTTTAGTACCTCAGGACTCCTAAATCTATCAAATGTGAATTGTAATTCATTTATATTGGAAGGGCCTAGTCAGCTGTGGTGGGGGTCAATGGTTTTGGAAGGAAGATATGAGTATATGGGATGGAAGGACTTAAAGGATTATTTTAATTAGTAGTAATACCACGAGACATTATAACTAGATAATACAAAAGAGTATTTGGACCACCTTCATTAATAAAATTTAGTTTTTTTATTTTGATAAACATTTTACAATGCTAGTTCATTTATTTCTCATGTTAGTTTCTAATGAAAAAATAATGTATATGTTGGTTTAAGTGGGATTGTTTCCAGAAATTTGATCATTGGTATTCAGGTTTATGTTGAATAAATATCCCAATGTATTTAATCAATCCTTGATGTGGGAGATAGACTAGGAAGCTAAATCTAGTTTTTCTAGATTACTTCTTGTCATGAGTCATGGTGTAGTTTCTATGTTTAAGAAGAAGAGTAAGCATGAGGTTAATGAGAAAATGGGGTGGTAGTATATACATATATCCACCCTAAAGAAATTGATCATAATGTTACAATATGTATTCTATGGTGATCTATCAGTGCGGTACACTTGGGGCTACATATACTAGAGGTTCACCTCCACCTTGGCAATGCCATCGGTGTAGAGGCCTGGCATAATTAAAATGGTTTTGTAAGAATGTGACTTGATCTAAAAGATGTTAATGATATTTATTCTATAGGGGAATGAAACATTATTTAGAACTATAAAAGTTATAGGTTCTCTATTAGGTTCTCATGGTGGTGATTCCTGATCTACTATTGGAAAGATTCAGCTTAAGGTAGAGACAAAAGTTATTTGGAACCCCCTATATTCATAAAGTGATAAAAACATCATTTTATTGAGTAGACACCAGTGTGATTAGATGCGGGACATAAAAATGTTTGAGGACCAATTATTTTTTTCATCATAAACTGTGAATTCATTATTTAATATATGTGCTTATAATTATTTCAATTTTCTCTTCTTGAAGATTTTATATAGAATATGACCAAGATTATGTCATTTATACATGGAGCATCATATAATACATTTCATGCATTGAGAATACAATTTTATATTGTTGTATTTGGATATTACTCCATTAATGGTCATGTTTGAATAGAACATCACTATTATTTAAATGGACCTCTTTGAGGTTACCTTGAAATCGTATTAGATGATTTGATTAATCTATCAAATCAATTTCTATGATTGGTGAGTGATGTTCATGGAACCTGAATGAAGAATTTTGTTTCTTCAAGGTGAATGAGACGCATGGATAGGAAGAGATGGATCTCTACTATTGTATTCGGGAATCCTTAATTGAAATGTACTTTCACTCATCTTCGAGGATGACGTGAATGGTTCAAGATATATTCTTCCTATAATGGTTGGATGGGTTTTCATAGGTATATACAGTGGACATATGAGGTTTATCTCTGAATTGGGATGTTGAGTTCATAGTTCAATTGGTGTCGGGGTTCCAGTTCATATATCTTTCATCATATCATATGGACCCCACAAATTTTATGGAATTAAATATATGAATGGATGATATGGAATCTGGTGGGTTTATTTACTAAACCATTTACATTGGAATGCACCATTTAATTTTTTACATAGAAGGAAAATATAACTCTCAATTTTTTCATTAATTACATAAAATTAAATATGATTAACATAATGAATAAATACCCCTTTCCCTATATATATGAGCTCGTTGATCTGTTTAAGGGGAATACAATATTTCTAATATTTACATACACTTCAAGTATCATAAATTTTGGGTTAGAGAAGAAAATGGTCATATGATATATTTTTGAAAATGGTATGGACACTTTGAATATTTGGTTTTATCATTCAAGTTGACAAACACAACTTCAGTTTTTAGGGAACTTATGAACCTAGTGTTCGATGAAAACCTTTATTTCATTATCATTTAGTTTTTAGATTACATCCTTGTTTACTCCAGGACATGAAGGGGAGAAGGTTCAATATCAAAATAATTTTTGGGCACACATTCAGATCACAATATTTATTTAAAACTAACAAAATGTCATTTCTTGACCAGGGAGGTTAAATTTTTAGGGAAAGTTATCTCCGAGCATGTGTGTTAGTTGTTTTGGAGAAAACCTTTTGGAGATGTTATAGGAATATATTATTATTGCCTTTGAGATTATGAGATTTATATTCCTTGCAGGATGTTATAGTTTGTTATAAATAATCGTCTCTTAGCTTTATTCACCAATGACAGATCTCACGTATAATACGGTAAAGTAAATTTTGAGTCCCTATTTATTGGAATTCTTTGATTATCTGAAGAAGGGGATGATCAATATCTCTATCTTAATTTTACATGAGTAGGGATAAGGGTATATGTATTATTGAGATTCTTTAGGTATGTGTATTGGGTGTATTTTGAAAATGGTGATCATGTGGTGGAATATGGATATCACAAACTACTACCACATGAAATAAATTTCCCATTAAATAGTCTTGAGAAAGTGGTGGTGACTAATTCCTTGAATATATGGCATTAATTTATTTTCAGGGAGAAATTCATGGCTACCCAGATAAGAAAATCCTAGAATATATTTTATCTTATAAGGTTTTTTATTGTAGAAAACAATGATGGATCAAGTAACTTTATGGTGTGAGAATTTTATATTTTATAAAACATGGGACTACGATATGTGGTAGATGATTCCTTAATAAGGGAGATACCATCTTATGGATTGATGTATTATAGTGATTGGTGGATTCTGATGGGGGTTTTCACCCCGATTCATCTTAAATACAAGAGGCATAGTGAAGGCATTTTTGATTCTTGAATTCAGTTGATGACCTCTCCTCGCAAACTAATATGGGAAGAAAAACATAATGATTATATATGTCATCACCCTATATAGCTTCTAAATTAGGCTGAATTTCTTAATGTTTGGTCAATGAATTCTAAGAGATTCATTTTCTACATGGGATTATTTTTTGTTTCATTATATCTAGGATAGGTGGTGATTTAAGATAACCACCTTGTAACACCCCAAGCTTCCACGGTATGTTTCTCTTTGAATAATACAATAGCGTGTATTGTACGCAACTTCGATTTCTAACACCCCACAACCAATCAAACTAACCATTATGAATATTAATACCCACTTTTTGATATTTTATAAATTTTATCTTTCAATATGGACTTCATTTTTAGATTTGGAATATTAAAAATATCCTTGGGTGAATTTTTGGTATTTTTCTAAAAACATTCAATTTTTGATGAATAGTAAAAAACACTGAGTTATTGTTTAAAACTGACTTTTTATAAAATAATTATTTAATTTATTTAAATTTATTTTAGGTAAAAATAGATAAAAAATACCTATATAAGTTCAATGTAATTTATTGGAGTCATTTTATAATAAATTTAGATATATAAAAATTTTATAGATCTTTTTACCGTGTTTTACCCACCTCCTAGGAGCATTTAAAAATTTACATAACACATAATTTTACCACTTTTATGAGTTAAATTTCAAAAATCAGAGACACACGGTTAATATCAGAAAGTAAAATTTTGTTTAATAATATGAAAATAATTTTTAGTGAATAGTAATTTTTTTACTTAAATTTACCACAGTTAAAAGTAAATAGGGTAATTAATGGTAAAAATGATATTATTATTTCCATAACACATGTCATAATACTATTTACTAGTTTTAATTCGACCAAAAACAACCTTCGGAATAAAATATGACCCTTTAGGTCCACAGGGATTAGACTAGGATATTTATTATTATTTAATTAAAAGAATGGTTAAAAGTGTTAAATTCAAAGTTTAATAACTAAACCATTTTTAATTTAGGGATAAAAATATAATAAATTAGACTATAAATATTAAATAGAAAGATAAAAATATTTCCTACATAATGGTATTTTATTTTTATTTTTTAGACATGAAATAATTTAATTTATTTATGACACAATAATGATGCAGTAATTACCTAATTAATGAAATATTTAAATAATTGATATTTTAAATATCCAAATAAATGTATTTTGAGACTTTATATAAATTCAACTAATTTTATAGGTTAATATGACATGTTAGGGTTGGTTAGATCAATTTATTTCTAATAAATTATTCTCTTTTGAATTTAGAAAAAACAAAATACCAAATAGTGTCAAAATTGACATAAAAGAGTTATTAAAAAAATATTATATTATTAATTTATATTAAATTCATAAAAATATATGGTTAGGAAAAAAGACTTATATAATTATAGGTGTATCATTAATGAACCACTTGGGGTTCTCATTGAAGTATATAATGGGTTTATTAACCATATAATATAAAAATACAAAGAGACATTTTAAATGTCAAACTATTTAACTAAGAGTTAAATCTAAAAGGTAACGATAATATAGTGACCCAAACCTATATAAAACATATTGGTTTAGTGGATTTAGACCCATAACCACATTATCCTATAAATAATTCTTTTTGGAGCCATTAGAAACCGAATATTATTTTATTATAAAATAATATTTCGATCTTTTCCAAAGGTTTCCCTCACCCCTCTTATAAAAGAGAACTCCCCCTTCTCTCTAATTCACACCATAAATTCCATTTGGCTCAACCAAAACCTTCCCAAAAATCCTCTCAACTGTCCTCCCTTAATCATAGAGGCCCTCCTTTAGTCAGAAATCCAACCTAAGGATCCCATTTGATAAAATCAAAAGGAAGATCCCGAAGAAGAGTATAAATATTTCATCACCTCTTTCAAATTCCTTTCTTCTTCCACATCATTTTTCTTTGTTTTTTCCATTATAAAATTATAACTCCAGTATATTACATATAATTTGATGTTATTTTGAATATGGTGCAACTATATTAATTATTCTATCCATCCTATGAATGACATTTCACCGTACATGTGTACATATGAATTACCCTCTTCGCATCGTGGTGTAATTGTTATTCAATACATTATTATTTGTATGGGTATAATAATTATGTGTAATTGATGTAAATAATAAATAAAACATGATAATGATTCGGTATATATGCTATAACATCCAATTATATTTTTTATGAATGATATTGTCGCTTGTGCATATGTACGGATTACCGTCTCCACAAACGCTATATGATTCTTTCCACATCGTATCTATTCAAGAATAATTTTGATTTGATGAATAACAATAATGTTTGAAGACATGATATCATTCTGTACATGAATAAGATACATCCCATCCATAAAAACTTTGACTCACATAACAAATAATATAAATGAAAATGAATCCGTTAACACTCAAAATGACGATAATACTAAGATATTATTAACAAATCAATGTTAAAAGATTATATATAATATAATATTAATTTATATGATTATCATATAATTTAATAAAAATTATTTCACCAATATAAAATATGTTAACCTACCCTTTACCAAGGAAAATTACAAGGTAAGGGTTAATTTCATAATCTTTTTATTATCTGAGGTTGTTTTTATGTAAGTATCTACGAGGACCTCTTTATCATCCACATACATGTTTCTTAAAAATATATTCGAAAACATTTTTTCTATTTACTAGACTATGGGTGGTAGTCATTTATACCCTTGTTTGGATTTTTATAAAATGGTTTTAAATGAATCTTTCCGTCATTTTCCAAACAAGGTACTTTATGACCTTTTTGACAAAATTAAGGTAATAATGTTATTTTAACTTATATGTGGGTGTGGCTATTTTCTACAGTTATAACATCATCAAAGCTTCCCTTACCAGCTAATGAGAATATTTACAAAGTAAATGTTTTCTTTTATAATTAAATTAATTTAACATGATTTCAAAATATAAAGAGATATTTCTCTAAAAAGGATTTTATTTCAATAATGTCAACATCCTTTGATGAATTTTAAGCTTATATAATGTTGATTTATTATTATACAAAACATCCATATTTTATTGAAGGTTTTGTGATATGTTTGACTATGGATGTGTTATTTTTACCCCATTCATGGTTTATGAAAAAATTATTGACATTTCTTATGCTAGTTTTAATACCAATGTTTATGTTATGTTTAAACCATTTCATATGAGGAATGCATTGGACTTAGTAAGTGACATTTGGAGCCCGCTATAGCTCCTCGATGCATCGGTAGGTCTCATGAGACAAACTAGTGTCTTGGAACAAGACCTTGAAAAAATCATATTTGTAGTATTGACACAAGGCCATGACTATATGGTTATGAAAGTATGGAATAATGTATTCCATCATTATGAAAGTGGATATTGATATTTCTTGTGAGTATTTGAATACTATAATATCCATTTGAGTAAGTAAATGAAATTACTTTGAATTATATTTGACTTATTATGATGAATTTTATTTTGAAAAGTTTTTTGTTTTAGTTTTATACAATGCCTTAAATGTTTATGCTTATTTATGAATGATTTTGCTATATTGTTATCCTTACTAGGCATATGAGATCACCCCTTTCTATATTTTATTTTTCCAAGGACATGAAGAAGTGTAATATGACTGACCTATATGGATAGTATATGGGATATTAGTGTTGTATATAGAAGCAATGTTGCTATAGATTTCCATTTTATGATGTAATATAAACCCTATTAATGTATCTAGTACTTCCAAGGCTACGAAACTAATCAGTCCTTCAATACATGATATTTTGTGATCATGCCAATGATACGTAATAATGCACCAACTCTAGGCTTCTGGTTTCAGGGCATTATAATTGGTATAAAAAAAATTTTAGTACAAACCTTGGAATCTATATTTAAAAAAACTATGATTACAGAACATTACCATAAGATAGAATTTGAGCATTGTTATGGAAGAACTTTCAAGAATTTTGGTATTGTAGATATTTTTTGGGTTTTCCAAGAACTACATACCTGTCAGGATATGAGAAGTTAGAGGTGGATCTGACACAAATGTACCTAGGGGTAAAACCCAAAAACACTGCTTTGAGCTAGAATCAAATGGGAAATGGTGCACGAGAACGGGCCTTGCTTCACTCTTGGTTACGACACTCCCGGGGGATATGATTAGGGTAATTCACATTATATTTACAAACCATTATGAAGGGTTTATTATTAAATAATTCCTCAAAGAAAATAGTTTTTATGATTATGGATTATATCCACAAACTATTCAATTTATGTTATGTTCTTTACAAGTTTTGAATTATGTATTTCGATTCATAAAAAAATCTAGTTTATGACATTATTTAGAAATGGAACCTAGTGGAAGGAATGGAAACCATATCATTGCACGCACTCCATGTAGGGATTCCCCTCCTACTCAAGATAATTATAGTGCAGCTGGTGATACAACTGTTGCTGATTTGCTAATCACCATACTGAGACAACTCACTCATGTTATGAATAATAACCTTACCCGTATGGAGCACCCTGATCCAAAACGTGGATGATCAATGTTAGACTGCTTCAGGAGGAAACAACAACCAAAATTCAATGGGGGGTACAAATCTATTAGTAGCTGAGCAATAGATAAATTCCATAGAGAGAATATTCCATGCCTTGGGGAGTAGTGAAAAGGAAAAAGTTGTCATGGAAGTTTACCGCCTCACTGGAGATGCTAATCAATGATGGTCATTGATTCAAAACACAAAGGAAGATGATAAAGCATAAAATATGAAATGGGGGGAGTTTAAAGAAATTTTCATAGAAAAATACTTTCCTCATGAAAATCAAGCAGATATGGAAAGGTAATTTTTGTGTTTGAGGAAAAAGTAGGATGAGAATGTCGCAAAGTATGATGCTCACTTTACAAGGTTAGTGAGGCATGCTGCAGATTATATACGTGACCCAAGAAGTAAGATTGATCATTTATTTGATGGGTTAAAACCATTTATCGATCGAGCATTAGTCTCACAATCCTTCTTGTCATACGAAGATATTTTCTCATGTACTACCAAGATATAAAAACAATTCTCTTAGTCTTACGACTTTAAAGAAAAGAATGAGAAGAATAGATCTGCCGAACACTCTAGAAATATAAATAATGGGAGGAAGGGAAAAGTTTAATATCCATCAGGTAGTAAATTTTGGAAGAAACACCCTGGTACATGCGTGAAGAGAATGGGAGTCTGTTAAAAGTGTGGTGAAAAAGGCCACCATGATCGTGATTGTAAGGGGAAGAAAGATGTTGTCGATGTTGAATTAAACAACTGTAGAGAACGGGGAATTATGAAAATTAATTTCCTAAGCATCAGGGGAACATACCTCAGAAAAGGCCAAGGGATCAATGCTAAGCTTATGCTATTACTACTGCTGTGGTTGAAGCCCCGAAAGATGTGGTGGCAGGTAATTTAATGGTTTCCTCATGTTTAGAAAATTCTATATTTGATTATGGATCAGCACATTGTTTCTTATATTCTCAGATTCCTAAGAAATTATATATTTCTAATTTGATTTAACAAGGGAGTTGTCAGTAAAAACTCATAAGGGAAGTATCATTGCAACAATGTTTTGTGAATCAGTCCCCATTAGGGCATATAAATGTTCTCTATCAGCTGATCTCATCATCTTACCCATGATTTAATTTGATATAATCCTCAGTATGGATTGGCTTTCAGGCCATGATGTGAAAATTTATTCTATGAAGAATGAGGATAATTTTTTTGATGATGATAAGAAGTACCTTATCTTTAGACTAGAAACATCACCACCTAATTCTTATCCAGATCCACCCCCAGTAGCTCAAATAAATTCAATTATTACGGAGGAAGAGAATGAAATGAATGTGGGTGAGGAAAGGAATGTTCAAATAGAGTATGTACCTATTGTTAAAAAACATGTTAATGTATTTCCAGAATATTTACCTGGACATCCTCCAGATTAAGAAATTTATTTTTCCATTGATTTAATTACTAGTTCAAGGCCCATATCAAAGACCCCTTATAGAATGTCCACTTTGGAATTAGTGTAACAAAAGAAACAACTATAGGAATTGAGTAATAAGGTATTTATTTTCCCAAGTGTTTCACCATGGGGAGCCCATATTATTTTTGTTAAGAAGAAAGATGTATTTATGAGGATGTGCATTGACTACAGGGAGATCAATTCTATAATAATAAAGATCAAGTATCCCCTACCTCGTATTGATGATTTATTTGACCAAATTCATAGAGCTCAATACTTTTCAATGATTGAACTTCGATCTGGATGTCATCAGTTGTGTGTGATGAAGGAAGACATTCTGGAAACAACATTTCGAACCAGGTACGGGCATTATGAGTTTACAGTAATTACTTTTGGATTGACTAATGCACCCTCTGTCTTCATGGATCTAATGAATAGAGTTTTCAAGGAATATCATGATGAGTTTTTAGTTGTATTTAATGATGATATCTTGGTGTACTCCAAAAGTTACAAAGATCATGAAAATCAGTTGCGCATTATCCTGAAGACTCTTAAAAGATATGAATTATATGGGAAGTTTATCAAGAGTGGATTCTGTCATCAAGAGATTTATTTTCTTTGCCATATTTTCTCTAAGGAAGGAATCATTATTGATCATTCTAAGATAATAAAAATCCAAGAATGGACAGAACAGATGAGTATAACTGAGGTATGCAGTTTTAATGGTTTAGTAGGTTATTATCAATGTTTCGTCCAGAATTTTTCCCGATTGGCTAACCCATTAACAAAGCTCACATGAAAAGGGGTTAAATTTGATTGGACAAAAGAGTGTGAAGAATGTTTTGAAGAACTGAAGAGAAGATTAGTCAATGCTCTTATATTAACACTACCATTGGTTAATGATGGGTTTGTTATTTATAGTGTTGCATAAAAGAAAGGACTTGGTTGTGTCCTTATACAAAATGATAGGGTTATTTCCTATGCATCACGACAACTAAAAATTCCGGAGAAAAACTATCCTACTCATGATCTAGATTTATCAGCTATAATTTTTCCTTGGAATATTTTGAGACACTATCTCTATGGTGAATAATGTGAGATATATACCGATCAAAAGAGTTTGAAGTATATTTTCTGACAAAAAGAACTCAACATGAGGAAAAGGAGATGGGTTGAACTACTAAAAGATTATGTTTGCATGATACAATACCACCAAGGGAAGAAAAATAAGGTGGCAGATTATTTGAGTAGAAAGGATTGTGGTGTTTTGAACAAGATGAGAGTTGAAAAGGATCCTATATACATGGATCTAGTAAAGATGGATATGGGAATCACAATGGAAGGGTAAAATCAATAAATTTTGAAATGGTTGCCAAACCATGTTTACTAGAAAATATAAAGAGTTCTCAGAAATATGATAAAGAGTTTCAAAAGAAGATTAATACCGTGAATGATGGGAGATTGAGTGACTTTGTGTATGGAGATGGAATTTTGAAATTTGGGAAGAGACTTTGTGTTCCCGATATACCTGATCTAAAAAGGGAATTGTTGGATGATGCTCATAGTTACAATTTCTCTATACACCCTGGTAGCACTATGATGTATATTGATTTGATGGAACTTATTTAGTGGGACAATATAAAGAGGGTGATTGCAGATTTTGTGTCAAGATGTATGGTTTGACAACAAGTTAATGCTGGAAGGCAACCGCCTGGAAGAGTCATGCAACCACTTCCCATACCATAGTGGAAATGGGATAATATTACGATGGAATTTGTCATGGGACTTCCAAACACTCCTAGAAGGAATGTTGCAATATGGGAAACTGTTGATCGTCTTACTAAGTAAGCACATTTTCATGCTATAAGAGAGGATTTACCACTTGAACGTTTAGCAAGACTGTATATTAATTATGTTTTAAGACTTCATTGAGTACCACTATCGATTGTTTATGATTGTGATCCCCATTTTACATCAATATTCTGGAAAAGTCTTCAGAAATCCCATGATTCTGAACATCGTTTGAGCACTACCCACCACCACCAAACTGACGGACAATCAGAATGGACTATTCAAAACTTATAAGACATGTTGAGATCATGTTCACATGACTTTCAAGGTATGTGAGATTAATATTTAACTCTGGTAGAATTTTCCTATAATAATAGCTTCCATTTAAGTATTCACATGGCACTATATAAAGAGTTATACAGAAAGAGATGTATCACACCAACCTGTTGGGATGATTTTGGCGAAATAAAACTCGTAGGCCAGAACTTATGGAGGAAATGATAGAAAATGTGAAGGTAATCATAAACCACATCAAAGCAGTTCAAAGTAGGCAGAAGAGCTATGCTGATAACTGAAAAAAGGATTTTGAATTTCATGTAGGAGATCATGTATTCATGAATGTATCTCAATGAAACGATGTTATACGTTTCGGTAAGAAGATAAAATGGAGTCCCAGGTACATCAGACCTTTCAAAATTCTAGAAAAAATTGGGGTTGTAGATTACTGTTTGGCAATGCCGCAATGATTCTCCAAAGTTCACGATGTGTTCCACGTATCACTATTGAAAAAATACATGACTGACCCAACACATGTACTCAGCTATGAGGAATTAGAACTCGAACCCAATCTATCTTATTGTGAAGAGCCTGTCAAAGTTATTGATACAAGAGAATAAGTGTCAAGAAACCGGATGACTCGTCTGGTAAATGGACTATGGAGAAACCATAAGATGGAAGAGGCAATGTAAGAACCCGAGGAACTTATGATGAAGAACCACCATAGTCTTTTTACACAACAATACTCTAGAAATTTTGAGGATGAAATTATTTGAATTATGGGAGAATGTAACACCCCAAGCTTCCACGTTACGCTTCTCTTTGAATAATACAATAGCATGTGTGGTACGCAACTATGAGTTCTAACACACGACAAACAATCAAACCAGCCATTATGAATAGTAATACCCATTTTTTAAAATTTTATAAATTTTATCTTTCAGAATGGACTTCATTTTTGGATTCAGAATATCAAAATTATCCTCGGGTGAATTTTTGGTTTTTTCTGAAAACATTCAATTTTTATGAATAGTAAAAAACACTGAGTTATTATATAAAAAGAATTTTTATTTAAATAATTATTTATTTTGATTAAATTTATTTTAGTTCAAAATTGATAAATAATTCCTATATAAGTTCAATAATTTTTATTGGAGTCAGTTTATAATAATTTTAGATATATAAAAATTTTATTGTACTTTTTACTATCTTTTACCCACCTCCTAAGAGCATTTGAAAATGTACATAAAACATAATTTACCACTTTTGTGAGTCGAATTTCAGAAATTTGAGAGACACGATTGATATTAGTAAGTACAATGCGGTTCAATAAGATGAAAATAATTATTGATGAATAGTAAATGTTTACTTTTCTTTATCTCGGTTAAAAGTAAATAGGGTAATTAAGGGTAAAAATTATATTATTATTTCCCTAACACATGATCTAATTCTATTGGATAAGTGTAATTCAACCAAAAAAAACCTTAGGAATAAAATATGATCCTTTAGGACCACATGGATTAGATTAGGACATTTATTATTATTTAATTCAAAGAAGAGTTAAAAGTGTTAAATTCAATGTTTAATTACTAAACCATTTTTAATATAGGGTTACACATAAGATAAATTCTACTATAAATATTCATTAGAAATAAAAATGATTTAATACATAATAGTATTTTATTTATATTTTTTACACAATAACTAATTTAATTTACGAATGACACAATGATGATGCAGTAATTACCAAATTAATGAAATTTTAAAATAATTGATATTATAAATATCCAAATAAATGTAATTTGAGACTTTTTATGAATTATAATAATTTAATAGGTTAATATGACATGTTAGGGTTGGTTAAATAAATTTACTTGAAAGTAATAATTCTGTTATAAATTTAGCGAAAGCAAAATACCAAATAGTGTCAAAATTGAAAAAAAAGAGTTTTTAAAACAAATATTATATTGCTAATTGATATTATATTACTAACAGTCTAGGTTTCAGACAAAAGACTTATATAATTATAAGTTTATCATTAATGAACCACTTGGGGATATCTTGGATGTATATAGTATGTTTATTAACCATATAATATAAAAAAAAGAGACATGGTAAATGTCTAACTATTTAACTAAGAGAAAAATCTAAAAGAAAAAGCTAATATAGTGACTGAAACCTATCTAAAACATATTGGTTGAGTGGTTTTCGACCCATCCCCACCATTGAATTTAAATAATTCATTTTTTAGTCATTAGAAACATAAAATTATTTTATTATAAAATAATATTTCTAGCTTTTCCTAAGGATCCCCTCACCCTTCTTATAAAAGGGCACTCCCCCTTCTCTCTAATTCACACCATCAAGCCATTTGGCATGGCCAAACCCTGTAGAAATACCATCTAAACTATCCTCCCTTAATACTAGAGGACCTACTTTAGTTAAAAATCCAACTTAAAGAGCCCTTTTGATCAAATCAAAAGGAAGAACCCAACGAAGCGGTAAATATTTCATCATATTTTTCAAGTTCCTTTCTACATCCACTTCGTCTTTATTTTTTGTTTTGATTATAAAATAATAATAACAGTATCTTCTATATAATGTGATGTTATTATGAATGTGGTACGACCATATTTATTATTCTACCCATCCTTTGAATGACATTTCACCATACGTGCATACGTACGGATTACCGTCTCCACATCATGGTGTAATTGTTATTCAATACATTATTAATCGGATGGGCATAATAATGATGTGTAATTGAGGTAAATAATAAATATAACATGATAGTGATTCTTTATAATTCATATAACATCCAATTATATATTATTTTAAAAATGGTATTGTTGCTCGCACGTATGTAAGGATTACCGTCTCCACGAACGCGATGAGATTCATTCCCCATCGTATCCATTGAAGACTAATTTTCATTTGTTGATTAAAAATAATGTTTAAAGACATGATGTAATTCTAGATATTAATAAGATACATACCATACATAACAACTATCACTCACATAACAAATAATATAAAGGAAAACGAATACGGTAACAACCGAAAGAATGATAATACTAATATATTATTAACGAAGCAATGTTAAAAGAACATATATGATATCATATTAATGTATATGATTATTCTATAATTTAATATCAATTATTTGACAATTATACAAGAGTTTAACCTACCCTAAACCATGGAAAAGTACAAGGTAAGGGTTAATTTCACAATCTCTTTATTATCTGAGGTTGTTTTATATAAGTATATACTGGGACCTCTTTATCATCCACATCCATGTTTCGTACAAATGTATTCCAAATTTTTTTACTATTTACTAGACTATGGGATAATGTCATTTATACCTTTTTTTACTTTTTATAAAATGGTTTGAAAGGAATCTTTCCGTCATTTTCCAAACAAGGTACTTTGTGACCTTTTCACCAAAATTAAGGTCATAATTTTTTTAACTTATACGGCTGGTGCGACTATTTTTCGCTGTAATAACATCATCGAAGCTCCCCGTACAAGATGATAAAAATATTTCCTAAGTAATTTTTTTCATTTATAATTATATTAATTTTAAATTATATAAAAATAGAAAGAGATATTTCTCTAAAAAAGGTTTTTATTTCATCTATGTCAATATCCTTTGATGGATTTTAAGATTATTTGAAGTTGATTTATAATGATACAAAACATCCATATTGTATTGAAGGTTTTGTGATATGTTTTACTATGGAGGTGTTATTTTTTCACTATTCATGGTTTATGAATAATGTATTGACATTTTGTATACTTTGTTTAATACGAATGTTTTTGTTATGTTTAAACATGTCCATATAAGGAAGGAATTGGACATAGTAAGTGATGGGTAGAGCCCACTATAGATCCTTGATGCATTGGTAGTTCTCAAGATACAAACTAGTGTTTTGGAACAAGGCCTTGACAAAAAGTTATTTATAGTCCTGGCACAAGGCCTTGACGATGTGGTTATGAAAGTATGGCATTATACATTCCATCATTATGAATGTGGCTATTGATATTTCTTGTGATTATTCGACTAGTAGAATATCCATGTGAGTAATTAAATGGAATTATTTTGATTTATAATTGACATATTATGATGAATTTTATGTTGAAAAGTCTTTTGTTTTAGTTTTATATATTCCATTAAATGTTTATTATTATTTATGAAAGTTTCCACTATATTTTTATCCTTACTGAGCATCTGAGCTCACCCCTTTCTATGTTTTATTTTTCCTAGGATGCGAAGAAGTATATATTATTACGGACCTGCAGGGATAGTCTATGGGATCATAGTGTTGTCTATGGAAACAATTTTGTTGTAGTTTTCCATTTTATAATGTAATATAAACCTTATGAAAGTATCTAGTACTTCAAATGCTAATAAACTAATCGATCTTTAGAGACTTGATATTTTGTGATCGTGCCAATGATACATAATAATTCACTGACTCTGGGCTTCTATGGTTGGGGCATTACACATATCTCTTAAAAGGTCATTAATCAAGAGACCACAATAATATTTTATAACAACTGTTTATGGTTTTGGGGGAAAGTTATAAGGTGTGGCATGGATGAATCTATATCTTTATTTTATACATGTTAGTATATTAAAGTTAATCCCTAGAGGCCCTAAGGATTAACTAAACTACTCATTCCTACTTGTAAATAGTATTAAATAAGAAATTATTTAATAATTATTTTTCCTCATACACCATGGGAATGGAATGCAATTTGGGTGGTTATTGATCATCTGACCAAATCATCACATTTCATCTCGATGAAAGGATAATCTAAATTGGAAGAATTTAATAGGATTTAATTCTAGGAAATTGTGTGGAAACATGGTATACAATAAGGTATCATTTCATACAAGAACCCTTGTTTTAGCTATCAATTATAGAAATTATTGAATATGGTGATGTGGACATAGACCAAGCTTAGTGTGACATACCATCCCCTAATGGATGGATTGAAATAGTATGAAAATTGTATTTTGCAAGTCATTATCCTTTTGTGCATATAGGAATTCAGATTCTTGTGGTATAACAAAAACAGGTAAGTGGAGTTTTCAAATAATAATAGTAATTTATCCTAAAAAAGGATGGCTCCGTTTGAATCATTTTATGCTCGACCCTACTAGTCACCTCTGTGACAGATGGAAGTTGGAGATACTTCAATGGTGAGGATTCCCATTATATAGAAGACTAATAGAAATGTTAAAATGATTAAAAAATGATTATTAAATGTATAGATGGTCCATTAGTCCTCTGATAACAACTAACACAAAGCATTGTAGTTATCCATGAGTGAATGGGTATTCTTGAAGATGAAAAAAATTTGGGTCACCGAAATCATGTTATGTTGGCTAAGAATGTTCAATTGTATGTTTGTCATTTCATGATTATAAAATGATATGTAAGGTGGCATATATAATTTACTTAACTTCCTACATAACATCGATCCATAACATGTTCCATTTCTCCCAATTAAAAAATATAATACATACCCATCACATATACTAAATTAGGAAGTGTTGGAGAAACAATCAAATATGTCGGCTTCATAGAAACTAGTATAGATTGTCTATTTTTAGGTAAATTTTCTTTGGAGAAAGAATATTTTGTTTGGTTGAGTACTTTTTAATAAGGAAACGAAGATAATGTGACGTTTCAACATAATTCTTGAGTCAAGGAGAATTATCATCATTTATTCTGTAAGCAGAATATATTTTCAATTCTTGAGGGTAAAATGTTTCCTTGATGGAGAGATTTTCCTAACTAAATGTGATAATTTGAGATGATTTTTCTTCCACTTTTTTGTCTCACGAGTGTTCAATACCTTTCTCCTATAGTTTCCAATAAAAAATTTATGGATTAAGAAAGTAGGTGGTGAAAGGATAGGGGAAATGGTCTCCCAACCCATGGAAAATAAGGTGATCGTGACAGTAGAACCATTAATTATCCATGATTAGAAAAATAGTCATATACCACTTATATTAGACCAAGAAAAAAACCCCTATTATTAGATAGAGGTAAAACAAACATGTAGAATATTTGGAGGGCCATGAAACCAAATTACGCTGGCTTCCAGATTCATAATGTTTTTTGAACTTCCAATTCAACCCATCCTTTATTTTAACTATATAATGTCCCCTTTCTCTCCATTTGACTTCCACCATACCTAGGTGAAATATCCCTCTTCCAATCCATCATGCCAAGAATTTTGGTTGATTTTCTCTTGATTCATTCAAGAATCTCTAGGTAAGTTCCTCATATATAATATACTTCTCTTATTTTTTCCTCTCCACTCTTTATTCTTGGATAATCAATTTTCCTAGAGTAATTTTGTCCTAAAAGTGGATCAACCTCCAGTTTTTTAGGATTTAACCTGATATTTTGGTTACTTATTTATTTTATAGGGTATTATTCTAATTATACTTACAAGTTATGAAAATAATTATTTGATTTCAATTAAATTGCCAGCTGTTTTGTGCTATGAAAAAAATTGATTATTTTAGAATGAGTGACATTATTTCTAACCGTTTTTCATTGTTGTGTGTGTTGGAAAAAAATTTATTTTGAAGGGTTTTTTTGTTAGTGAAATGCATTGAATTTAATTTCCCCTCTTTAAAAGGATGATTCTTGGATGTGTGTATTGTGATTAACAAATTTATTATACAAAAGGGTATTTACAAGATGTGTAAAATGGGATGAATCACATGGGAATACTAGGTAAATATCCATTTTTTTAAGATCTATTATCCTCGTTGAGACAGCAAGGTTCCCTAGCATGATTACACTACAAAGAAAACTAAAATATATGTTGATTACTTGGGGATCACTATAACATTAATTATGAACTCTATAGAGGCTCTTATAAGATAAAGGATTCTGGGGGTTGATAAGTGAGATTACTAGGATCATAGTCCGCAAATATCCAAGTTGATTATGGATTTACAATAGGTATTAATTATGTTTTTACCTATTACTATTTATCATTTCATTTTATTATTTTCTTTTTAAAATATATATTTTTTCATTTAAATTTCATAAAGTTATTCATTAAAAACATGTTTTTAGTTTATCTTTTATGGTTAGTGTATGAATCCTTAGAGTTGTATCTTATTGGGAATGTGATTTCACACACTACAAACATACTCATGTGCATATAGACCTTGTTCGGTATGTGTATTAATGAATTCCAAAGTGGTTGTGGTAGTTTCTATAATTAATTTTTACTCCTTTGGTAAGTTATGTGATGGGTGGAATGGTGGTGTCATCCCACATGTCACATGGATGTTTATTTGTCCAGTTCAACCCCACCCATTTTTTGGTTTCTTTTTCTCTATTTGTAATTATTCATTTCCTGACCTATACTTATAGTAATTTATTTTTTTGGTATGTTATGTATGTTGGTCATGAAAAATATATATTTGGTTTCGAGTTTAGATATACTTATTATCTGAGTTATCATTTTGAAAATAGATACACTGAACCTAAACAATATGTTTATAACAGTGGGGATCGGGAATACCCTTCAGGACATATCACGGGCTGAGTTGGGTGTCGAGTGGGATTGTAGCATAGGCTAGTTGGTGTCACTCATCCAACATCTCATTCATAAAATCAGGTAGAGATGTAACATATACATTTTATCAGAAATATATCATCCCATCCCAATCAATGTTAAACTATGGAACATTTCTCACCTTACTTTATTGTTCTTTATCTTCCTTATACACCTCTTTAATCATTACCTGGATAGGTGTCTAAATATTAATTTTTTGAATGTTATATTTCTCTTCGTTCTTCAATATTTAATGATCTATCATTTTAAAATCTCATAATATTTGAATTTTTTATCTGTATCATATGAAATCCATCATGATCCTTTCAGTTCAGAGCCACATCCACTTTATTCATTTTCTTGGGGAGATAATTTATTGATAATTAATATTCATTAATACACTCTATTAAACCTTTCTAATGAATATTAGACTATATTTATGTGAAAATATACCTTATATTTTTTGTATTAGTATATATATCACACCTCACACCATAAATATACCTTTAATGAAAAAGTTACCCGTGCTAACTCATGATCCTGAGTTGGGTATTTTTCTCATGACCCTTCAATTAATTTGTTTAATAAACTATAAAGATATCATTCTTCATGAGAACACATCATCGTCACTTATTTGATGTGTCACTATCGATTATAACCCACTATCTACGATAGGTTAATGTAAGCACGTGTTCACTAACTAAACATCTATTCATATCCATGAAATATTATTCAAATTCATATGTCTAAAAGGAATTAAATTTTTCTTAAGTTAACATAGGGAGTGGATTTGATAGTCAAGAGCAATTTTCCACAATGCACTGATAATATCCAGCCATATTAGGAAAACTACAAACTTTAGTCACTATATTTGGTTAGGGAATACATTCAGAAACTCTTTTCATCAAATGAACTTCTATTATACTATCAAATGTGATTATATGACCAAATAATGAATATTTTTGAACCAAAAATTTGTAATTGGTAAATTTTTCATAAATATTATCATTCTTCAAGGAATATAGCTCAATTTTCAAATGATATCCACTCTATTCATTCTCATTTATTATATAATAATATCATCTACAAAATTATCAAAAAGTATTCAATCTATTATGTATGGGCTATATGAATTAATTCCATGAAAATATTATTAGGGTTAGAAATTCCAAAATGAATCACAATAAATTCATAGTTTCTTTACATTATTCATAATTTTATCATGGGTATATCATGTACCCTAACCCTCAATTGATGAAATCTATAATTAAGATAAATGTTATAAAAGTGTTTAAATATTAACAGTTGATAAAAAATTTTATCACTAAAGGTATATGGTACTTTTTCTTGATATTGAGTTTGTTATGTTCAAAATAAAAAATGAATATTAACATTGATCCAATTTTCTTACTAATAAAAATATTTGGTGCAACCCTTGGTGAAATATATGGAAAACTAAGTCTCGTTTTGAGATTCTCCTAGTGTCTATTCATCAATTCCTGTAACTTAATTTGGGACATTCTATATGTAGTCTTTTATATTGATGTAGGAACATGTATGTGCACTATCAAAAGATAAACATCATTGTTTTTTAAAATACCAATATATTCTTTCAAAAAGACATCCACAAACTCTTAAAAATATTCATATATTTGATATTGGGATTCTCCTCAACCATATAAGACACATATCCATTTTTAATTGGAATCATAACCCATATAGAGGATGAAATTTCAGTCAAAACATTACCTTTATCATCACACTGATTAATGGTCATTGGTTTATTCAGAATATAAAATATGACACCCAAATTTACATTGGATCTTTGTAAATAATTTCAGTCCATGCCAAAAATATCAACAAACTCAAGGAAAGGGAGATTAAGAGTGTTCTTTGAAGTATATTCCCAAAATATTCGACTACAGATGAATCATACATTTGTGATTTGATCATTGTACCATTAGGGGTTCCCACTGCTAATTCAACATTTATTCATTGATTTTGTAATATGATATCACTTTAATATTACTCTAATATATAATAGCAGGTAAATATTGATTTAAATTTGACAATATTAGTTCTAATGTATATGGAAAATCATTCTTTTAAAACATTATTTTGGTACACCCATTAAAAATATCCATGAAATAGTATTTCTATTTTCTCCATGATAATGTGGTTTTGAATGTTGATAATCACAATGAATGTCCAGATTTCGAAACTCGGTTGAATAATGGACGTAATCTTTAAATTTGTAACAATGAAGTGTTGGTGGTTCATTTTCTACAGATTTATCTCTATTCATGTCATTAGTTAAATCATTTTCATTATTTTAGCATTCAATTTCCTGATGAACTACCTTTAATCACATGAAACATTAAATATATCATTGCATAAAATTTCACCAATGCTTCCTTCAACATATTGACCAATAATAAAGTATCCTGTTTTTTTCCATTATTTTGTTGAATTCACTTTAAATTAAACATTTAATTTCATTTAAAAACCATGAAATGTTTGGGTAACTCCAATAATAATCTTTACCTTGATTGAAAATTGAATGATTTCTTCATAGATACAGAAGTCCAATGAGGATAACTCTATTCAAGTACTTGATTTTACGTCACAGAATGACAGATAATTATTTATTTCTTGTTGGATGATGATTCTAGAAGCATACCTCATAGGTCTTGTAAAATTTTCATTGTAGTTATCAAGAGAATAACTACCCTTACAATTCATCTCAAGTGATTTCTTGACCATTTTTATGAAATGAAAATATAGAATATACCTATAGACAAATATTTAATTAAACACAAATCTCCTCATAGATAGAATTTCATTCTATTGATTTTTTTATTGATAAGTGTTGAAAGTTTATATGAATTTGCTGAAAACATTAAATACTAGAAATATAATTTGAATGCTATAAACCTTTGAGAATGGAGAATATATTTTCAGTAACACTGATATATATCTTAATAACTAGTATATTATAAGAAATAATAAATTAATGTGCACATTTACACATGATGGACTCAATTGAACATTCTTACCACCTTTTCAAATTTTAAATTTCATTATTATTCATAACATGATAAATATGTGCAATCATAAAAATGGTATTTTTCATGCCACCTATCATAACATTTAGTTTCTCATGAAGATAATGAATGAATTATCTATCAAATTAAGCAAGAACATGGTTTATTTAGGTTCCGAACATTGACTAAAACCAAAAATCATATTGTGTGAAACAATTATTATAGTGGATAACCATTTAATCATGAAAACTCATTTATATGATATATTTATCATGAAACGTTCTTATATGACACAATGGGTTTAACCAATGTCATTGATGGTCATTAACAAATCATCTATATTTTCTATTAATCTTATAATTATCCATAGGTTTATCATGAATGATCTCTCATCCTTTTTTTAAAAGGTTAACTAGACCTTTCTCTAATGCCCCCTATAATGAAACATACTTTTCTTATATAGATATTACATCATTTAAATGGATATTAATTATATATTATAATGATCCACTCCAAAATAATATACTTATAGAGCCTTACGAGACATGGAATGTGACAACCTAGGTTAGGATACAATAAATAATTACATATTTATATATCATTAGTAATTTTTTTTTGTTATTTCTTTATAAATATATAAAAAAATGAAGTTATTTTATTAAACTATTTTACTATATGATTTTACTGAAAATATTACTTTCCAAATTTTTAAATTTTAATTTGAAATTTTTTTATTCATTTTAAAGCATTTATTTCATAATTATATTATTATTATTTTTTTATAATTTTCTAAAAAGAATCATTTTAATGAATATGGAAAAATAAATATTTTTTTTTGAAAATTGTAATTTTTTTCATATATTTAAAATATAAAATTATATTTTTTGATGTTATTTAAAATATAATTATTTAATTTTTATTAATAATAATAAAATTATAGTTTTTAAATTTAATTTTATACTTTAATTTAATATAAATTTTTTTTTACCTTAAAAGAGATTTTTTTGTAAAATAAATTTACATCGTGTTTCCCTATTTAATTTTAAATTAAATTATAAAAATATAGAGAATTGAATCCTAAAAAATCTATTCAATATATTGAATTACTGGATATAAATCTATTAAATACGCACCATTTATATGGAGTCAATATTAATAGTACCATTAATAAATGTATTTCCACAATAATGGATAAATGTGGCAATTGATGTTAAAAATAAAATGATATGGAGTATAAATTGACCGCAACACATGTCTAAATATTATTGGATTAATATATTCTTTCCATAATCATCCAATTTTTATTAATATTTTCTATTGGTAAATTTTTTTATTTTTTTATTAAGATTATTATATTTTATTTAATGGAAAGTAAATGATGTCACACTCCTGTTCTAATAAATATAAAAATTTTGACACAATTATAAATAGTGGATATGTTTAGTTATAAATATTTTTTAATCCTAAGATATATATCTTCATAAATTTAATTTTTTGTCATATTTTAATATATTATTATTTTAAATGCTTAAATAACAGTCATGTAGTAATACTTTATTTAAAATAAATAGAAAATATATGATTTTAAAAATACTGGAAAATTTTTAATTTGAAATTAATTATATTACTAATTAAATATATTGATTAATATAATTCTTTAAGGATATATTAATTGTTTTTATTTTAATTTTTCTTAGTATTATTGATGTTATAAATGTCTATATAAATGTTTTTTTTAAATTGTGATTATTGATATTTTATGATTAAAATATTTTATGAAATTATTTTCCATAAGTAAAACTAATATATATATCCATGTGATTATGATATTGAGTATAGATTAATCCATATCCCATTAATTGGAATTTTTTCCAATTATATTAAATATTAGGGCCCCATAGATTAAAAAAACCATGTTGGTGTGGTAAGTTTGAAAAGGGTTAACGAATGGTAAAGATGTTATGGATATAAATTTAACCATATTTGTCAAAATTTAATTGTATGATATTATATCGACTAATAATTATTCTTTATTATAATCATTTTAATTATGGTTCCATTTTGAAATTAAAATTTTTATATATTAATTTAATATTTAATGATATTCCAAGGGTTCTCCTCCCCTCTCTTTTAAAAGGGAACAAATTATTCTCATTTCATCACATCTCCAAAACCATTTTAGTTTACCAATATCATCCCATATATTTTTGTATATCCCTCCTCACATTTAGGATAATTTATTTTATCTTAAAACACACCTAGAAATGAATTTGGTCTAAACCTAAAAAGATTGTCTGAAGATGAGATATCATTCTGAATGGAGTGTTTTTGTTCTGTTCTTCCGACCATCTCCTTCAAATGTTCATTAAACATAATTAATTAATAAAAACAAAATTTTCAATATAATTAGGTTTTTTATGTCAATGGAAAAACCTGTATCCATCTCCACATCCTTCAAATGGGAAATGAAACCATCATTCATTTGTACGGTGATCTTCCATTTCACCAAATTATGTAATTCATTTTCCATCAGCATCTCTCACATATGGTTATAATGGTTGAATTTATATATATAAATATAATATTCTAGACATATTTATAATTCTAAATATATAATATATCATTAAATTTATCACCCTTTCATTCACTAAAAAATGATAATTCCATTCATGCGTATGTGTGGACTACCTTCTCTATGAAGTGATGAGATTAATTTTTCATCACCAAATCAAATTGATTAAATATATAAGTATTTTAAAAGATTTAATATGGTACTAATGGTATAATTATAATCTTATAAACATGAAATATTTATTAAATTCTTTTCATTATGATTGTTGAGAAATGAAAATGTTAGTCATGCATACATATTACCTACGTTCTCTAGAATTGTAACATATATCCTTCTTCATCACCATATATCATGATTGGGTATTAATATATAATTTAAATATAAAAATGATAAATATTTCCTGATTATTTTTCTATAGATGATGTAATAATAAAATCTTTTATCAAGTCAACCTACTAATGTAATTTTAGATTTATGAATCGAATATCACCAAAGAATCCAAAATAAATATAAATGATTAAATTATTGTATATGAAATGATAATAAGTTAAATAAAAAGAAAAATAAATTTATAAAAGTTTTCATGTTGCTAAATAATTAAAATGATTTTATTAGTTTGGATGATATGGAATGTATGTGAAAATTCAGAATAATTGTAAGGGATATTCTTTTAAGAACCCACTTTAATATTTCCCTTAAAACCCTATTTTTATTACATATCCATTTTTTAAAATTATATTATGGATGTATTTATATTTAAATTATATAACTATAATTTAAAATTTAAATTTATTTTTATAATCAATCCATGATTTTTAAAAGGAATTTATTTGTAGTATGATTTAATGTTCATAAAAAATGATATAAATGAATGATTTATTTTAATACAAATAGCGAAGAAAACATATCCAGCCACAACTACCATTAATTTATTTTCAATTTCAATAAACATATTTAAGTTTTTATTAAAATAAAAACCCTCCTATGTTAAAATATATTTATTTCCAAACAATTTTTTAAATGGAATTGAAATATAAATTTATCAAAATATATTATCTTGGCTGTAATGAATAGTTTTATGATGAATTCTACTATGTATTTAGTTATCATTATCAGAAACTATTTATGATTGTTGTTTGTTCTATTAGAAAAAAAAGTGGGTGAGAAAATTATTTCACACCCATGAATTGGGAAATAGGATGGAGTACGTTTTTAGGTTTCTTATAAGAGATTATGAGAATATGCTATAATGGTTAGTCTAATTATAACCATTTTGGTTATATTATTTATAACTATGATAATAATTCTATATATTACTATATAGGATAAACCACTAATATTGGAGATATCAAGATGATTGGCTGTCTTAAATACATTAGTTATCATTTCATTCTGTGAATTTTTATAGAAATATTATGGCTTCACAAGGTAAAGGAAAGTATAAAGTACTTAATAAAATTGAAAAGAATAACATATGAAAAATATTAAAGGTTTTTCGTGTTTTCAATGTAACCATTTGAGTTTTATTTTCCCTCTATGATATATAGTGAAATGTTTTATGGAAATATCTTGGCAGAGAAGATGATTTCATGTGTTATAAAACTTATATTTTGTGACAAAAGCTTATTTTTAAAATGAACATTTTTATTAATTCTCACAAACTAAGGGTTTATTTCATTAATTTTATATCCATTACTGATATTTTTATACTCATACTACATTTTAATACATTTGTAACAACAAGTTAATGATGATTGGTGACTAAGATGAGGTTAATAAAATATTTGAGAGCATATCTCCAGAAAAGAAAAAAAATTGTTTTTAAAATATTTGGTTTGTGGGAAAATTGAGTATGGATTAAAGGTGTTCACATTATAATATATTCAATTTTTCTATAAATTTATGATCGAACTCTTTAAAAATATAAACCAACAATTTATTTGGGAACAAATGATTTTGAATTATAGTTTACTGTCAAAGGGAAATGAAATGTTTAATATTTCTTATTTATAGTTTGTATCAGAGGATGGTTTATATATATTTAGGGGTTAAGATAACAGTAATATAATACCTTTATATTATTTTTCAATATAATTATGTTTAAATGATATAGCATTTAAATATTTTAAATTTTCTTCTTCTAAACTATGTTCGTTAATAATGGTTTTCTATAGAGAAAATAGGGAGCTTGTAGTAGGAAGGTACCATGCGGGCAATATCATTCTAAATCAACAAACATGAATAGTAAAAATTGGAATTTAGTAGTTTTTTTCTATGATCAATCAATTGATTCAAGGTATAAATGGTTGTGGAATCCATGTTATAAATATTCCAAATTTACCATAGAGAAATATAATCTTAGTTGATTATTTCATGAAACAACACCCTCCAACATTTATTGGATCTTCAAATATAATGGTATCTGCAGAATTGATCAATTACTTAGGGAATATATTGGATTTCATGGGGTTTTTAGAACATCAAAAGGTATCCCTTACCATTAGTCATTTTGAAGATGAAAATGTTTGATGATGGTATTTGGTTAAGAATATTAAATAAAGATATGATCCCGATTCCATTAAACAATACAAATTTTAGAAATATATTCCATGAAAAATATTTCTGAATTTTGTTTCTCAAGATCTAAAAACAATTAATGGAATTTTGGAAAAAGGATATAGATTCCAAAGTTTTCTATGAAGAAAATTTTATCATATTTATCAATTATGTACCATTTGTTATCTGAGATATTGATTTCTGGATTAATCATTCGATCTTAGGTTTGAAACCCATATATCGGAGGTTGGTAGGATCCCACGAATTAAAAAGTGATGAAAAAACTTGTCATTGTTTCAAGAATTTGGAGAAGGAGTAACCTGATGATAACATATTCAAAGATAATAAATGAAAAAAACTAATACATGGAAGGTATTGTGGAATCATTCATCAAATAATCTTGGATGTATGAAAATAAGTTAATCATATTGTAATAAATATGTGGTACACATAATCTTGTGAAGTATATGATAAATTATGTGAAGTGTTATAGAAGTGATAATTTTGGTCACATGGATTATTCATGCAAAGAAAAGAATCTTGATAAAGTAAAGAATGGTGTAACTGATTACCATCAATTTATGAAATATTTTTGATATTTTTTGTTGGGTTATTATTATAACACATTCCCAATGATAGTTAATAAGGATATAAATCATAAATATCAAATGATGAATGGTGTGGGAAAATATTTTTCTACTTCTATGGTTGATGCCAGAATATTTAATGACTTAGTTATAAGTATTTTAATTATTTTATTGAATAATGAAAATGCATTTTTTGATTCTATATATTCATATACTAGTATTCATTATATATTTTTAAATAAACTAGGAATATCACCTAATGAAATCATAATAAAAATTTTGATGAAAACATAAGGAAGAAAAATTATAGAAACCAATATTTGTAATATCCTTAATATTGTTATATGTAGAATTGTGTTTTAGGAAAATCATGTAGAATTGACATTGGTAGAGTTTTATATTATTTCATGTATTGACTAGATTTCAGTTTATATTGTGATGATAAAATGAATTTATAATAATGTTTTTTAATGATAACATACATTTTGTAACATATTAGAAAGATGTGAAATGGATTAGTAATAGTAGTGAATGTTACTCCGCACATGTATTAGGAAAAGAATAGATTTGTCATAGTAGTGATATCCAAGTAGTGAATGAATGTTAAGATATTATTCCAGAGTGATTACCAATTATTATTCTAGGTCAAAAGGTTCAGTTTACTTTTGTACATATCTCCTAATGATAAGAGAATTTACTAACACCTTAATCAAATAGATACAGTAAACATTTTAGAATTGAAAAATAAATTCTAGGATTTTTATTATAAAGGTTTCATTCATCTAATCACTTCTCCATTGGGTGCTCCAGTTTTATTATTTTTAAAGTAAATATGGTTTAAAGATTACTTGCATTGATTTTAGAGCATTCAATAACAACAATACTATAAAAAGCATCATTTTACACTTATTAATGAGTTGTTTGAATACTAATAGGGAGTGAAATAATTTTCAATGATTGATCTCATGTCAGAGTACAATTTATTGATGGTGATGGAGGAAGATATTTCAATTGTTGTGTTTAAGAAAAGACATGTGATCTATGAATTTTTAGTCATTCTCTTTGGGTTATTTAATGCACTTATTATATTTATGGATATAACAAATAGATTATTCCATTCGTTATTAGAAATATTTTTGGTTGTTTTTGTTGATGACATATTAGTATCATCTAAAATCCATAATAAATGTGAAATACACATAAGGAATTTATTTCAAACCATAAAATAAAAGAACATATATGATAAAAAAATCAATTGTGAATTTTAGCTTCTACAAATTTCCTTCCTTTAACATATTGTTTATAAAGATGGAATAAATATTTAATCTACTAAAAATAAAATTATTTCAGAGTTTCTAGGGCCAATAAATTTTATAGAGATTCACAGTTTCATTATATTAGTGGGATACTATCATAGTTTTGTTAAAAAATATTTCTCAATATTCTAGCTCAAAAACTAAGCTAATGAGAAAATGATTTATTTTAATTCAGACAAAATATTGTGAATATTTTTTTAGGAAATAAAACACTTATTGGAAAAGGCTCCAGTTTTTTCATTTCCGTCTAAAAATTGATACTTTATCAACTAAATTAATTTTTCATTAATGGGACATGAGAATGTAGTACTGAAAAATGAATCGGTAATTCCTTTAACATCTCGTCAAATAAGACATAAAGGGTAAATTATTTGACACTTGATTTGGAATTCGATATCTTGGGGTATCCAATAATAATTTATAGGAACAATTTATAAGTATCCATGTGGGAATTTTATATACATCATTGTTTTTTAAGAATACCTTCACATAAAAATAGTAGAACATTGAAAAATAATATGTTTTGAAGTGCTAAAGGATAGTTATGGCATGGTTAATTATTATCCTCGAAAATAATGTATGTAGTTGGTTATTAGAATATGAAAAATAATGATATATAAACAATGATATATTTATAACATGAAACTTTAGTAAATGATTGGATGAAATCTGGACTATATTTTTGGGATGTAGGAGCATCCTTTAATTTGTTTTAGGTTTTAGTTTATTAAACATAGAAAAATATAATTATGCAAGCCTAGAAGGAAGACTAGTGGTTATAAGAAATGGTAAAAATGGTTTAGAAGGTTTTTTACATGAATTTTGATGTTTAATTTTTTTGACCTTTTGAAATATACTCTATGTTACTTGTGATATCCAGATGAATAGAGATTTTTTTAGTAAATCACATAGTTAACAATTTTTCTTTCATACTTCCAGCACTACAGTGAACAATGACCTTTGAGACTATTATTTGTGTGGTGGAGTGAAAATATATATTGATAACATTACCATGAATTTTTTGACATGTAAACAATTTAATTTAGAATGAAAATTACCGAAGGGGATGGTTGAAACAATTCTATTATTAGAGTATAAATGGTAGAATTTATCCCGGGATTTCATGGTGGGATTATTAATGACATTTTAAATTAAGAATTATATTTGGATTATTATTGGTCAATAAACTAAATATATTCACATTACTCCCATTTAAGATATAATGTCATTATATGATCTTTCTCAGCTATATATCATGGAGATAGTCATGTAATAGGGATTTTTATTCTCTATTCTATATGACCATGATCCTATGATTGATTAGATTTTTTTGAATGATATTTAGATGTCATTTTAGAGTGAAATAAATTTTACTACAACCTTTCACATGTGGTCTGAAAGATAACCCAAATGAATAAATAATACCTTAAAATTAAAGAATCATTCATCTTCAATAGATTACCCTGGATGTGATAGATATTTTTCTTTTGTTCATTTTTCTTATTATAGCATTTAAAATTCCACTACAGATATGGATCATTTTGAAGAATTATATTAAATGCATTGTGAGACTATAGATTACGAGTATAATGTTGGAGAAAATAAGATGACAAGAAAATAGTTAGTCAATGAAATGGTTGATAAGGAAAATATGATTCTATAGTGTTTGAGTGTTTTTCAATAGATGGAAAACATTTATGTGAGGAATAATATATATTTTGAGGTTGGGGATCCTGATTTTCATAAAGTATCTCCATGTAATAGTGTGATATGTTTTAAAAAAAATGAAGTTCTATCTATGGTTCATTGAACCATATAAAATCATATAGAAATATGGAACAATTTTCTACTGATTTTCCATGCCTCAAGGTTTATCCTATGTCCACAATGTTTCTCATGTTTTTATGTGAATAAAATATGTGTCTGATTGATCTAATTTTATGCACCTTGAATTTTTTCAATTTGAAGATAATATTTCTTATAAGGAGAATATTTTTTAGATTCTTGATCATAGAGAGAATTTATTTCAGAAATAGGTAATTCATCAACTAAATGTTTTTTGGAAAACTATATAGGTGAGGAATTAACATAGAAATTTTGAAAATTCTACAAGGAAAATATGTCCCCACTTGTTTGTGAAGTGAATAAAATTATGAGGATTCAATTAAAAAAGGGGGATTAATGAATAAACCTGGTTAATTAAATAAAAATTCATTTCTATATTTATATCATTGATTAATTAAACAGTTATATTCATTATAAATATATAATAATATTTTTAAATAAGAAATAAAATAATATTGTTAAAATATTTTCATAAAATATTTTGTTAAAAAAATTAAATTTGAAATATATAATTTTATTTTTAAATAATAAATTATATTTTTACAATAAGCATGATACAATTTTATTAATTTGATTTCTTTTGATAATTTTATGAGAAATTGGGGTTTTAGTGAATATTGAAATGTTCTGATTTTGTTATTCAAAATTTTATTTATATTCATGTATTTAAAAAATCTATTTTTAAGGAGTGTTTAAATTTAAATGACTACTTTTTATTTAAAATAACAAAAAAATTTCGTTTAAAAAATGTACATACATTAGTTTTGTGTGAAGAGTCTTTTAAATTAAAATTGAAATTTTTATGAAATTTTTTTTCCAATACATTTTTTTTAATTTCATTTCAAATTAAATTATACCTGTAAGGATGGTATGTGACTTAGTATGATACAATCTATAATACCAAATGTAAGATCGAATAATTAAAATGAGATACAAATACAAGAGGGGGGTGAATTCTGTACTTAAAAAAATTCCCTTAGGAAATTTTGGATAACCAAAATTCACAACACCTCTAAGTTCTAATGTAATAATTGATTCCGGAAAAATGGTTCCGGAAATGAAACATAATAGAAATTTAAAACAGATAATATTTTACCTTAAACCATTGAGAATCTAACTAAATTATAGTACAGATATGAGGAAGTATAATAGAGTTATACTTTCCTCAACAAATGAAAAGCAGCGAAAAAACAAAGTAGTAAAACTACAAGCAACAAATATAAACTCTTTTAACCCACAGAGGAGGGTATCCAATAACCCGGGAAATGAGGTCCCTTGATTTATACATTCAAGAAAGTATGTCTTACCCAAACCCAGGTAAGCCCTCAATCCGATGATCGATATCTATCTTGCTATCCCTGACAGCCCTCTATTTGTAAAAAAATAAGCACCTCTGACATCACAACCTGATGTCTCTGATTTTTAAGGAAATCAATCCTCTGCACGAAGAAAATTTGCATGAAGCAATGTTTGATAAAGACGTTCAAACTTTTTGAATGAAGCGTGAGAGTTTATAAGAGCCTCTATCTCTAGAAATCACTTAAACATCATATAGGCATAATTGTCAAAGTTTTGTATTGAGCTCTTTTCAAATGAGCTCATATTTATAGGCAAAGCTCCAACAGTCTGCTCCCTCCTCCAATGGTCATATTCTTCCCTGAATCTAGGGGGGACCTATACATGTGTCACTCAAACAATGGTTGGATAATAACTAAAGGCATGCCATCATTTTTTATTAGGACAATTATAAGAATAACCAAACACTGATATTTGGAATGGAGAAAATGAAGGTTCGGAATGTAAGTAAATATGAATGTTCAGAATGTAAGTAAATATGAATGTTTGGAATGTACAATACAAGGATATTCAGATTCTATTTTTTAGGAATTCGGAACCTGATTTCTGTAAAATTATGGGGTATGAATTTCAAGGAAATTCGGATTCTGTATTCACAGGAATCTCAGAACCAGAACTTACAAAGGTTGGAGTCAGAGTTAATGAGAATTAGGAGTCATAACTATTAGGAGTTAGGAGTCTAAAGTCAAAGAACTTAGAGTCAGAACATAGACAAGTTCATAATCATAATTCGTAATGAGAATTCGGAGTCAGAACACTGAAGAGTTCATATCCAGAATTCTTAATCATAATTCATGACTAGAATTAATATTCGATCTTTTCATATGTTCGTAATCAGAATTCAGAGTCGAGCTTCATGAATGTTCATATCCATAATTTAGAGTTGAACTTCACGAGAGTTCATATCCCTAATTCAGAGTCCTAAACAGAATACATCAAATCTATGTATTATATGATTCCGAGGTTTTTGGTTTCAATCCGAGTTTTATTCTTCAAAAATTTATGATATGAATAAAGAAATCTAGGTAAGGGTAATTTCCATGGGGAAGGAAATTTTACTTATAGAAGTAAAACAGGGGTAAAATAAGATTTTCCTTAAAATAAGGTGTTTGTGATTTTCAAAAGAATAGGAATAATAAATTCATAAGAAATCCTTAAGGACTTAACAATCTTCCCATTAAATAAAGGAATGGAAAAGTCATAATGAAAACCTTACTGACTCAAAAATCTCCCCCTATTTGGAAAGCACAAACATCCTTAAGAAAAATAATTTAAGGACTTAGAATAAATTTCTTGACATTGAAATTAAATCTTATCTCCCTTTGTTTATGGACATTGGTGAATACGACTAACACCCCCTTAGGCTTTGGAAGTCTAAGGATCATATTATAGATTTCCGGAATGAGAAATTTTATTTGAAAGTATAAATATTTTTAATGAGAACTCCCCCTTAGATAGACACCCTCTTACATAGGGATAGTTCTTCTTTACTTAGAAATTTTTCTTCTCCCTTATAAATTTTTCCTTCTCACTTTTGAGTTATTTTTCATTCTCCCACTTTGTGATTTTCAAAAAGAGTTTAATGGAATGGAAAACAAATATGGTTCCTGAAATATTAATGTAGACAACCAAACACAAAACAATATTTCTATTATGATTGAAGGAATTATTAAAAGGGAAAAATACAACAAAAGATCAGAGTGGTCTATTTTGTTTCTTTTTCCTTATGCATTTACATATTAACAATGTTCTTCAACTTATTTATCTCTTTATGATCTTCCTCAGCTTCGTTTTCTAATGCCTTGATCCTATCATCTTGAGCTTTCATGGCCTCTTCCTAAACCTTCATCAATTCATCCTTCTTTACAAGATTCTCTTCGATCTCAATCCGGAGATCTCTTTCCCCCTTCCAGCTTTAAGAAAGAGTTAAGATTCCCATTCAGATCCTTCACCTGTTTATTTCGAGTATTTTTCACTAGGGTTAGATTATCCTAAAAGCTGTCTGAAAGATTTTTCATTTTGGCATCCTCAGTACCAAAGGCATCCTTAACATCTTCTTGGAACTGAACAAGCTCTTCCATATCTTCAACAATCTTTATAGACTATTTGGCCATTTTCTTGCAAGAACTTCAGTAAGATTCATAATTGATCATGAAATTTTTGAAATATGCATCAATATTCACTCATATGTCCATTACCATAGATACAGTGTCTAATTTCTGATTCATACTCTACTGAAGCATCTGGCATCTGGATTCAATTGATGGAATGACCGTAATAGTATCCACCAGCTTCTTCAGGGACTGAACTACAAAATCATGTCACAGGGCAGATGACTTCGAATCAGGCATTCTTCCTTGAGATGGTTCTTCCTCTATCTATACGAAATTCCTCTTAGAAGTTCCTCTAGATTGTTTCATTCTAATAATATATTTTCTTTGGGGTGTCAACAACAACTTGTTTACCCTTATCAACTTTCAGTACTACTTTCTCATCAGGATATTCCTACTCACATCCGAATAATTGTATAATTTGGTCTTCATCAATTTTCTCCTTCTCTACTCCAGTTTCAATATCCTCAGGAAGAATAAAGTCATGATTGTGACTCTCTTCCTTAGAAGGCTTATTCACTTCCTCTTCACCCTTCTCATTATTTTTGGATGTATCCAATTTTGAAAATCCGGCTCGAGAGGTCCGGAGTTAATTTTATGAAAAACACTTTCCCTTTCCTGATACTCTTCAACCTGATTAATCATATCATCAGAGCCACCTATGCTCTCAAAATGTTGTACTTCTTTTGTACCATCTTCCACAACCTTCCCTTTTATTTTTTTAGGAATGAAGAAATTCTTCCCCAGAGTCTCAGATAATGATTCCACCAAAAAGGTTTTTGGTACATGAATTTTTTCATATGCAACCTCAGCGGATTTCAGAAGATATTGGACAATCTCAGCCTCAGAAATTTTCTTCTTCAGCTTCTTTTCCTTGGCCTAATTCTGTAGCTCATCAGCAGCTTTTTCTTTCAAGGCCTTAGCCTCAGCAGGATCCAAACCGAAATGTGGCTCCCATGCTTTTCTTGTCTTTTTATCTTCCATCCAATTTTCAAATACTACATCCTGATACGCTTTATGCTTCTTCGGTTTAGAGGTTTTATCTTCAACTTCCACATCATTCATATTCCACTTCTTTCCATCCATCATTGAAGGTTCAACCTTTTCCAGATTTTCGAGAATGGGTTCTGCCTCCTCCTCTGGTTGATTATAGAATTCAGCCGACTCCTTTGAAAAACGTACATTCATTCTCTCCAGGGTGTCATCCCTGATCAGCATAACCTTGCAATTCCTCAGCTTGGAACAACATGAAATCTTAAAGTACTTAAGACACCAAACTATCATCTTTAATGAAATGCCAAATACATAATGATCTGAGCTCTAAGATTTCCATTCTTGATGTTCTGGATCGTAATGAGGATGTGTCTCATGGGATTCACCTTCCTTAGATTTACCAAAGAATATAAAATATGCATGTCACTCTTATTAGGGGTATCCTTATCACCCTTCCTCAGTACGATAAACCCTTGTACCCAAAGTTTTAGAATCCGATTATTGGTTGATATATGGGAATACTTCTTTGCAGTGTTGATATGATAAAGTCCAAGGCACTCCATAGCCTTTGCCTTAACAAAACTACCCTGAACATTTGGCAAATTTTGAGAGAAAAATTATACCTCTCCTTCATAGGGTATTCTAACCAGGCTAACCACTTTGGAATAAGATAAAGCATACGTATTCCCATAGCTTTCGAAGGAGAACTTCTCCCTTACATCTTCCTTGAAAATATTGGCTGACTCATAAAACTTTATGAGCAAGTCCGGATACACCACATCTTGAGATCAATTTTTATAAATGGCTACATAGTCCCATCCATTGAGCTTGATGTTATTGGAAATAAGAGAGTCATACATATTAAAGACGTTTGGGTGTACCAACCTCTCCCTATATATCTGCCACTCCGAGATCTGCTTGACTGAAGAAATATCGTGAGAAGGGGCTTCTGCAGATATTCAGACTGAGTAGTTTTTTAAGAGTTCGGAACAAGCTTTTATAGAGGAGAAGAGCTTCGAGATGTGAGATCTTAAAAACCAATGTTGGACAACCATCGGGGGTCCCCTTTATATAGGTGATAAAAGTTCCCTTTCAGCTTACATATTCAATCTAACGGTTGGGAAACAATTTGATCTGATCTAAAGGTTGATATAATTGCCACAAGAAGAAATTTGGTTGAATCCTATCTTTTGAGGTTTTGAAAAGAAACATTCCGATTTAATGAAACATGAATCTGAGAAATTTTAAAAGAAAAGGAAACGAGCAGCAAATAAAAGTGCTACGAAAACATAAGGAATTCACACCTTTTTTACTTGTCTAGGAAGATTATTTGTAATAGGTGATATACTTCTTGAAGAAAATTTACAATGAAAAAATCAATATGAAAAAACATACTATGAAAAACTCACTATGAAAAACTCACTATGAAAAACTTATTACGAAAAAACTCACTACAAATGACATACTATGAAAAACTGACTACGAAAAACTAACTACGAAAAATGTACGATGAGAAACTCACTACAAAAATATTAAGATCTAAAAGTTTTATTACAAGAACATTGCATACCAAAAATTGATGACGAAAATTATGGGTACTAAAATTACCATTACGAAAATTTCCATTTTGAAAATTTCCATTACCAAAATTTCCATTACAAAAATTTCTAGTACAAAAATTTTCAATAAGAAAATTTCAAAAACCAAATACAAAAATTTTTATTACAAAAATTTGAAAAAGATTCTATGAAAATAAAAATTCATTACAAATGTTTTGAAAAAAAAACTCCAATAACAGATGTACTCCCTCTGTGAAAAGTAGTTTATTACTGCAAGGAGAATGGTTCAACAAGATGTTATTCAATGAATATTACCTTACGGTTATCATTCCTAACTTTTGTTTTACATATTCAAATCTATCGAAGGGTAAAGATTTTGTGAAAATAACAGCAAGTTGATATTGTGTTCCGATAAATTGAAGAATGATATCTCTTTTTAGAGTGTGATCCCTATGAAAGCGTTGCCTTATATCCATGTTCTTTGCACGAGAGTGATGTGAAGGGTTTTTACTAAGGGAAATGGGTTGATAATCAGTTTTTGAAAACAAATCCGAGGATGTGGGTCAGGGTTGTTTAAAAACAAAAGGATCAGTTTCATCAAATTTAACATGCATTGTTTCTTCAACAATACAAGTTTTTTTTGAAAACCCTATATTCTTTTGAAGTTGTGGAGTAGCTTATGAAAATTTCTTCATCAGATTTTGGTGTGAATTTGTGTAAATTATCTTTAGTATTCAGAATGAATACCTTTCAACCAAAAACCTTAAAGTAAGGAAGTATAGGTTTTCTACCATTCCACAACTCATAAAGAGTTTTATTATGAAAAGGTCTAATCAAAACAAAATTTATAATATAACAAGAAGTACTTACAGCTTCTTCCCAAAAATGTTTTGCTACAGAATACTCACTCAATATGGTTCAAGTTATCTATTGAAAATTCTATTTCTTCTTTCAACAACACCATTCTGTTGAGGTGTTTTGGGTTCTGAAAAGTTAAGAGTAATTCCTTTTCTAGTACAAAAAGTTTCAAAATCAGAATTTTGAAATTCTCCTCCATGATCACTATGGATAGTTTTCAATGGAATTCATTTCCCATTTTTAACATGGGATCTAAATCATTTGAAATAAGAGAAAGCTTCAGAATTATTTGCTAGAAAATTGACCCAAGTATATCTAGTGTAATAATAAACCAAAACAAATACATAGTACTTGACCGCAATGCTTCCAATTTGTGTTGGACAAAAAATATCTATATGCACTAACTGTAATGCATCGGTAGTTGAGACTTCACCGACTGATTTAAAACTTGATTTATGTTTCTTTCCATACGGACAAGGGTCAAAAACTTTTGAAGAATCAAATATAAGTTCTGGTAGATCCTTAACTAGTCCTTTATTAGAATGTTTTCATAGGTTCTTAAGGGTACAGTGTCCTACCCTTTATTCCCTAACCAAGAGTGATCTTGCATTGCACTAAGGCAAGGTATGTCTTGGCTCCTAAGGTCTCCTATGTTTAGTGTGTAAACATTCTCTTGCCTTTTGGAGAAAAGAATAAATTATTCCTTCTAATTGTGTACTCAGAACTTATCATTCTTTAAATTCACATGGTAGCCTTTATCACATAATTGCCTTATACTGATGAGGTTGTGTTTAGGACCTTTAACAAATAAAACATTTGAAATCAATGTTTTTCCTAGAAGAATGTTGTTACCTATACAAATAATTTCTCCCAGAACATTATCTCTGAATGTTACTTTTCGTCATTTCATCTTGACAATATTTTCAAAACAGTTTCTGTTACCAGTCATATGCTAGGAATATCCACTATCCGTGTACCACGTATTGCTGCTGGTACCTTCTTCATTTTCCTGAAAACAAAAGAGTTAGACTTTTGGAATCCAAACATTCTTGGATCCGAAATTGTTAGACAAAAAATTTTTGGGTACCCACATATGTTTAGAAAAATGAGCTTTATGAAACCCAATATATTGAACTCTATTCAATGACTAATTTTTCTTCCAAGGACCACCACATTGACACTTAGTGCAAAAAGGGGATCTAGAAGGAACAAAATAGTTTTTTTGAAAACTGGTTTTTAGTGAGTACAACCTACTCCAACAGTTTTTCTTGAGGTTTAATTTGAGAACACATTTTGTCAAAACATTCCTTCCTAGAGGTAAATTTTGCAAGAAGCTTCTTAAGAGAAAATATTTCAGATTTTAGTATGATGAATAAATTCTTATCCTCATGAATCATTTTCTTAGAGTTATATTTTTCTACAAAAACTTTTATCTTTGATATAGAATTCTTAAGATCTTTTGAAATTTATTCTTTAACAGAATTTTCTTTCTCAAGGTCCTTAGAATTTTTTTCTAAAAGCACTTCTTTATTTATAAGATCTATAGAAAGATCTGAAATCTCTTTTGTATGAATTTATTCACTTGTATTTTCCTTGTCTAATTTCATAGAAATTTTACAATTTTTTACTTCAAGTAACTTGGAAAATCTAGATACTTCTTCATATGAATGTTCTTTATTTTATGAGGATGAAGTATATTCATTAGAGGTACTTTTTTTAGAATAGTAATTCTTTTCAAGAGATAAATTTGTTACAGCCTCAGGAGAGCGTACCTTGGATATAGGACATGTATTAGGGAAAGAAGTAGTAGAAATGAATCCCATATTATTATGTGCTGATGATTCATATTAAGAAGATTCACTTTTTAAAGAGTCTCCATAGCTATCACTCCAAGTATCATTAGCTTTAAGACTTTTCTTGAGATATGATATATAGAATTTATTCTTGTTCCTCTCTGAATACCTTTCCTTCTTTTCCTTATTTTCTAACAAAGGACAATCAGATCTGATATGATATGTTCTTTTACATTCATAACATGTGACTTCACCATATTTCTTATCTCTATAGTTTTTATTCTTGTACTTATTCTAATGGTTCTTTTGAGATACACTCTTGTTCAATCTCCGATCAAGATTAACTAATTCATTCCTTGACTATTCTGTATCCCTAGATTCTTACTGAATAATGACTTTATTAGATTTAGATCTAGTCACTCTTTCTGGCGTCTTGTCTTTCATATGTTTTGAAGTGGTTGTAAAAGAAACTCCTCCATTCCCATTCTTCTTCATAAAATTTTTAGAATCTCTCTTCATTCTGGTTTCATGCTGAAGAAGAGTTCCAAAAAACTCATCATTGGAGATCTGAGTGAATTTCTTTTTCTCATCAATAACTGTCCCCTTGGACTCCCATTCATTTGGCATGATATCTATGATATAATCCACAAGTGCCTCATCATCTAAACCTTTTTCTCCCATATATTGTAATCTATTCATGATTTTCATAAACCATTGTTCTACATTTTTATAGGTTCTCCATAAGGAAAATTAAAGCCATGGTATTCTACTCTCAACATAGCTCTTCTTGTCTCATTGACATTGGTTGAACAAAAATTTGTAACTTCAGGTTTCTTCCAGATACTATTTTCAGCTTCACATGATGATATTTCACTATAGATGTTCCTATTCATGGAACATAACAATGTCTTTTTAACTCTAATGTTTGATTGATATTATGATTTCTCTTAATTCATAATGGTTCCCAATTCCTTATCCGAAATCTTATAATCTCCAGTCAGCATTAGATAGTTATCAACTCCAGTATTGATAAAAAAAGTATTCATCCTATCTCTCCAGTAATCATAATAATTTCCTTCAAAAATAGGAGGTCTGGTAGGATTTAGGTTATCAATAGAACCAACATTTAAACCTTCCATTCTTAAGAAAATCATTGGCACACAAACTTGTTAGTAGTACGAGTTTGTAAACAAGAAAAAATATCCTATGCAAGGAACTTTGTATCTCTAAGAAAGAGTGAATCTAAACTATATGAGTTTGAATTTATGAAACAAAAAAAGTATGAAATTGAAAAATAGATGCCAAAAAATTTGAATCCGGAAAATGGTATTCCAATAATCCCCTTTTGAATCTAATCGTAGGATTAATTCAGATTGAACCAATGCTCTGATACCAATTGTTAGGATGATATGTGACTAAGTATGATATACTCTATAATACCAAATGTAGGATCAAATAAGTAAAATGAGATACAAATACAAGAGGGGGTGAATTGAATACTTAAAAAAATTCCCTTAGGAAATTTTGGATAACAAAAATTCACGACCCCTCTAAGTTATAATGACTTACTTGATTCCAGAAAAATGGCTTCGAAAATGAGACTTAACAGAAGTTTACAATAGAAAAGATTCTACCTTAAAGCATATATAATCTAACTAAATCCAAGTACAAGTATGAATAAGTATAACAGAGTTGTACTTTCCTCAACAATACAAAAGCAGTGGAAAAACAAAGTAGTGAAACTACAAGTAACAAGAATAAACTCTTTTAACCCAAAGATGAGGGTATCCAACAACCCTCGATAAGAGGTCAATTGATTTATAATTTCAAGAAATTATGTCTTACCCAAAACTAGGTAAGACCTCAATCCAAAGATTGATATCTTTCTTGTTATCCCCACAAGCCCACAATTTGTAAGGAAATCTGCACCTCTGACTTCACAACCTGAAGTCTCTTATTTTTAAGGTAATCGAACCTCTGCACAAATCAAATATGCATGGAGAAAAGTTTGAACAATACTTTCAAACTTTATACATGAAGCATGCGAGTGGATAAGAGCCTCTCTCTCTAGAAATCACTTCAATAGCATGTAGACATAGTTGTCAATGTTCTGTGTTGAGATCTTTTCAAATGAGCTTCTATTTATAGGAAAATCCCCAATGGTCGGCTCCATCCTATAATGGTCATATTATTCACGAAATCTCGGAGGGACCTGTACACGTGTCACTAAAAAAATGGTTAGTTAATAACTGAAGTCACAATATCATCTTGTATTAGACCAAGTTTAAGCATAACCAAACACTGATTTTCAGAATGAAGAAAATTAATGTTCGGAATGTAAGTAAATATGAAATTGGGGAATGTAAGTAAATATGAAAGGTCAAAATGTAAAATACAAGGATATTCATATTCTGTTTTGTAGGAATTCGAAACTTGAATTCAGTAGAATTTCGGAGTCTAAATTTCAAGGAAATATGGATTCTGTATTCAAATGAATTTGGAACCAGAACATACAAAGTTCAGAGTCAGAGTTCATGAGAACGTAGAGTTAGAACATAGACTAGTTCGTAATCAGAATTCGTAATGAGAATTTGAGTAATAACTCTAAAGAGTTTGTATACATAATTCGTAATCAGAATTCATGACTATAATTCATAGTTGATCCTTTCATAAGTTCATAATCAGAATTCAGATTCGAGCTTCATGAATGTTCGTATCCATAATTCATAGTTTAACTTCAGGAGAGTTCGTATCCAGAATATAGATTCTTGAACAGAATACCTCATATCTAAGTATTATATGATTCCGAGGTTTTTGGTTTTAATATGAGTTTTATACATAAATTGTTTTGATATGAATATAGATAGCTAGGAAAGGTTAATTAGCTTGAGGAAAGAGATTTTCCTTATACACGTAAAATAGGGGTAAAATAATATTTTTCTTGAAATAAGGGGTTTGTGATTTTCAAAATAAGAGGAATGATAATGTCATAAGGAAACCGTAATGACTTAACAATCATCCCCTTACATGAAGGAATAGAAAAGTCATAATGAAACCCTAAATGACTCAACACTACCTATTCTGTTAATTAAATATTTAAATATAGACAATAAATTATAAATAGTGGATTCAAATTTTGAAAATATTTCACTAGTATTTTTAGTTAATATGAATGTTCACATTATAAATTTTGTTACCACAGTAATGGATAAATTCATAAAATAATTTTTAAAATAAAATGATAATTATAAAAATGACCCAAACACCTAATTTTATTAATATATATCTTAAATAATCTTTTATTTTTCAAATATATTGCCTTATATTTTCATTTTTATGTGACTATGACCTTTCTAATATTTTATTTAATGAAAAGAAAAAATGTCACACTCTTGTCTTTAATAACTGTAATATTATTATCATAAGGTCATCCTGATTATATATTTAATCATAAATATTATTTTGATTTATAAAAAAACAATATGCATCATTGAAAATTAATTTTATCTTTTAGTGAATAAATAATTACATCAAATAGTTACAAAAATTCTCCATATTAATTATTCATGAAATGGAAAAAGAAAATATATGATATTAAAAATATTATATGTATTATAATTTGAAATAGAAAAAATGACCCTTAATTTTTTTTGATAAAAACTACATATATGGGATTTATTAATTTTTTTTTTCAAATTTACTTTGTTTAAATATTTTTATTAAAATCAATTTAAATGAATAGTTCTAAAATTAACATTATTGATATTTTATGGAAATAATTCTTTTAAATGATATAATGTTCATATAAAACATAAACCCATCCATATTATTATTATTATATAGTTTAAAATATTTTCTATATTCTATTTTTTAGTTTTTTTAGATATAGTAACTATTATTACCCTCAATGTGTAAAAACTGCGTCTCTAGGGTATCTATGAAAACGGTTAACTTAGAGGTAAAACAAAAAGATGAGACTATAAATGTGATCCATAATATTCATGATTTTATTTATGATATTCTTTATACTGAATAACAAAAATATTTGAATATTATCAATTTGAATCCATTTTATATTTAAATTAATTTGTATTAATTTAATATTTTGGTAAATCTGAAGATTTCTCCATCCCTCTCTTATAAAAGGGACCATATTCTTCTCTTTTAATTGCACATAAAAATCGTTTTATTCAAATCATCTATGCTCAAAAACAAAAAATAAATCCCTTTACCAATCCTAAAGCCTTTTTATCATAAAAAAAATTAGGAAATCTTTTTATTTTAGACATTATGTGATTCTCTCATATAAAGGTATCATTCATAACTGAGAGTTTATATTTTATTTCACATTCAATATCCTTTAAATATTCCTTAACAATAACGAATTATTAACATCATTATCTTCCATATTCCAATGTGTTATAATGTTAATTCAAAAAACTATATCCATTAAGTCTTGTATCTAAAGGGAAACAAAACCATCATTCTTATGTACAGTAAACTAACCCTTGATGAAGAGATGTAATTCATGTTCTATCATAGTCTATAACTATATTTAATATTTATGTAATTAATGTATAAATATGATATTAATGAAATATGTTTCACTCTTAAATCACATTATATCATTTAATTTATCACTGTTACATTCACTAAAAAATTATAACATTTTGTTTGTCATTTTGGGTGGTTTACCACCTCTATGAAGTAATGTGAATCATAATTCATCACTATATCGTATGGTTGATATATAAGTATGATTAAAGAATTAATATGTTATTTATGGTATAATTATCATTTTGGATATATACTATGACACTAAACTTTTTTTGTACAGAACATTGAAAAATGGAAGTGTGAATCATATATATGTATGACCTACAATCTTTATGATTATAACATAGTTAATTTTTCTAATCCATCATTCATGAAAATTTTTCAAAGAATTATTTTTTTAAAATAATGGTTTTTATTTTATGATTATTAGTCTATATATGAATGAATAATGATATTTTTTACCATAGTCAACATATCAAATTCATTTTGGACTTATGAACAAAATATTATCAAATTATATGATATAAACAAAAATTATTAATTAATATAGTCAGACATGGTAATAAGATAAATAAATGGAATAATAAACATGCAAAGGTATATCAATAATGTAACTAATTAACAAGAGTTTATTATTCTGGAAAACATGGGATATAGTTGATGAGGTAAACTCAATAAATAAGAGAATTATCAAGGGTTTATTATTTTATAGATGTATTTATATAAAAATAAGTAAATTGTAAAGAAAATATAATTTTTATTTTGAAATTATGTTAATGGTTTTGAAAAATAATCTTTTATAAAAATTATAGTTATTTATAAAATGTCAAATAGAATGTTATATTTTAATGTATACGACTACAAGAACCTTTCCCACGACTAATATCGTTATTTTATTTTTGGATTATTTTACAAGAATTAATTTTTAATAAAATAAAAAATATCCTACATTATGTTTAGGTTATTTTAAAGAAGGTTTTAAAAATTATTTCGATATATAAATATATGAAAATGTATTCTTATGGGTGAAATGTACATTGTTTATGAAATTTTTATGTGTTATGATATAGTTCCTCGTCCCTTTTTATGATATCTGGTGGTTACATAATTAAAAAAGGGTGGATGATCCAATTTTTACACTCCAATACATTGGGTAAAAGTAATAATTTTGATAATTAATTTTAGCTAAGGGTATTATTAGATAATTATATGGAGATTATTGTAATTGTAACTATGATGGAAACTTTATGTGTAAATGCAATATCTATTATATGTAAAACCATAATGTTTATCCCATTTATTAGTGTTTTATGAAAAAATATCCACAATTTAATTAATTAATTATCTATTCTTGATATTTTTTATATAAATCCTTTTATTTCACAAGATAAGGAATGTATATTCTACTTCATGAATGATTTTGTAATGTTTTCAAGGAAAAATTATGAGATTTCTATTATTTTTTTGACTTAAAATTATTTCTATATAAAAAACATTGTAATGGTATTGTTTTTTCATGGTTAAGAAGCCATTTATTTTAATCCCAAAAATCATTTTGATAATAAAAAATTATAAACGTATCTATGGAATAACAATCTATTGCCCAATTTTCGGTCCCTTAGTGATCCTTATGTTACAATCCCTCATTTTATTAAATTTTTAAAGATGAATTTATGGATTATTATGGATAATGATTATATTAAACTGGAATATTTGAAGATATATCAGGATTTGAAAATAGGATTCTTTTTGATGTCTTATTTGGTGGAAAAAATGGATACTGAGTAGATTGGTAAAATTTTTAAAATATTTGATTTATATGAAATATATATAACATAAAAACCTTAAAATATGGAGTAAATGAACTTTTTGTATATAATAATGTGAATTATTATTTAATATAATCTAAAATATTTTAAGTTTGGGCCTTCTATAGATAGATAAACTACTCATTCAAATACTATCTACACCATCTCCCACTAAATTCATCAAAACATTCATCCTTCTTGGACATATCAGAATTCGAAACTTTTTTCAGAACATGGGAAACTGAAAAATTATAAAAGGATTTCTCATATGATCAGTTAAGGTAAAAAAGGGAGATACCAATGAAGACCTAATCATAATACGAATATAAAAGCATATTAACACGATACTAAAATATAAAAATAATAACCTGCCAATAATTTATCACAATATTGAGTTATAAAATAAAATATATATATATTAAAATACATTAATAATTAGGGAATCAAAGAACACGAGACATAATATTATAAAATTAGTAAAATAGATTTTTTTTTCATACACATAATCATATAAAATCATTTCATTAGTAGTGAAGACATATTTCTCAGACTATCATTATAGTGTGGGTTCACTCCCCAAACCATTTAATTTTTAATGGTCTATATAAAAAAATCATATATGGAAAAGTTTCTTAATGAAAAATGTTATCTTCACATTACAATCATATTTATCCCATGAGATATCAATAATTTCACAATGAATTAGAGATACTATAGGCCCCACCCATCCACCATACTTGGTTATAACATAACCACATTATATGGATTTAATTTAATAGTATTCACATAATTAATTCCATATATTGTTGTTCCATATGAATATAAAACATTCATTATATCATCCCATCATAACCCCTGAAAATTAAATTAGTTTGATAAATATTTTATAAAATAACTATAACATAACTCATAGAAAATAAATGGGTTTCATAAAAATAGAATAATCATAAATATTAAACATTTAGAGAAAAACTAATAACTGTATAATTGTATCATATCATCAATAAATCACAATTATTCTCAAAAAGTCATCTTAATTTGACTATTATTTTGAAATATTTATTTGAAAATGTGTCGAGGAAAATTTATTTTTCACTTTCTAAAAACATTTTTCCAAAAAAAAGTATGATTTAACAATTATTTAAGATAATTTTATTTGAAATTAATATTATAAGAATAATATTTAATATTTTGAAAAATATCTTTCAAGATAGTGGAAAATTCCATTCATTCTATAATGGTTAAAATAAAAATTTACTTTCACACTTTTTTTTAAAAAAATTACCTTATTCATAAAACAAAAATATGATTAATTTCAAACCATTTATTTAAAAGATGAAAATTGGTAAATTGAAATTAAACAACCATATTAGAATATTGAAACATTTCTATGAAACATTTTTAGAATACATGTATATGAATGAAAATGTTTTTTTTTCATTAAAGGGATAAATGATGTTAATTTACATTAAAAACATAGTTATGTCATCTTGATTACATAATATGATGAAAATGAATAACAAAATATGTTTTAAAGAATTTATGAAATAATAATAAAATAATTTTTTTTTCTTGAGAGGCTTATTATAACAATTAATCATCAGAAACATAATCATAAAAAAATTGATAAAAAATTAGATTATAAACTAAAAACCCTAACACATTGGAAACTTTTGAATCATAATATCCATGAGATAAATAAAGTAATATAGAAATTAATATCTGATAAATTAAATGTTAAAAATTATTAAATAAATTAAAGGGTATTATATACACCACATAAATGAAACTTGTGGTGTATATTGCATGTTTCCCAAAGAAAGAAATAAGAGACAAAATTACATGTAGCTTACGTATGAGTTCCATAAAATATAGTATAACCTTGTATATAAAATATATTTTGATGTTGTAATCTTATTACAAAACAAGAATCATATATATCATACCATATATGATTTACTTATATATTTTTATCCCAGGTTTGTTAACACATTATTAAAATTAGTGTCCTGGGTGATATCTTATCTGTTTTTCATGTATATTCTAGATCTTTAGTTTTGGTCCTCATTTTGGATCATGTATAAATCAGATAAAAAATGTTAATAATGATTTAAATATTGTAAATATTCATTATATACTATTTTAGCGTCATTCATAATATCAGATATTGAAAAATTAACTACGCCCATCACGGTGTTGGTATGCCATAATAATGTATGAATGTTATTTTCATTTTATTTCATATGATGTAAATAAAGAAAGATAAACTACATAATAAATTTATAAAATCATAATCATATCATATATATCATATATATATTCTTTAAATAAATCATTACTTACTTCTAAGAAAAAATTAATTGATAAATAAATCACATCACTTTGAGGAGGTGATAGTCCAAATGTACACATTATCGACATTATAATTTTCTAATGGTTTGGAAGGTAAGATGTTACACATGATATTATTATTACAAAAGTATAGTTAGGTTATATTTATCATATATAAATAGTAATCCTTTCACAATATGCTTACATATATAGTGGTGATGAGTAATGAATTATATCATTACATGGAAATAGAATGATATACGTACGTACAGGCGAAATTTTCACTATTAATTTGGTCAAATGGAGGTTTTTTAAGGTTGTTTAATAATAATAATAAAATTTTATTTTATTTTAAAAACTATATTTTTTATTTTATGAATAATAAAACTTGTCTATATGAGTTAAAATAAATTTAAAAATTAAGTGATCAATTTACGCACTTACCTATTCTTTGAAATAACTCTACTAGATATCTTCTTAAGGGATCCTACATTAATATTTTATAATATAAATACAGTATATATTGTACACAGGGGGAAGAGAAGAAAAATTATTAGAGTTTTGACAATCTATAGTCTTCAATGTGGTGTGAAGAAGAGAATGAAGGGCACACTTTTGTAATTGATAGTAGGGGAAACCTTCAAGTTTCTTATGAGATTAATATATATCAAAGTAATTTTCAAGAAATATGGTTATAGATGTAATTTAAATGTGAAATGTAATGAATTTTATACCATGAATTATCTCTGTTGTCCTTTTTAATATTTTTATAATTTTTAAGTCATTTAATAAAATATTATTTTCATAATATATCATTTATGTGAATTTAGAAACATTAAATTTATTTTGATATTGAAGACATAAAGAACAGTGTGAAATTAAAATATAATTATTTAAAATAAAAATAACTTAATTTTCCTCTATAACCATTATGAAACACTATAAGTCACTCAATTTATATTAATTTTAATTTTGTCTATATTATTTTTGGTTTTTTTATTAATTTGATAAATAATAGATCTGTGTTTCATATGTATTTATAGTCATTATATATTTAGTAAAAATTAGAAATAAAATTAAATCATGGAAAAAATTAATTAATATCAAAATATACACTTATATTTTTTGCATACCAATATTTTTTCCCTATATGGACAGATAAGAAATCTTTAATACGCGAAGAGAAGCATTTTGTAACATTATTTATATTAAATATTATAATGGTCATTTTTAAGGATATGTTTCCATAAAAAAATTGAGATCCATTGATGGTATGGGTATAAATTATATAACTTAAAAATATGTAGGATGAAATAAGATGGGCTTATCATATAGTTTCATCCTAGAGTAAACTGATTTTCCCTTTAACAATGTTAATTTTTTTATCATGACTACTATTCATTTGAAAAAACATGGTTTATTTACAATATTTTATCCCCTAGATTAAAAACATAGAATTTATTTAATCAAATAAAATTTCTTGAAGATCCATAAATTAATATTAAAACAATCCGGAAAACTCAACAAAAAACTGCTTTTTTAGAAATGTTTATGTTTGAGAAAAAGTAATGGATTATTTATGTGGATTTTGTTTCAATTATAGGAAAGGTTTTTACTTGTCCCCATTATGACCATTTTAATTGATCGACTTTGGAATGTGATAGAGTAAACAGTTCCTTATATTATTCTATTTGTTTGATTGTAAGAGTTTATATATTATGTTATACTACATGATATAGCGATGTTAACATCATCATGTCAAATTTGATAGATTAGTAAACATAACGAAAAATTCATATGGAACTGTTATTGAATTCATGCAAATGTAAATATTACTATAGTACCACCATGTTTAGTATTCTAGAATGATGAATAAAATGATATATTATTTCTCTTAAAGGAATTCCTCGGATTGAGTATACGTATGTGATACTTGATGTATAGTTTTTTATATTATTAATTACTATGTATAAAACCACCACCCAAATATCCTTTTTAGTGTGTCCCCAACATCAATACACATTTCACTATGTTCCTTAATGGTTATTCGAGTAGATACACATGATTATAATTCACCATTATAAATACTTTCATTGATATAGGATGAGTCCTTTTTGTTTGGAATGTGGTCTAGAATTATTTTGTTTGATTATTTCAATGATTGGCTTTATATTCCAAAAGTGAGAGGATGTTTGTTAAGGAATATCTTTTATCAATATTTTCATCAATATGAAAAGGGTCCTCTGTTAGTGTGGTCATGAATTCTCGCATCAACAATTTTCCATCAACTATTGGTAGATAGTCCATCTTGGATTAGTAATTTTGTTTAGAATACATCCATTCTATATTGAAAAATGATTTATCAGGGAAAGAAATTATTAGAAATTGGTCCCCTATTTTTGTGTGTTAATATTCATGAGAATCATAATTTTTTGGGGTAATGCAAACTGTGAGACAAATTATCAATTAGTATTACATTAAGAAATTTAGTATATGAATTATATAGGGTCTAAATATAGGTTGGTTTTGTGTATTCAAGTTGAAACATAATCATGTAGATACATTTATTTATTTATTATATATACTTTAATTTAAATTTTATGATTTTATATTAATTTTGATATCCTATTTTTTATTTTTATACTAACATATTCATGGGAAATAATTCCACATCATAATTATTATGGATAATATAAATGAATTCTATAGTTAATAAAATTATTCAAGGAGTTACGTGGATACTTGTTTTCAGAGTAATGTAGATACAATATTAAGAGGTTTCATATAAGGTGATGTTACTTTTGACTAGTATATTCATCATTATTTTTATGGTAATATTTATTATTATGTATTTAGAGTATTTTATTTTTAATTACAACCCATTGTTTTGTGGACATGACGAGAATCCCATAATTTTTTATTTTATATATTGTCTCATTTATTTAGGTGGATGATATTTATTATCCAGGTTATGGATTAGAGGGAATTGTTATAGTTTTTAGTAATATTTATTGAATGTTATACAACACATGTTTTTTAAAGGTAGATTTTTTTATTATATTTTTTCGAGTAGTGAATGAATATATGGATGTTATTTTTGAGGATTTTCTAGGTGTTATTTTTGATCAATATGTTGATTCTACTTTGGACTTAACTCACAATGATAAAAGAGTTTTATAACCCCATAATCAAATGGGTCATGTAAAAATTTTATAATTGATAAATTAATTTCTGGAGTTTCATGATGAAGGTTTCATTCATCATAACAATTCATCATAACAATTCATCATTAGGTTCTATTGTTTTATTTTTTTAAAGGAAATATGGTCTAATGATACCTTTCATTGATTATAGAGCATTAAATAACATCATAACTAAAAAACTTTCAATTTTACTCTTATAAATGATTTGGTTGATTATCTATAGGGAGTGTAATATTTTCAATGATTGATCTCAGGTCGGTGTACCATCAGTTGAAAATGAAGGAAAATGATATTCCTATTACTTTTATTTGCACAAGATAAGAGAACTATGAGTTTATAGTTATTATATTTTAGATTTTTAATGAACCTATTATATTTATGGATCTAACGAATAGAGTTTTCCATATGTTATTGGAAGTTGTTTTGGTTGTTGTAGTTGATGTCATATTATTATTTTGTGAAGTCCATGATGAACCTGAAATACACATAAGTATTTTCATTCAATCCATAAAATAAAATAACATATATGTGATTTTTATTTAATTTTGAATTTTAGTTTTTAAATATTTCTTTCATTTAGAATATTTTTTATGAAGATGGAATAACTACTGATCATACTAAAGCAAAAATTTATTATGACCGAACCAAACTAAAAAAATTTCATAGAGATTCACAATTTCAAGTATTAGTGGGATACTATCATATTTTTAGTAAGTTGTTTATCAGTATTATTGCTCACTAACTATGTTGACATAAAAAGGATTTGTTTTCATTTTGAAGAAATAATGTGATGATTGTTTTTTGGAATAACAAAATTGATTGGAAAATGCTCAAGTTTTGGTATTACCCATATAAAATGGATAATTTATCATGGAAGTATATTTTTCATTGAAGGAAAGTGGGGATATACTAATGAATATCTAAAAGGTAATACCTTTTGCATCATGTAATCAAAATCCACATGAGTTAAATTATCTGACACATTATTTTTAATTATATATGTTGGATTATTATTTAAAATTTTATAGGCATCATTTATATGTATCCCTATGTGATTTTTATTTTAATCATTGTAGTTTGAAGAATATATTCACCCAGAAAGAGTAGAAAATGAGGCAAAAAATATGGCTAGAAGTTATCAAGGATTATGAGTGCCTTATTTATTATTATCCTATAAAATAAACTAATGTAGCTGATTCTTTGAGTTAGAAAAAATAATTCTACATTAAAAATGATACATTTAGAGAATGATCCTTTGATAAATGTTTCGATGAATGTTCCTTGATTTTTTTGATGTAGGATATTCCTCTATTTTGTTTTAGTTTTCGTTATATTCAAATTTAAATAATATAATTATGTGAGAACATAAAAAATAATAGGGGTTATAGGAAAAGGTAGAATTTTTAAAAGAGTTTTCATCTGAAAATTGATGTTTAAAAATATGGTTTTGTTGATATTTTAAATGATATTGTGTGTTACTAGTGATATCCAGATGAATACAAATTTTTTTGAGTGAATATTATTGTTTTTCATTTTTAATTTATCATTGAAAAACGTCAATGAACCGTGAACATAAAGAGTGTTATTGGTGGTATGGAATTAAAATATATATTACTAACATTACTATGAAATGTTTTACTTGTAAAAATGGTAATGAAGAACCAATTTTTTGAAGGGGATTATTGAACCTTTTCCTATATCAGAGTAGAATTTTGATAATCTATCCAAAGTATTTTGTGGTGGGATTATCAATAACATATCAAGGTAATAATTATATTTTCATTGTTATTGGTTGATAAAATAAATAAATAAATTTCCTTCCTATTTGAGCTTAATTTCATTGGATGAACTATTTCAATTGTATCTTATGGAGATAGTTAGGTTATGAGGAGTTCCTTTATCTTTTTTATATGTCCATGATCCTGGGTTCACTTATTTTTTTTAAAGGTCTTCAGGATTTATTATACACTTAATTAAATTTCACAAAACCATTCATATTATGTTTGATGGAAAGTACAAAAAAATTGATACCATTTAAGTTAAGATTTATTCATGTTCAATGGATTTCTATAAATGTAGTGATAAATATTTTTATTTGGTTGAGATTTCATATTATAATGGTTATCACTCTAGTACTAACATGTCACTTTATGATGATTTATATTAAAATCATTTTCAAAATGTAGATTTCAAGTATAAATTTAGAGAAAAGTAGTTTACATAACCACATTTAGTAATATAAATGGTTGAGAAGGTGTATATAATTCTATTACATATACGATTTGATCCATATAGGGAAAACGTTTATGTGTGGAATTCTCTGTAAATCGAGGATGATGATTACGATTTTCATAAAGTATCTCAATGAAAAAGTGTGATATGTTTTTTATGAAGTAAATGTTATGTATATGGTTCATTGGACCATATAAAATAAAAGATAAATATGGACCACTTTTCTACATATTTTTCTTGCCTCTATGTTTATCCATGTACGCAATGTTATTATTGTTTCGATGTGAAGAAAATATGTTTCCGATTATTCTTCTATTCTGTGCCATGATGATGTTCAATTGGAAGATAATATTTCTTATAATGTACATATTTTCAGACTCATGGTCAGATAGAGAATGTATTTTAGAAAAAAAATTTCATCACGTAAAGGTTTTCTAGAAAACCATGTGGTTGAAAAATGAACATGAGAATTTGAAAATTATATGAGAGAAATTTTCCCTAACGTGTTTATTAAGTGAATAAAATTAAGAGGATTTAATTTTAAAAATGGGGAAATCTAAAAATATATTTAATGAAAGAAAAATTAATTTTTATATTTATATCAGTGATGAATTAGATATTTATATTCATTATAAATATATTAAGTAATTTTTAAATAATAAAATTGTTTTCTAAATATTTTTTCTTATAATTTTTTATTTAAAAGATTAAATTTATGAAAATTAAATTTTAATTTGAAATAATTAATTATATTTGTGAAATAAACATGATAAAATTATCTTAATAAGATATTTTTTATTTTTTTAAATAATTGGTTTTTAATTGAATAATATAATGTACAAATATCGTTATTGAAATTTCGATTTATATTAATGTATTTACAAAGAGAAGTTTTATTTATGATGAGTGTTAAAATTTTAATGTATATCTTAAAATAACCTGAGTTTTATTTTATAAAAAAATTACATACTTGAATTCTGTAAAAAAATTTACATTAAAAATCAAATTTTTATGAATTTTTTTTGTGACATTTTTTGTATTTCAGTTCAGATTAATTTTTCCCAATTATGTGAATGGAATATTTAAAAATGGATTTCAAATTTATAATTCGTGGCTCCAAATTTTGTAAATATTTCCCTTTTATTTTCAGTTAATATGAATATGAACATTACTAATTTTATTACCATGGTAAATGATAAATTAGGTAAGTAATGTTTCAAATAAAATGATTAGTACAATATATTAAACCCAATGCCTAAATAATTTTTTTGAATATATAACATCCATAATCATACAATGTTTGAATATATGGCCTTTTAATTTCATGTGGTTGTGACAATGATCTTTATAATGTTTTATTTAAATATATGTAAAAAATATCACACTCATATATTTAATAACACTAATATTTTTATCACAAGGATAACCAAATTTTATGTTCAATATTTTATATTATTTTGAAATATAAAAGTATAATACGCCTCATCTTAAATTATTTTTATCTTTCAATGATGAAAAAATAACACCATATACTTACACAAATCATACATAATATTTATTAAAGTATTAGAAAAAGAAAATAAATTATATTAAAAATATTAAATGTATTATAATTTAAAATAAATAAAGTGACCCATTATTGTTTTGGATAAATTTACATGTTAATCATATATTATAATATTTATTTTTCCAAATTTACTTTATTTAACTAATGTTATAAAAATCAATGTAAACGCGTAGTTCTAAGATTGACATTATTGATATTGTATGAAAATAATAATTTATAAAATGATATAAAATTATTAAAATTCATATCCCAATCCATTTTATTATTTTAGGGTTAAAAATATATATATCATTTTATATTTATGGGTTGTTTTTTCATTAATAGAAACTATTATGACTCATAAAGAGTAAAAACCATGTTTTTATGGTAGGTGTGAAATGTGTTAACTTGGTGTTAAAAAAATATGAGACTATAAATGTGATCCCTAGTTATCCAAATATTATGTTATGATATTATTTACACTCATTACCATATTTTATTTGAATACTATCACTTTAGAGCCATTTTATATGAAAATTATACTGTTTTAATTTAATATTTTTGAAAATCCCAATAGTTTCCCATCCTAAGCATATAAAATGAACTGTCATCATCACATTTCATCACACATCAAACCCTTTTTGATCAGAAAATATCTACAAAAACCCACTATATAAATGAATAACCAAATTCTAGATCCCTTTTTATCATATAAAAATATGAAATCTTTTTATTGTAGACACCATGTGATTTTCTTACGTAAAGGTATCATTATTAACTAAGAGTTTCAGTTTAATTTCTTATTCAAACTCCATAAAATATTCCTTAAAAATGATTAAATAATTATATCGTTATCTCCCATATTACATGTATTTATTATTTTAATGGAGAAAACTATATCCATTTACTCTTATATCTAAGGGGAAACAACCCATCATTTTTTGTAGTACAATCAATCGCTTGATGAACTTATGCAATTCAAATTTAACACAGTCTCTTAAAATATTTTATAATTATGTAATTAATGAATATGTATGATGTTAATGAAATATTTTTCACTCTTAATGAACAATGTATCATTTAATTTCTCACCATTACATTCACTAAAAAAATGATAACATTGTTTTTCCTTATGTGTGGATTACCACCTCCATAAAGAAATAGGATTCTTCTTTCATTACCGTATCACATGGATTATATATTATTATGATTAAATAATTAGTAAATTATTTATATTATAATGATCATATTTAATAAATTATGTAACACTTATCTTGTTTCTGAAAAAATCGATGAAAAATAGAAACACTACTTATACCTACGTACGACAAACTATCTTCGTGATTATAACATTGTTATTTTTTCAAGACCATCTTTCATGATAGGTTTGAAAAGTATAATTTTTTAATAAATGTTATTTTTATGAATATTAGAATATATATGATAAAATAATAACAATTTTGACCACAGTCATCCAACATAATTCATTTTGGACTTTTAAAAAAAAAATTATCAAAACATCCAAAATAAACATAAACGATTAATTAATTGAAAATGACATGGTCATTAGATAAATAATAGGAACAATAATCATGTAAATAGATTTCAAGAAGGTAAATAATTAACAATATTTTATTATTCTAGAAGACATGGAACGTACTTGATGAGTAACAATCATTGAATAAGTGAATAATCAAGAGTTAGTTATTTTAGATAAGTGTTTATATAGAAATAGGTGAATTATAAAGGAATCATTATTTATATTTTCAGATTACACCAAAGGTATTAAAAATCAATGATTTCATATAATGTTTTGTAGTTAATTATAAAAAGTCATACTGAATGTTATGTTTTAACAAATATGGCTACAAGGACCTTTCCCACCTCCATAATCGTTATTTTACTTTTGGATTCAATTATAAGATATAATATTTTATTGAAATAAAAAACCACCCTTCCCTATGATAATATTAGTTTTAAATGATTTGAAAAACTGTAATGGATATATAAATATATAAAAATGCATTCTTATGGGTGAAAAGTACATTTATTTTGAAATATTTATGTTTTATGTTATGATTCATGGCCATTTTTTATAATTTCTAGTGGTCTCAATTCCATTGGATAAATGTAATAATTTAACAAATTTATTTTCATTAAAAGGATTATTGGATTATACAACGTTGGTTATTATAATTGTAACCTATATGGATTTTTTATTTGTAACTAAAATAGTTATTGGATTTAATATCATAATGGTTATACAATTTATAAGAGTTTCATGAAAAAAATACCAGAAGTACCAGAAATTATAATTATGTGATTCATATTAATTTTTATGGAAATATTTTGTTTTCACAAGATAATGAAAGTATATTCTTATTTATAATGTATAAAATTATAACTTTTTTAAAAAACTTATATGATGAGTTTCTTTTTTTAAATAAACATTATGTGTTTTATTTACATTTTATGGTTTAAATTTTATTTTCTATAAAAGAATTTGAATGGTTAGGTTTTATCCTGGGTTAAAAGCTATTTATTTTGATCCTGAACATCAGTTCGAAAGCACAAAATTTTATAATTATATATGTACTAAAGATTTATTACATAATTCTTAAGTTCTTCTCTGAGCATTGAGTTCCCATCTAGTGTATTAATTTCTTTTAAATATGTATTTGAGGATAATTAGGGATAATTATTATGATAACATGATTTTTTAATATATGCCTTGATTTAAGGACATGCTTCTTTTTAAATGTTATATTTAGTGGGAATAGTGAATACTGAGTAGATGTGTACAATTTTTAATATTTTAGATTTTAATGTAATATTATTGACATAATAATATTGTACTAAAATTAAAAATGAACATTGATAATGTAATTAATTTAATAATTGTTTAATGGAAAATGAAAATATAAATGTTGGGTCCATATATCGACAGATGGAGTACTTGTTCAAAAAATATCTACATAATATCCTACTAAATTTTTCATAACATTCACCCTTAATAGGCATATCATAATTTGAATTATTTTTCAAAACATGGAAATCTGATACATAATAGAGGTAGTTCTCATAAGATTAGTTATGGTAAATATTGGTGATTTCAATGAACACATGATCATAACATAGGGGTATGAGAACATGAGCATAATATTTGGATATCATAACCTGTATATAATAGATCATAATCATGAGTCATGGAATAAATATAATATTTTCAAAATATATTAATATTGAAGGAATCATAGAACATGAGACATGTGTATATAATACTAAAATAATAGATAAGTTTTTTTCATACACCTAATCATAAAAAATCATTTCTTTTGCTGTCAAGACTCATTTACAACAATATATTTATAGAGTGGGTTTACTCTCTAAATATTTGTATTAGTTTAGGTTGAAACCAAATACAATCATAGTGGGAGAACAACCTTAATGAATAGGTTATCTCACCATTCTAGTACTGTTTATCTCTTAATATATAAATCGTTACCCAATGCATTAGAGGAAGATATATGTCCCACCATCCCGGATTTTAATATGACCACGGTACATGGATCTAATAAAACCACCATCCTTGGTTGTAATATACCCATTTTCACATAATAAAAATAGTATATAAGAAATATAGAAGATTATAAAACATACATCATATAATTCCATTACAACCCCAGAAAATAAAATGTGTTCAAAAATATTTTATCAAATCACTATAACATAACCCTTGGAAGTTAACTATTTTTCATATAAATATAATCAAAAAAAATATTAATCATGTACATAAATTCTAATAATGGTTTAAATCGATCATATTACTAATAAATCAATATAAACCTCAAATATGTCATCATATATGGAAAATTATTCTCAAAGATCACTTGGGAAATGCCTCGAGAAGTATTTAATTTTCACGTTCAAAAAAACATTCATTAAAAAAAATGATTTCCCAATGATTAAATATTATATTAAAAAATAATCTTATAAAATTTAAATTTAATATAAAAAATATATCTTTCATGATAGTGGTAAATTCTATTTATTCTATAAATGTTAAAGTAAATATTTTCTTTCACAATGTTTCAGAAAGCAATGTACCTCATTCATAAAATGATAAGATAATAATTTTAAAACATTTTATAAAAATTAATGTTTTTTAAAATGATATTACAAAATTACAGTATAATATTAAAATAATTCTACAAAACATGTTTCTAAAATTTGTATATGAATGATAATGTTGTTTTGACCAATGGGATAAATGAAGTCAATTTCCATTAAAAATACATAGTATTATCTAAATGTCTTAATATGATGAAAATGAAATTAAAACATATATTGTAATGAATTAACCAATGTACAATACAATAATTTTTATTGAGTGTCATATCATAACATTTCGTCATCATAATCATATTCTTAAACAATATTGACAAAAAATGAGATTATAACATGAAACCCTTACCACTATGGAAACTTTTGAATCATAACCCAGATGAAAAAAATATTAAAGAAATTTGTATCATATAAATTTTATGTTAAAAATTATTATATACATTCATGATTATTATATAGAAAACACAGATAAAAAGAAGTTGTGTATAAATCATGTTCCCCACTGTAATAAATGTGAGTCAAAATTATATTACCTTAGGTATGACTTCCTTCATACACATTAAAACATATTGTATAATAAATATATAGATATTATATACCTATTACAAAAATATAATCATATACATCATAACATTAATGATATATGTATATATTTTTTCATTTGTTTATTAAGACATTATTAAAATTATTTTTCCTGGTGATATCAGATTGGTTTTTAGAATATTATAGTTCTATAGTTTGGAACATATTTCATATCATGATTAAATTAAATATAAAGTGTTAATAATTATAGAAATATATTAAATATTTATTATATACATCTTTATAGTCATTCATAAAAATTGAGATTAGAAAATGAACTTCATAGTTCACGGTGATGGTAGGTGGTATGTACGCATGATTGCCTTTTACAATTTATATCAAAGATGAAAGAAAAGAAAGTTAAATAAAAATATAATTTATTGAATAATAATAATATCATATATATCATATATATATACATATTCATTAAACCCGTCTATATTTACTTTCAAAAATAAAAATAAATTATAAATGAATCACATTGCTTTATGGAGGTGATAGTTCAAACATACACACAGTCCAGTTTATCATTTTCCATTGGTTTGGTAGATAAGAAGTTAAAAATGGTATTATCATTCTAAAATTACAATTATGTCATATTTATCATATATAAACATTAAAAATTTTATAATACTCTTACATATATGGTGGTGATGAGTAATGGATTTTGTCTCTACATGGAAATGGAATGTTGTATGTACGCACGAGCAATATTTTCACTACCAATTTGATGAAATCAAGGTGAATTAAGGTTGGTAATAATAATAATTGAATTTAATTATACAATATATAGTAAATTTGTTATTATATTAATAATATATTTTATTTATAGGAGTTAAAATAATAATTTAAAATAAATTGATCGATTTTGTCAATTACATATTCTTTAAAATAACTCCATTTGAGATCTTCTTAAGGGAACTAGGGTTGATCTTTTGGGACATAAATAACATACAGAATGTAGATAAGGGGTTAGAAAATATAATTTTTTAGTTTTTATCTAATATAGAATCTAAAAATTGGTGTGAAGAATAGGAGGGAGAGCCACCATTTTATAATTGATGATAGGGGAATCCTTGGAATTTCCAAACAAATTTAAATATATTAAAGTTATTTTCATGAAAAATGTTTCCAAATTTCATTAAATTGAAAATTTAGGACATTTTAGACCTTTATTTGTCTCCATTATCATTTTCAATAATATTATGATTTCTGGATAATTTAATAAAATATTATATTCTTAAAATATAAAAAATTTCAATTTAATGAAAATTAATTAATTTTGTTATTGAAGACATAAAGAATAGGGTGGAATTGCAATATAATTATTTAGAGTAATAATAACGTATAATGTTCCTCTATAACAGTCATGGAACTGAGTAAGTCACTGATGTTATTTAATATTTAATTTTATCAATTATATTAATATTTTTTTATTAATTGGAGAAATACTACATAAATGTTGCATATATATTTATATTTATTATATAATTACAAAGAACAATAAATAAAATTACATCATGATTTTTTTAATTATTCTCAAAATTAACACTTATATTTTTTCACACCTTGATTGATTCTCTATGTGGACACAGAAGACAATTTGAATACTCAAAGAGTATCATTTTGTAACAATCATTAGTATAGATATTATATAGGTCACTTTTGAGGACAATTTTCTATAACAAATTTGAGATCCTTTTGTGCTAAGGTTATAAATTCTACCACAAAAAAATTAATTGGATGAAATAATATGGGATTATCACTTAGTTTGAACTAAGATTAACATAATTTTCCCACTAGTAATGTGAATTGTTTATACCACAACTACTATTCATTTGATAAAAGGGGTCTATTTAAAGAAATTTAACCTCTTGATTCAAAATATATTATCTATATTATAAAATAAAGTTTCTTGAAGTTCTATTAATTTATTTTAAAATATTTTTGAAAAGCGCAAAAACCCCTGTTTTTGAGAAATTATCATTTTCAAGAACAAATCATGCTTTCCTATTATCGCAAGACTAGAAAAATATTAAATGATAGTTAAAAAAATTTACTAAATAATTAATGTATACATTTCTTTGTATCTATTCACCAATTATTAATCATTTTACTAATTATGAAAAAAATAGATCGCATGTATAAAAAACATTTTCAAAAAAAATAATATTTCTTTTTCAATATAATGGGTTTCATTTTCATTAATAATCTATTGATAACAATTTATTTAACGTGATTAATGTGTAAAAAATGTGAATTTGTAATTTATTTAGCCCAATTCATACCCTCCAATCCCAGGACTATACAACTATTATTAGATAATAATAATTTAATAATATATCGTGATTTATTTAAACTCGGTGTTGTGTGTACCAAAATATATAAATGAAATTAATTTGACATGATTTTTTTTACAAAAGGAATGGTTATATATTATTATGATTGTGTTTTTAATTTATTATAATTATTTGAAATGGTTTTCCACTGGTCCCCATTGCAAACATTTTAATTGATGGACTTTGGAATGAGATAAAGTAAACATTCCCTTATATTGTCTTATTTGTTTTATAGTAAGCGTTTAAATATTATGTTCTACAACATGATATGATGGATTTAATGTCATCATTTACTATTTAATATATTAAAGAACATAATGTAAAATTATTGAGGTGCTATTATTAAATTCATTCTAATGGAAATATTACTGTATTTCTACCAAGAATAGAGTTATGGAATTATAAAGACATAATATATTCATTCTCTTAAAGGATAAAATATTATCATGTTCACATATGTGATCCTTTATTTATAGTTTTTTATATTAGTAATTACTATGTATAGAACCACCACCTAAATACTCTTTTCTGTGTCACCCCAACATCAATACAAGTTTCCCAATGTTCTTTAGTAGTTATTCGCGTAGATATAAAGGATTATAATTCACCATAATCGTTCCATTCCTTGATATAGGATGAGTATATTATATTTGGAATGATGACTAGAATTCATCTATTTTATGATTTCCTTGTCAGGATATATAGTCCCCGTGTGAGAGGATATTTTTCAGGATTATCCTAGATCAAAATACCAATCAAATAGAAATGGGTCATCTATTAGTGTTTTCATGAAATCCCCCATACAAAAATTTCCATAAACTATGTGTAGATCATCCCACTTGGTTTGGTTATCAGGTTAGAATAATTCCATTATATATTGATTAATGATTTCATAGGGAAAGGATATGATTATAATTTGGGCCATCATTTTTGTTTGTGAATATTCATGAGACTCATAATTTTTTGGATTGATACTCATGGTGAGACTATGTATCAATTAATATTACATTAATACATATAGTATAAGAATTCTGTAGTTTTTTACTATAGGTTGGTTTTGGGTATTTAAATATAGACTAAATCCTATAGATAAACTTCTATATTGTTATATATATTTGAATTTAAATGGTATTATTTTATACTACATTAGATATCATATTATGTATTTTTATACTACCATATTCATGGGAACTCATTCAATATCATATTGTGGTGGTTTATATAAATTCATCCTATAGTTAATCAAGGTGGTAAATTAGTTGTGGGGATAATTATATATCGATTATAGTGTAGACAATATTAAGAGGTTTTATATCAGGATATGTTTCTTATGAGTTTGATATTCAACATTATTTCGTTTTTCATAGTAATCATTATATAATTTTTATGATAATATATTTTTAAAAACATCAATTGGTTTTGACATCTTGAAAGGAATCCAAATTTTTGTATTTAATATATTATCTCATTTATTCAGGTGAAAAATATTTTTTATATACGTTGTGTATTAGAGAGAAGTTTTTTATTTTTTCATAATATTTAGTAATGTGCATCCATTTTTATTGGTACCCCTTCTTATTTATAGTGACCAACATATGGCATATTGGCATTAGGATTTTTGTTGCACAACCATCCTCATTTTTGACTCATCAGGGTCGAGGTAGGTTGGTTGATGTCCAAACATAAGATTTTAAGGGTATTTCATATATATATATATATATATATATATATATAAATTTACCACTAAATATGATCCAAATTTAATGTTTGGATATTTTTAGTAAAATATATTTAACCAAATATATTTAAAACAGAACTCTATTATATATTTTTTTAGATAGGATAAATATGTTGAATGGTGATCCACCTATCATAAATCAACATATTAATTATTTTAAATTTTAATTAAAATTATTCAATAATTAAGAAGCATTAAATATTACAGCACAAAAATTAATTTTAAAAAATAATTTAAACATAATTGGGATTTATTTTTAATATCAATATTATATATATATTAATTAAAAAATTGAGTGATTCTTGAAATAGTTCCAAACTGTTAATGATTATAAAATTTATTTTTATAATTAATTTAAAATTATAAATTCATTATGTTTAACTCCAATTATCATTTATATAACACAATTGATAAAAATATCATAAAAATAATTATACATGAAAATATATTGAACAAATTAAAATTTGAAACCATGCATATTTAGAAATTTTATTATGCAACATGGTGTGCTTTACATGTGACAGGCTATAATTGATATATTTAGCCTGTGCTGGTGTCAATTTATATAGAGATCATATTGGTTAGTAAATTTAAATAATTTTATAAACTATATAAATTATTATTTATAACTTAGAAATGAATAATTTTGTAAAAAATTCATTTTTAGTTATGTATATATCGTATCGCCCAAAACATGCACTATTGGAATAAAATAATTTTGATCAAAGAAAAATAAGAAATAATAATGTTGTAATTTTTAAATAATGATTTAGAAAATTCAAAATAGATGTATCAAAATTAAAAACTCATTATTTCATAACACCTTTCTCCCATAGATTGAAAAAACATATTCTTCCCCTCCCTCGATAACATTTGTTAGACCCATCCCATTTGATTAATGTTGCACCTTTTTCCTAATAGTGTTCCCACCACTCACCTATCATTCCCACCACTTAATATTCTTCACCGACCCCCATTTACATCAATATTCAAGATATTGTGAATATTTAATGGTGGAAAAGAACTCACTATCTGATTCTGTAACTGGATAAAGAGTATAGTTGTATTTATATAACATGGTAAATGAATATTTTAAATCTAATAGATCTACCTTGTTTTTATTTTTTTGATGTTATAGATACCCATCGTACACTAGGAATATTACAATGAAGTGTTTTAGTAATGTTCTTTAGGGAACATTATATTGACCATACTAGAAATGAATATTGTTTTGTATCATCATCTGACAAAAATGAATCCTTAAAACACAACTTAGACAATATAAAAATATAATGAGGATTGTAACGAATAAAATTTTCATTAAATATAAAACAAAATTATTAATTAATATATTGATAAATTTTCCCACATAATATCATACAAAAATTACAATTGAATCATAATGAGGAAAATGTACTAAATAAATACATTATCAGTAATGAGAATTTAGGGATACATAAGGTAACATCTTATATAAAAATTCCCCCAAACATTTTTTTTACTCTCTAAATTTGAAAAATATTATTTTTAAGAAAATGTTATATTGAGGATGTAAGAATATATATATATATATATATATATATATATATATTGGTAACTTAATTTTTTTGAGAATATATATATATATTCCTTTATGAACCTGTATAATATTTAATTGTTGGGATCTCATAAGTATGATTATATGATACTTCCGTTTATTTTATAATATTATAAATAAAAAATATTTTATGGTAATCTACAGATATATATTCATGTATTTATTAAATTAAATCACTTATTAATTAGTGAAACATATATAGTTGTTTCGAAGAAACCTAAAATACATCCATTTCTTTTAATTTAACTAATAATATTTTATATATTTTATATTTTATTAAAAATAAATATTGTTTAGAGTAATGTAAATTTAAATATAATACTTATACAATTTTTAAACATATGAAAATATAAATTTTTTAATAATAATAATAATAATTTTTTTTGGTCTTAACCCCATAAATAGGATTCATATTTCAACTATATTTTTATTGATCACACTTTATTTTGAAAAAAATTATAACCATCCTCATTTTGGGGAAAAATTTATTTTTAAAATCATTCAAAAATACAATATTTTATTAGAAATATAATATAATATTTTATTTCATGTCTAAAGGGGAAAATTACAAAAAAAACAATGATGAAATTTTTAAACCTAAAAATATATACTAAGGTAGCTCTCCAATTTTCCAAACATTCATATTTTATCTTGTATACCATTATTTTGAAATTAAGCGACACATTACTTTATTAAATATTTAGATCTTTTCCTAATTGATATTCTATATTTTTTTCAAAACCTTTTTATGTTTTGAATAAGAGTTGAATTTGTCTCCTCAATATGTTTTATAATAAATATTTATTGGATACTGAATAGGTAATCAATTTCATGAGAGGATTATAAATTATTTTGTGGGTTTAATTGTTATGAATTTATGAATAAATAATATTTATCATGGTATATTATCATGGAGTATTTGATTATAATTTAATTTTCGATGATTTATAAGATTTAGACTCAATATTGGAAATATTATGAATTATGTCACTAATAAGAAAACAATTGAAAATATTTATAGTTGAATGGTTAATGATCATATGATCTTAATGTAAAATCATATTTCTAAAAAAATTATAAGATTTAATTCACTTTTTGATCCATAAGGTTGGTGAGTGTAACCCCATTTAGTGATGTGATGAATATTTTGATTTACTAGTTATCCTTTCACTGGAATTTAATTCATCCCAAATAAGAAAGTAGTAGGTGGAGTTGCTTTGTGTGTAGAAAGTTAAAATGTGATATCTACAAATGTATTAGGTACTTCAAATGTTATTTTCTTTTTGTGCATTTATATTATAGCATTGAATCTCTAATAATTTTTAAAATATGATTGCTCATTGGATTTTTATTCAAGATAAAGTAGTCTCCATTAGTAATCCATAGTTTTATGGGAACTAGTTTATCATGTAGACTAGATGGAACATATTATACAAGTATAGTGGACCTAATTTTTTTGAAATTTGAGTAGAAAAAATATTAATTCTTGAATATATATATATTTACACCGAAGAAAGTGGGACGTCATATTTCACCTGATTATGATTAATTTTAAACATTGTTTAACATATTGTATCTTCTAATTATAATAGAAATGAAACAAAAGTATTTTTTACCAAGCATAAAAAAACTCAGTTTTTTAAACACATTAATTTTTATGTTTTTTATTTTTTTATTGTATTTATATTTATTCATATTTTGTATTTCTATGATTTTTTATAATGTTGACTTAATGTGGTTTCTTGGGAGTGAAGTCTTTCTTACACAGGCACTCCGAATTGAAATTGATTCCTTATAAAGGGTTATGTTCCACTAGGAATATTCTAGGGGACTAGTTTCAATAGAGGTAGTTTCAATGGATTGAATATTAATTTCAAGTGGTTCTAAAGAAATGGTTAAATCAATGTAGATCCTCCAAACTAGTTTTATACGAGAATAGTGTTTTTAATATTCTAAATATATCTTTATTTTAGTGTCTAATACTATATTTGGAATATATTGAATCATATGGCATGAAGATCCAATTTTAAAATTTTCATTAATCATATATTACACTCTAGAAAATATTTATAGTGGTCTATATAATTCAAAAAAAACTGAATGCTCTATTTTCTAGTAGATGTTCAGAGAAAACCGAGAAAGAAGAAATAGAATTTTTATATAGAAAATAATTTACATGGTTGGGGATATCATTGGAAATAAATATTTCCAAGAATATATGAGAAAATAAAACTATATTGAATCAATAAAGGATTTGGTGGATATTTATGATAAGCCCATGATGTAAAATATATTGTATATTATGTGAGGAATTTTCAGATTATTATTTATGAAAGGAAGACCACATATGGACCTGATGAATGAATTCAATATAATCTGAGGGGAGATGAATTGATTAAAGGTAATTTTGAAGCACGATGCGTGGTCAAAACAAATATTTCATCAACTTAGAAAAAATAGTATTTTGAGGTAACTAAAATTTGTACTAAAACTAACTAATAAATTTTAAAAATTCCATTTGAATGTTGGTGAAGCTATAGAGATTGTTAAAAAATTAGATGTAAACATTTTGATAACGAATAATGAGTTATTTCAACTCCAGCAATTAAGACTTATTCAATGACTATGGGAGAATATATTATCTATAGTGAAACAAGATTATGATTGTTATAGTTATATATTTGTAAATAGAATTTTAAAGATGAATGGTAGAGGAAATGTTTTTGAGAAAGAATTAAAGGATGAGACACTATATTCAAATTGAATAAAAAATTTTGTTGGAATGGATAGATTACTTAACCCAAAGAATCAAGAAATTTAGCGGTGTATCCTCATCAAAAAAAATATTAAAAATTTGAAATATCTAGAAAGAAAAGAGTTTGTATTATTGATCACCTGGATATTGGAAGATTTAAATGTTTTGAGCTTGGAAAACAGTGTTAGGTATCTATTAATTTAAATAGATGGATACACATAAACTATAATTTGGAACTAGTTGTAACAAACAAGAATTTTATCAAAGAAATTTTACTCCAAACTATATTAATGTTTCTTATTTTTTATAATTATATTATATAAATAACCCACAATATATGGTAAAATAAAAAACAAATTATTATATAAAATTGAACATTACATACAGAAAATAAATATAGCTAAAAATTTGAATATATTAATATAAGATAAAAGATAAAAAAATAAAAAAAATAAAAAAAATAAAAAAAATTCAGTATTTTTTGATAACATAGAATTATCACTCTGGAATGAAATATGTTATAAATGAATAATAATAATATTATTTAAATATTAATCTTGAAAATGGAAATACATTTTATTATGAAAGAAAATTCATAATCAATGAAGAATGAATTAAAAATGAGGGATATATAGAATGTAGAGATCCAATATAACCTTTATAAATCCAACTATTGGAATATTAACCTGAGATTATGAATATTAATCTTATCATTGGAGTAGTAATCTAGTCATTATGAATTTCAACCCAATTGATAGAATAGTATCTTTACATAGGAATCAGTAATATGATATTTAGTTGCATTGTTAAATTATCAAATTATATATTTATATCATAATATATGTAAATAATGTTTTTAAAAATGATATAATATGAGTTTATATATTTTTTAAAACATAAAGAATTTATTTTCAATTTTATAACCAAATATATTAATTTAGAATAATCTACATTTTCATATAATTGTTTTATAAATTAATATTAATTTGTATTATAATGATAAAATTAATTAAATAAGACCATATGTAAAATTTACAAGAGTTTCAAAATTGTACTTCATATTAAAATAGGTATTTTTTAAACCAATAAGGAATTTATAGAAAAAATTCTCATATTTGAAAAATTATTTTCAATTATTTTCTTTTTTGGAATATGAAAATATAATAAATATATCAATGATTTTTCGATATTTTTCTTAAAATTTGATTTTTAGTGAATTGTGACATGGAAATGTGTGGTATAAAAATGTATAATGTAAATACATTATTAAGTGAGTATATTATGAAATAATTACCTATTAATTATAAATCGCCTTCCCCACTTAGTGTATATTATCACAAAAAACAACACAATTGGTTGTCTTGATGAAAACTCTAACATAATGAATATAGTTATCAAAACCCCCTCTCAAACCATTATAAATACTACACCACTACCCCTGATCCATGAACATTATAATAGTAATAGATTACCAAAAATCATTAAGCTCTCTCGTAAAAGATATAGTGTGTTTGTAGAAATCTTGGTCACTCAAAAGACCAATGAATGGTATCTTAATTTGAATCCCAAAAGGAAACATCCATCGGAGATAGTGATACACTCAACACATTAATTTATTTTTTATTCTTAATCACGATATAAAAAAATCCATTCCACATTGAATAAAAAATTATGAATAAAAAAGATTCATAAATTTTATTGTTTTAATGGAAAATCTATCATCTTTCCTCCTCCTATATTCTCTTATTCTCAAAACAAAAATATTGATCATATAATGGTTGTTCACCACCATTGTCGATGATAAAGTCTCATTTTATAGTAATGTATTAATGAAATGATTTCATTCACATATAATGTTTTAAAATGACCCAAATAAGTGTATTATTAATTGTTTCACATTGTATAATGAATATATAGTCATAATTTATGATACAACGAAAACAATTTATAATCATTGGTAAAACTGCCTTAATTAACTAATCATATAACATTAATGTATTTCCTATATCAATTGTCCCTATATATAAACACATATAGAAATATTTTAGAATTTAAATATCTATAATTTTATGAATACCATTTTATTTCACTTTTGTATTTGTAGTTTTGTTTGATAGGAATTCAATAATTTTCCACAACTGATCCGACCACGAATCCAATACACATATTACACATATATGATTAAATTAATCTATATATATTTTTGAAATAGTTTTCAAAAATCATAATATTAGTCTGTTAAATCAAATAATTATGAAACATTTTATAATTAATGTAAATAACTATTCTAATTTTATTATTCAGGACGTTAAGTGTATGTTCATAATGAATCAGGAACATATATTTAAGAGTCTCTCTATAACACCCCATTTTCATCAAGTTATGATTTATCTATATATTCCCCACATTATATCTCAATTATTATTATTTACATGTTATATTATATGTATATATATATGATACCCATATATACCTTGTTAAATTCACATTTCATTGATGGGTATAAACTAATTTTAATGGAGACGTTCATTGTTTCTATCATTTTGAAAAGGTGATTAAAGGTAACATCATGGTTTTTCTTACCTAACATAAAATAACACTCATTTATGGAAACTACTATGATATTAACCACTTTTATGAATCTTTACACCTTTTCCTAAAAAACCTCTTATGTGGTACATTTCCAATGTTTCGTATCAACAATTTTAAACATAATCACTTAATTTGGACATCATATTTTAGGATATATGTTTATTACCCATTTGTGAATGTATAAGAATTATTTAATTAATTATTCTTTTCATAACCTTATGATATTCTATCTCATTATACAAAAAGATATGATTATGAACCCAACTTATTATCATGGGTAATTATTCTGTTTATATATTACATATGACTTTCATTGATGGAACACATAAGCTTTACAGTGTAACTATGGATACCCTAAAACACTATTCTAATGCAGTAGGAAATTTTTATGTCTCATTATTGAATATTTATGGGAATAATGAGTAATCATAATCTATCGTACATGCGACCATGTGTTTTGGTATTTGTAGTTATCCTTAACTTGTGTTTATTTCCTATTTCACATTATTTACTTTTTCCAATGTTTCCATGATATTATGATTCCATGTACACTATATACTGATTCCACATAATTATTCATGTTCCTGGTCATTTCTGTAATAATCTTATTCCTTTTGACTCATTTATTATGCTTCTTTATAACATTTATTCCCTTAATGGACATCATAGATCACCCATTTTGTTTTTTATTCCCTTGATAATCCTATTATTTTTAAGAGATTAATGTGATTTATGATGACATTATAGATAAAAAAATTATTTTTTTTATGTTTTATGTACATAGCATCTGAGGACCCTAGTCTTCTCAATCATTGAGCTGCGTTAATAGAGATTAATGATAAAAATGAGGTAATGATATCTGAAAAAGGAAATGGTCTCTATATAAGTCATGAGAGTAATTGTTAGTTATATTTTTGGATGAGGACAATAGTCGATTGTTAAAAACACTATCTATATTTTTCTAATTATAGTAAAATATCATAAAATTTTATTTAAGTATAATAATGGTGGTTTCTTTGACGTAGCATCATTGTATGGATGCTACATGTTGATGTGCCTCTTATATAGTTTTACATAGAGAGAATAATCCAAAAATGCTGGATTTAATATTAACTTGATCAAAACATGGTGAATTATAAATAATCATAGATACACACCAATCCTCACTCTGAGGAGGTATATTATGTATGAAAACTAAAAAAATCCTTACAATGTTTTATAATATACATAAATAGATAGTTTGGATAAAAACTAGCATGGAAATTAACATTGGAAAAATTTATTGAAACCTAGAGACTATTATGAGATTATTTACATGTAATTTATAATTTATTTCATTTTTATTAATATTTTCCCATTTATATGTTTATAAGTTTGGGTATTCCCTTCCCAATGTTATTTTTGGATATCAAAAATGTATAAAAACCTAATAAAATATTTTATGAAATTATTATTATCCATTAATGAGATTCAAATATCTAATATTATTATATTTATACAAATAATTTCACATATATCATTTTCAGGACTATTTTAACGCCCCCTTAGAAAATGGGGGTCGAGCTATCTATAAGAACGTTAAATGGGTTGATAATTTCATTAAAATTATATAACTCTTCAGTAGACACTGTTTGTAGGAAGAGGGTCCCATTAATCATTTCGTACATCCATTAGAGGAATTTGTTGCTATATTTGGTAGGTATTAGATGCCCTTATATAAATAAAAAGGTAACTATTGGGAGAGGGATATAACTATTTATATTTAGAGGCATACCTAGATTTTTTACAAGTTTAAAGATGATGATTAATTTACATGAGTATATTCATGTGATGAATTTATATTATATTCCTATATTAAAGAATTTATTGATCATATTATTAAGGAAAATAAGTGAATCACGATTGAAGGACTTCCTATTGTGAGGGTCTATAATGATGTATTCCCTAATGAGTTGTGTGGTCGTCCTACTAACTACGATATTGAGCTATAAATTAAACTTGCCCCTAGATCACTACCCATCTCCAAGACTATATATAAAAGTTCAAAAAATGAGTTAAAATTACTAAATATCTATTTATTAGAGATTTTTAAAAAGGAATTTTTATGCCTGAGTGATTCGTAGTGGGTCATGAGAGGTCTCCCCATAAAAAAGAAATATTGGTCAATCAAAATACATATTGATTATCATGAACTCAAAAAATCATAACAATGGGAATGTATCCCCTACCACATATTGATGAAATGTTTGATTAACTATGTGGGACCCAATATTTCTCTAAGGCGACCTTCATTCGGGATACCACCAATCAAAGGAGAATATGAATGATATTCCAAATACATTATTTATAATGATGTATGTACTCTTCATGTTCAGTGTGACTCCAATCAGACTCATGAATTTTTCAAAAATTAATATGGTCATAAGGAATTGTTTTTCTAGATATAACCTTTAAATATACGTGATATATAATTTTGTGATATAATATACTTATATGGTGGATCATGAGGAAAAGTTTAATTATATAATAAATTCTTTTCAAAATGAGAATCATTTTTGAAAGTAACATAAATTTTAGTTTTCGATGGAGAAAGCATCATTTATGGGTATTTTTAAACCAGTAAATGGATATATATATATATATAGACACTATAAGGAAATTACGATTTTAGAGTGGACTAGAACTATAACTATAATAAATTTTAATGGTTTCCTTTGAATAGATTGGTTATATCCACAATTTGTGAAGGACACTTCATTATTATCAAACCCATAGACCTAGATAACTCAGAAGAGAGTGATGCTTTGCTGGGATGATGGATGTGAAGAAAGATTATTATATTTGAAAAAGAGGATTATTATTGCACTAAAAATGACACTAAACTCTTGTGGGGACCATTACATGGATGTGGAGTTATTCATTAAATAAGTTATTGTGGGATGTTTTGATAAAAAATGAGAAAGTGATAGTCTACACCTCTAGGTAGTTCAATGTTCAGGAGTAGACCTACCCAAAACCTGATTGACATATGGATTTAATGATCTTCATATTTATGTTTTGGAAGAATTATATCTATATAGATAATTTCTAAATATAAATGGATGATAAGATCTAAAAAATATATATTCTCATTAATGGTTATTGACATTCTCCATTACAGATTAATAGAGCTGATCATGATTTGTAACTACTAATTCAACTATTATACAATGAATGGAAATAATTTTTTATATTCTTAATTAAAAAAGGATAATGAAACCTTATCACTTAGGAAATTTATAGGTATCCAATCAAATTATACATAAAAACATAGTATGGGAATCATAAAGAAAATAACATTTTCATTTCATTCTCAAATATTTTCTCTACCATCCATTATAGAAAATGTAAAGGGTAATCAAGTCGAGGATGCACATATATATAGAAAATGTCTACGTTATAAGATTTTTTAAATTATAATAATTTAATATTTACGATTAAGGAGTTTTAATATATGTTTAAAAAATACATATACCATCAATTCTGGAGATAATGAAGGGGTTGTTGAATAATGAATATGGCTCAACATTGTTCGTCCACTTAGGGATCCTGAATATGTATAGAGATCATTGATAGAACTATTTAAGGGAAAATATGAATTATGATATCTTCTAATATATATCAACATTCCTGGCCTTCTTAGATTTCAAGACAAAAATAAAATGTCTAAGGGGATGATGCAATCATTTCCCTTACCAAAATTAAATTGGAAAAACATCACCATGGAAATGGTCACTATTCTACATATGCGATCAAGGGGATATAATTTTCTTCTGGTCATGGTATATCATATTAAAATGATATACCATTTAATTACTATTTTATAAAACTTATCACTTGATCAAATTGCAATGATATACATTAGTTAAGTAGTCATTTTTCATGTAACACAACTATCAATTATACCCAATTGAGATATGATATTTCCATCCATGATATGGATCATCCTAAAAAACATTCCAAACACTGTGTTTATCTATATTATAACTTATCACACCTAAAAATATGGCCAATTAGAACAATCTATTCTGAAAAGAGGGGATATAATAAGAGAATACCTGATAAACATTAAAGGAGGATAGGGTAAATTTATTCATATAGTAGAGCTCATAATAAAAATGAAATTCATTAAAGAATTTTACTACCCCTATATGAATATTTTTATAGAAGAAGATGTAGAACACCTATATGAAAGATGAATTTGGTCAACATAATAAACATGTAACTAAAATGGTAAAAGCAATGGTAGAAATAGTCAAAACCATTTAGTAACATATCAGCTCTATTCAATTATAAAAGAAGATATTTCTTTAAAATAATTTACGAGATTGGGAGTTTTTGGATAGAGAAAAAGTGTTCCTTATCATATCTCCATATAATAGAGTTATGAGATTAGGGTTTTGGGGATTGTTATCTGCATAGTTTATTGGCACCATAGAATTCAAGATCACATTAGATCTATGTTCTATCGACTATAAATACCAATGAACCTTTGTCAAATACATTATGTGTTCTAATTACCTTTATTTTGGATTTAAATAATGATCACTAACATGTATTTAATTCGACGGTGGTAGAATTATCAAAATAAAAACTCTTATAGGCATCAGACTGTAAAAATATTAGACCATAGATACAATACTATAGAAAATAACGAAAAACATATAGTCAAAGTACTATGGGGGAGCAATAATTATGAGAAGGTGACATGGGTACGAGAAGAATTTATTTAGTATAATTAACTAATCATTTTTATATCATAGTGGGTAAAATGAAATTTCAAGATTGAAATTTCATAATGGGGAATATTTTAAAAATAAATAATTTTTTCAATGTAATTCCCATTCTGAATATATAATTTTCTGAGATTTAGTAATATATTATTATATAATGAACATGTATAGAAAAATAAAAACAAAAATTTCATATTATATTAATTTAAACATTAAATTTATAGAGTAAATATGGATTCAATAATTTAAAATAATACAATGGGATAAATGATATAAAATAACATAACAAAAATAGGAATATTTTGATCTACGAGATCATCCACTTCCATCCCAAATAACACAATAAAAATACATTAGAATGTTAGTAATTCCATATCTGTCTTGAAAATGAAAATATATATAAATAAGAGATATAATTGATGTTAATGAAAATTTATGGAACATGGGGTAATTATATAATTTATGGATGACATTTGACTGTTAAAAATTTGAGTGTTGGAAAAATAAACTGGGCGTAGGAATTATAATATGGCTATAGGAATAGAAATCTGACCATTAGAAATAGTAACAAGATGGTTAGAATAGAATACTAACCTATGGATGTCTGCAATAATATTTATGTCTCTTTTAAAATGAAAATATTAAATACTTATATAATTATATTATTAAAAAAAATTAGTGATAATATAAGTGTTTATATTTTTGTAAAATATAAATGTATTATTTTTATTTTTATAGAGAATATAATAATTTAAAATTAATTTAATTACCATAATATGGTTTTATATAATAATATTTTCATATATTATAATTATAATATATTTCAATGACATGAAAAAATTATTTTAGGAAGGATTCATAAATTGATCATAATTTTAAAATTAGTTTTTTTCTAATAAAACTAATTTTATTTAAAAAATAAATTAATCAAAATCGAAAAATTATTTTAATAATATAATTATCATTTTTTAAATCTTCAAATTGATAATTTCATGGAGTAAAATTTTAATATTTTTCTAAAAGAGTTGAGTAAAAAAAACATGATTAAATGTTGTATTTGACATTATAAGATAAGTACTTGAATAAATAAACAACATATTATTTAAGCACCCATTAGTTGAAAATCACACACAAAATTTATTATATATTATCACAATAATCAGCACTATTTATATTATTGAGGAAAAAAATAATTTTATGATTCCATGATTCAAAAACCCATATCTCTCATTCTTATCAATATAACCCCACACCACCCCATCTCTTATCATTGCCTAATCCATAGAGATTTAAAAAAATTATAAATATAATTCCCGATATTTTCCTCATATGCATGGATTCCTTGGACACATAAAAAGGCCATTCCATTCCTCCCTAGTTCGAAGGAAAATTGGAGACATACAAAGGAGATGGTAATACAATCAACTGATTATTTTTTTCATTCATCATCATCACACACCAAATAAATTATATAAAATATGGAATTATAAATCTATAATAATACATATTGTATAATTTTTTTTCTGTTGTAATATATGTCATTCATTATCTTCTTTTATCATGTTTTTGTAAAATGGAAACATCTTCCATATTATATCTATTCACCACCTCTGTGGTTTATGAGTTTTCAATTTCTATTACTAAATTCATTTAATGTATAAAATCACTTATAATGGTTTAAAATAAATTAAATATGTATATTATATTTATTAAAAAATCTATAATTAATATATACTCATAAAATAATTTAAAATTGAACTATCTTTGGGGTCATCAAAACTAAATTAATGATCTAACCATACAACATTAAAATTTTTACAAAAAAACATCCATTTATTGAAACACATATGGATAAGTGAGACCATTTTATTTTTCATAAAATACTGAATATCATTTCTTTTATCTTCTAATTCATTAGTCCGATTTGGAATTAATATCAATATTATCTTTATGTGATATGTCCCAAGAACTATAAAATGAACTCCATTAATAGGAAACAAATAAACATTATTTGTCATTATAATTGATATAAATGAATATAGTACATTAATAGTAAATATAATATCAATTGAAATGGATATAAATTATTTAATTAATGAATATAAATTTATTTTTTAGGATGTAAAATGATATTGTAGAATGATTTTAGAACTGATCATTTTGGATCACTATGAATAACATTATTTTCATTTGGTTAAGATTTATATCCTCTATCCGTATATTATCTCTCTATTATTCTTAGGAAAATATTTTAATATTATATATATATATCATAAAAATAAATAAATAGTTAAATTCATTTTTCCTGAAACTGTATATAAATGTATTAAAGGACCCCTTTCTGTATGAAAAGCCTATTAAAGGGGTCTTATATTTTATTTACCACATTTAAAGTACCAATGAATGAAATTCATAAAAAATTACTTGATTTTTATAAATAGTTATTTTTATTAGAAAACCATTTTTTTAATTCTGGTTTTATAAAAGCTATTATGATCTTTCCCTCTTCAATTAAATTTTAGGAATCTCTATAAAACCACACAGAAGTGGTACATTTCTGACATTACCTATCAAGAATTTTTTCTAATCATCACATTAATCAGGCATAATTTTCCATGGTCATTGTTTTTTTAACTATTAATTTCCAAATATATTTTGGACCATTCCTTCATAGAAACCATCATGATGCATCATCAGGTTTTTATAGAAAACGTGATTATGAAACCTATTTCTTTTCAAGGTTAATTATTATGTTTATATCAAATGTATGGTTTCCATTTTTCGAACATATAAAATTATAATTCTTTTATGGGGTGTAATAGACAGAGATTCAATGAATAAACTAATGTTTATGTCCCACAATATGATATTTATGATGTTATAGAGTTATAAAAATCCAATGTTGGACTGTATCAACTATGTGATGGTTTATGGGAATTTCTCCTTGACAAATTCTTACATAATGTTTTCTATTTCTAAAATATTACTATATTTCCATGATTTCATGACAAAGTTCTCTTTATGATATTATACTATATTTTTACTCATGGGACTTTATTTTATGACATAATTTTATGCTTTTTAACTCTCAGGGTATGTTTTGTTATAATTTTTATTCCATCATTGGGATTTTATCTCACCAATCTTGTTTATATATTCTCTACGTTTTCCAATGCAGTTTTAATATCCCAAAGGTATTTATTAGTTCATTATGAAGATATAATAAAGAAATATTATTTTAGTTCTATCCTTATATTTTATGTAAATCGTATTCCAAAGATATTGGGCCTCTTCGTCATGTGGTTTTTTATTGTGTATTTATGATAAAAATAGTATAATGATATGTGTAATATTTTTAAGGAATAAAATAAGTTCCTTACTAAATTTAGGGACATTCACCTGTTTAATCATTATTTGGTTTATCAAATTTGATTTAACATTTTTTTGATGATTCTATATGGATAATTACAGTATAGAATAATTCTAACATGTTTCTAGATTAAATTCAATAAAAATAATTTGTGAATACAAATACTTCTAGGTAGTTAAATTTTTTTCACACTAAAAATTTTGGTCACTACACCAACTATTACTTCCACAATAAATTCTAAAATACAGGGAAACTATATGAGGACATAGTTCCTAAATCTCTGTTGAAAAATGATGTGGTTGGAAGGTTGAATAAAACCTGAAAATAAAAATCATGAAGCATGATGTTTAACTATAGAATGAAAAATGTAATTTGGGAATATGAATTGAACACCAAAACATATATTTTATATAGAATAATATAATCGGAAGTAGGGAAAGAATAATCAATGTCTTTTAATTTGGTAAGAGATCGTAAATCACTACAATACTATTTTTAGAAGATTGGAATATATGAAATTTTTAACTAAATAAATAGTAAAACATATTGCTATGTCCAAAAAATGTTCATTCTTTATGTATAGATATGTCAAAAACTATTAACAACAATTGGATGATGGAAAGATCAATTAATACATTTTAGATATCATCACATTAATGTAGGTATTATAAGGATGGAGAAAAACCTGATCTGAAATGAAATTAAGGGAATGAAATCATTTATGAAATTCTATCGTGATCTGAGTGAGAATAATAGAAGGGATAAAGTTTCGGATAACCCATATGGAAGTAATAAAATTACCAAAGTAAGACCAACTGAATTTAATTTTTAATATTTAGAGATGGATAAACATTTAGTGGGTGAAAGTTTTGATAGTGGCTTCAAAATATAGAGTAATATATGTATAGGTATTGGAGAGAAGTTCAATGCTGGGAAATATAGTAGAGAAAACTCAGTTGCGGAGAGAAATGACAGTTACACATCTAGTTAAATGTTATATTATTGATTTAAAATTTATTGTTCGACGATATAATAGAAAACTAGAGATCCTTTCATATTTGTCCACACATAAATATAAAATTCATTGTATGTCAACAAAATTTGATGTGATGTAATCATTATTACCCAACAATTAGTATTTTAATGAATAAATAGTGGAAAAGTAGAAACATAAAAATATATGCCTTTTGTCAATTTAAAAGGATTGTGAGGAAAAAATTATTCATGTAATGATTATTATATAATATATTTAATCAAAAGAAATGATTTTATTTCTTATAAATATTCTCACCATCCAATAAAAATGTAAATATCTAGATAGTGATTACCACAGACTCATTGAAATATTTTCATCTAGAAGTGATTGATATAGGTATAAAATTTAATTGTGCTGATTTAGAGGAAAAAATTTAAATTAATAAGACTATAAGTTTCCAAAAAATTGGGAAACTAAATTTGGTTTCCATGTTGAGGAAAAATATTTATAGAATGATGAAATATTTGAGGCTATTTAATTATATGTTTGATGAATTAATGTTGGAATTTTTTTTGAAAAGGATAAAAATATAATATTTTTTAACAATAAGAAAAAAAATGGTAAGGTATTCATTATATTTGACATATATATAAATGATATATTTTTTATAGAAAAATAGGGAAGTATAATTTGGAAACTGAATCATGATTTTTATGGAATATTTTTTATGAAATATCTCAACAAGGCCCAAAATAATTGAGTGAATAAGATTGAGAGAGATAAGAGATATTAAACAATGGTGTTATCATATGGGTAATAAATCTAGATGGATACTATTTATTTTGTTTTGGTAGTAAGATTATATTGAATCCACTTTAAGGACACTTCAAACTTACCCATTATAAATTTCTAGAAAATAGAATATTTAGTTTTCTACATAATAAATTTTTTTTGATAAAATTACCCTATGTTTAATTTTAGATTTTTTTATAAAATTTGATATTGCACTTCAAGTGAGATTTATATAGAATTTTATGTTTAATCCAAAAAATGAAAACTGGGATAATCTAAAATGGATCATTTTTAATAATATTGGAATGAATGATAGAGAAATGTAGTATTGGATAAAGTATCATTTTCATTGATTTTTATATGTTTACATTACAGGTGACTCAGGAATGTAGAAGAAAATTGTGGGATTTGTGTTTACATATAGAATAAGAATGGTATGTTTTATTTTTATGCAACTAAAAATTATTACTATTACAATGAAAAATAAGTGTATTTTGATACAATTTTTACTGCGAAAGAAAATATTTCAGTTTTAAACTGTTGATGAAACTCACAAGTAGTCAAGATGGAGTGTGTATTTTATTTGATAGCCAAAGAGAATCCCATTTGGTTAAATATTATGTGTTACAAACCTGAAAAATATTTATCAATTAGTATGAATGATAAAGAGGTATGAATGATAGTGGGTACCAATAATCTAATTTGTTTGTTAACTAAAATGATTGCTCAAGAATTTTTATGTCGCCATCATCACTCTATGGGACATTGGTGAATGGGAAACGAGAATACATGCACATTACTCTAAAACATGGAAAGAAGGATGTATGTTTATATATTTTTTCTTAGTGTTAGAGTTTTTCGATCGGTTCACTAAAAAATTATTAATGTTGTAAATTTCTATGATGTGATGCCTATTTATGTTCAATGGATGTTCATTTAAGGAATTTTTTCCACCATAAATCATATAGTGGAAGGTAGAGTGGCTTGGTGTTTATACAGTGGAATTTTTATCTCTCTAGGATAAGTAGGATCATATTTCGTTTTTATCTTATGATGTAGATACATCTGAGTGATAGAGGTCTGAAAATTTATGAGAGTAGTAGGATAAATAGTTTGGTATACGTGTTGTTGTGGTCATGATATGTTGTCTATAATTTAATGAGGGAATTATTATATTACCTTCCATATGGCACATTGTATAAATGTGAACCTTAAAAAAGTGTTTATATAGTTTATTAGAACACATTAATAATCATTAAGAGATATAGGGAAGAAAGCGAGGATTCATTCAGATCATGATTACTGTTAACTGTAATCTATCTTTGATCATTTTTGTGTTCCAACTATAGTGGAAGTGTAGGAACAATGTTTCTACCTTGTATGTTGGACTCATTTTCCCAATAACATTAAGATATTATGTTATTTTTATGCTTACTATATTTTCACTGATTTAAATTAACCATTTATAATACTGTGTGTCAACCCATATTAAAGTGGTGGCTATGGTTTGGAGTCTACCTAGTTATAGTACACATAGTCACATGTGAGTCCTTATAGATGATTAGACCGTACTATTCATCTTCTAGTTCTCTTCATCAAATAGATATACTACTACTATCAAAAAGGAAATATTTTGATTTCCGTACTAGATTGAGATGGTTCTCCCAAAACATCTCATCCATGTGAAAATGAAGATGAATACTTTCATTGATATAATCCAAAAATATTTGACAATACAATATTACTATTGTATAGATTAAAATTATTTTTTATTTATCATTAATTTTTTATAGATAAGGCCCTTGAATTAATTGATTTATTTCACTATGGATATGAAATTAAAATATTCTCATAAAAAATTTCACATTGGTGAATTGATCCTAAAGGCTTTTCTACTATTCATAGAAGTAGACCAAAAATCAAGGGTTCAACTAATATAATTTTTATGTTTTCTAAAAAATATATATTTTTATAATGGAGGATTTATATCTTAATATGATCATTATGAGAAATTCATCATAGTGGATAATGAATGAATAAATTGAATCCCTTTTGAGTCAATCCTGTAGAGATACGAAACTTGGAAATAATATCACATTAAACCAGATTTCTTACATTCAACTAAATTTAGTATTAAATAAGTTTTTTTGATATATAAAAGAAAAAATTGATGATATTAAATTTATAGAAGAATGGAAAAATGATAATTTTATCAACATAATATAAACCAAAAAATTGAAAGAGTTTAAAATGATGAACCAATTGTTTTCCAAATATTATTAGAATGTCCATATTGGTTTAACAATATATTGTGTTAACCTAATTAGTTAAATGGTTATTGAAAATCATAATACATCACCCATGGTGTTGGTTTTGTAAAAATATTTATCCATGGGTATGCATGAATCATCCATGTGCAATCGTATATAATATTATTTATAAATATATTGTCCTATTTGATTTGATTTATGATTTATTATGAACTTATATTAATGGGTAAAATGAGTTATTGGATGATAGTTTGATGAATTAAAATATAAATATAATTTACTTTTTATATTTTGGTTACACTTATGTGGGAAAAAATGTTTTTCCCACATATGTAGAATTTTCTACAGAGATTAAAAATTGAAAATTTGTGTTCATTTTAGTAACAAGAGTATAAATGTAAAATTGTTAAATCATTTAAAAAGTACACATAATCTATATTAATTTTTTACACCGTTTATATTTTTTTAAAAGAGAAAAGATTTCTTTTGATATATTGGGGAAATATAAAGGGAACCAAATATATTTATGTAATATAAGTTGTTAATGTAACCAATATAGGGAAAAATTCAAACACACCATAAAGTTTATAGTTATCTAGAAATCAGTAAAATAAATAAATCCAAAATAATGATGGTATATAGAAAATATTAAAATGAATTATATTTTATTTATTATAATGGAAAAAAACCTATAAAGAAAAATAAAGGACATTATGATCATTGAAATAATTATATATAATAATATAATGTGGTTCATTATAGGTAATAATAGTAGTTTAAACACAGTTTCAATTCATTTAATAATTTATATAAAATGGCCATGAGGAAACCTATATATATATAATTGGGTGGTGTAAATGTGAATAAATTATTACTACATAATATATGAATATAGTGCCTAAAAATAATATTCTCTTGTAATTTAAATAAAATTATGGTTCTTAAAGGATACTTTTCAAATATATTAACATTGGTTAACATGAATTATGAAATGTTTTAGGGAGAAAAGAATAATAAAAATTTAAAATTTAATTAAATATATAATTCTAATATCAATTCAAAATTCATTCTAAAATAATTATTCTGTGTCATTGATTGTGTCTTGTAACTTCTTTGGGAATGTATGTTCTATAAGTGTCTCAGAAAATTATTTTAGTTGTTTGTGAGATTTTTTCTTATTCACACTTTACCATTAGGAGATGATCTTAACAATACATTTTTTTATCATATAATGGTCCACCAAACATTATATTTAGTTAATTATTTTTCTATTTTTCTTTTATTGTTTATTTAGATTTAACCAATTGAGTTCTAATTTAATATATGAGAGTTAATAAATAACCCATTTAATATATTGAATTTAAATAGCCTATTTAGTAGATATTTATAGAAAATAGTGGAAAAATATCTTAATGATTTTAAAATAAATTAAATAAAATAGCATGTGTTTATGATATTCTAATTTAAGAGGTTACATCACATAATCTTGACAATATCTGATGGATTTAAGTTCACAATTTCATTATATTCAATTTTAATCAATTTATTTATTTATAAAATCAGTAGTTCTATAAGAATTTTAATTTTTTATTTAATTGAATGATGTTATGCATTGTATGTTGTTAGTCTTAATTAGAGAATATAAATAATTGAATATATAAAACATTCTTCGACAGAATGACAATAAATTCTGATAACATTGTTATGAAACCATTCAAAAGGGGTTAAATACTCAAATAATTCCTTCAATATTATGATTATTTATAAATAATTTATGATATTTATTTATAATAAAATGAAACCTATTTAATTATTTTATTTATACAAACTAAAAACCATTGAGAATAGAGTGATTATGCTTTTTTGTCGAATTAAATCAACTCCATTATAGACTATAAATTATCACATGATGGAGAGAAAATTATTATGAAAATGTATTTCAATTCCATATCAACGAAATAGATCAGAAATTGCAAATAAAAAACCTTGAAATTTATTTCATTAACATTATTTTATAATTATTAGCATGGGAACCATGTGAAATCATTTATGTTATAAACTTTAACAGGGAAAATAAAATTTATAATAGAATTTTGATTTTTTTGAACAATAATCTTGGGAAAATTTTGATATGTTATAGTTTAAATTATTATATTTCAAAAGTTATTATATATAACTCTTTGAGTAACTAAAAATTATTTTATATTGGTCTCATAATTTGAGAAAGTATAGTTAAACCTTGATCTATCAAATTCTATCTTGAAAGATTTCGTTAAGATATTAAACAATGGGAGATTATCATTAACCTTATTTATCTTGATATTACAAGATCTATATTATAAAGTCATAACCAAAGTAAAATAGTCGTATTTTATTGGGATGTTTCTTGGATATTAGGGAACATTTTTGGAGATATATTATTAATCTTATACACTAAATTTAATAATTTTTTAACATAAAAAACTTTTTTTATTAAAAATATATTCTATTTTAAATTTTAAATATGGATATAGATGATTAATTCAGTTATAGATATCGACCACAAATTATGAACAAATTTCTATGTAAATATATACCCTCTACTCTTGTATTCCCAAACCCTCTTAATATAGATTTAACATCTCCGCAATTCTACATCCTTCATATAGATTACGAATGGATGTTCCACTCCCACCAACCAACTATCACCAACAACTCTCTATCCACAAATATAGCATTTCATACATTGAAAACTCATATGGTTAGAGTATCACCCACTAGTCCATATAAAAAATATATATCATTTTTCATGAATCTATCCCCTAATAATTCAATTTTTCTGTAAGTGGAGAGATAATGTTATTTACACAATGGATTTGGTTTATTGAAGTGCTTCTAATACCTTAGAAGTCATAAATATGATTATTAGTTAAATATCCACCAATCACCTTCATTTGGCTACACTAACAGTATCCTAATTTGGTATGGGTATATAATAAATATTTTTAAGAATATACTAAAAAACATTCATTATTTTTATTAGCTATTATTGTATTATCTGTCAGTTTAATTTTATTTAGTATACTAATCACAACTTTTTATGTTATATATTTCACCATTTTACTAATTTTTTATTTTCTATATTATTTACATTCTGAAATGTACATCATTTTAAGATCAATATATATATTCAATTTTATTGCTAAAATACTTCTCAAAGTGATGAAAAAACACTTTAACCCAATTTGAACTCGTGTTTTTAACATTATCTATATATTATATAAAATTATAAAAATTTAAGAATAAATTTTTATAGTTTATGTTATAATTTTTATAAAATTTAAAAAACCCAAACCAAATCTAGTTCCACACAATTGACTCCCAAAGGAGGCTCATGATGAGAAGAAAATATGGGTGAAAATTTTTTTACCTACCATTAGTAAAAGAAAAATATCATAGGCTATGAAAACCTAATATGGATTATTAAACACTTTGAAATAAAAATAAAAGGTTCACATAACCACAAAATTTTTATTCATTATTTCATGGATAACTCAAGAAACTATAGTGCTCTTGTGAAGACTATTTTTTCCTTAAATAAATCACATATATCATAGATACATGACTTATTTTTTTTCATAGATTACCTAATTATAATTAAAATCAAACCCAAACCACACTGTTGAGGCCTACTTGACTACAATATGAGATGATATGATATAGTAAATTTCAAAATTAATTTCTTCTCTTCCGATAAGAACTATACACCTTTTGATAACATGAGGAGGAACCTTGTTTTAAATCTTAATAATTGATATGTAGTAATTAATTAATTTAATTTATATGTTTACATTATTATGTTTCAAACAAATTTTTTTTAATTTTGAGTTGTGTACAATATGACACAGTAATAATCAAATGATCATATTTGGGAGAATGCATTCATGTGATGATTCACTCCCTCAATCTTAGTTTTTTTTTCATTTTTCAAGTATAAAATTATTCATAATCTTACTATTTTATTTATCATTTATGGTCACATACATGGTCACAAAAATGGGTTTATAAAAAGAGAACTAGAATAAAAATAATTATAAACACATGAAATTCATCAAGACCAAGACATGTTTGACTCATTATGTTCTACTATAATAATTATATTTTTCAGTGGTAGTAAGTGAATTAATTTTTGTTTCTAATGAAGAAATTTGAGGTATAATAATTACACTAACATGACATTCAAATTTTATTAGTTCAAAATAAATTATTATATTATATTTATAACAAAATTTAATTGAATATGTATGACCATCAATTGAATAACATGAGGTTTTTACAGTATCATAAATTTTTTATACATAAACTTTTTAAATTTATCTTTCTTGTTTTTTAAAAAACCAAACCCCCAGAACAACAAAACACCTTGGTATTTCAATAATCCATGTTATTATTATTATTTTTGTACTATGTTTTAATCAAGTGATGATTAAGGGTTGCCCGTATAATATATAAATTCTTGTTAAATTTCACAACAAATTTGATGGGTTTGACATAGTGAAGAAATTTTATTTCCATTTATGAATAGCTAAGATCATTTTTCTATTTTATGTTTATGACATTAAATTTTAGTTTTTTACCCTTATAATTTAACTATCCCTAAAATTCTATAAGAATTATTAAAAATTTTATTATTATTGTTATATATTTTTATTTTCATTTATCAATAATATTCTATATATTATCTTTAATAAATATTTTTCCCAGTTTTCTCCAGGGTTTTTTCTATTATTATTAATTTATTAAATAAGAAATAACACCATATTTACATTAAATAATCATGAATTGAAATATTATTATAAATTTAAATTGAGATAGAAACTTCACAATTATTATACATTAGATATTTTAGAGCAAGATAATCAATTAATATTAGCGAACCTGGTATGGTTCCAAATTTTTCATCTATCTTTGATAATGGTGAACATACTAAAATCCTTGGAAAGAGGTCTGGATGTGTTATTACCAGAAATGAACGTACATTAACTAACGTTGAGTTCTAAAATCTATATATCCTACTCCTAGAAGAATAAAGAGACATTGAGTTAAGAATAAGACACATTGACAAACTTCAAAAATATAATCGCCTTATTGGTGAGGACCCAAAAAAACCATCAAGGAATTGTATCGACTGTTCTCCATAATGAAATAAAATGTTGTGTTCAAGATATTAATAAAATTTAGTTATCTATATATATTTATTGACATTATATCCAAATAATTGTTGTAATATATTATTCCCTCAGTTGGGGTCCATGATAACCTTAAATGATAAATTCTAGATATTTTTTCCATACCACCAGAACCATATCCAATTGAAAATAAATTTATTCCTATAGCTAGGAATATTGAAAGACTATTAAAAAATAATGAGATTGAATTTAAATACAATTCTCTACATAGAACCACATCCAAATAAACAGAGAAAATAATAATACAATAAATATATGAGAGACTTGTCCCTATCCTTCGTAGAATGAGAGACATGATGCATGATGGTATTCTAGTATATAATTATATTATTTCCACTTGTGAATTTAAAATGAACATGGATAAAAATTAACAAGAATTAAGAATAAGAGAAATTACCCCCAATTAAAGAATATATTAGGTAAAACTTTATTTCATAGATTACAAATGAATTAATAAACTTAATTAAAGTTATAATTATTTTAGAAAATTTCTTTAAGGAAATGTCATTTCAAATAAAAATATTACACTTTAATTTTTGGAACATTTATTTGAAAATTATACTTTCTATGAACAATTCAACTAATATATTAAATCCTTTTAGGCATGTGAATGATTATTTTTTGTGTTTTCATTTCAATTTTCAATACCTTTTATGAAAAATAACCTAAAAAATTCAAACCCCTAATGTGAAGAAAATATATAACACAAATAATAAAAACATAAGAAATCCAATATATAACCAAAATCACCTAGATAAAGACAAAAATTCTCTCCCTCATTCACTATGGAAAACCCTTTATTATTTTTCATTGTTCAAACCATATCTCATGTACATGGATAAGAAAATTACAACATTATAATGTCTTAAACCTAATGTAACTAATTCAGCTTTCCATACCAGCTCTCCATATGGAAAATAGTGTGAGTCCCAATATTCCATAGTATGTTGAATTGCATTAAGGGACTAGGCTATGATAGAGGAGACTATTAACTCATATATATGTTATAAATAATTTAAAATATATATGTAACATCCTTAAAAGTAATTATCAGAGTTAAAAATAAGTATATAAACTAAATAAATGCATACAATAAATATAAATGTAGTGCCTAAGATTCCAAAAGGCCATGTTATATGTATAAAACAATCTCAAAATAGCTCCATCACATATATAGAAGTAAATAAATGAACTATAAATAAAATTAAAAGTCACTAATATTATATCTATGTTTAACCACATATCAAATATAAAAAAATATATCCAGGTCATATATCTTGATCAGTCGCATGGATTTCCCCCACAAGTGTCATACCCAAGTGAATGTATACATAGGGACCCCATTACAATGGCATCCTGATCAGGTTTTTCCTAAAAAAAAGTAAGGAACCACCAATAAGATCCCATAGATAACCATTGACTTGAAATATACTTAAAATAGGTGATACATAACATGATAAAACAATAAAAACAATTATAATTAGTAATAATGAAAAATACAATTCATACATTACATTTTAATGGAATGTGATCAAATTATCAATAGATCATTTGAAAGGTTAAATAAAATTAATAACATGAAACCACATTCGATCGCTAGGTCCAAAATATCGGAGAATTAGGAAATGTTCCACCATGTATATATACCTTTTTTCTTCATATATATACATTACATAAAATATTTATATATACAAATATAGGTATATACATGATTTAGTTAATAAATATCATACACGACAACAATGGATTCTTGGGCCCATAGAATCGATATTATAAACATTCTATGAGAATGAAGTTGAGATTTATGTTTTACCACTCAAGATGTGTATAATTAAGACAATATATGGGTATGTGATCTCAACCTATAATAACTAATTAAGCCAATTCTTAGAATTTATCTAGGCATGTAATGTCTCCAAATAGTGATTTGTGTCATATACCCCAGTTCACATGTACTTGCTTCCAATCATTAAAATGAAGGATGTCCTATACCGATGGAAAATATAGTTAATGGAATTATATTGGGATGTCATGGAACTTAAGGAATTTATATCCAATAAATTATTTGAGCTACAGGTCCCAATCCAAAGGTGGCCATGACGTTGTGACTTAGATAATTCATAATGGCTCTAACCTAAATTTTATGTATAAATATAGATAATCGACGAGAAGTCATTCACACCGCGTGAGGTATATCATATGGAAATTAATTAAAAAAGTAATCATGGGTGTGAAATGTCATGTACAACTACTTAGATAATATAGGGATCATAAGCTTTATCCTAGTAAGTAATAATGGATATCCCCATCACATGCCAAAATGAAGAAAGCATAACCAACCCCCTTAAACCACTCATCAAGTTGAGTTTAATCATACTCATCATATAACACATTGATGTGTTTATATTTATCATCATTATATAATAGATCAAGTAAAAAACAATCATCTTAATCATGGATATGTAGAGGGATGAAAAGGATATTAAAAAACATATAGCTCAAAACCCAGATCAAAGGAAGAATTTACGAGTTTCTGAATAAATGAAATAAGGTGGATTAAAAACAGGATTCTAGGAAATATGTACGACCATCCAAGTAAAGAAGTACACATTATATCAGGATCATCAGCCACATACTTGGAAACACATCTAGAAATCATCACTACTTCAACAATAAAAAATTGTATGTTTTAGCAAACATGTGAGGGTGGAAAAGTCCCTAAACCCACCACCACATCCATAATCTCATGAGATTACATTTCACCAATTGGTTTTAAGGTGACACACACTACTATCTCTACCGAAACCTGACATACTAGCTTAGGGTTTTTAAATCTCCAGGAACTCACTAGGTCTTATAGGTCAAACACCTAGAGAGGCATCCTACTCAAGAACCCTAAGGACCCCTGGTAAAAAGTGAAATCCCTCTTGGGATCCAAAAATAATAATAATCCTAGGACTGTGGTTGGGGATCTTCAGAAATGGTCATAGACACATGTTAACGATGAAAATTAAAAATTGTGGTTTTTGGTTACCCAATTCATTTATCTAGTTTAAATGATCATTTCCATTTGATTAAAAAAATCATTAAAATGAATTTAAAATGTGGGTGTGATCCTCATTGGAATTTTAGAGTATCCACATAATACAATAAAAATGTACAATTAGTAATAGGGTAGGACCAACATACCACCATCCTTTATAAATATTTCCATTTAATTCCCAATGAATGGAAGTTAATACCAAGGACAATTAAGGATTATACAATATTAGATGGGTCATCTGTCACTACCAGAATGATAGAAATTTATTAATTATTAGTACCCAAAAATTAATTAATTGATCTCATTAAGGTAAAAAATTTAAATGAATTAATTTATATGAGAATAAAACCCAAAACTCTCCAGTAGACCACATGACATAAAAAACATTAGAAAACATTATTTAATATCTTTTCAAACAACCTAAGACTTTAATTAAGAACAATCTTTAAGAAAATACACCAAAACATGCCCTACAATTTATTAAAAAACATTAAATCTTTCAAGAGTCATTGTGGTGATGTAACTTGATGAAATGAAGCACAGAGAAGTGAATATGCATTCCCAAAATGTCTTCTACCATGGAAAAAAAAATAAACAACTATAAATTTTGATTAAATGATAATATAGTGTAATTATAAAAAAACTAAATTGAAATATCCAAAATCATAAATGATATAATAATAAGTTTTATAGAAGGATGATGGGGGAATTTACTACCCGATGACATTGTAGAATCCCAATAGAAACACCATTTATTAGTGAATAATGGAGGGAGTCGATAGAAGATCAGTACAGTGATTTTGAGAATTCCTCTTTCTTGGCCAAAAAATGGGGGAGGATCCACCCTCTTCAACTTTGTGAAAAATATAATCCCACATATTACATGGTGTGTAAGTGTTACATATCATGTAAAAATTTCATGTTTTGTAATTTTTAGATTCCAGGTATTCATTATTGAAAAATAATGAGATTACACATCAGGAATCAAAAATCTAGAACCCGTGATACCAATACAAATTAGGTCAATAATACATGACCTGTAAAATGAAAAACATTTGATTTTAGAATCCCAACTACCCATTCACTATCTAGTGGTCCCCAAAACTATCAACAAATCCATTGAATCATAAACCATGTAAACAACATGTATATGATAAAAACCTCATAACATCATTCTACTTTCTTGTTTATTGGATGACCCATACATTGATAAAGAGTTATTGAACTCACTCTAAACATGAGATGTTACAACATCAAAAAATTAAAACTTATTTTCCACGATAAACCATATATAATAAAGGATATATATCCCAACCAACATGGGACATGGATTCCAACTCAAATATTTGTGTTTTATATCTGAATTTTTAATATGAATAAAATATTTTAATAAATAACATGGTACATAAGCCACTAAAACATGATCTAAATATCATATCCAAATCTAGAACATCTATAATAGGCTTACTGGATCCCATATAACCAAAGAGAAAATCTTGTAATCATCAATTTCATTAATAATCCTATGATTTTTCTAAACATATATCCCTGGTTTAGAAGACTAATTCTATTTCATGGTCCACCCACTATTAAAATTGAACATAAAACCATGCCCATAGTTCTATATGTACATATTAAATACATTTATAACCTCTATTGTTTATCACACATGAGTATAGCACTCTCAATCCCCGATTTTATTTAATGATCAAATTACAAATGATCAAATATAGACTAGTTTATAGGGAGTTTACATGAAAATATTTAGATGATAATTACATTACACCCGTTTCGTCAAGTTATAGAAAATAAGAGAATTGAAACCACCGTAGGTAAATAATATCAAAATAAATCATTTTCGGCAGTTGAATATCACTAAAATAGAAAATACACAATCAAATATTTATGGATTGTCTAAATTTATTCTGGGAATGAAAATTGAAATTCGACTCTATCCAATTCCATTATTGAACATATAACTCGGAATCACTGAGAAATCTAATAATTCATTTATCCATTTTTTCATGGAATACGAGATCCAAAAATACAATAAAATGTATAGTTTCAAGATCCCACAATTTATCCCACCATATTTCTTCCTACAAGTGTCTATCATCCTACTGCCCACCTTAGGAGCACCATTTTCTTCAGTTTTATGAAAAACAAGTTGATCATCATAGCCTTCTTCCATTCAATCAAAGGCATATCAACTGGACTGACATAAAACCCAATCATCTTGATGTTATATTAAATGTATCCTCTAAATCATTCAAAAATTGGAAGAATAGTTTCCATGATTGTTATCAAAATTCAAGAAAAAAAAATTTCCCCAACATCGAACGCCCAATGGTGTTCTAGAAACCATCTATCATACATTCAAAACAATCCTTGAGAAAAACATCAATATGTTTTTCTTATAAAAAGGAAAAAATTATAAATATCATTATGTATTTTTTATTCCCTCTCAGCATACTCTTGGTGATTTTAATATATTGGGAATGATTTCATTTATACTAGTATCGAGATAAGATTCCATCGATAGTTGTGTATTCTTTTCTCGAGACACACTCACATCAAATTGGTTATACAATACTTTAGCAAACTCCTAAAACCAATTCTCATGAAAATGCGTATCCAGGCCTGGCTATAGGGAAATGATCGCATGGAACTTGATTTATTTATTATGTCTCCTCTAACATAGAGGGACATTCATCATTTTAACACACCACAAAGGAATCCATGCCCCTAGAAAGTACTTTAACCAATCATTCCTTATATTCTACATGCCCACTCATTGATTTATATTAAATTTAACAATGTAAAATTGACACATACCATCATCACATGAATCAAACTCCTATGAGTTTTCCAACATAGGGAAAGGCTGATTATTCCACCTGACATGTTAGTCTCATAATGCAGAATCTCCCATTGAACTCCTCTTCAAAATTTTCACATTTGTTATAGCCTTATTTATTACATTACCACCATGCACACAAAATTATTCAAACCAAAATCATCTATTCATGAATAGTCTAGTTTTGTAAAATAAAAAAAAACTTTTCAATAAGATAACAAACACAAAATAGTTCTACCCAATGAATCCTATATCAAAAAACATGAACCCTTGGTGCTTCCACATAAACTGATGGAATCAGCTTGAATATATTAGAAATCCCTAAACACATAATGTGCATCAAACAGTATAAGTGCATATAACAAATCTCATTGCATAAAATGGTATCCATAATTTAGTGCTAGCAATACTCATTGGTTTCCCTCAATCAAACCAATGGTAGACCTATAAGGGATTGACTTATTACTAAGGGTCTCTAGGTTTTTCATGTATCTATACTGATCAAGTCTTATAATAAGGTCCCTAGGTCTAAAACCTAGACCAAAGGCCTTACCAATACACGGTTACATCTCAAAGGTAATAATTTGAGAAGCCATCTATGCATAAGAAATTTAACATTCCATTCAACTATCTCTCTAAATTAGACTCTAAACATAAATCTGTGAGGGTCGAGACTATCCACACAACCTTCAAGGGCCGTATCATTTTACATAATTCTCATATTGAGCTATTACCTATAAGTTATTATACCAATTTATTATAAATACTAAACTAACCTACCTTGGGATCTATATATGGTAATATCCATGGACGTCAGTTCACTATAGGCATTTTGGTGTCCATTGTAGTTGAATAAAGGAACTCAAATTGATCACCTAAAATGAATGATATATCCATGTGTCTAAAATAGAACAAACAATAATAGATACTATCCTACATGGGTTAGTACTATTATAACAATGTCTTACTATGTGGAATTTTATTCAAAAATATGTTGGGAAACACTATATAGGTTGTTATTAACACATTAAATAACCAAAAGTAAGAGAAAATACCTTATTAGGGGTTAGAAATTTGGGCATGATGTTTCCTATCGAACTACATAGGTCACTACACATAATATACATGAGGTCTACGTCATAAACCTCACAAAAAAATGCCTCTCAATAGATCCATATAACCTTCCATCAAGAGGATATATATACAAGTTGGACAAATTCAATAGAAGGCCAACAATAAACTGTACATATACAATCCATTTAGGTTTCTTGACATTTCATACAATTAGACACTATTGTCAGAAAAAATCACAGACAAGAAGATATATAACATGAAAATAATATGTTCCATATATAATGTAGAAGAAACCTCTTTCATTTTAATTCCATGAATCATTAATTTATTACTGGCCTATTCCTAGTGTAAAAACAGATAAAAATACACCAATTCCCCCTCGCCAGTGTAATGAGAGTCATAGATCAATAATAATAAATAACATCCAAAATAAACATGTTAGTATCTCAAATAAAAAGTCATATACAACTATAAAATCCCAAATTATAATAAGAAACCCAAATCCCTAGTAATTATGACTTCTTAACTAAATGAGTGGTCACGACACCCCCGTCCAGATTCAATCCATCTCATGTTCTGACACATTTATAATAATCATGTCTACAGTACCCCAATTCAAAATATAACACGAAAAGACGAATATTATGATAAAGCATTATAACATCATGAATTGGATACCACTAACCTAATACCCCGAGCTAGTTCTACATAATTACTCAAGAACACCACCATATATGTCGTTGTCTACCGACAAGAATTGATGGCATATGGTGTGATAGTTGGGATAATATTCCATCATATTAGATAATGAAATATAATAAATAAATAGATAAGATTCATAGAATTAATAAACAATTTTGGAAATTACTAAATAAAAAAAATTGGGGTAAAAAATGAAATTCTATAAAATATGTAACTAACATGTCATAGATACAAAATTAATCTCCCAGTATGAAAATCACATATATAGAAGTAAATAAAAAATGTAAATATAAAATTATGAGGAACTACTATTATATCTGAGTGGAATCACATACCCAATCTCCACATTCATATATGAGTGAATAATCGTGATCAGTCTTTGGAAATTTCCCTACCTGTTCTTTCATCCTAGTTAACGTCTACTAGGGTACACTAGTGTAATGGAAGACTGAGCTGGGTGGGAGTACGAAACTCGGTAAGGAACCACCAATGCTGACTCATACATATCCAATTATATTCAGTGTATTTAAAAGGTGATATACACATCATGATAACAAGAATAATAATAATAAGTTATGGAAATAAAGTAAAATAACGGTTGTATATGGCATTGTCAAGGAATTTTATCAACCTAGATGTGACACACATGAAACAATAGATAATAAAATAACCAAAAACCAAATTTTATCCATGAGTCTATCACCCATGTCAACTACTAAATTTTCATCCATTTTATATATATTTATTAGTATAGATATATATTCACCCATATATATATATATATGAATATACACAAGAAATGATATAAATTACATAAAAAATAGTATCCAATCCAAGGGACCAAAATAATGATTATAGACATCCTTTTGAAAAGGGAATTGAGTTGGATGGAATACCACTCAAAATATTTATAATTATGTCTATATTTGTTTCCATGTTCCCCATTAACAATAACTCATTCGTTTAGTGCTGGAAATGTCATAAAGAAATATAATCTTTCATTGGGGGATATATTTCTTTTCCCAATGTTCATCTAAACTCACATCTAAACAATATATTTAAGTATTTCGTTTACTGATACACAATGCTATTATTTTTTTCTCAGATAGACATCATTCCACTTAGGCCATGTCAATAAAATCCAATGTCTGATCCCTTGGCCCCAGTCAATTGGTGGTCAAAACAATGCAACTCACATAATCCCTAATGTTTTGGTCCCGAGGAGATTTATATGGAAGGATTAATGGTTATATATCATCCCAACTCCTCTAGATCTTTTATATGTAACTTCATGACCAAAATGTATCATGGGTGTGAAACATTATGCCCAACCACCCTTATAATGTATGGGTCATAAAATTGATATCAGGAAGTACATATAGAGATCTCCATCACATGAAATAATAAGGATGGGTAATCAACATCTTTAAACCACACATATGAGATATAAAAATCATCATCATTATATATTAGATAGATGAGAGGGGAATCAACCAAATCATATATCTAATTGAGTTGGGAGTAATTATATTAATCATGTGACTCAAGAGGGATGTGGGGGACATTGAAACGTATATAGTTGAATATCTAGATCCTAGGATGAATGTATGGGTATCATAATAAAAAATATAATGTTTACCTAAAGTCATGTCCCATGGAATACATCAAGGGATTTTGACAGTGAATGCCGCATTGTGTCAATATCATCAGCCACAAACATGGATGTTTCTTCGGAAATCATCATATCATCTGTAGTAAAAATGTTAATGTATAAAAAATATTGTGGGTAGCCAATTGGCTAAACCCCCACCGATTTCACAACCTCTTGGGATTAAATTTTTGGAACGATTTCAAAGGTGACACCCTCTATCATCTCTACCAAAACATGATTTACTAGATTAGGGTTGGTCAAACACTGAGGAACCCATATGGTTCCTTAGGAAAAATAATTGAGTGAAATGATACTCAGGTTCCTCGATGTCCACTGGTAAATAGATGCTTCCCTCTTAGTATCTTACAATATGAACAAGAATAGGATTCCTATAGTGGATCCTTAGTCGTGGTCTTATCCTAAATGTGAGGAGGAAACTAGAGAACCATGGTTGTTGATGACCCTATCGCTTCATCGACTATGAACTACCCATCCCATTCAACTAAACTGTTCATTATATTGAATTTTGGGGGATTCCCCCTTAGTGGAATTTTTGAGCATCCAAGTTATACAATAACCAAGAAAAATTACTAAAATTGAAGGTATGATAGAATAACAACCTATAGGAATCGTTTTATTTAATACTAATGTATCGAATACAGCTACCATGGTCCATCCACGCTTATCTTGTATGAGAAGTGTCCTATCACAGCACGCGAACATTTGAAATTAATAATTATAATTACACTATATATAATTAATTATTAAAAATAAGATAAAAAACATAAACAATTTAATTTTTACACACATAAAAAACCTCACTGGTCAACCTCAAAACATAATATTGAAGATAAAACATTCATTAATAGAATAAGAAACATATTAATCCCTAAATAAGGTATAATACATAATAAATGGATAAAAATACCTATAATTTATTTATAAGAATTAAACATTATAAATACACTATGGTGATGTACCTTAATGAAATGAAATTTGATGAAGTGAAGACGGACTCTCAGGGCATCCTCTAATAAGGAAGAGAAAAGGACCCATAAAAAATAGTTCATTCTATAAAACCATAGTTTAATCAAAATAGTACTTGAAATAGAATAACCTTAAATAAATAATGGATAATTAGTGTAGAATAATGGTGGAGGATTATCTTTCCATCACGCAAGGTTAAATCACACCAGAAACCCCCTTTATCAGTGAATAAATTATGAGTGAAGAATATATTGACCAAGATCCTATGTATGAATTTATTTCATGAAAAAAATGGGGGAGGATCACCCCTATTCGAGTGTGGGAAAAATATTATCCTACCTATTACATTGTGATTAAATAATACGTGTCATATCTTACTCTGTGAAATACCATGATATTTCAAGTATTCAATCCTTTTTCCTCACCCTATGAAAAAAATAAATGTCATGTCAATAATACACTATGATTAAAACTCACAGAAGATATTTTCAGTAGCCCAAATGGCCATTCCTCCTCTTGTGTTCTCCTGAACACCCATGACATCCACCAAGACATAAATAACATCTAGAAGCAGTTATTTTAGACATACATACACGTAGATAACCTTTCTGATTTCCATTTCACATGTTGAAACATCCACTAATTGATAAAAATTCAATTTCTATTAAAAATTTCAAGTCGGTCAAAACACGGAATGTTACAATCACCGATCCTATAAGTCAAACATACAACACAATCAGTAATATAAGACTAGTTAAGGCAAGTAAGACAACTAAAAAACTTCATTAATTAGTTCTAAATGAAAGGTAAAATACAACTATCATTAAATCATGTTTTCAATCCCAAAATAAATTTAATGTATATTCCATTACTGTTTTATTGGAAAATAACATTCTGATTCCAATGATTATACTAAATATATATTTCCCCCTTTTGGAGGATCTATTTTATGTATTAAAATGTTTACATTGAAGATAAAATAAATAAAAAGGCAAAAATGTTATCAATTTGGAAACCCAAGATCGATTCATTCCTCTTAATTTTATTCTAATAATTTCGTAATCTAAAAACCATAGGTAGATAAATTGACAATGTGATCATGAATAATATTAAAAAAGTGTATGTTTAAAGTACTATCATGGATTATTTTAAAAAATTAATTATTATATTAAAAAATTAAAAGATCAATGAACTCATAGGTGAATATTTTTGGGGAATGGTAGAGTCATTTTTGGATGTAATTTCATGGCCTTTATTCAATAAAAGGTGGAAACAAATTGTAATGATTAAAAAAATTACTATTTATTTCAAAATTGTGTAGTCATTATTTTATATACATTTCAGGATTTAGTAGACTCAATTAACATAATAAATCATTTTTTATTAATATCTATTCTATTTAGAGAGTTTCAATAAATGTGAATCATGGTGATACAATCCACATCTTGCACATCACAACAAAATATATTGATTAATATAAGCATTTTTAGAGAAAAAAGTCATTTTCATTAGAGAAATTTTTATCCATGAGATTGGATATACCAATAGAGAGGATCATACTCCCCTCAAACATGGAATTGTCTATATTAATATAGTGAAAAAATAACTAAAATACACAATGAAACATTTTAAATGGAGTTGATGGGAGAATTTTTTTTAATATGTTAAGTTAAATAAACACCCTATTGAGGGGAAATCGAACATAATTATATATATAATATCATTTATCCCAAATTAAATAAACCTACTACATTCAAATCTTAACCCATATTAATAAATTTATTTACTATTTAACAATGTTCTGGGTGATGATTTCTTAAATTTTTACCAGAGTACAAAAGAATGTATTTCTTTTATTTTAATTTATGAGTGTTTTCATTTCATGGTTACAATGATAATATATTATTTTCAAATAACACTTACATGAACTCTTATTTCATTGTTAAAAAAATACCTTAGATGGATTGTTTTATTACCTCACCCCACTAAAATCCATACACATAATAAAAAATTCCTTGGGGGATGTAATTAACACCAATTCCATATAATTTTTAATTTTCCTATATTTATGGTGATGAAAAATTTCAAATAATTATTTATAATATAATATCTCTTGAACATGAATCAAAATTCAATTTCATATTGATAGATTGTAAAATATTCTTTAGTATATATGTTGGAAAATATTTTTGATATTTTCACAACTATTTTTTTCATTATAAGGTTTAAAAAAAATATGAATAATATATAATCTAATACCAATTTTATGAAAATAAAAACCATTTTAAAGATAGAAAAAAGTTTGGTGATGAAATTAAATAATTTATATTCATCAATAAAATTTACCACAAGAACATAGGTAAAAATGTGTAAATAATGACTATGAAAACTGGAATAACAATCCTATCAGATTAAAGGAATGGATTGGTTATCAGAATTGTGAAAACAAGATGGTGAATCTATATTAACTATAATATAATTTGTCAAGAAACATAAATTTACCACTTTAATCGATCTTTTTTAACTAAATATAATAAATATTGACTTGTATATTATGTAATTATAATATTTATAGTTATTTCAGATTTTTTTAAATCCATATATCCTATATGGATCATGAAAAGACTATATTTAGGTATCCATTTTTTTCATATATATGGATTCAAATTTTTATATTTATTTTGTTTGATACAATGAAAAATTATATGATTAGTTTTTTTAAAAGTGAGAGGAGAATTTCATTGAGTTCTTAATGGATGGTTTTAGTATAAATTGATTGTACATTGAATACTGATAGAACACATAGGTTATTTCCACGGAAAATGTGTTAAAACATATCTCACACTAAATTATGAGTACTGTAATTTCATGGCATTCATGATGATAATTCTTTGAAACATTATATACAGTGATAGAATATAAGTTTCAAATACATTATTAAAATTAATCCCCCCTATCATGTCTATAATTGTTTTCAGAAGGTTCATTATTTCATTCATTAAATTAATTTCTACCATCGATTTATTCAATATTTATTTTAATTTTTCTCTTTAATTTTTGATATTTTTATAAAAAATGATTTTATGTTCCTATTTCCCAAAATATTCTTAGATTATTTTAATTTACTAAAAAGGAGTCCCACATCCCCAACCATCATCCAACCACCTTGTTTGGATGTATGTTTTAATATAATGTCTAATGAATCCATATATGTAGCTGGAGGAAGTTTTATTATTATTTTTGATTGGGAACTTCCTAAAATTATATATTCTTAATAGAATTTATATTGTACCTCTTAAAATTGTACAACCCAAAAAATGAACATTTTTTATCTAAATTTAATTTAAAAAAATCACAGTCATATATTCTTGGGTTAATATTCATTATGTTATCTAAACATACTACCCTTTGATTTTTCCTAAGAAGTCTGTGTCGAGGACAATCTTCACTTTGTGGATTCTTTATCATGAAATTTTTGAACTATAAATACATGAAAATAGATGAGTGGAAAATATTTTATCATTCCACATTTGTATGATATCCCCATCGTTGGACAACTATGTTGAGTCATCTTTACCCATAGAAGAGTTCATCTATAATGAGATCCTTTGGGATATAGTGGATCTGATCTCTCGGTACATGAATATTATAAACTTTTCAGAGGCATACCAAATTACTTTAGGAGTGCATAATTTCCAAGAGTTGTACATTAGTAAAAATAGTAATTTTTAATGACTCTAACTACAAGTGGATGTAGCATCCCACATTTTCACCTATAAGACATCAGAATATTTTTAGGATTATTTCCAATTCCAAGAAGTATGTTGGAGTGGGAATTTGGGGCCTGAGGTCCATGGAGTGGTGATTTATAAAAACTTTAATCAATTTTATCAATCGAATATTGTTTCTTTTGAAATATGCATAATAATTAATTAGAGTATCTGAACAGATTAATGAGATCCTAGTTGATTTCAAAACATCTTTTTTACCATAGGTGCGACATTAACATTGACGGCCCTGGGTGTTTGGTCAGTGGTGATTCCAGTCTAGGAATTTGAATGGAGGGTTGGGGATTTAATAAAAAAATAATCCCACCCCTCTTATCCCTTGTGCGCACTCAAGATGAGATAAATACCCCTCCCCTATCACTCTTTTCCTAAGGATGACCCAAAGACTGAATTGACAAAATAATATTCTGATTTTCTCATAGCATGATGGTGGATGCTCCTGGATCAAGCAACAACAACTTCAGAGTACTAATTTGACCCCAATGCTTCATAATTTTACCATGTGGTAGAAATTTTGAGATTTTCATCACGGTCCTCTTTTTAATTTTTTTTTTAGGTTTTATTTCCCATAGACAGTTTCTAGGGTCCCCTTGAGGGTCGATCTATGTGTTTCGATGGTAACCATGTGGGATCTGGAATGCTCGTAGGTTAATTCATGATAAAATTATTATCTACACAACATGTATTTAGAGGAACCTACTGTGTGTTATTCCCAATTTGTAGAATATGATAATTGGGTACTACATGTCGTGTATCTAGGGTTAAATGATGTTCAGTGACCCCAAGTCGAGTGGCTTGAGTACATAGCCAGGGAAGCCATCTTAATATATATTTTTTTTAAAATTACATGGCCAGAGTACAAATACATGGGGTTCTGAACATAAGCATGACTAAACCACATGATCTGGTGTCCTTATCACCCAAACATGCCATGTAATATGTGATACACGTTGTGTAAGGTGCACAGTTTGTTATTCCTTGTTAAAGAGGAACATGACCAGGGGCTGGGTAAAATGGGACACTGTGTATACTGCCTCTACATTCTATGTACCACTACATAGGTTGGAAAATTATGGGATAGGATGCATAGCTGGGTACATGTGTGGGTTCACACATCTTGTGGTCCCTAAGGACCATCATATACTCCTTGAGGATCTCCTTTAACTCTTAATCCTTCCATATTTGCTTCACATGGTCCTAAATTCAGGCCTGAAAGAAGCCTATTCTGAGTGGTTTCCCGATCGAATGTGATCTTCTTCTCTGTTTCATCCTATGAGATATGATTTGTCATTTTTTCCAAAAGGATATTTAATTGAGGTGCAAGACTTATGTTTGAGGTTGGTGTGGTTTTCAAGAGAGACACTGGATCTAGTACTCCCCTGTAGCATCAGGGCGTAGGTTTTCCTTACCTCTCTACTAAAAAAGGGATGAGACTCCCCACATCATGGGAGTGGTTTCATTACGATTGGGTAGTTTCCTCTATGTATGTTACTCCCCTGATGGGATAGAGCACATGTTTCCCCATGGTGTTCGTGAGGATGGACAGTACTCCCCTATTGGATCAGGGAACAAGATCTCTATATATGATGTATAGGTCGAGTCGGTACTCCCCAACTGTGTTATGGTGTAAGCCCTAAATTCTTGGAGTCAGTACTTCCCTTTCATTTCTAGGAACACGTCCTTAATATGTGTCGCTCCAGAATAGTTGGCACTCCCTTGCCTTGCCAAGGAGTGGGTCCTCTTGCATGGGGTCGGTACACCCCTATCTTTTCCTGGAGAAGGCCCCCATAGTGAATGTACTAATCGATTCAGTACTCCCTTATCATTCTAGGGTGTGGGTCCTCTAGTTATAACGTAGTACTCCCCTTTTGGGTTAGGGTGTGGGTCCTTATTTCCCAGTGGTAATCCCCTATCATATAAAGGTGTGGGTCTAAAACTACAATGTAGTTATCCCTATCTCCATGTAATAATGGGGAGTGGGACCCTCCACTTGTTATATACGATTGTGGTCACAATTTAGTGGTCCCTTGACAGACTAAGGCACGATCCCCTCCATTCAAGAGAGATTAAGGTTTCAACGGTTGATTTTTGAGCTAGTACTCCCATGAATGCGAAGGAGTGGAGAGGTGTTGTCCCTCTACAAGGGTAAATTAGACCTTGGGCATGACACAATTTTGTGAAGGTAGGACTTTTGGTGTTGGTAACTTGATATAGAAATAGATTATTGTTCTCGATAGAGTTTATCCCTCTTAAGGGTTCCATCTAGGATGGATGAACTTGTGGAGTGTGTTCTCATAGTTTTCCATTATCGATAGAGCCTTGAGTAGAACCTGTTGTAGGCTATGAGGGTGAATCCTCAAGATACCTAGAGTCTGGTGATTATATTTGGATGTTTTTAATGCGATTTTTGCAGTATTGTCACATTTCGGATGACACTATAAGTGGTATGAGCTGACTTTTTATGTAACTGAGAGGCTGGTTTGGGATGGAATTTCTCTCTCAATTGGGTTTCCCTCTAGATTGGTTGAGTTGACTGTTTCCTTTCATTTATTCCATTTTTCTTTTGGGTTCCCCTATATCTAGGCTATACAGACTATTTACATTGATATTATCCCATTTATTTTGTTTTTTTGGGGTGCCTGCTGATTATTTTTATACACCCCTAGGCGGTCATTTCCCACACATGTGGTATCTTGTGCAGACCACCTGCCTTTCGATGGAGTCCTAGGAGGACTCAGAGTAGGTGGAGCGTAGTGGGCTTGACTGACAGGTGTGTTACCAAAATTTGAAAAATGATCATTCTCGAGGGTGCATTTGAAAGATCCCCTCCATCTTAGTAGGTAGGATTCTATTTTAGTTTTCTATTAGTGAGCACTGTATTTTCAATATTTTTCTTCAACTCCACTTTGTTTGATATATGTATGCTTTCATTTATTTTATGTTTTTTATATATTTGTACCGTTTCAAGGAGGTTTATGTGGTTGCATGCATATAGGTGTGTTAGTATAGGGCCTTTAATGTATTTGATAGACTACTTGACACTGGTCACATGCCCATGTCCTATATAGGCAGGCTTGTAGAGTCGTGGATCTAGCCCCATTGGTTCAGGTCATGACAAAGTGGTATCAGAGGAGGTTCTACTTTTGGGACCCCGATTAATGAGCTTGGGTTCAGTATCACAGTGATAATATTAGGATATTTTAGGGATTAATCTCATGCTCGAGACCCTAATGATGGTGTGGCAGACATTGTATAGATTCACCTGGACTCTGTTAACCTTCTCTTCAAATCGCAATATTAGGACACTAGTCATCAGGAAATAAATGGTACATGCATCATATAGGAATAGGTTTTTGGGTATTCATATGGTTCTTGAGTCATCTCCCCAAATATACTCTTTGACCATGGTGCATATTGATTATATTCCAAGATGCCTCTATAAATACATACACATAGGGTTTGAAAACAAAATTGTGGTGAAGATCCACACATATGGCGAGGCATTAGTTAAATGGAAAAGTTCTGAGGCCATGCCTTTGAAAGGTATGCTAGTTGATTCACAACCCATTGAGCATCATGTTTTTTCAAAAGAGAATGTGGTGGAAACGTGCTGGCTGAGCACACTAAATGAGTTCCAGACATAGCGTCCTCTTAAGTTATAGGGTTATCTAGACCCTAATGTCATAGATGATTGGGGTGAAGCAGTTACCAAAGTTTTATGTATAGTGAGTTCACCACTTTATTAGATGGTGGTCCTAGCAGTGTTCCCTTACATGGTTAGGCCCGGAGATGGCGAAGTCTTGTGGGGAATAGCCACAACGAGGAGATGATCTATGGGGCTGAGTTCAAGCGGCTCTTTAGGTAGGATTTCTATCTAACCATATTGAGGCCTATGTGTATCTTGGAGGTTTTGCAGCTTAGGAAGGGTATAATGGCCATTGAAGATTACTATGGGAGGTTTACCATCCTACCATGCACACGATGGTTATGGTTCGAGATCAGTTCTTCAAGGCCTGGAATGTTGAGTAGGGCCTATGCTGATATTTTCGAGCTGGTCTAGTTTTCATGGGCCTTCCCACCTATACGGGGTTATTAGAGAGGTCTCTAGTGGAATAGATATTGTTGGTAGAGTGACAGGTAGTCGTAGAAAGCAGAGGGATTTTTTTGAGGCTAAGGCCTTCGTTAGTACTAGATGATGGCAGATGAAAAATTTGAGGTACATGATGCATACCCATGCATAGACTCAGGAACATCTGTAAAAAGAACCAGAGGTGCACTAGGGTTCTGTTCAACATCAAGATAGGATCTACTATTCATTCAAGTGTCAAGGACATATTTTTAGAGATTTCCGAACCCATCATGAAGATGAGAGGGAGATGTTTGAAGGACCTTCTTGTAAGAGTCATAATTTTAAGCATGGTGGTCCGAAGTGCTGTGGATGTGGGGGGTGGAGGTGTGTAGTAGTAGGCGGTGGTAGACATTACTATTTGACACCATCACCAAGTGGTCCACACCCAGATCATGGAGATTGTGGATGGGGGCTAGGATAGTTGAAGTCCGCAAGGGCCTTTGACCAGTATGGTCTATGGTGGTATAGAGGTACAATCTGTGTCCATTAAACTTTCTGCAGTAGTATTGATTTGAAATGTTTGGAGGTACCATTTCTATTTTTTTTCTCAGTTTAGGTTTGTTTAGGGTGTTGGTAAGACATGATGTTGGTGTTTTTTAATATAGCTTATAATGCCTGAGGAAGTGGGATCCTTCCCCCACTAAGAAACATTTTTTATATGAACGATAACCGTGTGGGTGACTCAGTTCTTCCCAAAGACGATAGCATTGAGGTGTGGTGGATGAGTACCTCTGAATTGAGAATTTGGGGTGGAGCTGTGTGCATTAAATTGTCATGAAGGGAATTATAAGACCCATTGTGTGGTAGGAAATCCTTTTTTATTTGTTGGTACCCTCTCATGTTTGGTGTTAGGTTATTATGTGGGACTCTCGAGGAGGGCACGATTCGGTTCGATGTAGCTTTAGACACATGAGAATGAGGAACACTTTCACCACATAGATACCATCTTGATACATGATGCAAAACTATGTGGGTGAGTTACTGATTCCCAAAATAGATAGTATCCTGGTTTGGAGGATTAGTTCCTTGGACTTGTGCGGTCAGAGTTGGGTTTCATTTGTCTCTGGATTACGTTAGCGAGGGGCTATATCGCTAGACCCTTGAAATGAAAATAGACCTTTTAGATGGAGTTTTTCCTACCTATATTAGTTAAGGACATATGTTACGTATGTTTCACGATGTCAACCTGGTTGATATGGATGGGTGTGTCTTAGCCTTTTGGTTTCCATATGTGTGTCCTTTTAGGCTGTATAGGGACACCTACTGGCCTTTGTTATGGTCTGGGAAAGCTCACTAGTGTGGAAGTCTATGTATTGAGCATAGTTTTTCTTATTCTTTATAGGATTTCCCTTTTAGTGGAATAAAATCCTTAAGTTTAGGAGTAATTTTCAATCGTCCTCTTTACCTATTCTACATTGAAATATTCATGTGAATATTTCTAATGCTAGGAGTTGAGTCAGAACTGGAATCCTGGGACCTAGGCCCACAGAGTAGTGATTTAAAATATATATATATTTTATCCCTTGATAGCTATTTCTTTCGAAACATGGATTCATACTAAGAATAGTCAAATATTGGATTTTAGATACCTCGGTTGAGTTAAGAACATTGTGTTTACCCTAGACGTGTCATAAATAATATTAACTCTATGATTCGAGTCAGATGTCAGTCAGTGTTAGGAATTTTATTAGAGGGTTTGTGATTAAATAAAAATTAAATCCCACTAACTCTATTTTACATTGTATATAGTAAATAAGTGATGAATCCACCTCCCCTCTACCTCTTTTCTAATGAATGTCCTGATGGCTAAATCATTGAAATGACATTCGTTTGGTGTTTGATCTTGATGGTGGATGCTGCTGGACTGAGCAACAACAACTTCTGATTTTTGATTAGGCCTCGAAGCTTTTGTGTTTCACCACTAGGTTGGTGGTTTGATTTTTAACTCCCTATCCCATTTTAATTCCCTATTATAAGGTTTTATATCCCTTAATAATTTTATAAGACCCATTGAGGTTTTATCTCTATGTTTCTAGGTCAAATGGGGTAATCCAGGCAGCACACAGGTGAATTCCCGATGGAATTACCATATACATGGTGTATAGACCAGAGGAACATGCCATATTTTCTTTCCATTCATGTAAAATGATTTTTGGGGACAACAAACTGTGTAGTTACCCAATGTTGTGTGGCCTCAGAACATGGCTCGGGAATCTGTGTGAATGTACAATGTTGTGTAAACGTACATAACCAGAGTACTTTGATACAGGGTGCTGAAAATGAGCATGGGTAAACCACATGTCTAGGTGGACTTATCACTCAAACACACCCTGTAGTTTGGGAGACATGACATGTTACTGACATGTATGGTTGGGTTGTCTGAAGGAGGAACAAAATTGGTGGACGGGTGAAGAGAGACACAATGGGTACCAACTCTACACGTTGTGTACAACTAAATGGGTTGGAAAACAATGTAGACAAGATAATCTTTCGAGTTCTTAGGTGGGTTTATACGGCTTGTTGTCCCCAGTGAAACTTATATACTCCTTAAGGATCACATATAAATCTTACACATGTAGTATCTATTCATCAGGGACTCATATTCATGATTGAGTTTGGCCTATCCTGAGTCATTTTCCATAGAAAATATGATGGTGGCCTATGTTTCAGACTATGAGAAATGATGTGGCATTTTCCAAGAAAGGTAATTTGGTAGCGGTGCTTGACCGATGTTTGATGTTGGTGTAGTTTTCAATAGATTGATTGGATATATTTCTCACATTTGAAATCAGGGAACAAGATTAACTAACCACTCTGCATAAGAAGTGATAGTACTCCCCAAATCATTGTAGTAGGTTCAATGCATTTTGTTAGTTTCCTCCGGGGGTGATACTCCATTGAAGGACTAGGGTGAGGGTTTCGCCAAGATGTTTGTGATGATGGGAAGTAATCCCCTATTGGAATAGAGCGCCGGTCCACTATACATGATGTATAGGTGGAGTTAGAACTCTCAAACCATGTTAGGGCACCATTCCTCTATCCATGAAGTTGATACTGCCTTATCTCTCCAGGGTAAAGGTCCACCATACATGTTTTTATGGTATAGTCGGTACTCCCATGCCATGCTAGGGATCGGGACCTCAATCCTTGGGTTGATACTCTCCTGTTGTGTCAGGGTTTAGGTTCCCCATAGTGAACGAGTCAGTGAAGTCAGTATTCTCATTTCATGTCGTGGTGTTGGTCCTATAGCCGTATAGTATCACTACCCTTCAAGGTTAGGGTTATGGTCCTCATTTCTCTATGGTACTCCCTTGCCATACCGGGGTATGGTTCCACACCTATGGAGCATTTTTCCCCTATATCCAAGTATCAACATGAGAATGGCCTCTCCTCATGATATGAGTGATTTCCGGTTTGGATTTATCATCCCTTGATGGATTGAGGTTTGGGGCCCTCCATGATGGAGCGAAAGAGGATTCATGTGTTGAATTATGAGCTCATACAACCTCAAATGCAGAGTAGTGGTGAGGTGCATGTCCCTCTTCTTGGATTATTTTGCCCTTTGGTTGGGTGGATGTTTTCAAGGAAAATACCTCTGGTTATGCAAATTAGATATGGACCTAGTGTGTTGTTCCCAATGGAGTGTATCTCTCGTAGTTTTATAGTCTAAAATGGTAGATCTCATTGAGTGTGTTATCCATGTTTTGTCTTACAAAAATATCTTTGATTAGAGCCTATTAAAAGTTATGATGTTATAACCACTTGAGAATCTGAGCCTAATTAGTATATTTGGTTGTGCTTTTTGGGAGTCTATGAAGTGTTCTCACATTTTTGGATTACACACTGGGTGGTATGAGAAAACTTTTCACGTTTATTCGAGGATGGAGAATAATGATGATTATACCATGATTGGGGTTCCCTCTTACTAGGTTGAGAGGAAGGTTTCATTTATGTTGATCAATTTTTCTTTTGGGATTCCTTCTTGGATGGTCAAGAAAAATGTTACCTTTCAGATACTCTATTTTTCTTTTGGGGTTATTCGGTTCCCTTATTAGTATATTTATTCTCACCCATACAAGGGATTTTCCTGCATGTGTTGTTTGTTGTGAAAACCACATTCCATTAAATGGTGTCCTTGGAGGACAGGGAGTAGGCAATGCTGTGTGAGTTGGACCAACTAGGGTGTTACCAAATATGGATTGACGAGCTTTCTAGTTGGTGAATTTGAGAGATACCCTCCATCTGAGTAGGTAAGACACTTTTGTATTTTTGTTTTGTTAGGATATTTATTTTCCAATTTTTTGTTCTACTACACATTAGTGGGATTGATGTGTGCATAAATTTCATTTCAGAATTTATATATATCTGCACCAGTGCATAGAGCTGAATATGTGTGCATGCATATAGGTATGGTGGTCTAAGGCCTCCCATGTGTCTGAAAGTATACTTGGCACTGGTCGCTAGCCCCTATCTTATTGAGGGGGTCTTGGGGAGTCATAGCTCGAGTCCTATTGGTTTGGGACATGAATGTGGATTTATAGTGACCATGTTATTCATCAGTTTGATATTAACCATGATTCCACATAATTTTTAGATATATATTCATAAAATAGATTTTGGGATCAACTATGTCTCTCAGTGCATTTATTCAATGCCCTTCGACATCATTATTTATTATTCCACAATGTTTAGGATGTCTCATCAAATTTTTAGTTAATTTAAATGATTTCAATTTACAAGGAATATACTCAAGGGAAATGTAATACCCTAAAAAATCCATGTTATTTTGACAGATATTTAATGCATTGGTATTGAAAATATGCGGACAATTGAAATTCCCATGAACTTGATTAAATCCTATTAATTGTTGTTTGTGACTCTAAATGGATATATAAAATAGAATCTTTGACTGTTAAAACTTGTGTTATTATTATATTTTTTGGATATTATATTTTTTAGGTTTCGTTGGATATGTTTTTAAAATAGGGATCGAGGATCTCATTTCAACAGTCATAATATGAAAAAAATTATTTGTAATTATGAAGTTATTTATAATGCCTATGGTACATATAAAACCCAAACTAATGGATGAGCTAAAAATTTAAATCAGTATGTAACATAAATCCTGGAATGAATGGTGAAACCAATCAAGAATGATTTGAAAATGAAATTGGGTGATGATATTTGGATATATAAAATATATTTTAAAACCCCCATTGAAATTTCACCTGATAGGATTGTATTTTGAAGGTCTTATCTCATCTCTATGGTGGCAGAACACCATTAATATTTGGATGTTATGGAATTTAATATGTATCCCTACGATATAAATGATAATATGAAATTATAGATTCATGATTTGGATAAAATTAATATTAATGTACATTACATATCTTATATCTCTAAATAGAAGATGATATTTTTCCTTGATGATATAATTCATAAATAATAGTTCTATAATAATAAAAAGGTACTCATGCATTGTGAAATAATAAATCTCCCTCAAGGTATGATTCATTATGGATATATTATTCTTTAAACCATTAATATCATTTAAACATTAGGTTTAATAAATGATTATCATTGGTATATTGGATTAAAATATACTATCAACATGAACTCTCAGAAGCACTTCTACAAGGGTTTTGAAAGTATCTAGTAAAGGAGCTATATATAATGGATTACATCCATCTCACCATACCAAATTTGTTCAAGTCTCCCAAACATTAATTAATTTTCTAAACCATTTTATACTAAATATTATTTATAGATTTATTATGGAAAGCACCAAAAATATAGTATTTTTGTTAACCATAAACAATAATATTTTTATTTTCAATTTTGTATTAATTATCTATGTTTTTTTATTTTAGATAACAATTGTTTATAATTGGAATTTCCTAAATCATTTTACATAATTGAGATACATGCATGTTTTTTTCAATATTTTTTAGGTAATTATATATCAAAATGTTTTTTCAAATGGAATCCATTTCTAGAAATTTAATAAATAAATCAATATTTTTTGGAAATTTTGATAAATATTTTAATTTAACCTTGACCAACAAAAATTATCTTATCCTATGTGGAAACCTAATCGATTTTTTGCATATCAAACCTAATTCCCTCCATTTATGAGTAAAATAAAATTGTTTTTGATATCAAACTCCTATGTTTATAATCTACCAAATATTTTGAAATTTATTAAATATAAGTGTATGATAGATGATACTATTTTGTATATCGCCTTATTAGTCCAGTTCTGGGCCCACCCTTATACATTCCCTTGGAATACCCTATAACCCTTGAATGACTATACATGTAGCCACATTAGAAGCCCATTTACTACACCCACCTCATTTCTTATATAAATTTCATGATCACTGTTAGTTATTAGTGTGGGAGAAATAATTTATTTTATATTCTATCATGAGGATGAATAACATTATATAGTTGTTCTGTGTTGATTAATAATTTGTTTGAAGTTTAATTTTTCTTTAATATTTAATTTTCATTCACATGATTCCTATTTATGAAAATCATAAAAAATGGATAATGGGATTAAATTTTTCATTATGATCATGTTTACTAATGATCCTAATAAAAAATTAAAGGGTGTGAGTCTTTATTCATTAATTATATTTTATTATCATTCCATTTATTTGAAATAAGGAAAAAATATATATATAAAATTAAATAAAAAATGTAAATGATAATTTTTTTACCTTATCCGATATGGCATATTACCTTATCATTGAAAGGAATTAACTTAGTTAGGTATTTAATATTTGGGTACCTTGAGTAGGGAATCTTATTTAGTAATCAAGTATTGGGTTTCTATTATATTCAAATACAATGATATACTCTTTGTGACCTTATATTTTTCATATCAAAAAAACAATATAAAGGCTCAATTTAATCCCTAAAAATACTATTAAAGAGAACACAATCCTTTATCCCTGGTTTGGTGAAGTTATTAAGATTAATATTATCAATATATAATTATTCTGAACTTCTTCACATGAGAGATTATTGATAAAATAAATACTTGGAAGGATTGATCTGTTATTTTTCATTGGGAAATAAATTAAATTGAATGAATTTGAATGGATAATAAGATTAAATAAAGGAAATTTTATTTAACAAATAATATGAGGTAGAATTAATTTTGAAAATATTATTATAATTTTTTAACTTCTGATTTAGTTGTGGATATGATATCCGATATGTTATTTTTTTTAAATTTATACCAAATTATGTGCGGTGATGTGATTGAAAAATATTATATTATTTATTTTTATCCTTATACATATATTTATATATATTTTATGAGATTTATAATCCTGATATTTAAATATTTGGGAGTCCAGTCACGTTTTTACTTCATTTGGTGAAAAAATTCCCAAAATATTAAAATGGGACAATGAATCAATTAGAAAATATGTTCATATTTTTATCATATTATTATGTAAACTGGTCAAAATTATAATAATTTTGATTAGGATAATGATTTCAAATGTAAAGAATCCATTCATCTGATCCAAGAGATGGATTGATTTATTAGAGGCCCAATAGAGGCCCATAATGAAAAGGAAATGAGGTCAATGTACCATGGAACCAACATTGTAAAATGAGAAATATAATTTTCTATGTACATAAAATTAAAATTATTACATCTTCATTATAGGTTGACCTAATGGTCCACCATCTAAGATAAATTTCAAGGTAGTATACCATGTTTCTAATGTAGGGGATAAAATTTATCCATTTATAATTCACAAATAACATATATCATTTAGTATTTCTTCTTTTATATTGTAATAATTTTTATTAAAATGAATTCAATACCATATGAGACAGAGATATTAGTTTTTTAACATTAGGCTCTCTTAGAGGATAAGGGTGAAACTAGGGTTGAAAATTTTTCTTTTTAATATAGGTTATTTTTCCTATATTAGATTTACTATATTAAACTTTTTATAGTCAACATTATAGCCACCCAAAAAAGAAAGATTAAAATATAGTAAAATTTATTTTGCCATTTTCACCACTAAATGATAGTGTTAGGAGAATATAAATAGTGTGGGGTTGATTTACCTAAATCTCATAATCTTCACTAGTTCGGATGATATTATTATTATTTTCTTGTCAATATGTTCTAGGAAAACGACATTAATAATTAAAATCGTGAAAAATCACACTAGTATACCAATATCAATTTAACTTCATCCGCCTTTCACACTACATCAGATGCAGTTATCCATAATTTTTTCCCTTAGAGGTCTCTTGCATATCATCAAGGATTTATACTTTTATTTTCATAATGATTGATTGACTGTGAATCAATGATATATTTGAGATTTATTTCATCAAAATATTTTATTTCACAAAAGTGAATTCAGTGAGGGATCACTGATATATTTTTCTAAAAAATACTTCATGGAAGTATATTTTATGTAAATCATTCATGAAACTTCTTTTTTCTGGTGAGTTCATCAATGGAATTATCCTTCAAATCCATTAACTCTACCCAATTATAACAACTATATTCTTTGACGTTAGTTCACTATATTTTCTATGCTTGATTCCAATCATGGAACTCTCTATTGAAATATTTCTTCATGGAAGTACATTCACTATGGTATGTTTTCCATGCAATTTTTCGTTAGGTATAGTTTATGAAGGATGTATATGGATCTTTCATTACACATATATTTTTACAATGTATTTTTTTGGTATGTAAAAATTATGTGAAAACATATCCCTTTATCCTTCTCTTAATATTTTCAACTTCTTAATTAGAGGGATTATTTGGTATATATAAGAAACCCCATCCTCCATGAAACATACCATACTCAAACATATGTTTTCAAATCACTACATTCGTCGATCCTCCACTTACATAATTATTACATAACCCCATAAAAATGATTCATTATCTCGAATACCACTAGTGTATGATTCATATTAACTAACATGAATGGATAAAATTATCACCCACATTTCCATGACTCTCATAAACTCCTTGAATCACATTTTATATAGGATTTTGTAAATTATGGGTTATATGTGATTCAATATAAGGATTGAAAGGTCACAGCTCGAAATAATGAGATTTTAAAACATATAACAGGTCTGGATAGGCATAAATACGTGCTAGAATATGGTATATATTTTATTTATATGGTATAATCTTAAATATATAAGGGTTGGTATATAGTGAGATAATATTTACTTACATACATAATAAATATAATAACATAAATATTTAATACATAATATTTTGATCAATGCAATAATTGTATAGTTTTAGTGTATATAGAAACATAGACACAAAAACAACTTGTTCATAAATGAACTGTATGGTCTAAAAAACGTTTACTTAAATAGAACCCATCATAGATAGATCATTCCTAAAATTTTCCTCATAACATAGTGGATGGGAAACATAAGAATCAGGGATATTATATTCTAAAAAAATGGTAAACATGGGAGATGTCAAAGATCACATAAGAATAACATGATCATTTAAGTGTGGGAGGATGAAGTAATCATTGTAAATACACACTATACATATCATATATCATAATTTTTAGTCATGTAATAAATATTGGTAGTTCATATGACATGAATTATAAAATATTTAAATAATGATATACATGAAATCATAACATTGGAATAAATCATGGAAAGTAGGAATACACATAAAATTATAAATTTATAGACATCCATAAAAATAAATAAGTTCAATAAATAATTTAAGGAAATGAAATATATCACATGAATAATCTTATGGCCAAAAAAGTTCAAAAAATGATTTTATGGAAAAATAATATAGGTTTACCTCTAAACATATTTACATTAATGGAAGGTCCATGCAAAAATGTATAGACCCAAAAACCAAGTTTGTTGTTGAAATATTAAACGTGAAATGAGATTCACACATAACATATTTACGACATGTGTTATTAATATTTACCAAATTAATTGGGTGAACATATGGGTCCCACCAATCCCATAATTAAAACCATACATATGTGTTCTTCATGATCTTAATGCATTCATAATATCAGAAACCATGAAAAGAAATGGGTTTCATAAACATTTCATCATTTCATTATAATCATAAAACATATAGAGAGATAATAAAGATGGTATCATTGAATCATATCCCTATTAAATCGTAGTTAATATCAATGTATTTCATTTTAGATGAAAAATTATTTTTAAAGATAACATGGAATAATTATCGAGGATAATAACTATTCAATTATTAAATCATGTTTATTTAAAAAATATTATCACATATAATGTAAATAATTTATCTTTGAAGGAAAAAAGTAAATTTATAATGGATGATTCAAAGAAAATATTATTCATTATTGTGAGAAATACCTTTCATTCAATATAAGATTGACAAAATTTTATTCAAAAAGTCAAAATATACTTCATTCAGAAAAAAAAATATCAATTTTAAAACATTTCAAATATATCAAACATGTGATAATATGACATTAAACAACAATTGGAGAATAATAAAAAAATTCAACAATTTTTTTATTAAAGAAAAACATTCAAGGTCATTTTAAAATAATTCTACCTTTGGAGACTGAAATATAAATGATGTTGAATAATGATGAGATTGTGAAACTAAACCCTTCAAAATTTTGTAACTTTTTCATCATAAGACTTTGGAAAAAAATAACCTTATATGTAATGGTAAATCCAGATAAAATTAATAATATGAATAAAAAATTTCATGGTCAGTATATATAGAATTGAAAATAAATAAGCATTGAATATGGCATGTACCCCATAGAAATTAATGTGAGATGGAAATCCCTTACCTTGAGTTTTTCCTGGTTTCAATGAACTATAACCTCATGTATGATAAATTTATGTTTATTATATATAGATAATATAATATTTTTAATACATAAAATATTATATATGATCTCTCTATGAAATTTCAACACCCCATTATTAATAAATCTCTATTTCGGGGTGTTAACATTTTACGTGACCTTGACTATTTTAGTTCAATAGTTCTGGTCCTTATACGCTTATCTTGGTTTGATCACATATAACATATTTATCATCATATTAATATCATATATATTTATTTTATAAATATTACTATTCATCAATAAAGTTAATAGATAGAAAAATAAATGACACTATAAATCAAAATGATAGGTTGTACGTATGGAAGAACACTGTTTTAATTTTTCAATGGATGGAATAAAAAAAGGAAATTACTAATAATATATTTATAGGATAATAATTATATCATATATTTCATATATATTAATCAAATAATTCATCATTACCTTCCACATAAAATATAACTGGCAAATCACCACATTTCAAGGATGTGGTTGTCCCCAAATAGTCATAAACAATGTTACCATTTTATACTTGTTTGTATGGAATGAAAGAAGATGATATATAAATATTAAAGTAGAGTAATTATTTCACACGAATAATATATAAATATTAAACTCATCATAATACACATTTATAATGATAGTGAAGTGAAATTAATTGTATCACTATGTGGAGATGGTAAGATAAACGTACACATGAGGGACACATTCACATATAATTCTCGGAAAAGGGAGTTTATAATGATGTTTTCCTAATAAATATAACATTTTAGTAAAATTTTGATACTTTTGTTATCATTTTGGGATAAATACCACATATTTATAAAGGTATAATAAGAAATAAATGGAAAGAGGTCTGGAAAGATGATTACCAATCCATCGGGAGACATCCATAAGATGCTTCATTAAGTAACCTACGGTTCGTACTTTTAAGAGACAATAACCTATGATGCATATATAATTATTTTTGGAACAGTAATGGAAAGGGTTTGGTCAAGTTATATGGATAAATGTGTTGTAAATAATTGTGGGAGGATGTGATCATTTATTGTTGAGGTGAGAGGTGCTTTTGGAATTTCATAAGAAGTCAAAATATAGTATGAATATTATAGATCCAAATGCTTCAAAATTGTTATTAATTTGAAAAAATAATCAATGGTTGTACTAAAATCATGTAATGATTTTTATATAAGATTTAATATCATTTTGGTCTTTATATTCTTTATTCAAATTTTGTTTAATTATATTTTTTCCATGACCATAGTAACAACTATTTTAATAACAAAAGGCTAATATAGTTACTATAAATAGAAAAGTGACTCATAAGTGGACCATGGATTTTTTAAACCATATTCCCTTCACATGGTAAAAAATATTTTATTTATAAATTTCAAATAATTCAGTGAAATAATTGTTTTTAAAATACTATTAATTTAAATATGAAGATATAATTATTACTATGAAATTAATAACATCAAGTAAACAAGAATAATTAGAAAATAATATTTTTTTTACTTCCCTAACATGTAATTATGTAATAAATTTTTTTTTGCGTCACAATATTTAAATAAAATTATATTTATTTTAATATTTTTAATATCAATTATTGGATTTTTTAATTATTTTATTAATTTTTACACTGGCATTGCGTAATAGTTTAACATAATTATTTCTCCTCGAAAATTTATAATTATGTTACCATGCTGAATATATATATATTTTTTATCATTCTAAAAACAATTTATAACCTACCATATCATCTATTTAACCCCATTAAATGAATATTATAATGATTAAAAACAAGAGTGTGATAGTTTTAACTGTTTTTGGAAAATATGTTAAATATCATAACCTCATACAAATGGGATACAAACAACATAACTAAATCACAAACGAATATTAATGAAATTGATTCATTAAATAATTTTTTGGTATGTTTTATGGTCATTTTACAGTACTAATCATTTTATATTTCACCTTAATTACATAGGTTAGCCATTACCATGGTTATAGAAATTAATATTGATACTATTCATATTGAAAAAAATAAATGAGAGCTAATTAGTAAATTTTTGTCAAATTATTTCAAATTTGGGAAAAAGCACAAATCAAAAAACAAAATATACATACATTAATTTAAAATTAATCTTGAAAACATATCAAAATTTTTTTAGAGACATGATTTTTTAAGTATAAGATGTTTTTAAACAAAATTAAACTGTATAATTAATTTAAAAATAATAATTTAATTAGTATAAAAATAAATGATCTAAATAAATTTTATAACAAAAAAATGTAATTTTAATCTTCCAATACAAAAAAATACAATTTTAAATAATAAATGATTATTTTTCACTATAAATATTTTTAAAAAAATAACTAGATTCTCGAGAAATCAACAAATGATAATTTTTACCTGATGAATTCAAAAAATAAATCCATTTAATAAAATAGAACATCCTAAATTTTGGGAAATAAATTGTAGCATTCAATATTTAAAAGAAGTAAACCCATTCATTGAATAATAAAACAACATTATTAATAATTGAGTAATTAGTTTCTAACCATTTACATAGAAATTTATATTTACTAGGAAGAATATATTTATTTAATAAATTAGTTATTCCTATTCATACCGATGAATTTAGAGACTTTTCTATATATAACATTTTTATAATAATATTTTAATAGTGGATCACAGTTTTTTTAAACCTTATGTTTCTTGTTACACAAGATATCAAGTACATATAAATTTTTAAAGGGAAATATATTCTATAATAATGGGATGTTACTTTCTACCCCTTTAATAAATTTAACCCTTTTATTTTTACCGCGTTTTCTGAAATAAAATGTCTTATATTTGAAAATTATTATTTCAAAAACCCAAATTTTCAAAAGTGATAATAAAGAATAAAATTAAAATAAAAAAAAAGAAATATGGTCTTTTATAATAAAAACTAACTACATTTTCAAATATGATTATATAGGTGGTATGATAAAACTAGAATGTTGGATAAAAAAACTACTCACATAGACTGAATGAGAGTGATAGTGAACATGGTAAAAAAAATCAAGAATTAAAAATTTGAATCTCTAATAGTTTAAAAGACATTTTATTTGTTAATAAGAAACTTAAATAGATAAGGTTTCTATTTCATAGGACTTTTTTTAATATCTAGGGATTCTTTTTCTATCCAAATTAATCCCTCTAGAAGATGAACATAATTGATTTCTTTCCATGTAATATGAATAATATAATCCTTTGGACATACTTTGATATGCATCAAAATAGCCTCTCAATCCCTGAAATGGATATTCATGAGGAATTTTTCATTCCTAAATAACTTTTATCGAGTTATGAGATCCATAATTTATTTCTTTAGACTCTAAATATTTCCCAAATTTTTTTATATATGTTATGATAAATTATTCATTAACCTCAAACAATTATATACAAATTTCTACATAATCCACTCCATAAGTATTTAAACATTATACTTCTCTAAAATACTACCCATCAAATTCAAAGTATATAAATGATTTGATCTTATATCATTCAATGGTCAACATAAAAATAATTATAATTAAAAAATATGTGTTCTTTCGTAAAGTATATTCCTTGATCATATATTATCCAATTTTTACTAATCATTTTTCAAAAGGTCATGATAAAATATTATTTTTGTATAAATGAAAAAGCACCCTTATTGTTTATATAATATATTTTCATAGTCAAAAAAATCTCCACTCTAGGATTGGGTTTATCCTTTCCTTGACAGGAAATCATAGAATGATTCAAAATATAAAATATTATTTCATTATTCAAGAAATATATATGGAATATATGTATAGAGATATAATTATTTATTACAATATCATTAAAATTAACAGAAGGATAATATTTTCATTAGTATTATTCATTAAAAGATCATCATTGTATCCCATATATAATATTTTAGGATTACTATTACTACCTCTCTTTATTAACATAAACTATTGTAATTGGATAAGGTTACTCTTATTTACATGGACATCATATGTTGTTACGGCTTACTATCATAATTATCCATTACATTTGAGAATTGATTCTCAATGTTCCAATAAATTTTGAATTAATAGAACTGAATTTTTATGATGATTTTTTTTGAGATCAATCACTATTCATTACATTTAATTCACTCATTATATCAGTCCGATATCATTTTGATTAATGGCTAGGCATCCCTCACTTGAAAAATTTTCTTATTTCTTTCTAGAATTCATATGTATACCCCATCCCAGTTATTTGGAAACTATAAGGTTAAAAAATCTCTTCTATACTTTTAAAAACCAGTGGAGATTCTATAAAGATCCATATTCCTTTTCATTTCACTTAATATTTTTGGGTTACCTTTTTCCATTTCAACAATCAGTGCAAATTGGAAAAAAATTTCATTGATTCTAAAGACCATTATGGATAATTCCCATTGAATAATGGGTTTCAAAAAAATGAAATTCTTTTCATTCAATTATAATTACTGAACCTAAAAAAAACCTAAAATTATCCTAAAAAATTACTCTTAGTTAATAGTGGATTCATTATACATCGGATTAAGCTAAATTCATTACTTAACTATTTTTTTATATGAAATTTGAGGGATGTAATTTTCTGAAACATTTTATCTTAAACTCATCTCATTCAATGTATAATTTTTACTCATATATCTTCTATATATTAATAATATATGGTAATTGATCATTTTATCCTTTAAAATGATTAATATAAAAAATAATTTTTCATTTTATAGGAACTAAAGAAAAAGAAATATATTTTTCATTACATAGACTCATTAATTATCAACTAGTGGAATAGAAGACCCAAATAAGAGTGATGTTCATTATCACATTTATAATTCAATAAAATTCTATCTTTACTTCATGAATTCAGAAGTTCAAGATGATATTTGTTACCACCAATATCTTGAGAGAGTTGGACGATCATATTTACATAATATTTCATTGAATATCTTAATCCATTATATTTCTCATGATGATGATCATTTCATTGTCTGTCACATCCATTTTTATCACGATTACTTTAGTTTCTATCTGTTGTTTAAATCCAAAAGCAATAATGTGAGAATTGATCATCATAGTAGAAAACCAAAAAATCATAAAAAATAATTCATTAAATGAATAAATAAAGAAACATTATTTAAACTCTATGATAATTTATGTTTAACCTAGGTAAAACATGATCAAAATATTTATGAATTTATCCTATAACTAGAACTATCCTGAGGATTATTACTGATGTTTTTCCATAATTGGTTCCAAAGGTTAGCTGATCAATATGTATATAGTAACTATAGTGATCTAGACATTTCATACGGTGATATCATATCTATGTAGATGGTTATTTATTTTATAAGATTGTGATCTATAGTTGAATCGTTTAGGTATAGTGAATTTGGAAACATGTTCACAAAAGAAACTATTTCGTGAATGATTTATATCATGTATCACAAATTTAGTCATATCTTGATGTTTTAATAGAAAAATAAATTCTTAAAATGATTTTCATATTATGGAGAATGTAAAACTAATAATGGGTGGGGTTTGATTCTTAGTAAGGGTAAATGTGGGAGATATAAATTATCACATAAGCATAACAATAGAATAAAGGTATATAAAAGTGAGATTAATATTTGAAAAAAAAAACGATTCATATCAAATATCATAATTGTTGAGGCCCAAATCTTGAAATACATGTACATTATATTAATTTTGTGAAAAATTTAATCCATAGAACAAACATATTCCCAATGACCGTATTAGTTTAGGGTGTTTGGAAAATCAGAACATAATCTTCTAAACATGGTGAAAGATCTTCAAGATCCCCCATAATGATCTTCTCCTCTTTTTTACCTAAAAACATCTTTTATGTCCTGGAAAAATAACATAAAAATCTTTAGCTCAAATGGTTAGTAAAGGTAAAAATGGATAACAAAAAAACCATATACATTTGAACTTAAAAACTTGAACATAAAGATTAAATATCAAAATTTTGAGTCATGAAATAAATCTTGGAAGTATGTAAGGCAAAGATCGCCAAGGAAAATAAATCATGATAAAATATAATGGGAATAAAACATGTAATTTTGGAAAACCATTAATCTCATGATCTTTTTTCCATAGTATCCAAGGAATTGCTTTCAAGACCATCATAGTGGACAAATTCCATTTCTGAACACTGTTTACCTGCCATTCCAGAATGTATTGCTGAACCGTATTTTATTACCGTTCTAGTCATGTCTATATCATGAGATATAAATCATTACCCAATTCATTAGAGGTAGATATAGGTCCCACCCATCTCATAATGAAATCATTCTTTCATTTTCAAAAAAATAAACATAAATCATTTATCATAACTCAATGAATAAAATGGGTTTCATAAACATCATCCCATTATAACATATTCCATATAAAAAATGGATATAATTTCATCATAAAAAAATTAAACAATGTAAACAATAGAGAAATTATGTTTGAAAAATAACCATATTCTATAATATCAACATAGATAGAAAATAGTTTTGATAAAACACTTGAAATCAATTCTTGAGGAAAATATCATTTCATCTTTAAAATCAATTTCTTTTCTCAAAACTACGTTCAATTTTAATAGAAAATAATTTTGTTGAAAATAATCATGAAATATTATAGGTTAATCTTTATGTAAATAATGTTTTATGAAAAAATAATAAAAATTTCATGCTATATATGTTAAAAAACATTCTCCTCATACTTTTTAGAGAAACTTCAAAAAGTACCTCGTATGGTAAACAAATGAATGATTTATTCCATAACACATAGTAAAAGTCAAAAGGGGGTAAAATAGACTTGAAAAAAACATGGAAGAATAGTAAAAACATTATGAATTTTTTTTATAAAACAAGGATATGGATGATAAATATAACCCCAGTAAATACTTACGAATAAACAATCTCAAATAAGAACGAGATTGGAATAATTATCCCTTACCTTTTGTCTGATATGCTTCATATGTATCCAAAATTCAGGTATAGTAGGTTTAAACATATTATTAACTTTTAAAATAACCATAATGATATTTATGATATAATATATGATTTACTTATGACTTTATATTACCCATTCATTCATCAATTCCATGTTGAAGCAAAGTTTTGGGTAATAATCGTTTCATTTATCCTATGTGTTTGGACTTTTTGTTCTCGATATTATTGCATTATCATGATTTACATACTTCCAAAATAGAAAACATTGTTTATATATCATACATATTAAATATATTAATATATATAATCGATCGATAAATGGAATGAAATAAACCGTTCATGGAGAGGTAGGTCGTACGTACTCATGAATGATGCTTTACTTTCCTTACTGACTTGAATAGAAGAAAGTAGATGAAATATATATATATATATGCATAAATCCAGCAGAATTATTACATTATAAATATATAATTCCCTGACCCCATTTACCCAGAGTCGGTGCATTATTACATAACTTTGGCACGGTCACAAAATATCAAGTCTTGAAAGACCAATCAGTTTATTAGCATTGGAAACACTATATACATTCATAAGTCATAAATTTCTTGATAAAATGGAAAATACAAAAACAATAGTCTCCATAGTACACAATCATATCCCCTTATACTATCCCTGCAGGTCAGTCATTAAATACTTCTTCACATCCTAGGAAAAATAAAACATAGAAAGGGGTGAGCTCAGATACTCAGTAAGGATAACAAAATAGCAAAATCTTTCATAAATAAACATAAACATTTAAGGAAATGTATATCTAACATAGAATACTTTTAAACATTATCATCAACAAAACATATAAAAAATAAAATTAAATAATTTCATTTACTTATTCACATGGATATTCTACTAGTCTTATAATCACTTGCAATATCAATAACCACTTTCATAATGAAGGAATGCATAATTTCAAGACCATCATAACCACATAGTCATAGACTTATGACAAGACTACAAATAATATTTTTTCAAGTACTTGTGCCAAGACACGAGTTTTTCTCATGAGACCTACCGATGCATCTAGGAGCTATAGAAGGCTCCACCCATCACTTATTAAGTCTAATGCATTGCCCATATGAACAGGTTTAAACATTACATAAACATCTGTATTAAAACTAGCATAAGAAATGTCAATACATTATACATAAACCATGAATGGTATAAAAATAACAAACAAACAATAAAATATATCAAAAAACCTTCAATACTATATGGATGTTTTCTATAATAATTAATCAACTTCAAATAAGCAAAAAATCCATCAAAAGATACTGATATAGATGAAATCAAAACAATTCGAGAGAAATGTCTATTTTTTGTAATAATTTAAAAGTAAAAAAATTATAAAATAAAACATTTAAATTTTAAATGTTCTTATAAGATTTTAAGGAAGGCTTAGACGATTTTATAATGACGGAAAATAGAAGCACCTGCCATATAAGATAAAAAAAATACATTCTTACCTTATTTTTTGTCGAAAAGGTTAAAAGGGACCTTGGTTGTAAAATGACTGAAAGATTCCATTCAAACCATTTTATAAAAAGTCAAAAAAGGCTATGAAAGAATTTAACCCATAGTCTAGTAAATAGTAAAACATTTTGGAATACATTTTAAAGAGGCATGGATGTGGATGATAAAGAGGTCCCAGTAGATAATTATATATAAATAACCTCGCATAATGAAGAGATTGTGAAATTAACCCATACTTTGTACTTTTCCTTGTTCGAGGGTTGGTTAACCTACTATATAATGGTGAAATAATTGTTTTTAGATTATAAAAGAATCATATACATTAATATGATATCATATATGATCTTTTAACATTTATTTGTTAATAATATCTTAGTACTATCATTGTTTCAGTTGTTAACAGTTTCATTTCCCTTTATATTCTCTTTTTTTTTAGTCATATTTGTTATGGATGGGATTCATATTATTAATATCCAGAATACCATAAAGTATTTAAATATTACATTTAATCATAAAATGAAAATTATTCTTGAATGGATACAATGGGGAATGAATCTCATAGCATTCATGGAGACGGTAATCTGTACTTATGCACGAGCGAAAATATCACTATTTTGATATTAAAATAATATCTAATTGGATGATATATCATATATAAAGGATAATTATCATGTTAATATTTTATTTATGTCAATTACCCATCATTATTATACCCATCTAAATAATGATGTATTGAATAACAATTGCACCACGACGTGGAGACGGTAAGCCGTACGTATGCACGTATGGTGACATGTCATTCAAAGGATGGATAGAATAATGAATTTTATTGTTCAATAATTATAAAAACATAAAATTATATAGAATATTCTAGAGTTATTATTTTAGAATGTAAACAAAAAATAAAAAGGATGTGGAAAAAGAAAGAAACTTGAAAGTGGTGATGAAATATTTACCTCTTCTTCTGGTTCTTCCTTTTGATTTTATAAAAAGGGCTCCTTAGGTAGGCATTATGACTAAATTAGAGCCTCTAGGATGAAGATATGATAGTTTAGAGAGTATTTGGGCTGGTTTTGGACGCGGAAAAATGATTTGAAGGTCTGAATTAGAGAGAAGGGGGAGTGCCCTATTATAAGAGGGGTCAGGGGCACCATAGAAAAAACATATAATATTTTTTTTATAAAAAACTTATATTCGGTTTCTAATGGATAAAAACTGATATATTTCTATGATAAGGGAGTATGGGTCTAAATAAACCCAACCAATTGGTTTTATACATGTTTGGGTCATTATATTAACCTTATCTTTTAGATTTAACTCCAAGTTAATTAGTTTTACATTTACCATGTCACTTTGTATTTTTATATTATTTGGTTAATAAACATAAAATAAACATCAAAGAGAACCCCAATAGGTTAATTAATGTCACATATAATATTATTTAGGACCTTTTCCGAACCTTAGACTTTTAGGAATATTTTATCAGCCAATAATATTGTATTTGTTTTAAAAACTCATTTACGTCAATTTTTAGTTTATTTACTAATTGATTTTTGTTAAAGTCATAAAACATTATTACATCTAAATAAATACTTTTAATCAACCCTAAAATTTCATCGTTACCTATAAAAGTTGTGTATGGACTCAAAACATTCAAATAATATTTACTTTAGTATTTATATTATCATTTATTTGATTCTTTTATTAATAAGGAAAATACTGCATCATCATTGTGTTGTAAATAAATTTAAGTATTCAATGTCTAAAAATTATAAATAAGATACCATTATGTAGGAAATATTTTTATATTTCTAATTAATATATATAGTAAAAGAGATCACATGTATAACCCTATGAAAGTTTTGTTTTACTAAAAGATATATGCTCATTTCATTTTTGTGTGTACTTAACTTAATTAATATAAAGTGTCATTATCACTTACTAGTGGCTCCATGAAGTCCTAAAATTGACCCAAAGATTCCAATGGTCGTAAATGTATCATCCAATAGGTTTGGGACACGTTTTAGGGTAATTTAATATTATTATAATATTATTTATTACCATTATTTACCGGATTTACCCTTTAACCATGATAAATAAAATATTTACCAAAGTAATTAAACAAAATGTATAAAAATAAATGATACCTATTTAAAAAATTTAGACCTCATAATTCCAAATATGGAATCCATTTTTAAAATTTAATAACACAAAATTGGAGGAAATAAAGTTAAAAATAATTCTCGTTGTCAAAACAAAAAAGCGTGTTTTTATGAAATATTAAATACCAAAAGATTGACACTTATTTATGTCTAATTTAAATGTGAAATGACTTATAATGACCTAAAATGTATTAAATGATAAAAATACAATGTAATTATACTTCCAAAACATTATAATTCATAATTTATCACTATTTATTATTTTGATTAAAAAATTTGTCTTTAATTAAAATTTAGTATTTTTCATTATTCATCAAAAATTGAACGTTTTCAGAAAAATTTGAAAAAATTCTCCCTAGGATAATTTTGATATTTAGAATTAAAAAATGAAGTCCATTTTACCAAATTAAAATAATATAATTTGCATTTATTAATTTACAATTATTTCCCATTGTCAAAACCAAAAGGTAAATTTATAAGAAAGGATATCTATCAAAAGATTGACAGTTGTTTATGTCCAATCTCAATGTGAAATTACATACAATGACCAGAATTGTATTTAATGGTAAAAATGAAATCTATTTATACTTCCAACCCATTAAAATGTATAATTTAACACTATAAATTGTTTTGATTAAAAAAGTTGTTTTCCATTAAAATATATTATTTTTCACTATTCACCCAAATATGAAAGTTATCCAAAAAACACAAAAAATCAATTGAAACTAAATTATTATTCCCCGATTCTAAATAAAGAGTATATTTTCTCAAATAGAATATATAATAGTATCAAATATTGAATTTAAAAGTTTTCATCATTAAAAGGATGTAAAAGTGCATTTTGTGAAATAAATACTTCTTTTATCTGAAAAAATGAATTATTTCTTCCATTATATCCAGAAAACTAATAATATGGATTCTAAAATTATATGGATTATTTATATTTCAATATTTAGTAAATAATATTCATAACCGCTTTTGAACGGCTAGTTTGTTAATCTTGTAGTACGCTCGAACCCGGTGTTGCGTGTAGTGCAAATTATTGAATTACTTTGAAAAATAACATACTAAGAAATATTGGAGTGTTAAAATATCCTAGTATTATTGATTATATATACTTTATAATCATTATTGATTGGTTAACTTGGAGAATGATTCTCATCGAGTGGTGGAGATGATAATCCGTACGTACGCACGAGCGATTATATCATTCCCGTAATTATTGAATGGAATTTGAGTGGATGATATAATATATCATAATTATTATAATGTTATAATAAGTATATATAGTTATTTTTTCCACCATTATACCCTTCCAAGTAAGGTGGTTTTGGAGAAACAGATTACACCCCTCTGTGGAGACGGTAAGCCTTAGGTACACACACACACGGTGCTTTCCTTTTTCATAGGATGGATAGATGGTCCAATAGGGTTGTTTCATAATTATAATAACATATAACTATTATTTATACTTATGTTATTACATTACAACTAAATAATAGGAAGTATAAGATTAATGAAACTTGAATGAATCGGTAGAGGAGATTACCTCTTCCTCGATGCACCTCTTTAAACATCCTTTTATGGCACTAAAGGGGGTCTTAAAAGAAGACCAGGACCTATAGTATGTTTCTAGATATGTTGAGAACAGAAATTGGTAGGGTTTTTCCATGTTTGAAAGCTCAAAATGGAGTGAAGAAAAGAGGGAGGAGGTTCCCTTTTATAAGAGAGTTGAGGGGAACTTTTGGAAACCTCCAAAATATTAATTTTTAATAAACTCAAACCCTACTAAAAAAATCCAATGTGACTATAATTCGAATATGAGATAATATAGGGTTGTCTCCTCATCATCCAATCAAATGTAGACATGTTTTTATTTTATTTAAAACCATATCATTTTGATTTATCCTTATTTAATCTATTTAATTTTATTTGTGGTAATAATATTCAAAATTTTAAATGGTTATAAATACATACTAATGTGTTGTTAATTATCCATAATTTGATACCTTATTACATTTTAGACAATATTAATGGCAATTTTTTGTAAATAGTTTTGTGATTTTTAAAGAATTTAATAATATGTTATTTTTATATAATATCAATAGTCTTAATTTAGATACTATTCATTTATATGAATTTAAATAAAATCCAAATAGATTATAGAGTCAATCAAAAAGATTTAATAAATTCTTAACATGTCATATGTGTCTATAAAATTCGTCGAGCACATTAATTAGTTCATATAATTTTTATTTTAATATTTTTAAAACCATTTATTAGATATTTATCTTTATTAAATTATTACTACATCATTTCAGTATAATTATTTAAAATATTTATTTTTAGCATAAAAATTTATAATTAAATATTATCTTGAAGATAAATCCAATATATTTCCTAATAATACCTTTATTCTAGTTTATACTCTAAAAAGGCAATCTTTTAAAATGAAATTTTTATTAAAATATGAAGGTGACAACTTTGACATCATTTAAAATAATATAATATAAATTCCATAATCTATTTTATAAGGCTCAAAATGGTTCACAAGTATACACTTGGATGATAATGGTGTAGATATACTCGACTAATATGTTTTGGTCATGTTTTTGGGCTTTTGATGGGTATTATTAATTTAATAAAAACTATATTATTGATTTTTCACTAAATAAATAAATTCTGCATCATTAATGTATAATCTATTAATGTAGTTATAAATTTATTAAAAATTAAAAATAAATTACAATGATAAATAAAAAATATTTCATCTTTAAAATGATTATTTATAATCTAATTTATATTCTGTTTGTCGTTATATTAAAAATAATTTAATTTTTAACGTTTGAGTGAGACATATTTCACTTTCCTTTAAATAAAATAAATTAAAGGTATTAATCTCATCCAAGTGGGTTCCAATCGATAAAAATTTAAACCAAATACATTTTAGGACGAAATATAATCATCCAATTATATTAAGACAAGTGTTAGATTAATTTTAAAATATTATTTTTACCCTTAATTACCCTATTTACCTTTAACTATGGTTAATAAAATTTACAATAGTTACTATTCATAATGGATAAAAATTAAAGTAGCCTATTAACATAATTAGGACCTACAGATTCCAAATATGGAATCCCTTTTTCTAAATTCAATACATAGAATTTGCAGTAATTAATTTAATATTAATCTTGTTTTGGTGAAAACAGTTTTTAAAATTTACAACATTGAAAATGATTGAAATGTTTTTACCTTTGAATCCGATGTAAAATTAATTCCAAAGACATAAATTATATGAAATGGTAAAAATATATTATATTTATACTTTAACACCATTCAATATTATAATTTAACCATATAAATTATCTCAATGAAAAAATTCATTTTTAATTAAAATTTAACGTATTTTTATTATTCATCAAAATATGAAGGTTATTAGAATAATGTCAAAAATTTATACAACATAAATTTTTATATCCTGATTCAAATTAAAAAGTTTAATTTTTCAAATTGAACTTATAAACTTGTCAAAAAAATTATTTAAAATGGGTTCCCCATCAAATTGTGACAAAACTTCATTTTTTGAAATATTCTTATTTTACCCGAAATATTTATTTTTTTCTCATACAATTTTATAGAATATGTGTAAGATGAAATATAATGTTATATAATTCCAAATTTGGTTAACACTATTCATAATAGCTAGTTCATAATAAAATTATAACAATATATCTTTATTTAGTGAAGCTCAGTATTGCGTACAACACACGTTATTGAGGAAGGTCGCTTTTGCGTGCAAAAAAAGACAAGAATAGTGTTGTGTATAATACAAGATAATATGGTGTTTTATATAGTGAAATATAATCTTGGTGTAGTGTAAAACACAAGACATCAAAGATATTAAAAGGAATATTTATCATAAAATCATAGGCTGTTACATTTTACCCCCCTTAAAATGGATTTCCCCCTAAAAATTCATCGGGTTATAAATCGTTTACTACTTGGACGTTTCTTTCATAGAATCCCACATTGTAAAAAGGAATACTAAAACAAAATTTTAAAAATGAATGTTAGAAACGTAATGGTCACCTAATGTAACTCAGTATTGGGTTTCCACAAAGGATAATATAGGTGAAAATATAGATATGTAAGGGGAATCTAACAATCATGTTCTACTAAAGATTGGTAGAGAACATGGCTTTAAAAAAGCCCACAATCACAAAACCATAAATTTTTTATGATCTGAGATGCCATATGATTCATCAGATATGAGGTTACTAGGACATCATTATTGGTTTTCAAGATCATTTCCATAATGTTGATTAATTTTTGCATAAGGATAAATACAGACTTGATATCAGTGTAATATAATCAATGGTCATTCCATGAACAATTTCCACATCATATCTTATTTAATGAAATATAGTTGAATTTTTCATTCTTTAAGTGTTAGCAGATCATTCAAAAGAATGATACATCTTTCCATCCCTCTTTATCAAAAAATGGATACCAAAAATTATTAAATATACATAAGTCCATCTGTGGTGAGACTAACTGTATATGATTCCAAAAATGGACTTATACTTCATCTATAATACCGCTTAATAAAATCAAACTAATTTCTAATAACCAGTGATTTCTTGTTGGCTAGTGGTAGGATATTAAGGCCTATCGTACTTATGTTGTGGGTTTTATTCCTAAAACCTTATCCGACGTGATGGGTTGTCTCCCATCCTGTAGGTTGTCCTTTTTCTAAAACTATACAATTATAACATTCTAGAAAATAGTTTTAGCCTTAAACAATACTTCTTGATGTCCAAGTTAATCCATTCTAACCTTTAAGCTTATCAAAAATACTTCTTTCCAATCTCAGAGTATAAATAAAATTATTGCTAAAAAGGTCATCTACTAAGCCTGTGAATACCATCATTTAGCCCCATATAAAATAAGTTATATACTTTTGGTCACATTCCAAACATGTGAATACCTTTATCATGTATTCTCTTGAAAAAATGAGTTACTATAGAACCTTAGTGAAAACATGATTGCTATAAAAATTTAACACTTTCCACATACCAAAATCTCAAAAAATCAATATACTCAAACCAAGATTTCGCTTTGTCCTTATACTAGTCATGAGCTCATTAATAATATCAAATATCTCATTGACTCCTTATCCCTTTAATATGCGCATATCATCTACTTTCCCAAAATATCTGAATAACCTTTCATGGTTATCAGTACAATTCAATATATAATTTAAAATACTTTAGAAAAAACAATAGTTTAACAATCCTTAGATTTTTCTTTATTCCATTGTATCATTAAATAACCTATAAAAAATTACTCTTGATAAACATACAATCATTCCACTACCTTCTTAAAACACTGACTGAGCTTCATCATTTTATTCCTCAACACATTTGTCATCAAATATATCATTTGTATTCTCTTCATCATCATTAACATAAATACTACGCATACAACCAAGCCGATTATCTTCATTATATTTTCCCTTAGGGAATTGGTTTGAATTATTCCCGTACATTCCAAATTTATAACATTTAATAATTTTTGAAGTCTTAGAAATTCCATTTTTCTTGTCCATGGTGGTAACTAAACCTTTTCCATTCCAATTACTTGCATGGTGTTCTTCTTTTCCACACATAAAGCATCTTCCAGTTCCTTTGAAACATTTCCCCTAATGCCTCTTCCAACATGATTTACATGAGGGAAATTGAACTTTCTTTTCTCTATGATCATCTTGAAACTCCTTCATTCTCTTATTAGCTGAGTTAGGAAACTTACCAAAGTTGAGATTATTGATCATATTATGAGATTTCTGATTAGGCATAATAAAGATATTTGGACTTCCAAATAATGTTTCATTTGGTTGCTCATGAATAATATCATATGATTGCCCATCACATTCTCTATTAACATGAATCCTCCTATTTCCAGCCATTTTTTAAAATCCAAAATGAATAGTGTGAGAGGAAAGCATCGTGCTTGGAAAACAACATAATATAGGGGGAGTCCCTTCAATATCTAACATCTTAGGTTTAATTATAAGATCTTCCCCACTTTTTTTAACCCAAAACCATCCTTTATATCTTGGGTAAAAGAAAACATAAAATTGGTGATCTCAAATGCTCAGTAAGGGTAAACATGGAGAACATAAAAAACCATATACATTTGAACTTCAAAACATGAACATAAAGTTCAATTATCAAAATATTGAGTCGTGAAATAAATCCTTGTAGTACGTAAGTAATAGATTAAAAAGGAACATTAATCATGATAAAATATCATGGGAATAAAACATGTTATTGTGGAAAACCATAATGCACCTGAAATTATTTCCATATTAGCCAAGGCATTGCTGCCCAGACCATCATAGTGGACAAATTCGTTTACTGAATCGGGTTTACCTGTCGTTCCATCCATGTATTACTGAACCGTATTTACTTTCCATTCCAGCCATGTCAATCTCATGAGATATAAATCATTACCCAATGCATTGGAGAAAGATATATGTCCCAACCATCTATAAAAAAATCATTCTTTCATGTTCCACAAAATAAGCATAAATCATTCATCATAACCCAATGAATAAAATCAGTTTCATAAACATCATCCCATCATAAAATTATCTATATAAAAAAATTGATATAATTTCATTGTAAAAAAATTAAACAATGTAAATATTATAGACATTATGCTTGAAACATAACCATATTAAATAATGTCATCATAGATGGAAAATAGTTTTGGTAAACACTTGAAATTAATTCTTGAGGAATTTTTTTATTCATTCAAATAATTTTCTTTTCTCAATATAACGTGCGATTTTAAAAGAAAAGAATTTTTTTGAAAATAATCATGAAAAATATTAGGGAAAGATTTATTTAAATATGGTTTTATGAAATCGTAAAAATCCATTCACGCCGTAAAAGTTAAAAAAATAGTCTTCTCATACTTTTTCCAGAAAAGTCAAAAAGTACCTTGTATGGTAAACACAAGAAAGATTATTTCCATGCCACAAAGTAAAAGTCAAAAAGTGGTAAAAAAGAATTTAAAAATACATGTAAGAATAGTAAAAACTTCATGAAAATATTCTTTATAAACCATTGTCATGGATGATAAATATAACCCCAGTAAATACTTACGAATATACAATCTCGGATAAGAATGAGATTGGAATATTTATCCCCCTCCTTAGTTCTGATATGATTCATATGTATCTGATATTCTTGTATAGTGGGTTTAAACATATTATTAGATTTTAACATAACCATAATAATATTTATGATATCATATATGATTCACTTACGACTTTATATTAACCATTCACCCGTCAATTCCATGTTGAAGCAATATTTTGGGTAATAATCGTTTCATTTATCGTACGTGTTTGGACTTGTTGTTCTTTATATTATTACTTATATAATGATTTAATTACTTCAATTAGGTAAAACATGGGTTATATATCATGCATAATCAATATATTAATATATATAATAGATCTATAAATGGAATGAAATACACCATTCATGGAGAATATAGGTCGTACGTATGCATGAATGCTGTTTTCCTTTCCTTTTTTGACAGAATTGAAGTAAGTAGATGACATATATATATACATAAATAAAGTATCATTATTATGTCATATATCTTAGTATTATTCATTATATATACTTTATAATCATTCTTGAATGGTTAACTTGGATAATGAATCTCATCGCGTCGTGGAGACGGTATTCCGTACGTACGCACGAGTGATGATATCATTACCATAATTATTTAATGGAATTGGAGTGGATGGTATAATATATAATAATTAGTATCATGTTATTATAATCATATGTATTATTTATTTCCACCATTATACCCATCCATGTAAGGTTGTAGTTGAAAAAAAAATTAACACCACGGCGTGGAGACAGTAAGTTGTACGTACGCACACACATGGATTTCATTTTTTGCAGGATGGATAGAAGGTGAAATAGAATTTTTTTCATATTTATAATAACAAATTAGTATATTAGTTATTCGTATGTGTCTACTTTTAAACTATAGAAGAGTACGTAGAAGAATAAAGAATCTTGAATGAATCGGTAGAAGAGATTACTTCATCCTCGACGAACCTCCTTTAAAATTTCACTTAAGGCACTAAAGTTGGTCTTTGAAGAATACCATGACCTATAGTATGTTTCTAGATAAGTTTAGAAGGGAAATAGGTAGGTTTTGGACGAGTCGGAAAGCTCAAAATGGAGTGAAGAGAAGAGCGAGGAGATGCCCTTTTATAAGAGAGTAGATGGGCACTTTAGGAAACCTCCAAAATATTAAATTATAAAAAACTCAAACCCCAAATAAAAACTTCCAATGTGACTCAAATTATAATTTGAGATCATACAGGGTTTTAACCTCAAAAACAAATCAAATTTAGAAATGTTTTTATTTTATTTTAAACCTTATCATTATGATGTATCCTTATTTAATCTTTTTTATTTTATTTGTGGTAATAATATTCTAAATTTTAAATGGTTATAAATACTTACATATGTTTTATTAATTGTCCATAATTGGATACATAATTACATTTTAGACCTTATAAATTTCAAATTCTAGGTTTTTAATATTTTGTGATTTTTAATCAATTTAATAATATGTTATTTTTATAAAATATCAATACTGTTAATATTGACACTATTCATTTATTTGAATTTAAATAAAATCCAAAAAAATGATAGAGTCGATCAAAAGTATTTAATATATTCCTAACATGTCATATGAATCTATAAAATTCGTGGATAACATTATTTAGTTCATATATTATTTATTTTAATATTTATAAAACCATTTATTTGATATTTTTCTTAATAAAATAATTACTACGTCATTTTTGTATAATTACTTAAAATACTTATTTTTTTTGCATAAAAATTAAAAATAAAATACAATTATTAAGATAAATCAAATATATTTCATAAGAATACTTTTATAATAATTTATCTTCTCAAACACCCAACTTTTAAAATGATATGTTAATTAAATTATTGAGGTGATAACTTTGACATCATTTAAAATAATATAATATAAATGTCATAATATATTTTATAAGGCTCCAAATGGTCCAAAATCCGACATGTGGATGCTCATGCTTTATATATACTCGACCAATAACTTTTTGTCATGTTTTTGGGGCTTCTGATGGGTATTATTATTTTAATAAAAATTATATTATTGATTTTTCACTAAATAAATAATTTCTGCATCATTAATTTATAAGATATTAAGGTAATTATATATTTCTTAAAAATTATAAACAAATTTCAATGATAAATAAAAACATTTAAGCTTTCAAATGAGCCTTTATAATTGAATTCATATTCTGTTGATCCTTATATTAAAAATAATTTAATTATTAATTTTTGAGTGAGACATATTTTACTTTCCTTTAAATGGAATTAATTAAAAGTATTAATCTCATCCATGTGGGTCCCAATATATAACATTTCAACCCAAGTATATTTTAGAATGAATTATAATCATCCAATTATATTAAAAAATGTTTTATGGAAATTTTATAATATTTTTTTATCCTTAATTACATGATTTACCTTTAACTATGGTAAATAAAATTCTCTGTGGTTACAATTCATAATGAAAAAAAATAAAATTATCCTATTAACATAATTTGGTCCGACTGTTTCCAATATGGAATCGATTTTTCTAAATTCAAAACATAGAATTTGTAGTAATTAATGTAAAATTAATCATGTTGTTGAGAAAACTAGTTTCCAAATTTAAAACACGGAAGAATATTGAAATGTTTTTACCTATGAATTCAATGTAACATTAATGATAATGAAATAATTTATATTAAATGGTAAAAATATATTCTATTTATAATTTAAAACTATTCAATATTATAATTTATCCATGTAAATTATCTCAATAAAAAAGGTTGTTTTTAAATAAAATTTAGGGAACTTTTCTATTCATCAAAATATTAAGGTAATCAGAATAATGTCAAAATTGTATCGAACGTAAATTTTTATATCCAAATTCAAATGAAGTAGTTTACTTTGTGAAATTGTACATATAAACTTCTCAAAAATTATATTTAAAATGGGTGCACCATCAAAAGGTGATAAAACGTCATTTTTGAAAAATACTTATTTTACCTGAAAATTTTATTTTGTTCTCATACCATGTTCTAAAATATCTGTATGAAGATTGATAATGTTATAAAATTAAAAAGTTGTTAATAATATTCATAATGGCTAGTTAATTAAAATATTATAACAATATATCATTGTTTAGTGAAACTCTGTATTGCGTACAACACCCGCTATTGAGGAAGGTCACTCTTGCGTGCAATGAAAGCCAAGAATAGTGTTGCGTATACTACAAGATAATACGGTGTTGTGTATAGCACAAGCTAATATTGGTGTAGCATACAACACAAGACATCAAAGAAATCAAAAGAATTATTTCTCATAAAATCTAAAGGTGTTACAATAATATTTATTCATTGCATAAATCTTTGATGTTAATAAGACATGAATGATAAATTATATAAAGAACATGATCCATTGTTGAATTAAATTTCAATATAGAGTTGAGATGTGGCGCATAGAAAAGAATATAATTTTTTGAACATGCACAAATAGAAACAAGTTCATTCATTAAATTGTGGAAATAAAACAAGGCCCTCCCATAAACTAATGAACATGATTACATGTCCATGTATGATCTTATGTACATGAATGATTGGTCCACATATAAACTTAGGCACATGAAATCCAGATCCACACATAATCTTTTTAACATGAAATTCAAGTCAATTCATAAAATTTTGAACATGATATCTGGTACATGTATTAAAAATTAACCTCATAAGTTATACATATTTACCCACTTAATTGGATTAATATATAGGTCCCACACATTATTTAATTTAAACCATATATATGTGTGAAATGAGATCAAAAAAATTATCATATCAAAAAACATGAGAATACACGTGTTTCATAAAAATTTCATCTTTTCACCATAAACATAAACCATATAGAGAAACTATTAGGATGGTATCCTTGGATCATATCACCAACTTATATTATCTAAGTGAAAATGATTTCATGATTTTTGTTAAAATATTTTGAAATATATATTTTCAATTATTCGTGAGGAAAATAAACAATACATTTTGATGTGAATATTTTAGTTAAAATGATGCACACTTATAAAAAAATTATTTTCTATAAAAATAACTATATAAAATTATTAAGGAATAATAAAAGAATATTTTATTCATGATGTAATGAAAATCTCTCTATTCCTTATACATTTAACAAGGATTACTTTCATAATTTCAAGACATTCCTTATTCATAAAAAGAAAAGAGTGTCTTTTTAATTTTTCTTCTAAAAGTAAATCATGTGTAAAAATATAAATAAAAAAATCATTGGAGAGTTGTTTAAAATTTTATTTTTTAAAAACATGGATATGGGAGTTAATGATAAAATTATTTTCCAAATTTAAACTTAATTTTAAACAATCCCAAATATTGATGATATCTTGAAACAAAACCATCACCACTCTGTTACCCTTTGGATCATAACCACATAAAAATATATAAATTTAAATGGATATGTAAATAAATATAAAATTAATAATATGTAATATAAAAATAGTCATAGGTTGTATATAAAACACATAAAATTAATAACTAGTTCATTTTAAAATTTTCCCCTGAAAAAAATAGTTACAAGAAAATCCCTTACATCTAGTTCACCCTATGTTGAAAGAACTGTATACTATAGAATAATAAATTTAAATTTATTTTAATTATATATAAGATTAAGTATAATAGTTTTAATTATATATATGTTACATTCATAACATTTTAACACCCCTTAATCAAATTAATTATTTTTTTCATTGTGTTAATGATTTCTTTTATCATGAGTATTCATGTTAAGTAGTTATGGTCATTATGCATTAATCTTTGTTAAATAAAATATATAATATAAATAATGATAAAATTTCATATATTATCATTATATACATATATATAAACATCTCTAAAATATAGGGATATAATAATGAATTATCCCTTTAATAGAGATGGTTGGCCATGTGGACGCATGGACTCAATTTTCAATTTATTGATGGATGAAATGAAAGAAAAGTAATTATTATATAAACCATTAATGGATAATTTTTATATCATATATATATAATATATTCATAAGATACATCTTTATTACCAATCACATTAAATTTAAATGAAATATGAGTCACATCTCTTCATGGACGATGTATTCCACACACACACAAGTGACAATATCATTTTTTAATGTATGGAAGGTAAGATGTTAGATGTTATTTCATAAATTTATATGTTTAAATATGTAATTATTAAAATATATAAATATTATCCGCATAAAAATAATCATCCATAAATATAATGATGATTAATGACATGTATTGCAATGTGGAAATGGTAAGCTATATATACACATGAAGGATACTTTAACATCTCAGGTGGTTGGAATGAGAGTTTATAATTGTGTTTTTGTAATCATGAAATATTTTATGTATATTTAGGAGACTTATGATACCAATTTAAGGAAATTACCATATATTTCATAGATGTATAAGTATAATTAATATGAATGTGGTTGGATTATATGATTACCTTTTCTTTAGGAGATTGCTTTTAGATCCTTCTTTAAGGAACTTTAGGTATGTCTTTTGTGGATAAAAGATCCTCAAAAAAATTTATAAATATGTTCATAAGAGAATGTGTTTGGTGTTTTTCATGATACATATCTCAAGTTAGTGTAAATAAGTTATGGAAGAAGCTAACTATTATAATTGGGGAGAGGGGTCCTTGTGTAATTTCATAAAAAAATAAAATACAATAAGACTATTCTACAAGAAAATTATTCCAAATTTTTATGATTTTGATGGAAAAATATTCAAGGGATTAAATAAAATAATCCTATTATATTAATATATGTTTTTATATAATTTTAATTCATATCATTTTGATAAACCAATTGGTAAATTATTATTTACATTACCCACATTAACCACTATTTTAATAAAAAGGGTTAAAATGATAACATAAAAGGATAATTGACTCATAAATGGTCCATGGATGATGTTTTAAACCAAATAACATTCATATGGTCAAATATTTATTTTTTATGATTATTAAATAATTTAATAAAATAAAAATTTCATAAATTAATATAAATGTGAATTTGTAAAACATATCATTAAATTGATGTTAATAATATCAAGAATTAAGAAAATTTTGATACAATTATTTTATTTTATATCTATCATGTAATGTCAATATGTAAAATTATTGTATCACTTTATTTATCTTTAATATTAATTTTTTTTGTATTTTTTATATAATTTTTATGATTTTTCAATAAATTTAATAACTGTTGCATCCACATTGTGTAAGAATTTAAGGTAATTATTTATTCCCTGAAAATAAAAAACTAACCATTTTTATTAAAAAACATTTATATATATAATTAATATTTATAACTGTTGGTAAGTTTGGATACACAAGAGGGAGTTGAATTGAGTTCTAATTAAAATTTTTGTTAAAAATATTTCTATTATATATCGCATAATATAAAACAACAAGCTAAACTGTAGTGAATTTATAGAGATTGTAAGTTTTCAATTAGTTTCTCAAGAGATTGATTATTTCTAAGTTAACTCAATCTGAAGATTGATTAACTTTTGAAACTAATTTACTTGCTAAAAAATGTTATAAACACTTGCTAGTTTAACTATCAGAGTTACTTAAAAAAATTTGAATTTAATGTACCTAGCAGCTGAATATTCAATATAGTTTTAAACAAAATAAACAAGCACAACAAGTTTAACCAAGAGGCTTAGTATCAATCTGATACTTAGTCCTCTCAAATAGTTTATACAAATATTGATCCACACCCTGGATTGGGGCAAACAATAGTACACATACAGTCCAAGTACTAAGACCTCTGCCACATTTCATCGTGGGAAAAACAAGACAATAACACATAGGCTATCGAGATCACACTTGACCTCTACCACAATTCACAATGGGAACTAAATGGATTCAGAATGTTTGAGTGAGGATTTTAGATATCCTACAGTTATGATTAGGAGTCAGTATGTGTCTAATAACATAGCACACAGACTACACAAGATGTGGATAAATGAAAAACAATAGAGAAAAACAAATAGTGATGTGTTTAGAATGATATATGTGTTGTGAGGGGAGATCTGGACTCTATATATTGATATAGATGAAGCGTTGAGTCCTTCTTTAGAAGTTTTAAAAAAATAGTGTGTCATGGTTCTGTTCCTTCACTTCAAGTGTAGGTGTTCAGCTCGAGTAAGAGAGTATTCTCTATAACACTTGAGCTTCTTCTTTGAAACTTTTTCTTGATGTGTATGATGGTTCTTTGAGTTCTTCTCATGTTATTATTTGTAAATATCACTTCATATATCACACACTTGTATGTATATTCCTCTCCTTTTATTCATTAGCATGATCATACTTTTATACCTTGAGCTCCAGTAACGAGAATTATTACCTCTTTACAGGTACGAGGTACGGTTCCCTGACATGCCAACAACACTCATTAATTAATAGAAGTTGCATTAGAAACATAAAATATGATCGTTGTTAAATAAAAAATTATATGTAGGGTTTAGAGTAATGGTGACTGGTTTCCATCGGTAGCTCCTAGTATTAGTGAGCCTGTAGCGGTGGATTTGTATTAGTTGGTCTGTATCAGTAGATGTTACTCTTTGTAATGGTAGCTTTATGTATCAGTAGCTCTTTCCATCAGTAGATATTATGCATATTGGTGACCATTCTGTATTGGGGAATGCATGTATTAGTGACCCATACCAGCGAACTTGTAATGGTGGACTTTATAATAGTAGCGGTTACGCAGTATCTGTCAACTTGTGCTTACCGGTAGACTTATTCTATCGGTAGCTCAGGTGTAACGGTAACTCTCTGCATACAAGTGACCTTATCCATATCGGTAGACTTCAGTACCGATGTACCCAGCCTTATCGGTAGGTGTGTACCTGAGACCTTTGTATCAATAACTATTTTTTTATATATTAGTGGCTATGGTAGACTTCATATCGGTTGTTGTTTGTTTGTCTGTTTGTATCAGTAGCTTGTATCAATAACTATTGTGCATAACGGTGGACTTATGCATACGAGTGGACTTACTCTATTGGTAAGTCTGTACTAATGAATCAACACCGAATACGTATATGTTCTATGAAAATCATATCCAGATTGAGTTAGTAATATTTCAAAACATGTATAAACATAGATAACCATTGATTAACAAATTCCAATTATCATTTTGATATTTTTGTCAACATAATTTAACATATAGATAGGATTATAAGCACATATTAAAACATAATTGAGATTATCAAAAAAGGTGAGGACAATAATCACCCCCTTTTTTATAATCACAAATTATAGTCTTATAATCGAAAATAATCATTAAGATATCAGTATAAAATACATTGATTCTCACTTCTCAGTGCGATAAATGACATTTTAAAATGTATAAGAGAATAGAATATTACATGAAAATGTATCAGAGGTATGAAAAACTATATAAAACAAATGTACCAGAGGTATGAGACAATTGTATAAAACAAATGTACCAGAGGTATGAAACAATTTTTTCATAAGTAAAATTATAAAATAAATGTACTGAAGGTAGAATATATTATTCTCATATTTCTCATATTTCTCCCCCTTATATATTATTTCTCATATTTTTCCCCTTTTGTGATTATAAAAAAGTAGGAAACAAATGATGAGAGAAGTAACAGAAGGTAAAAGAGAATAAAAGCATTTATAGATTACTTAAGGAAAAAATACATAGAAATACAGAATATAACAAAAAATAATACATGGTATTCCTATCTAAGGTCCTATCCATTAAACAATCCACCTCCTGAATGTCAACTTTGGATTTGGCTTTAGGTTTTGAGGTAGACTCAGGCTAGGTAGCCTTAGTAGGAGGCTTGGGAATTCTAGAAAGCACCACTGGAGGTTGAGTAATAGAGACTGTTCATGGCCTATAGTTGGTACTCCTCAGAGTAATCAATGGTGTCATCTGAGGAATGGAGGCAGACTGAGCAGAGGCAGGCAGAGCTAGAGGTACAATAATTGGAGTACTGTCCACATGAAAAAATGTAAGCAACAGATTCCTAAAGTCCATTATGATACATCTTCCTATTTCCATAGTATAAATAAAGTCATCCTTGTTCTCTATAAATTTATCTAGAGTAGGATTCAATTCCCTCAGCTTTCTTACTTGTTCTTTAAAAGCCTGAGTGACTGGGGGTAGTTTCAGGTTTTCTATCAGAAGCTGGAAATGATTGTTCAACTGATTCTTAGTGTAGATCCTTCGAAAATAGAAATTCACTTTGTCTTTGAACTCTTTTTGAGAAGTATTGTCCCCTCTTATAAAATTATGAACAGTTTTCCCTATATCCCTAGTGGTAGTTACCACTTGGGTCAAAGAAGTAGATTCTACTGAGCCAATGGTAGAAGGCTGTCCAATCTCTTCACTCATGACAGCTCGATTCTAATCAATATCCAAAGAAGGATTGGTATAACTCAGAGGTTAAATAGTAATGTCAACTGTTTCCTTAAAAGATTTAGTCAGACCACTTATGAGATTTTTCACATGAGAGTCCTGGGTGCCGACATGCTGTTCCATGGAAGTCTTAAACTCCTCAAAAAATGATTCTATTTGGCCAACTACACTCTTCACAAAAGCCAAGTATTCGTCTAATTGATATTTATAAATCATATAAAACTCCACAGATACAATTGATTTCTTTAGAGATTCTACATCCTCTGCCAAGTTTGAAATTTGATTCTGGTAGGTCTTGACTTCATTCATCATCTCTTCCACAATGGTTGACACAAAACATCCAACAGAGTGTTCAAATTATTTTTCCATTTTTCTTAGTTCTTCAATAAAATAGATATTTAAATCTTCAACAGATATAGTCCAAGTCTTCTTCAACTCATCCTTTAAGGATTCAAGATCATCTTTAGTAGCCAGATTTTTAGAAAGAACTGCATGTGCTCTTTCAAACACAATACTAGCCATAAATTCATTCATAACAGATAGAACAGATGATATCAATGAGGTTTCCATTCTTCTTACCTCTTCTACTAATAAATCCTTAAGATTGGTCTTCAATTGGTCCAGATCAGCTTTTATTACAACATCCTCAAGTAAAAACCCAGAAAGATTATTATAGTTAACTTGTAGTCTATTTATGGGTGTCTCATCTTTAGAATCAGGATAGTACATCCCACAAACTAGAAAACCTCGGTCTTCTGCCCAGTATTCTATATCAACACCTACGGAAACATTTCCATGTATGGTTGGATGCTCCCCCTCAATTTGTGAATTCTCTAGTATATGTATAAAAATAACACCCTCAACAGCACAGTCTTCCTTAGAAGAATTCCCCACAACCATTTCTAATTCTACAGTAGGAGGCTCCTCAAGAATAGGTTGCAGTTTATCTACATCAACAAGAAAAACCTCGATAGGCAAAGCATTACTTACAATCAATAGACTCAAATTCAAGTTGTTCCCGTCTGAGCTATCAGAAACATGTTCTCAACTTTCGTAGACTTCTTCCTCATTCTCTAGAACAGAATGGTCTTCCATATCAATATGGGCTTCTTCATTTATTACTCCCAACATAGTTTCTTTTCAAGATGATACAACTTCATCAACTGGACTTGGTGGCAAGTCCGGATCCCTTCCATCAGCTATAGAGGTATCCTCATATTCAGTGTCACAAATATACTGAGGTTCCTCTTCATCAGGTCCTAGAACTGGATCCCTCACATTATTAGGCCTAGAAGGATGATCCACATGATTAAACATATCATATATCTTGTCATCATCACTGACCCATTCTCTTCTACACGGATTCAAATTGATATTCATGTATTTAAAAATAGTCCTTGTAATGAAATTTTTTTCTTTACCACAACTACCTCATCCTGAGACATAGCTACTCCCTTCACCTTGATCATAACCGAAATTAGATTTACAAAGAATAGAGTATTATTTTTTTACTTTTTCCTGGTCATATCTTCAATTTTATTCATTAACAGTCTAAAAAGATTCACCTTAACACCATGTCGTAACACATGCAACAAATAAATATCTTGGTATTTTAGATTTCCGAATTCCCCTCTTCTTGGACATCGCACATGTTGGATGAACTTGAACATCAATATATTTTTTCAATCCGTTTCTGCGCCAAATAATTTTCTTGGTGTTCCTTCTCCTGTTAATTCTTCCAGAGAAGCTTCATATTCAATGATGTTACTAGTAGGAGGTACTGATTTTGAGAAATACCCAAACTCTCATTCAAGTGGCACTCTCAGACACTCATCCCACTTAATAGATGAAAAATATATTGTCTTTCCATTTACTAATGATATCATTCTATTCTCAACTTCTGATTTCTCAAAACAAACCAAAGCAAAGAATTATTTTACATGCTTTGGATAATAATGACCATTGTTATTCGAGAAGAATTCTACCCATTTCTAATCTTCCAGCACTTCTAAGACTAAAGGCTTACTTTTCATCAACCAGTCCTCACATAGCTATTTCTCAACTACTATTTCCCTTTCAATGAGATGTGGATTTTTAGGTTTCTTCACTTTACTTCCACTAATAGAATCTCCTTTGAGTCTCTTGGCATTCGGCTCATTATCCTTTTCACTGATTGATGGTCTCTTCACTCTTTCTATTCTGTGAATCGCAAGGCTTATGGTTCGAAGATTTTCTTGCTAAGGCTTTAAGGTAAAGGGTTTGAGGTGGATTGAGATGAGGTCAAGACCAATGTATTATCATTTAGGAATCACAAAATAAATAAATAACGCATAATAAGTATAGTATAGATGTTACAGATTCTGGTGGCTAAAGATACGAAGTTTAAAAATAGCACAAACCTAACGGTAATATATATTGTCGAGGATTCCTAACAGTGAGGTTTCAAATGGTGCAGTTTCTAACGGTGAGGTTTCTAACAGTGAGGTTTCTAATGGTGATGTTTCTAACGGTGAGGTTTCTAACGGTCAGGTTTCTAATGGTGAGGATTAGGATATAAAGAGTCTATCATTCCTAACTCTTGTCCAATATACCTTAACCTATCTGAACATATGGGCTTGGATAAAATGTCAGCTAATTGATGTTCAGTGCCTATAAATTCAAGAGTAATATCTCCCTTTTGGTAATTATCTCTCAAAAAGTGGTTCCTTACTTCTATGTGTTTGGTCCTAGAGTGAGAGACGAGATTCTTAGAGATGTTAATCACACCAGTGTTATCACAGTTTATAAATACATGTATAAATTTATATCTATAGTTCAGAAAAGTATGTTTCATCCATTGAATTTGTTCCCAGCGACTACCTGCAGCAATGTACTCTACTTCAGCAGTAGACAATGCAACATAATTCTGCGTTTTACTACACCATGATACAAAGGAATTACCAAGAATATTAAATATTCTAGTATTTCTCTTTCTATCTAACAAGGAACCAGCAGTGTTAGCATCTGAATAACTTATTAAATCAAATGATTTTCCTTTCGGATAGAATAATCCAATGTTAGTTGTATGTTTATGATATTTGAAAATTATTTGAACAACAATAAACTATGACTCTTTTTTATTATCTTGAAATCTTACACACACACATACACTAAACATAATATCAGGTCGACTAGCAGTAAGATAAAGAAGACTCCCCATCATACCACTGTAGTTGGTTTGAACCACTAGTTCTCCAGTTTCATCAGCACCCAACTTACAACTGGTACTCATAGGTGTATCACATTCGTTAATGGTATCCAAACCATAATGTTTTAATGGATCATTTGTGTATTTATTTTGATTTAAAATAATACCATTTTCATTTTGAAAAACATGAAATCCAAGGTAATATTTGAGTTCTCCAATTAAACTCATTTGAAATTCATTTTGCATACTCATTGAAAAATAAATACACATTGTATCTTTAGAAGATCCAAAAATAATATCATCAACATAGATTTGTACTATCAAAAAATCTTTGGAAATTATTTTAATAAAGGGAGTTGGATCAGAAACCCCTTTAGAAAAACCTTTTGAAATAATAAACTTATTGAGTCTATCATACCAAGCTTATGGGGCTTGTTTTAAAACATGTAAAGCTTTAGAAAGATTAAGAACTCGATTTGGAAAATGAGGATTTGTAAATACAGGTGGTTGTACAACAAAAACATCTTCAATTATAAAACCATTTAGAAAATAACTTTTAACATCCATTTGATATAAATTTAAATTTAAATGAGAATCATAGGCAAGTAGAATCCTAATGGCATCAATTCTAGATACAGGTTCCATGGTTTCCTCATAGTCTATTCATTCCTCTTGACTATATCCTTGTGGAACCAGCCTTTCTTTGTTTCTAACTATATTTCCAGACTTATCAACCTTATTTCTAAAAACCCATTTAGTGCCAATGTTCAATGTTTCCTTAGGTCTGTCAACTAATTCCCAAACTTTGTTTATTTAAAATTGATTTAATTCTTCTTGCATAGGCATTACCCAAAATTCATCATTGAATGCATCATTGATATTTTTATTTTTTAACTGTGAAATAAAGTCTTGACGTTCAACCTGATTTCTTAGAGAATCTCTAGTCTGTGTCACTCTATCAATATTACCTACAACAACATCTAAAGGAAGATTCATTAGAATCATAGTTGATATAGTAAAGGTAGGATTAGAAATTTCATTTTATTCTTTATGCTCAGGTTCACCAGGAGTAGATTCTATAATATTTCTAGAACTGGTTGTCTTTACAACAGGTTAAATTATTTTATCATTAAGGTCAAGAAGAGACAAATCTTCTTCAATATTTTCAAGAGAAGTCTTAGGGTCATGAAGATCAATTTCATCAAATTTGATGTGAACATATTCTTCCACACATTTGGTTCTTTTTTTAGAGAATCTATAAGACTTACTGGTTATAGAATAACCGAGAAAGATTAAATCCTCACTTTTAGAAGAAAATTTCTCAATATTATCATTAGTATTAAGAATAAATACTTTGAAACCAAAAACTATAAAGTAAATCACTTTAGTATTCCTATTATTCCACAGTTCATAAAGGGTCTTCTTAAGAACGGGTCTAATCAAGACTCTATTTATAATATAAAAAGCTGTATTCACAGCTTCAACCTAGAAGTAAACAGGTAGGTTATATTCATTGAGCATAGTTCTTGCAATTTCTTGTAGGGTTCTATTTTATATTTCTACTACCCCATTATGTTGAGGTGTCCTAGGCGAAGAATTTTTTTGACTAAAGCTATTGTCTGAGTAGTAAGATTCAAACTCATGATTTTCAAACTCAAAGACATGATCACTTCTTAGGGATTTAATCTTATGTCCACTAAGGTTATATAGAGTGTTGGATTATTTCATAAAATAAGAACAAGCTTTACATTTTTGAGCAAGAAAGTATACCCAAGTGTATCTAGAAAAGTTATCTACTAAGACATAAACATAGTGCTTCCCATTTATACAAGAAACTATAGAAGGTCCAAATAAATGCATGTGAACCAACTCTAGAGGTTGAGAAGTTGAAACTTATTTCTTTTATTTTAATGAACCTTTATGTTGCTTTCCCTTTTAATAGGGAGTACAAACTTTTTCTGTTGGGAATTTTAGTTGAAGTAGGTCACTAAACAAATTTTTCTTAGTCAGTTTCTTAAGTGAATGTATATTGAGGTGTCCTAATATTCTGTGCCATATCCAAGATTCTCTTTGAAAATAATTTTAACAAGTAACCATTTGTTGGGCTAAAGAATTAAAATCTACAGAATAAACATTTTCATTTCTTATGGTAGAAAATACTATAACATTTGTAGAATTAAAAACATTACAAGCATTATTTTCAAACATAACATTAAAACCATTATCGCACAAATGAGAATTGCTTAATAGATTGTATTTTAATCCATCAACAAATAATTCTTTATAAATTAAAACTTAATCAGTGTTACCAATATGGCCTAAACCGATGATTTTTCCTTTTGAATTATCACCAAACGTGACATGTCCTCCATCAACCTTGATTAAACTTTTGAAACATGAGTAATCTCCTTTCATATTCCTTCAACATCCACTATCCAAGTAATATATCTTCTTATAAGAAACTCTTCATTAAATTCTCCTACAAAGCCGGTTTAAACAGAAAATGATTTCGGTACTAGATTTTCTTGGGTCCAGACAGGTTAGCAAGAAAAACATTTGGTAGCCAGATTTTTCTAATGGGTCTCAAACAATCAATAAATTAGGTTTTGAATGATAAGCATTGTTTGATCTATAACTATATGAATAGTTGTTTTAGGCATACGAGTTTACAAAACTATAACTAGAAACATACTGTCCAGATTTTGGAATAAATTTATTCTTAACAAACTGTCTCTATCCATGTTGATAGCCTAAACCAGTAGTATACTTTAGTGGAACATTTTTTCCAAGAATTTGATTTAGAGTATTCTTTCCATTCGTGAACTTCTCTAAGTCTTTTTTATGTTTCTCACTAGACAATTTATGTTGAGCATTCTCCTTTAATAGTTAAGCATCCATTTCTTTTTCTATACTAAGATCAGATTTAACAGTACTAGTTATAACATACTGTTTCCTTAATGATTTGTACTTATCCTTCAGCTCATTGTAGGTTTCCTATAGCATATTACCGTATTAAAATAATTCTCCTCTAGACATGTTTTTAGAGTCAGAATCATCTCTAGAATAATAATAATTTAATGTAGGAGTTTCCAATGTTAACTCAATGTGTTAGTCATGAAACACAAATTAGCTTTTTGAGATTTTTCATCCTGAGTGGAATCAAAATCACTTGAACTATCTTATAAAGCACTCCAGGTTTCTTTCATATATTTCTTATATTTTATGTCCTTGTAGTCATATATCATCTTGAACTTCACTTGTTGATAGTCAGCCTTAACGTGTCCTTTCATTTTGTTTCATAACACGCTATCTCATCATCCTTATCACCTTTCTTCCAATCTTTCTTCCACTGGCCATTATTGTCATAAATACCCTTATAATAGGATTTTCTAAAGAACTTATTTTTCCTATAAAACTTCTTAAATCGTTTGGCTATCTGAGCCATCTCTACATCACTATTAGAATATGAACTTCCACTTGTTGAGCTATCAGTAGGTATGCGAACTTTATCATTTTCCTTTCTCTTTGAGGCAATAGACTGAATGCCACTGACTTACTCTTTGCATAATCATCTTTCTCTTTGTTTACCTTTATCTCTTCTTCATACATCATTAACAGACCAATATGCTCCTTAACAGGTAGTGAACTTATGTCACACGATTCCCTTATTGAGACTGTTGTGCCTCTCCATCATTCTGGAATACATCTTAGTATCCTCATGATTTGTACTTTTTGTAGGAACAACTTTTACAAGTGAGCTCATTGTATTAACAATTTCATTGAACCTGAAATACATGTCAGAAATTAGTTCATCAAGCTTCATTTTAAAATTATCAGACTTAATAGTGTTGGTATTCAATCTCATTTCATTAACTTTGGTTGTTCCCTCATGAGAAACACCCAAAGTATCCCAAATTTCATAAGCATTTTTACAAGAAGATATTCGATTTAATTATTCATCTCTTAATGCATAGTATAAGGAATTCATTAATTTACAATTATTATTGTATACTATTTTAATAGGTTCATCCCAAGTATTTCTTTTAGTTTCTGGGATCTTATACTGAGTCTCTATAGTTGTCCAGATGTCAATTCCCATACATTATAAATGAATTTTCATTTTCAGTTTCCATTAGCACAATTAACACCATTAAATAAATGAGGTCTATTCTTAGCCAAACCTTCTAATATATTATCCATAATAAGATTTTAGAAAATATATTCAAAGATATAAAATTTAGAACTAACATAAATTTAAGATCATTAAGATACAAATAAAATCACAGTTGAAAAACAGAGTATTTGGAAATCCATTATTAAGAATAACCTCTGATACAAAATGTTGGTCGAAGTGAATAATCAAGAGGGGGGTGAATTGAGTTCCAATTAAATTTTTGTAAATAAATTTCTATTATAAATCCACCAATTTAAAACAACAAGTTAAACTGTAGTGAATTTATAAATATTTTAATTTTTAAATTAGTTTCTCAAGAGATTGATTATTTCACAGTTAACTCAATCTGAAGATTAATTACCTTTTGAAACTAACATACTTGCTAAAAAACATTATAAACACTTTCTAGTTTAACTATCAGAGTTACTTATAAACAAATTTAATTTTAATGTACTGAGCATCCAAATATTCAATATAGTTTGAATCAAAATAAACAATCACAACAAGTTTAACAAAGAGGTTCAGTCTCAAGATGAGACTTATTCCTCTGAAATAGTTTATATAAACTTTTATCTACACCCTGGATATAGGTATACAACATTACACACACTTTCCAGGCACTAAGACCTCTACAACAGTTCTTCGTGGAAAAAACAAGACAATAGCACATAGGTTATCCAGGTCACACATGATCTTTACCAGAATTAATTGTGGGAACTAAAAGGATTCATAATGTTTGAGAGGGGATTTTAGATATCCTCCAGTTATTTTCAGGAGTCAGTGTGTGTCTAAAAGCAGAGCTCACACACTGCTCAATATGTGGATAAATGAAACATAACAGAGCTAAACAAATAAAGATGAGTTTATAATTCTCTATGTCTTGTGAGTGAAGATATGGACTCCTGATATTGATGTAGACGAAGCTTTGAGTCCTTATTTTGATGTTTTAAGGAAAACAGAGTGTGATGGTTATGTTCCTTAACTTCTAGTTTAGGTGTTTATCTTGAGTAAGAGAGTATTCTTTGTAACACTTGAGCTTCTTCTTTGAAACTTCTTCTTGATGTGTATGACTGTTCATTGAGTTCTTCTCGGGTTCTTCTTTATGAATATCTCTTCAGATATCACACACTTGTATGTATATTCCTCTCCTTTTATTCATTTCCATGATCTTCTTTTTATAACTTGAGCTCCGAAAATGGGAATGATTACCCTTTTACAGGTATGAGGTATAATTCCTGGACATGCCAACAGCCCTCATTAATTAATAGCAGTTTCATTAAAAAATTCAAATATGTCCGTTGATAAATAAATAAATATAATTAGGGTTTAGTGAAATGGAGACTGGTTTCCAACGGTAGCTCCTCGTATCAGTGAGCTTCTAGCAGTGGGCTTGAGTCAGAAGGTCGGTATCGCTAGCTATTACTCTTTGTAACAGTAGCTCTATGTATTAGTAGCTCATTTCTTCGGTAGCTGTTATGAGTATCGGTGACCATTCTGTATTGGTGAATGTATGTATCAATTACCAACACCGGTGAACTTGTAATGGTGGACTTCAAAATAGTAGCGGTTACTCTGTATCGGTCGACTAATGAATACTATTAGTCTTATTCGATTGGTAGCTCATGTGTAATAGTAACTATCTTCATACCAGTGACCTAATCCATATCGGTAGACTTTTATACCAGTATACTTAGCCTTATCAGTAGCTGTTTACCTAAGACCTTTATATCGGTAGCTGTTTGTATATATATCAGTGGCTCTGGTAGACTTCATATCAGTTACTGTCTGTCTATCTGTTTTTATTAGTAGCTTGTATCGGTAACTATTGTGCATATCGATGGACTTATGCATACCAGTGGACTTACTCTATTGGTAGGTCTATACCAGTGACTCAACACTAAATACGTATCTGTTCTTTGAAAATCATATCCATATTGAGTTAGTAACATTTCTAAACAAGTGTAAACGTAGATAACTATTGAATGAAAATTCTAATGATCATTTTGATATTTTTGTCAACATAATTTAACATATAGATAGGATTATAAGCACATATTAAAACATAGTTGAGATTATCAGAATAGGTGAGGTCAAAAATAACTATACATTTATTTTTTTCTCCCCTTGAAAATATATTATAATTATTAGAAATAAGATTATGATATTTTTGACTTGTCTTCACATAAAATATTATAAATGTCACAATCTCATAAAAATGGATAAATTCCATATAATAGAATATTGGATTAGTATGGAAAAAATTCTCTCTTCCAAAACAAATTTATGAAATGTTTTAGGCTCATTTTATACTCCTTATTATTTTATATTTAACATTAATATCATGAGTTACCCTTTACCGTGGTGAAATAAATTACTATGGTTACAATTCACATTGACCAAAAGTAAAAGATACTTATTTAATAAATTATTAACGTTAAATTAGAAAATTTATTTGAATATTAAAATTTCAAAAAAAAAATGAAACAAGAAACTGGAATGAAAAATAAGTTTATAGAAAAATTCCCTTTTTAAATATAATATATATCATTCTATAATAAAGTATCAAAATTTATAGAACAAAATTTTAACATTGTATATTAAAATTAATTAATTAGTTTTCCAAACCAAATTGAAATATAATACTACATTGTCATTTCTTATAATGAAAATATAATTTTCATGAAATATCAATATATTTCACCATTTTTTAGAAAATCAGTATTTTCATAAAATTATTAAAAATTCACCAGAATATAATTTTAAAATTAATGAATTTAAAAATAAAATTAACTTTTTCAAATAAATTTTCTAAAATTTATAGAAATTAATTATAATATATAATCACAAAAGAGAGAAAACATGTCTTTAAATAAGGCATATTTCTATAGAATCAATTCTGTTTACCTAAAAATTGAGTTATAATTTCCTTATATTATAAAAATACATTTTGTTGACTAAAAATATAATATTTAGTTCATAAATTAGTTATTTATATTCATACCTGCAAATTTAATGTCTATGTTAAAACCATCACATTCAAATGATAATATTTTAATTATGTATCTTGGTTTTTTTAAACACGGTGTTCTGTGTACCAAATGATTATGAGGAAACAAAATTATTTAAATAGAAATATCTTTTTAAAAATCATTTTCTTACAAAGAATGTGTTTCTATGTGTTATTTTATTATTGAGTAGAAAAATCAGTAGATGATTGTTGTATACCTTCTATAACATGCTGTTTAGTTTGGAAAATTGTAAAACTAAAAGTGCAAAAGATATTATCAAATTTAAGAACAATTTCCCCAACATATTTTTTAAATGAAATATCATTTACTTTTAGAAATTATTGTTAATATTATAATAAATAATTGATTTTATTGAAAGTTATATATATGGGGAATACTTATTAGTAACCTAATACCAGAAAGGAATATTCAATAGATAGAGTATGTAGACAATTATAACAATATATTTATATTATTATTGATCACTTATAAAATTATAATAATTTTTAAATAGTTCAAATGGTCAATGATTTTGTTAGTAATTAATATATTTTTTTTTGTCTAAATTAATTGTGATAAAATTGAAAATGATCTCATGTTGATTGATTTTCATAAAATTTAAGAATATTATCATAAAAATAGTTTTTTCTTATTTAAATAGACCATGAATGAATTCAATATATTTATTAAAAAAATGATAAGAAATATAGTTTAAAAATAAAAATATTTTTAAACAATCAAATATACATGAGGAATTCATAAATGATAAGATTATATTAATTCGTTTATTAATATTTTTTACAATTATAACCAATATATTTTTAAATTATATGATTTCACCTTATGAGAATTTTAAATCTAATATGATCAAAATGACCAAAATATATTTTTTTAACATAATTTATTTCTAAAGTATGAAATAATCATTAAGTAATAAATACCTAAAAATAATCTTATATTTTTATAGATCTTAATTTAATGATTCCAAAACTAATTTCTGAAAAATAAAATTACATATCATATACTCCTAATATTTTTTTTAAATGTGAATAATCATGTTCTATAATTTGAAGTATAGTTCTTGAATTATGACTCAATTATTTATAAATTATAAAATGTACTCAGTTTATTCAAAAAATAGTAGAAACATGTGATGATGTTACTTTTATCCATTAAAAATCTAGAAAACATTAGTATAAAGTATTTTGTGCCTAGAATAATAAAATAATAAATTTTTTAAAAAAATATAATATTTTTACATTAAAAAATCATAAAAAGTGAGAAAACAAACACAATATTATCTGTAAAATTATGAAAGTAATAATTTATTAAATTTTTAATGAGTAAAAATATATTTCTAATAAATATTAAATATAATACTCTGTAAATTACTCAGAATATATTCATATAAATAAAACTATTTTTTTTGTTTAAAACATTTTTATATCCAAAAAAGTAGGGAATGTTTCAAAAAAATATTATAATGTGATGAAAATAATCATCTAATGATTTTAGAAATTCTAGAAAAAATCAAGCATGGAAGAGATTTATGGTATGAATGGAATAATCAGTGTCACATTTCATTAATTAATTTTTTTAAGTTTTGAATAAAAAAATTATGAAAAGAATACGAAAATATGATTATTTGTTTCATTGAAATTCATTAAAAAAGCCTTAATTAATTTTTTATTCTGGGATAAAAATGTTTTTGAATTCAATATTTGATGTTCATAGAATTATTAAAAGTAATATTTTATAATTTAAGGTCATTATAAATATTAATTTTCTATAATATAATATGTTTTTTCAAAAAGATATTGAATAATTATAAAAATTTAATAGACTTATTTGAATGTGTTTTTTACTTATAGGAAAAACACATATGTGAATTTTAATTATGATGATATTTAAATAAATAAAAACATAGTTTAAAAAATTCATTGTGTTTTTTATTTGAAAATTGACACACACCGCACAAAAATAAATAAATAAGGAAGGGATTTCATGTTAAGTTAAAAAATAAAGCATAATTATTATTTACTTAAGGGAATACATTGTTTATAAATATTAAATTCAATGGTCTTGAAATTATAAAAAGTTACTTTTCATAATTTAATGTCATCTTCATGTTATAAAAATCAATTAAAAGATAAAAAACAAGAAAACTAGGTAGTCGTTCACTAAATAATATAAAAACAACCTTTTACTGTTTTACTTTATGTTTGAAAAAACCATATATGAACCTAAATTATGTTGTGTCCAAAATATTAAATATGAGTTTTAAAAAATAAAAATTAAGTATAACATGAAAATATTTTTACAACATAATATATTTGAAAAGATGAGATGAATTTTTGATGTTAATACTATTAAAAATTATTGATTAATTTTATACTTATAGAAAAAAACCATGGATCTATCATTTTATGTGCATAGGATGATAAACATGGAATTTTATTACTCAATGATATACAATAATGTCAATAAACTATTTAGTGATAAAAAATTAAAAAATTATTTGGTTTTATCATTTCATTTTATTAAAAATATTATTGATTTGATTTTGACCTATAAAAATAATCAATAAAAGGAACTAATTTTTTATGTTCTTCAAATTATCAAATGTAAATTGTAATAAATAAAATTATTTTTTTAACATAATAAAACCATCAAAAATGATAAAATGATAAAATCCTATATAATATTGAAAATAAATGAAAATAAAAATCTGTTATTCTCTGATATGTAGAAATGACAATTTCATATTAGATATTCATTGTGCTCTAAATGGTTGAAAGTTTCATCTTAAATTCCCTTTTAAGTATAAAAAACTAAAAACTGATCAAAAATAAGAAATTTATATAGTGTTATTATTTTAACCTAATAAACTAACATTATATGGTTTCTAATCTTTAGGAATAATAATGCATGAAATAAAATTTCAATGTGTTCAGGCTTAAAAAAATAAATTCCAACGATTAAAAAGTCTTTAAATATAGAATTGATAATAAAACATTCCAACATAAAAATTTATAATAGGTTTAAATTAAATTATAAAAAATAACTTATTAATTAATGTTTTACTCATATGGATAATCCATGCATTAATCCAGAGTCCCTTGTGCTCTGAATGATTCAATGTTTCTTCCAAAATATTGATCTGATTTTAATGTTTCAATTGTCTATTAGGAAGTATAAAATGAATAGTTGAGATTGATTTCTCATAAACATTTATCACATTACCCTTTCATTAATATTTTACTTCTAAAGTGAGATTTTATAAGAATTTAAATAATAATATACTTGATATGATTAAAATTACGATTTAATATTTGAAATTACATATTGACTAAAAAATGAGTTTATGAAATTGAAATATAATTAAAGGAGGATGATTTTTAATGAAAAGTTTAGATAATTTTTTTGATGATCTTGTGACCTATATGCACAATTATTTTATCAATAAGAACTTAAATATTTTTAATTTATTCAATTTTTTATTTATAGAATTTAAATTTATTATTTATTTTAATGTAGAAAATAATTGATAAAAAACTATAAAAAATATTTTTATGTTAGGAACATTTAATTAAATAATAATTGATTCATTTTTGAGATGTATGAATAAAAAAAATATGAATCTAATATAAAACATTATATAAATGATACATGAATTCTGGTTATAATTAAGATTCCTTTTATTATAAAATTAGTTTCCAATGTTCCAAAATGAGAAAATGAACATGATTTTATATATAAATTTAATACAATATTTCTTGATTCATTTTAAACCATAATAATAATAATTGTGTGAATACGACTTTTGATATTCTAGAAATGATCAAATATAATATTTTATAATTTAATATAAATTCCATCCATAAATTATTTTTCAAAATATTAAAATTTAGTATATAATATTTCATTTTTGTCAAAATATATAATTATTATTATATATTAATTTTTTACCTACAAGGAATAAACCATGTCCTAATAAAATATTAAATATTATTGGAGTGATCACAATATTTTTTTTTATATATAACAATTTTTTAGTATTTTTCATTTAAAGATGGTAAAAAAGTAATGAATCCAAAATTTTATGATTAAAAATTTACATCCATTAATTATTGTACTATACTACACATATGATTATATATGATTAAATTTTATATTTTTTAATGAGATAAATATATAGAAAAACTATGTTAATTGCTGTTAATTATTTCTATGAACAATTTTTTAATATATTGTTATAAATATTTATCATTAGTGTTTATCGTTATATTATAATTTTTTCATTAAACATCAAGTATTTATCATTTTTCCTATTGAAATAGACATGATATTATTAAAATATTTAAAAATAAATAGAAATTTTGACTGCCATTCGTGGTTACTAATAACCAATTTGAAAAAATCTATTAGAGTCTTCTAAGCATAAATATATTTTATTATACCTTTATAGATTTATAATTATGACATGAATTGAGAATATTAGTGGTTTATATTTATGGTCCTGAATAGCCAAAGTGATGGAGCATCGATGTATATATTCAACAAAATTAGAATGATTATTTAATTTATGATTCCCATTTTTTCATAATTGAATGAATTGTTATATAAAAAGTAATATTCTAAAATTAATAATGATTTATTTAATTAATATTTAATATTATAATGTAAAATGAAATAGAAATTGTTAATATTATAAATTTACATGTATAATTATAATATAAATTAAAAGTATTATAAGTTAGAGTATTTACGAAGGTTTCAAGATTGAAATATTCTTCTATGTATCCATTTTGTTAATTGTAAAACTTAGTAAAACTATAGATATGATAAATAATTTTATAAAAATGATTTAAATTTGGATAAATAAATATCTTTTTGTGATGATTTGTTGATAAAAAAAATTTCTAGGTCACTTGAAATATATATATTTGTTAAATTTAGTAATTATGTGTCTATGTAGACATCGGGTAAATTCTATTATTAGGATATGTCATTTTTAAATACAGTAGAATATATTTGATACTAAAATAAATCAAAATGAAATGTGTCCATTTATACGGTACATATAAATAAGATTAATAAAATTGTGAATTTTATGTCCAAAGTGAAAAGATACGATATCAAGTTGTTGAATCATTCCATTTGAGATCCATTTGTATATTTTTGGGAAGAAATAGTTCATCACAGGGGTTTCCCCTCAACAAACACCAAAGAGAACTTCAATAGGTACTATTTGAAGGGAATCATTCATAAGATAATTCATGATAGTTGATATTTATATATGGTACATCCTTGACAAATCTCCATTTTTAAATACAAAAATTTCTTATCTTGACCTCAAATATTAGGAAAAATTCATAAGGGGGTATGTAAGAAGAAATAAATATATTATAAATGTTTCATTATTAATATTAAATATTTAAAAAAATTCATGTTCATTATTGGTCTAATTTTGAGCGTAATATTAATAATTAATTATAATAATAACCTTATATAATTTAAATATATATACAAATAATTATCATTTAAGGAATAATTATGTAATCATATAAAATCATTCATTGTTGATGAAATACATATTATTATAAAAAATATTAATTTTATATATTATCTAATTTTATTATTGACTTAAACTGCTAATATTTATAGTATTAATATTATAAATTGCATCAATAACTTGGAATATCTATAAAATTCAAGGAAAGGTTGTTATTATATAATTTATTTTGAAGAAATATATTATTAATGAAATTATTATTATTAGTAGTAAATAATAATTTTTATAAAAAACTTTATATAGAAACAATATTATATGAATTAATAAAAAAATAAAAAAACATCATAATTATGAAATCAGAATTTGATATTTATTTTTTCTAATTAAATATTACATTCCATTAATAATAATTTATTGTCATAATTTTTTATCAGGTATTTTGAAAATATCCATTGAATATTATAAAAAAGGACTCTTTGTTTGATTTATCCAAACCATAAATGAATTTTATTTTTCACTAAAAATTCACTTCACTAAAATTATTCTTTTTATTATTACCTTAGTCATAAGATTAAGTTCCAAGGTCCTCAAAACATAAAAGTGCCTTATGTAAAGATCTGAAACCTTAATTGAATTAATACTTTTCATAATATTTTTTTTTAATTTGTACATTTAAGACCACTAATTGAAGTAGTTTTTAACACATCTAAATAGAAATAAAATTAATTCACTAATTTAATAATGTTATTTTAATGGAAATATGATTTTCTTCTTTCAGTTAACTATATATTGTTTTATATTTTTACCACATATATGAATGATGATGCTTTATAATCAACATGATCAACATGTCAAATTTATAGGACTAAATATTAGTTATAAATAAAAAAATTTAAAAAATTTATATTTTCTATACTCATAATTGTAAATTAAATTTTATTTTTGAAAATAACTCTTTATAATAAAAAAATCATTATGATGAATAAATTCAATGAGAAATTATTAATAAATTGTAAATAAACATAAATTTTTTAATAAAATTTTTCAATACCATTCTTAACCATCATTACTTTTATATAAATTATTGAATATATTAAATACATATTAATAGTGAATAGTATATGAGTTTTTAATAATAGAAAATAAAAGAAACAATTCAGATTATATATATTAAATGACCATGCAAGTGGTGAAGGTTCACTAAAAATATAATAAATAATTATAATTAATTTTTATTAAAATCGTAATGACCCAAAAATTCAGTGGAATTTTTTTTTCTTAAATACATGGCAATTTTACAAGCCCACGAAAATTGATGGCGCTTGATTCTGAGGCCCGGTGTGCTCAAAATCAATTTTTGAAGTTTTATTCTGGTACGTTCAGTAAACATACGAGCGGGATTTTATAACTTTCGAACCGGGGCTTGGAATTAAAATATGAGGGCACCATTGTACTCGCTCGGCCGATATTCGCTTAATAAGACATTCACCTTGATGGCAGATGGTAGGAAAAAAAAGATAGTTTTTGGAGTTTTGTGTGGGAATAATAAAATAAAATAAGTGCATGTCTTATTTTATTTTATTTGTTAAAACCACCATGTGGTAGTTGGAGGTGGGGACCATAACACCTTAACCTCCCATGGGAGGTTATGGTGCCAAGGCCTTCCCAAACCCAAACACCTCTTCATGTTTATTGTGGTGGGGACCACTCGGGATTTAAACCCCCATGAAACAACCCTTTATTGGAGGAACCATCAAACATCCATTAAGTGTATGGGAGCCCCTTAAACTCTCTTAAAACGTAATGTACCTTATCCTCCTAGTTAATTAATTAAGCGAACACATTCAATTATTTAATTAAAATGATTTTCATTTTATGACAGAAATTTAATAGGATATCATAATCTTTTATTTTTGGCATGTCATTCTTCAATTTGGTGGAATGGGGAAGAAGAGAGAAAAAGCTCACTCCAAAGTAGATTGAAGAACCCATTCTTCCAATGAAGAACGCTGATGAGGAGCATCAACGACTTCCTTCCTTAGGACCTACTTTGACATGGGATGCGTTATTCTACAACGAATCGACGTCCACCTTTCTGCGACTTCGTCAACGATCATTGAACTATGTAGGGGTGTGGTTTGTCTTGAGAAACATTGATTCTTTCTTCCATGATTGTTTCTCTTGACCTGCCTTCTACCAAACTAACGCTGAAGGACCGGGAAAAACGAACACGGCCCGATCCCTCTGTCATTATTGTGAATGTATGGGGTGTTCTTCGCATTCGTCATGGGTGGCGAACAATGGATCGTTGTGAGACCGTAGTACGACACAAAGATCCCAAATTGAAGACCCAACATCACAACGATCAGGCGGAGGTGTGACCACGATAGCGGGTGACGGATCAGACCAGAATGGGAAGGACCGTTTCTATATCATTCTTTGAGAGGGTCAATCAAATCATGTTTTCAGACCCGATCAGAGGCCCAAAAACACCGGAGACAACTATAGGACATTGGGTAATCCTCGTGTTTGAAGTTTTGTGATGAACGGACCTTCATAATGATGAATGGACTTCACATGAGGCACGCTGGCCGGAGGCACTGTTTCTGGAAAATTCCAGAATACACGGCGTGTACTTCTGACGAACACGCCGTATTGTATGAATCTTCTATGGCATGAGTTTTGGATGTTAGACAAGTAACAAATCATGTGCGACCCTGGTCACACGGTGTGTATTCTCTATGCGGAACTATTGAAGCAGATTCATGAGAAATGGCATGTATTCTGGGAAATACATTGACACGAGCATAATTACACGACCAAGAGGCACGACGTGTATTGCCTACACAGAATGGTAGAAGTGGGTACATAAGAATCAGCATGTATCTTGGGGATACATGGACACGGGGTGGAGTACACGGACCTATAATCCACCACACTGCGAGGCATGGCCAGTGGCATGGACTACCCCAGGTACTAGTTACACGGGTTGGCGAACATGGGCTGAGGCCGTGTACGTGCACACGACCAGCATACTCAGAGCCAACCCAAGTTTCTTGGACACAAGGTGTAACCATGCAACACGCTGTGTTATAAATTTCCACACGACTAGCCTTACGACACGGGCCGTTGTACACGGGCAGTACCTGAGGTCTGAAGGCATGGCGTGTGCCTCATTCCTATATGTTGTGTACTTTCTGGGAAATGGATTGGTCATCGTTTCATTAGTATCCTAGACACGTTTTGTGTGGGTTATCCCCCTATGATAAGGCAAACCATTGGGATTATTCTTCTTGGGACTTCATGGATGTTGATTTATCGACACTTGGTTTCAGTAGCAGAACCTCCCGTAATCAAGAATGCTTTGTGTAGAACCCTGTGGTTGGCTGTGCACTGACGACTATTCCTAGATCCTCTGTGGGTTCAACAACATTGATGACTGTTCCTGGATCCAATGTGGGTTCGACAGCACTGAGGACTATTCTTGGATCACGTGTAGGTTCAACAACTCCGACATCTGTTTCTGGATCCTGTGTGGGTCCAACAGCACTGATGACTATTCCTGGATCCTATGTGGGTTCGACAGCTCTGTTTACTGTTCCTGGATCCTGTGTGGTTTTTACATAATAGTTTATTCAATGGCTACATCTGATCATATTTATCTCTCTAGAAAATTTGTATAACTATGTGAGCTGAGTTAGTAACATTGAGTTTTCCTCATTATTGAGGTGGATTACTAGATAAATTAGGTATATATATGGGCATTTACATATGTGGGGTTATCTGTTGATTTTATACCTTGTGGTTAATCCTTCTTGGATTTTTGTGAGTCCTTGAGGGTCTCGGGGTCCCAACTGAGTATCATAATACTCACCACTGCATGGGCTATGCTCGCACCTCATTGTGTTGTATGTAGACGACACACATCATTGACTGGTTCTGAGTGTATGAGGACTCGATGGTACCTAGAGGTGGACCTCACGACTAGTCGGTACACAGAGGAGACTGGCAGATGTGGAGTGTTGAGGAAGTTATCTGTACCAACCCTTCAGGTAGGATCCATGGTGGAAGATCCAAGAGCATCATTTCACCCTTTAGCAATTTTTTCCTTTTCTATTGTACTTGTACTTTACAGTTGGGCTTGTATTTCTGGCCCCTTTACATTATTGAACTCTTTTGTTATAGTGTTTTACTTAGTGTTTTTTATCCAGCTGTGTACTCTATTGTGTGTGATTTCAATTATGAATAAAATGCCTTTCGATTTTTTGGATTTATCCCTTTGGTGCTAGTCGCCATCCCCTGGCCTATGGAAGGTGGGTTTGGAGAAGTCAGGGCATGGGCCTCGGGGGATGGGTCGTGAAAAATTAGTATCAGAGAAGTCGGTTCTACCACAAAAATTAGGACTCTAATCTTTTCTATGAAGCGATAGTGTTAAGGGTATTGAGTGTGGTTTTCAGGTCATGGAGTCTAGTGTTAGTGCGGCGGCTGATGTATCCATACAACAGGACCCTCACTGTTGATTTCGAACTCAGTGCAAGAAATCACTGATTGCTTTTGTGTTTCAACAGTTTTCTTAGTGATCTCTTTGAGTCAGCTCACCAAATATAACTTATTGATCGTGGGACACCTGTTACTTTTTAGGATGACCCCACGCAGACAGCCAGTGAGGGTTCCAGGCTTTGTACGAGATGGAAGCCCACCAAGAGACAAGCCCTCGGTGCAAGGCCCTATCATAGTAGAGGCACCACTGGTACCACTACCCATTGGGCCACCGATTCCACCAGCCATAGAAGTAGAGAGTACATGATACCTTAGTGCAGTGCACGAGTTCCTGTTCCAGAGGCTGCCTAGGTACATCGGCGAGACAGACCCGTAGGCAACTAAGTATTGGATGGAGGCTATGGTGAGAGTCTTCAAACTGGTAGGGAAACTAGCAAACCCTATAGTGATACATTCCGCGAGTCTCCTTCAGGAAATAGTAGGCAGAAGATGGAGCCTGATGGTCCAGGTACATGACGAGGTGACACTTCTCTAGGTAGACTCCGAGAGCCTGTTTCAGGCGATGTTTTTCCCAGCCACCGTATGTCTGGTGCAGATTCAGGAGGTACTTCATCAACAACCGGGTAGCTTGATGGTGTCATATTACTTAGAGAGGGTCACCGAAAAATCATGCTACTCCACAGATATGGTGCTAGACCCATTCTTTAGGGCCCAAACATTTGAGTAAGGGCTCAGGCAGGGGATCAGGGCTTTGATGATCTCCCTCAGCATCCAGACATAGGCGGGGTTGTTAGAGCGAGCTCCCTTAGTTGAGAGTTTCCTTGCTGGGTAGTCACCTGTAGCGAGACCCACCACCAGAAATCATATAGTGGAGTATTCTGCAGCTGATAGTAGACATATGTCGTAGAGGTCCAAGCAGACTAGACCATCTGGTGGATGACCTCAGGACTCGAGTTTGGTTGTGCGAGGCACCCAAGACAGAGCCAGTCATTCGAGGAACATGTAGTGTTTCACATGCTGTGGGTGGGGTCACATGGCTCATGACTATCTGACCCGCTTTTCAGATGATCAGTAGATAGTTGAGGGACATCCCAGGTAGATGCAAATATTCGATCGAGGAGATCTACAGGGCACATGCAGACATGGCAGAGGAGCTGGCCGTGCAGCTGGCGGTGGATGATGTTACGAGGTGTTACCCCCACCACCACCAGAAGGTCCACTCCAACCATAGGGAGAAGGTGGACATGGGAGATCTCAGCTCTAGGAAGCTTAGTCTTATGATCACAGCACTCTAGAGATGATTTGAGGTACGATATGTATTTAATCCACCTTGGATACAGTTCATTTAGACACCGGTGCCAGTCACTCTTTTATTTCCACCACCCTCGTTCAGAGCTCAGAGATTCCAATGGAGATTTTGTCTAGATCCTTATAGCTAGAGACTCCTAAGGGAGCTGACTCGATAATCACACACTGGTGGCAGTAGTGTGAGCATACTCTAGTAGGAGAGAGCTTCAGATGGGATCCCCTCATTGCAGCGTCGATGACTTACGATGTCATCTTGGATATGGACTGTTTATCTACAGTCCATGATTAGATCGACTGTATTAGGCGCAAAGTGCAATGTGTCTATAGGGATGGGATCAGGTTCACCTTATCTAGCAAGAAGGGAGCCTTTTCAGCGCAGGATAGACTTACTTGGAGGAGGGCGCATCCGATCACTAATCAGTTGGTCTGCCTTGCCCTCAAAGAAATTTATGTGCAAATTATGACATATCTTGTAGTGGAGGACCAATACACATATGTTTTACCTGATGACATTGTAGGTCCACCTACTTTCAGAGAGGTTGACTTTTATATTTACATGCACCCTGGGACGACAAAAAATATCTACACCATCGTATTGGATGTCTCTCGTGGAGCTTCATGAGTTACAGTTACAACTGGAGGACTTGTAGGGGAAGGGATTCATCTGGCCCAGTGTTTCTCCCTAGGAATCCCCGATTATATTCGCTAAGAAGAAAGATGGAAGCTTGAGGCTTTGTGTCAAATACCTTCGCATAAACCAGGTGATAGTGAAGAACAAGTACCAACTCCATAGGATTAACGACCTCTTTGATCAGTTAAAGGGAGAAAAGTTGTTCTCGAAGATATACCTCAGGTCAGGCTATCACCAGCTCAGAGTTCATGATGAGGATGTACAGAAGACGACCTTCAGATTTTTATATGGACACTACGAGTTCTTGGTTATGCCTTTCAGTGTAACCAATTCTCCAGAAGTGTTCATGGTACTCATGAACAAGATCTTCCACCCATACCTCGATCGCTTTTTCATAGTATTCATAGAAGACATTCTCATCTACTCGACTACTGAGGAGGAGTATTCCTACCATTTGCGTGTAGTTTTGGGAAAACTCCAAGGGCACCAGCTTTATGGTAAGCTCTCGAAGTGCTAGTTTTGGATATGAGAGGTTCACTTTCAGGGACATGTCATCTCGAAGGATGAAGTTGCATTAGATCTAGAGAATATTGAGGAGGAACTTTCATGGGTGCCACCTAGGAGAGAGATGAAGGTTTGGAGTTTCCTAGGTGTGGTTGGATATTATCGGAGGTTCGTACCAGACTTTTCCAGAGTTACAGCACCACTATCAACCTTGATGAAGAAGGGAAAACCCTTCATGAGGTCGGAGTGATTCCAGTAGAGCATTCAGGAGCTGAGGTAGAGGCTGACTAGTGCCTCCATGTTGAGGCTACTTGAAGAGGGTGTAGGGTATGTAGTCTACTGTGATGCATCAGAAACCAAACTCGGGTGTGTCCTGATGCAGGAGAAAATAGTGATTGCATATGGTTCTTGTCAGCTCAGACAGCATGAGCAGAACTATGCCACCCATGACTGGGAGTTAACAACAGTGGGCTCCTCCTAGAATATTTGGGGACACAATCTGATGGGCGAGCTTTTCATAGTCTACATTGAACACCAGAGTATCAATTACATCTTCTCTAAGAAGGACCAGAACCTGATAGATCATCGATGGGTTGAGTTCCTCCAGGACTATGAATTAGAGATAGTATGTACTCTTGGAAAGCTAAACATTCTAGTAGATGCACTCAGTGGGATATCTGGTATATAGCTTCTAGGCGAGACGATATAACATGAGGCTTCTATATAGATATCCTTTGTGGATAGATATGGAACATCTTTCCTTCAGTATCTTACAGTCAATCCTCAACTTTTCAGCGAGTTAGGGAGGCACAGTATAGAGACACTGACTATGAGACATGACTTGATCAGATATCCATAGGGGAGGCACCTGATGGATTTTCCGAAGGTGGCGAGCTTGTCATCCTCTTCAGAGGGCGTACAATCATTCCAATGTCACTTCAGGAGGAAGTGTTGAGGGAGTTCCACACATCCCCTCTCGAAGTACATCTAGTAGTGGTGAATATGTTCCAAGACTTTCGACGACAACACGGGTGGACAGGTATGAAGAAGGCAGTAGCAGAGTTTGTCTCACAGTGACTCACATGTCAACAGGTGAAGGCAGAGCATAATGTACCAACAGGATTGGTTAAGATTTTAGAGCTTCCATAGTGGAATTGGGATGGTATATCCATGGACTTCATGACAGGTCTTCCAAGTACATCCAGGGGACATGACTCGATTTGGGTGATTGTTGACTGACTCACCAGGTCGGCCCACTTCCTACCGATCATAGATCAGGGTTATGTAGAGGGCATGGGACACCTCTATGTGTAGGATATTATGCGGTTACATGGAGTACCTTATTATATCATCTCCGATCGTGATGCACAGTTTATTTCTCGGCTCTGGAAGGGGTTTCAGGAGTCTTTCGAGACGCAGCTATTTCTGAGCACCGCCTTCCATCCTCAAATGGATGGTCAGACTGAGCGGACCATTCAGACCCTTGAGGACATGTTCTGTGCTTGTGTCCTCGACTTCAGTCGTAGCTAAGAGGATCACTTATCATTGGTGGATTTTTCATTCAACAACAGCTATCACTCCACCATTGGGATGGAACCATTTTGAGGCTTTATACGGGCGACCTTGCAGATCACCATTGTGTTGGACTGACCCTGGGGAGTCAGAAAAAGTGGGACCAGAGATTGTACGGGCTACCACAGAGAAGGTTAAGATCATCCAGGAGCGGATAAAGACTACCCAAAGTAGGCATAAGTCTTATGCGGACAAGAGACATACCTCTAGAGTTTGAGTATGGTGACCACGTCTTTCTACGGGTCCCAACCTGTCAAGGTTTATAGAGAATTGGATGAGGTGTCAAATTATATCCACATGTCATCAGACCTTTCTAGTTCCATAGAAGTGTAGGCGAGGTGGATTACTTCCAGGATCTTCCACCTCAGTTACACCAGGTGCATGGCGTCTTCCATGTATCCCAGCTGAGGAGATACGTGTATGACCCTTCTCGCATCATCGACTATGGGGAGTTGGATGTAGATGATGGGGAAACTTTTATGGATGTTCCAATGGAGATTAATGATCGACAGGAGCGAGTCCTTCATGGATGGTTGATACCTATGATGCGCATTCCTTGGTAGCACGGGAACCTCCCGTACGTCACATGGGAGCGGGAGGCTCAAATGCGTGCTCAGTAACCCCACTTTTTTCCATAGTTCAAGTTGTAGCTTACAGGGATGTAAAGCCCTAAGGTGGGGAAAATTTAAAGACCCAGAAATTACATAGATTTTTTTTCATAAATACATTGGAATTTTAGGAGCATGCAAAAATTAACAGCGCTTGATTCCGAGGCCCGGTGTGCCCAAAATCAATTTTTGAAGTTTTGTTTGGGTACGTTCAGTAAACGTATGAGTGGGATTTTATAACATATAAATCAATTCTCGAAATTAAAATCCAATGGATCTATTGAACTTGCAACACCAGTATTCGATTAAGAAGACTTTCACCTCGACGACATATGGTCGTGAATAAGAGGTAGTTTTGGGGTTTAATGTTGGAATAATAAAATAAAATAAGTTCATGTATTATTTTATTTTATTTGTTACAACCACCATGTGGAATATGGAGGTGGGGACCACCACACCTTAACCTCTCATGAGTGGTTATTGTGGTGGGCCCACCTGAACCCAACCCCCTCTTCATGTTTATTGTGGTGGGGACCACCTGGGATTTAAAACCCCTTAAAACACCCCTTTAATGGAGGAACCCTCAATCTTCCACTAGGTGTAGGGGGCCTCTTCAACTACCCTAACACATTAAATGTTTTATCCTCCTAGTTAATTAATTGAAAAACAAATTTAATCAATTAATTAAAACTATTTGACATTCATGCCAATAATTTAATAGGATATCATAATCTATTATTTTTGTCTAGGAATTCTTCAATTTGGTGGAATGGGGAAGAGGATAGAAAAAGCACTCGCCAATGGAGAACAAAGAATGCGTTCTTCCAATGAAGAACCTTGGTGAGGAGAATCTATGAATTATTTCCTCGGAACCTCCTTCATCGTGGGAAGCGTTCATCTACAAATAATTGACGTCCGCCTTTCCGCAACATCATCAATGATCAACAAAAACATTTGGGGTTTGTTTTTTTTTGAGCAACACTGATTCTTACATCCATGATTGTTTCTCTTTACCCGCTTGCTACCAAACTAACGTAGAAGGACTAGGCCAAACAAAAACGGCCTGATCCCTCCGTTGTTCTTGTGAATTATTGGTGTGTTCTTCGCGTTCTTCACGGGTGATGAACAACAGATCGTTGCAAGACCATTATGTGATGTAATAATCCCAAATTGAAGACCCAACATCACAATGATCTGGAAAATGTGCGATGAAGATAGCGGGAAATGGATCGGACCCGAACAGGAATGACCATTCCTCAATTGTTCTTCGATCAGGTGAATTAAATCGTGTTTTTTGACCCGATCAGAGGCTCAAAAACATTGGAGATGACTACGGGACATCAGGGAGACCTAGAGACTGATTTTTTTTGTGATAAAAAGATCATCATAATGAAGAACGGACTTCATGGGAGGTGTGCCGGCCAAAGGTTCCATTTCTGGAAGATTCCAGAATACACGGTGTGTACTTATGACGAACTTTCCCTGTAGTAAGGGCGTTCTACTACTTGAGTTTTGGATGTTAGACAAGTAACACACAACGGGTGATCCAGGTCACACGGCATGTATTCTCTGTACAAAATGGGAGAAGCAGCTTCGCAATACATGGCGTGTATTCTGGGAAATAAACAAAAATAGGACGAATTACACAGCCAATAGGCGTGGCGTGTATTGTCTACACATAATTGAAGAAGTGGATTCACAAGACTCGACATATATCCTGGAGATACATGGACACTAGGTGGAGTACATGGGAATATACTCCACCACACGGCCAGGCATGGAAAGTGGCACAGACTACCCTATGCACCAGTTACATGGGTTAGCGAACATGGGTTGAGGCCGTGTACGGGCACATGGCCAGTGCAAATGGAGATGACTCCAGTTTCTTGGACACATCGTGTAACCATACCACATGCCATGTACTTAATTTTTTACATGAACAGCCTTACGACATGGGTCTTTGTACATGGGAATTACCCATGGTCTAAAGACACGGCGTGTGCCTCATTCCTACACGCCATGTACTATTTGGGAAATGGATTGGTCATCTTTTCCTTAGTATCTTGGTCACTTTTTATGTTTGGGTTATCCCCCTATGACGTGGCAGACATTTGGGATACTTCTTCTTGGGACTTCGTGGTAGTTGATGTATCGACACGTGGCTTGAGGAGCCGACCCTCCCAGAATCAAGAATACTTTTTATGGAGCCCTGTGGCTGGCTATGAACTGAAAATTGTTCCAAGATCATGTTTGGGTTCGATATCATTGACGACTGTTCCTGGATCATGTTTGTGTTCGATAGCATTGAGGACTGTTCCTGGATCTGGTGTTGGTTCAACATCTCCGACTACTATTCCTGGATCCTGTGTGGGTCCGATAGCACTGATGATTGTTCCTGGATCCGGTGTGGGTTCAACAGCTCTGTTTACTATTCCTAGATCCTATGTGGGTTCGACATTTCTGAATTTTTTTTCCTATTTCCGGTGTGGGTTTGATAGAATAGATGATTTCGTGGCTACATCTGATCATCGTTATCTCTCTACGAATGTTGTATACATGTGTGAGCTGGGTCAGTAACATTGTTGTTTCCTCATGATTGATATAGATTACTAGATAACTTAGGTATATGTATGGGAATATAACTAAGTGGGGTTATCTATTGATTTCATACATTTTGGTTTATCCTTGTTGGATTTTTCGAGACCTTGAGTGTCTCGGGGTCCCTACTGAGTATCATTATACTCACCCCTGCACTAGCTATCCCGCACCTCATTGTGTTGGATGCAGATGATGGACAACACATACCGAGGCTGAGTGTATGAGGACTGGACGGTACATGGAGGTGGACCTCATGACGAGTCAGTACCCAGAGGAGACTGACAGATGTGGAGTGTTGAGGAGGCTATCTGTACCAACCCTTCAGGTAGGATCCGTGGTGGATGATCCATGAGATTCTTTTCACCTTTTTGTTGTTTTTCCCTTTACAGTTATACATGCACTTTACAGTTGGGCTTGTATTTCTCTCCCATTTACATTACAACACTCTACTTTTATACAGTTTTACATAGTGTTTGGTATTTATCTGTGTACTCAGTTGTGTGTGTTTTTAGTTATAAAGGAAATGCCTTCCATGTTTAGGGATTTACACCTTTGGTGCTAGTCGCCAGCCCCTTGCCTATGGAAGGCGGGCTTGGGGTAGTTACGACATGGGCCATGGGGGATGGGTCATGACAAAAAAATTTTGTTAATTAATGGTTTTTAAATGAAATTATGTAAAAAATTAAATTGAGTTTTTTTCTATAGAATGTGTATACATATTTGAATTTAGAGAGAAATAAATCCTCCACTTGATCACTATTCTAAATTGAATTTCTATTATATATCAATTATCTAACTCTTTAATTAATATTATTTCAATGATTTTTATATCATGTTATGTAACATCATAATATATTCATTCTCCTTAATTTACCTTCAATTAATTTACCTTTGATAATATTTCATATTCACGAAAATTCATAAATAGATTTCATTTAAATATTCTTATAATATTACCTATTGTATATCATGACAATGTTTCATTTATTTTATTTCTTCGTATATATGGTCAAAATTTTAAATTTTTTAACGTAGTTTATGTTTTGTATTTTTATTTCATATTGTGAAAATTATATTTTATGAAAAATTATTTTTTTATTTATATTTCATTATTGCATAAAATATATTGAACTGAATTATAAAATCCTCTAAAATTTCCTTTCTTCATTGATTTTTTTTGTTATACCAATACAATTTTATATTTTAGGAATTTGGTTTATCTTATGTCACCTTTGAGATCTTTCTTCATGTATTTACATAGATAGTGTTACCCATATAATTTTTAGGATGATTAAAATTTCATAGGAAATGGTTTTTTAAACAATAAAATATTTATAGGAAAATATTACTATGAATTTTGGTAATTTCGTGACATGTTTCATTTCAATATTTGTTAAAATATGTATGAATATAATATTAATTCACTGGTGGGACATTAAGTAAACATACTTATAATACATTAGTTTTGGATTGTATCCCATGATGTATTTATCTAAGGGATACATATAGTTAGCCCAGTTGAATATATAATTATCAAATTTATGGTTAAACTATAATTTTATTTTTATATAATGTTATTATATATAAGACATATTCATATATAATGTCTATATTTCCTTGATTATTAATTAGTAAATTATTATTTCCACACACTTGTGTCATGTATCAGGTTTAATTTATTATATGTACATGGTTTTTATTCACATTTTATTATATCTTATAACAGTATCATTCATGTATATATTATTCATATCCCGTATGTTTATCACCTAACACGGCTACTATATTACCCTTCAGGTTTATTATATATTACTTTATGATTTATATTTCAATTATATGACTATTATTTATTCATATATACTTAATTTATGATATAATTTACTTTTTATTTTTTAGCAAAATAAAATAAATGAAAATCTAAAAAGAAAATAAAAAATTAGAATCTTGTTATGGTATTTTATATTAATTTTTTTGGTACAATTATGTAAATGGATATAAATTATATCAATTTTTTTCCAAGTTATAATATTCTATATTTGTGTGTTTTTTTAAATTTTTGGGATTATGTTATAGAGAATTAGTGGAAAAATTTAAAATAAACTAGTTGATGATAACAAATTGAGTATGGATTAATTTTTTTTCACAATGATAATTTTAATATTTGTGTTTGGAAATGGGTGAAGATCCCAATAACGGGTATAAATATATTTTCCTTGAAAATGGGAAATGCATTTTTTTCGATTGGGGTTACTTTTATAAAAATATTCAAATTATAATCTATAAATAAGATTATTGGTTAATTGGTTTGTATATAATCAAGAAAATTGTTGATTATATTGATTCAGACTAATCTAAATATGTTTTTATGCGGTTAATTTAGTTTTATAATGAAATAATTTAATAATTTTTATTAACTCAATAAAAAATGGATCCGATTTGTTGAGAAACCAGTCAATTACCTTTTAGAAAAAATTATATTTTATACAATGAACAATATCACTTGGTTATTGATTTCCATCAGGATAATTTGTTGAATAAGATATTAAAGAAGTAAAGATTTATTAATGTAATCAAAGAATGGTTCACATATAATAATAAATTGATTATAATAGTTGAATAAATTTAAGAATATAAAGATATTATTTAAATTCATTTATACTATTTTGAAGTTGTTTTGAGTGATTCTTTATTGATTTGAAATCCTTCAACGTATGTCATGGAAGCAAATGATTATATATGTCCTGGAATTATGTATCCAAAATGTATAAGCAAGAAATATGAAGTGGATGCATAAATAGAAAATTGTTTGAGGGAACCTATAATAAAATTGTAAATATAGAAAATTTCATTGATGAAATAACAAAGGAATTAAAATTTATAAGACTCATTTCAAAATTTGTAGGAGTGACACTAGTGAAAAATCAAATATTTCCAAATTCTCTAGAAACTTTTTATCATGTCACATGAGAGTCCTTTCATCACATTAATCACTGAAATATAGTAAATTACTAATAAAAATAATACATTGTGAATGTAACTCTATTTATGGTCGAAGAGTCATCCAAAATATCATTAGGATGGGTTTCTTTTAAACACAATAGTTATTTATATCTTGAATAGAAGTCATAAAAGGAGAGGAAATATGTCAATGCATCTATCTATTATGATGTTATAAGATTAATTTAGCATTTTTAATAGTCCTTTAAAATCATAATAGTCATCTAATTTTTTCATAATGTTTAGCAGTAGAATGTAATAGTTATCTGAGACTTTTTAAAGAGTTTTTCTAAAAATTATTAAATAAATATCCTTTTGAATAAGTTATATTTTATAAATTTGTTGTAAATTTTATAGACTCTCAACATAAAATTTAATAATGATGGAATGATTCATAAGAATAAAAATGATTTCCATAATTAAAGAAATATAATCGTTTGAAATTTTAATAAGTTTTAGGTATTTCAAGAATATGGATTCAGAAACAAATCAGCTGATTTCAATATTGTTCTTTATTTATATAAATAGGAAAAATGGGATTATAGATAAATTAATGATTTTAGAAGAATATAATCACATTGATAAAAAGAATACAATATAATGATGTTGTTTTTGAGTGAAATTCATGATATTGATTATTCTAGAATTACGGAGATTATTATTCTAGATATAATAGAAGCCACACTACAAAAAATATATTTGTTTTTCAGAATATAGTTGTGAAGATTCATTTATTATAGGATTTATATGAAATTATATGATAATAAAAATCATGTTTTCATGCCCAATTATATGGATATTTATAAAATAGTTCGTCAATAGGAATTCTTATGGAAAAATGATTGTGTATCCAAGGATAATTATTTACTATTTATAATATAAAATTATTATTATCAAAATGATATAGTTGATAGATTGTTTAATGAGTAGTAGAACTATGAGATCATGGGGGAAAACCCACGTGATGTAGTTGAGAAAACAAGTTATAGATCACAAAACTAAAATTAATAGGATATTCTATATTTAATAATATTGAAAATATATTCTTGTGATCCCGAAAAAAAATGCTAGAAGAAGAAATTGAATGTTGTAGAGAATATATATAAAACCTGATGCTAATATATAAATGATAATTTTCTTCATCAATGATGAATATTAAACTGATGAGTAACTAAAAATATTTCAAGTTCACCAAATATATATGAATTGTTTAAGGAAAAATATGTTACATTGACCATATTTTGTGGTACTCATTCCCTAAAAAGTTAAAAATGGTGAGAATCTAATGGATCCCAACAAGAATTCACTTCAATGGATCAATTACTAGACCTCAAATGATTTAATGATTCTAATGAATGAATTATGTAGTCATATTCTATGAAATAAGCAAGGAAATGGATTATCATTGAGTCTGGATTTTATATACCTGTAAAAAATAACTTTAAGTTATCAAATAATATATTATTATGGAGGATATTATAGTTCTGGTTTGGTGAAATTTAAATAATATTTATGATTTTATTCACCAATTTTTAAGGTTGTTTAATAATTTGGGGTTCATGATTGAGGACTATTAGGAGCATGAATAATATTTTGATAAATATCGAGAGATATAAGAGTATTTTGGAAATTAAATTGGGATAAAAATGATACCTTCCCATACTAAATGTAATAGATAATTTATTCTATTATAAATTATATTCCCTACCATTACCTGAACAAATTTGGTTTTAATCACACCTATGAGGGGTGAACCTTTTATAAATAAAATTTAATATTATTTAGTGGTATTTCTACTTTACAAGTTCTTTTTTTGTGTTGACTAAAATATTAGATGATCTAAAATTATACTAATATATAATATTGTTTTGAATTTTTTTATGTTTTTAAAGGGTAAAAGTATTATTTTAAGAATTCAATGAAAATGAATTCATCCAGAATCACCCTCATTTCAGTTGAAGGAAACACTTTCTATACACATTACCTAGTGTATAATTAGATAGTTCTTCCTTTTTTAGATCTATTATTATCCCCCATTATTTTCATCAATAAAATATAATGGGAATATTTTATTTCATTTTGTAATTAAATTATATGAAAATTTCAACATCAATCTATGTTAATAAAAAAATTAGTTATCCACAAGAATATTGTAAAAAATTATGAAAATAGAGTCCAAAATGTTGATAAATGATTCAAAATTAAAAGTGAATCAATAAGTGTTTGAATGTTACCAATGTGGTTAGGTTTTATCTATTAAAATATTTGAAAAGTATGCTTCTCATTAATCAAGTTAAATATATTAAAAATATGAAGATAATGAACACACAGAATAAAATAGAGTTTCTCATTTTATGTTATTGATTATATTAAAATAGTCCTTATTTAATTGATCACATATACAATTTCTTACATCAAAGAAAAAACAAGATGAAAAAATAGCAACATTAATTAGATGATGATGCAATTGATGGTGGATTGAACAAAAATTTATAAAATGTGTAGTAGTCCAGCCAAACTATTTAATGATACAGAAAATTCTATATCACTTTTAAAGGATATATTTTCACTTATTGAAATATTATTTTAAAGGGATTTTTCAATGAATTTGTTTTGTTAATAATTTTTTTTAAAAGTTATCCACACATTGGAAAAACAATAAAAAAAGTCTTTGAATTCCAAAAATATTGAACCACAAATGAAATAAAAGTGAATAAACAATTATCAAATATCACTACAAGTGTTTTATTAGGTGAATACATATTAGATTTCAAATGAAAAAAGCGGATATAACAATAGGGTAGAATCACATGACAACCAAAATTACATTCATGAGATGACATTTTTAATTTTTTAGTTGAATATGATTAATATGGAAATAACCATAAAACAAATTAACAATTTATTAAAATAATGTTCTCTTTATAAGTGTTTATAATAATAGGTTTTCTACTAAAAGTATTTTCTTTAGTTGCACGAATAGATTAAAATCATCTTGTGATAAATATATAAAAATTAGTTGGAATATTTTAATTCAAAACGTAATTAATTCTATCTGTATAAATATAATGTAATGTACTAGTATATATTTAAAACTAAAATATATAAATATATGTGTAAGGAATATTTCTATAAAGGGAAGCACATTAACAAGAGTGTATTCCATTAATATTAAAAATTGAATCTATCATATGAACGCCTAAAAAATGATTTATTTTTCAAACAAATAGAAACCTTCTCAAACTAGGTAGACAACATATAAATGAAATAGAATATGTTTCATTAATAATTATAGGTTATAATAGTGTTTTGTCCTTAATAAACTCGATTGTTAGTGTAATATTTTAACTCTTGTATGTTATGGAAGGCCTAAACACAAGGGGAAAAGAGTATAAGTAATTTCGTTTTATTGGTGGAATAAAAATTCATAGACTAATATCAATAATCCCACTAAGAATAACTTTAAATTCCTAGATAATTTATATAATTACTTCCATGAAAGTGGTCACAATTATAATCAAACATGGTATGCATCAATTTATATTAGTTCTCATGAAAAAAAGAAAATAACACCGTAAATAAAAAATATTCAATGAATAAATTATAAAATATCTACCTTGGGTAATATGTATAATAATTGATTAAACAAACTATACATAAAAATAACATTATAATGGATGTTACATCAGTAAGGAAAATATTATTCTTTCATGGTGGAAAATGATAAATTATACAACATTTTAAAAATTATTTTGATATAATTTCTAATATAAAATTTTTTTAATATAAAAAAGAATAAATATTGAATTGAATAATGTTATTTTATTAATATTTAATATCTATGATGAAGAATTTGAGTTTCATGAAAGGTTGTTTGAAAATATTAAACAAAAATCTTTTAAAGATCTATGTGTAATGTTCTAATTGTAATTCCATATAACATAAAATTGTATAACATGGATTCAACAATAAAATAAATTATTTAATATAAAATATTAAGCTGTAGTGAGTTATTAATCTAAAATATAATAATTTGATGAAGGTGTCTGCATATATGAAGATGGTTGAAAAAGTTACCATGGAGTGGTTAATTGTATAACAAAAATTGTATTATTTTTCAATGAAGTTACAGTAACAAAAAAATAATTAATGATATATATTTACCAAATATAAAATTCACATTCCATCTAAAAAGAAATGTTATTAGAAAAATGAATCCATTTTTCTAAAAGAATCTCAAATTTGGAAAATTGGGGCTGAAACTAACACGAATTCCTCTCACTATTTTTAGGGGAAAAAGTGTCAATAGGTTGAGTTATTAATATCAAAAAAATTTATATCATTATAAAGGGTATGATGAATAAATATATTCCCATATTTTCATTCATGTATATCAGAATTTTTGGAATTGAAGGTGATATTTCAAATGGGAGATATAAATGAATTTTGTGATGTTTATAGAATAATAAGAGAAATTTGATTAAAAAAATTCATCCAAGTTCATGTATCATCCATAATGAAAAAAAATTATAAAAATATTATTCTAGGAGTTAATTATTGAAGGAAAAAGTACATGATTATGTCTATAAATGTGTATCCCATAATGGGTATCTTTGAATAAAAATAAAACATTATTTTATTTTTCAAGGATGAAATATGGGATTATGGGAAAAAAGTTTAGCATAAAAGTTTTATGTATGATGTTCTTGTTTCCCATCATGCTTTTTATTATTTCAGATATAGATATTATGGAAGAGTGGATGTAAAAAAAATTATTTGAAATGGGGGAAATACATTCATTAAATTGAAATAGTTTGAATTGTATATAGAAGATGTGTATGGGTTATAAGAATTATTTTATGTCTATTTAGAAATCCTATAAAATGTGTGTTAGTGTTAGTGTAAAATATTGGATATATTATACATATTTCTCTTATTAATATTAGTCAATACTATTCTCTACACAAATTATTTCTCATTTATATTTTGGACTAATTAATTTATTTCTACATATTAATTAAAAAAATTATATATTCTATCTAATATGAAAATGGCATTTGTTTTCTCTCAAGACTTTTTTTATGAAGAAAGTAAAAGAAAAAATCAAGGGGGAAAAAGGGAAGAAGTTTTTTAATTCAAATTATGAAAATGAAATGAGCACAATTTCTCACTATATTACACAATTGTATTTAATATTAATAAGTATGATAATATTTCAACTAATAATAAATATTTCAATTTTCTTCTATAAAGTAGTTTAATATTTTTGACAAATAATCCAATATAAGATATTGAAAATAACTATTGGTTTTAGTTTTATTTTTTATTTATAATAATTTTATTATGTGTGTCGTGTAATAAAATAGAAATCCCATAAATAAGATTAATATGGTTTCCTTAAGAATGGGTAATCGGTTACTATTTTGTAATGTAACTTGTGTAAGAGTATTAGAGTAGAAGATTAAAATTTTATTTTTTTATTGTTTTTTTGTGGAATCATGAAATGGTATGATTAAATGGTTACAACAAAATTTATAATTTTTTAGGATGGTTTTTGGAGTAGTATAATTAAATTTCTTGAAATATATTATTAAATAATGAATATATGTTCCCTGATATGTTATGAAACCATTCAATGATTGATTAGCATGAAGGATATTGAATATAATGAAAAATATCAACTATAAATGAGTTTTATAAGAATGACTAAACATTGTAAATGAAAAGGTATTTAAGTTTAATTGAACAAATCAACAATGGGATTATCTGATGTAATATATTTTAGATTATTTTTAATGATATCTGAAAGTACTCAGATAATTTTCAACACTAGTTATATTATTTTTAATTTTTTTGAATGGATTATGAGTTGAGTAAATGAAATTATATACATATTCTAATTATTACAAGATATCTATATTATTAGGTAAAGTATAAATATGGTAAAATAATGAATGATAATTTGGAAAAGGGAATGGAAATGTCCCTAGGCCCCTATAAAATAATAAGGTCCATCCATAAAATGTGAAAAAAGATATGGAAAATTTATAAAAGTTTCTTAAAATCATTTAAAAATACATAAACGAATCTCTACTAAAGAACAATGGAATTGGAAAAGTCTACTATAACATATAATTTGTTTCATAAGAGTTATTTCAATATTGTTAATCCAAAATATACCTATGTACTATATACAAATTAAGTGAACAAATGTAAATATGTTAAAGGTATATTATCAATAATAATTAATCACTAAACTTATTTAATGGAAAAAAATTCTAGTAATTTATCTCTAGAAAAATATTCATCACAGGGTTGACAATCTAGAAAGACATGAAGTCACACTGAATTCATACGATCCATCTCGATTTTTCTAGGACATATGAATGCATAACATTTATCTTGTGATTTTATATGGTTTATCTATATAATGTAATAGTTAGTGAGTATTTTTGTTACATTCATGGTAAAATCATAATATTTATTTACATTAATGAGATAAATTTATTATCTTAAAAAACCCATGAAGGAATGGAATATAAATACACAAATAAATTCTGAAAATAATATTACTAAATAGTAACAATAAGTTATATAGTTATGGAAATATGAGAATTTATGATGTTGAAAATATTGAATTTTTTAAATGAGATTGATTATAAAAAAAGAGTATGTTGATGGTTATTTTATTCATTGATCTAATATCCCTAAACTTTATTTTCATTGAAAATTAATTTTTCAAAGATGATCAACACATTGAGAATAATAAGATCTTACTGTGATTAATTATATGAATGGATTTGATGATGAAACATGTTGTTTAATGTTAGATGTTCTCACAACATGAATAATATAATAAAATACTCAACCGAAGGATAATTATAAGTTATTATAATGGTGAGAAGATCAATTTTTTATGAGAATATTTGAAAATTATTTTCAAAGAGTAAGCTCAAATGTCTATAAAAATTAAACGGAGATGTAATCAACATGGAATAAGTGGGATTTATTGGATATTAAATATGCATTTTCATGAAAATTCAATGTACTTTCTATGTGATGATAAAGGAATTGATGGAATACTAGTGGTGACAAACTGTTTAATTATAATGAATATTCTAAAATGGTGGCATCAAACCCACATTATGGGTTTGAGAAAATGATATGGTGGTCACACCACTGAGATTGAACGATTGAATATGTTTAAGAATATTGATAACCAATTCCATTGATCATAACTAAAAATTGAGAGAAAAATAACTTGAATGGTTTGTAGAAAATAAAGTTCACATGGGATTTTTATAGAGGAGATAAAATTCTCTATAAAGAAGAAGAATTTTAAATTGATAAGTAACTAATAGTAGATTGGTTTTATTGAAGTTGGTAAAAAAAGAAGAATAATAAGGAAAAACTTGTACATATGTTATATTTCATGATAGTAAATTTTATTGATTTTGGAAAGAGTTGGTAGTTAATGATAGATGATTTATATTAGTTCTATATATTGTTTATTATCCATAAAATACAATTCATGTTCTATTGACAAAGGAATCTTATAATATTATATGAATGATTTTATAACTTGTATATTCATAAATTCCTATTCTTATGTAATTATAGAGATCATTTCTAATTATAAAAGATTCTATTTATGAATAGGATATTATGGTTCTGATGTTTTGACATCTGAATTTGATTGAGTATCATCTTCATTAGTTTTAAATGTTTTTTCATAATACTAGTTGGGAGTCTGAGGGCTTGTGTGAAGCAATATAATATTGTAATAACTTTTCGATAATAAAATAAAATATTTCTTTTTTTATGACACCTTCCTAGACATATTTAACTTAATAATTGATTCTCATTGGAAATATGGGTTTCAAATGATCTTGGACATAGAAGACAAATATTATCCTATGTTGGGGTTTGATTGTGTTAAAATTCCATGTGTTATTAACTAGTGGGTTGTCTTCATTACATTCAGAAATTTCTTGTTTGTGTTTAAAAGTACACATTATATGGATCTTGGAGGAAATATAATCAATGTGATTAATTTTTTGAGAAAATAATATATTTTTATGCAACTAAATGTTTCTTGAGTCTGTAACCATATTCATTTTTAATCTCTAGAATTATATAATCACCCAAAATATCATTTATCCTAGGATTGAGGGATAAAAATACCTCTATAAACAACATTTTTAAATTTTTTCCATAAAGGATTTTCAATATAGAGGTCCCATATCATGTAACTCACACTTCAATGATTCATGTAAGTTTAAGCTCCCCCATGAATTATATATGGCAAGAATTTATGATAATTACCTCTCACAATATCTTAAACTTGCTGAATAAATCGTTATATGTTCTCACCCAAATAGTTTTCATAATGTAGATTCATATACATAATATCTACAATTTTACACATCTCGGGGATTCACATAATAACAAACTCAATGAAAATAAATAACACATGCATCCATGATAACCATCCATATAAGATAAAATTGTCTACAGAAATAAAATTTCATAAAACTGTGAAATCTCATTAAACCCATATTCTAATTACACCTTTCTTCCTTCCACTAAAAATAGTTGATTTGTCTTTCACATAATGGACAATCATCATCCCAATATATTATTTATTGTGTGAATTCTACATCTATAACTAAATTTACATACCTTTATGTACTATAACATTTCACAAATAATGGGTTGGGTAGTCTTCTTTCAATTAATTCTATTTATAGAATCACTCACTTATAAACCCTTTACACCAAGATGAGGTTGGGTGGTATCCATGCTAGTTTCTCTCAAGCACTGGTCTAATATCAAAACACATATATATGGACCCTTAGGGTCTTGTAAGTATAAGGGATCATTTGGAAGCATGACACATGATAACCTCTCCCTATGTTGAATTTATCCATTTCTTAACATAAGTTTCCTTACCCGGATATGTTAAATTCCATGGTACATTCTTTGCAAAAAATATTAAACTATGAAACTAAAACCATGACATTTTTTGGTTTTTGTTTTGTAGAATGATACAATTATTGAACATTTTATGTCTATCAATATAATAACACAATTCCATCAATCCCCTGGGAGAAATTATTTTCATTACATGTTAATCATTTATAATTAAACAAAAACCTCTCACCAATTTATCCAAAAGTATCCAATGAAAATAACCATATTGTCCCCTTAGGGATGAAAAATATTTTCGTACCATTAATTAATGAGAATATGTGGATCCATCCAAATTGGATTTCAATATGTTCCTAACATTATGTAATTAGTGTATGAGGATCCATCTCCATTGATTAATAATACGGATTTTCCATTATATGACATGAATATTGGAAACACCCTAATATTTAATAGTGCATTATCTCATTAAAGTAACTCAATATCTTGCAATACACGCAACACCGAGTTCGAGGGAACCACAATATACCAAACTAGCCGTTATAAAAGCGGCTGTGAATATTATTAACTTAATTTCGAATCACAAATACTCTAAATAATTTTAACATCCATATTATCTGTTTCTTATTCATATTATGAGAACAAATTCAATTTTTCAGATAAAATAATTATTTTACAAATAATGAAATATAAATGCCTTTTAATGGATAAAACTTTTTAAAACCAGTATTTTAAACTTTTATATATTCAATTTATTGAAATTAAATTCTTATTTAGAATTAGGACATAAAAATTAATCTGGATAAATTTTTGGTACTTTTATGATAACATTCATATTTTAACAAATAGTGAAAATTACCATGTTTTAATTGAAAATAAATTTTTTAATAGAAATAATTTATAGTGTTAAATTATGCATTTTAATGGATTCGAAGTATAATTAAATTATATTTTTATCATTTAATACAATTTAGGTCATTATAAGTAATTTCACATTTAAATTTGACATATACACATGTCAATCTTTTTATAGTTTTTATTTTATTAAAACCCTCTATTTGGTTCTCACAACATGATTGATGTTTTAATTAATAAATGCAACTTATATGATTTTAATAGGGTAAATTAGACATAATTTTTGAATTTGGAATATCAAAATTATCTTAGGGTGAATTTTTTTATTTTTATTAAAACATTCAATTTTTTTAATGAATAGTCAAAAACACTATGTTATTATTTAAAACTAACTTTTATTTAAAAAATTATTTATCTATTTTAAAATTATTTTAAGTAAAAATAGATATATAATAGCTATATAAGTTAAATGTAATTAATTGGATTCTTTTTATAATAAAAGTAGATGTATACAATTTTAATGAATTTTTAATGTTTTTTACCCACCTTCTAGAAGCATTTGAAAATTATCAAAAAACGTAATTTTACTGCTTCTGTGAGTTGAAGTTCGAAAATATGAGAGAAATGGTTGAAATCAGTAAGTTAAATGTGGTTCAACAATACGAAAATAGTTTTTGGTGAATAGTACGTTTGGACTTTTATTTACTACGGTTAAAAGTAAATAGGATTTCAATGGTAAAAATTATATTATAATTACCATAACACATCTACTTATTCTATTGGATAAGTGTAATTCGACCAAAAAAATCATAGGAATAAAATATGATCCTTTTTTGTCCACTTGGATTAGAGTACGACATTTAATTTAATTTTATTTAAATAAGAGTTAAAAGATTTAAATTCAATGTGTACAAACTAATCCATTTTTAGATAGGGTTTCGCAAAATTACAATTTGACTATAAATATTCATTAAAATTATAAAAATATTTACTACATAATGTTATTTTATTTATAATTTTGATACATTATATATTTTAATTTATTTATGACACAATGATGATGTGGTAATTACCTTATTAATGAAATATTAAATTAATTGATATTATAAATATCGTAAAAAATGTAAATTGACAATTCTGATGAATTAAATTAATATTAACCATTAATATTAAATTTTAGGGTTGATTAGGTATTTTTTTTTGAATTGATAATATTGTTTTGACTTTCAAAAACACAAAATACCAATAGTGTCAAAATTGACATAAATTACTTTTTAAAACAAATACTATATTATTGGTTGATATAATATTCAAAAAAATATAAAGATCAGCCAGATAAATTAAATAATATTATATATGTCATTAATTAACCACTTTTTTTATCTTGTTATTTTAGAGTATGTTTATTAACAATATTGTGTAAGAATACAAGAAGACACAGTAAAAGTTAAACTATTTAATAAAGAGTTAAATAAAAAAGATAAGGTTAAAATGGTAACATAAACTTGAATAAAACATATTGGTTGAGATGATTCCAACCCATAACCACCTAAGTATCTAAATAAATTCATTTGGAGCCATTATAAATAGATTATTATTGTATAATAAATTAATATTTCAATCATTTCCAAAAGTGACCCCACCCCTCTTATAAAAGGGAACTTACTATTCTCTCTAAATCACACCTCCAAAGCCATTTTTCATGGAAAATCCTTACCAAATATTCTCCCAAATTTCCTCAAATAAACCTAGAGTCATTACATTGATCATAAACCCAACCTATGGTGCCCTTTTGATCAACTCCAAAGGAAACATCAAAAGAAGAGGTAATAATTTCACCACCCTATTTCAAGTTCTTTTCATCTTCCGCTTCCTATTTATTTGTTGTTTATATAACAAAATAATAACTACAGTACCTTAAATATACTTTGATGTTATTATAAATATGCTACAACCATATTCATTACTCCATCCATCCTATAATTGACAAAGTCACCAAAAGTGTGTGCGTATGGCTTACAGTCTCCACGTCGTGGTGTTGTTTGTTATTCAAACATTTCATTAATAGAATGGGTATAATATTGAGTATAATAGATGTAAATAATAAATATAACATTTTAATGGTTCTAAATATGTTATATACCATCCAATTAATACAATATCACCATCAATATAATGATATTGTCACTCGTGTATACGTACGGATTACCGTCTCCAGAATGCCATGAGATTTATTCCCACGTTCACCATTTAAAGATGATTATAAAAATATATTTTATTAATAAGTATGTAATATATGAAATAATAACTCTAATAGATATATATATACATATATATATTCATTTAATTACATATATCTAATTCACTTTCATTCGTTCAATACGATATGAAAATGGAAACAACATTTTTGCATATGTACGACCTACAGTCTACATAAATGGTGCCCTTCATTATATACATATATATTTATATCTATTATAAATATTTAAATTTTAAATATATATGATATATAAATCAAGGATTATATTATGGAATTATTTAAATCATTATCTAAATGATACCGTCAAGAATAACAAGTTAAAACACCTATGATAAAGAAAGCGACTATTACCCAAAATGATAATTTTACATGGAATTCATTGTTAAAAGGTTAGTATAAAGTCCTAAATGAATCATGTATGATATAATTAATATGAATATATCTCTTGTATAATTTAATAGCATACGACTATCATTATATATGAGGTTAAACGTACCCTCAACCAAAAGAAAGTGCAAGGTAATAGTTAATTTCACAATCTCATTTTTATCCGAGGATGTTTTTACATAAGTATCTACCAAGACCTTTTTATCATCTACATCCATGTTTCATAAAAGTGTATTTCAAAACATTTCTTTAACTATTTTATAGACTATGGTTAAAAGTCATTTATTCCTTTATTTGACTTGTTATAAAATGGTTTGAAATGAATCTTTCCATCGTTTTACATTCTAGGTACATTATGACTTTTCGAAAAATTAATTTAAAAATGTTTTTTTAACTAATATGGAAGGTGTGGTTATTTTCTGTTGTTATATCACCTTTGAATCTTCTCTTAAAATCTTATAAGAATATTTTCAAAATAACTGTTTTCTTTTATAATTATGTGACTCTTATAAGATTTCAAAATAGAAAGAGGGATTTCTCTCAAACAGTTTTAATTTCAACTATATCAACATACTTTGATAAATTTTACACTTGTTTGAAGTTGATTTATTATGATACAAATAATCTATATTGTACTTAAGGTTTTTTGATATGTTTTACAGTTTATGTGTTATTTTTATACCATTCATGGTTTATGGTTAATGTATTAAAATTTTGTATGCTAGTTTCAATACATATGTTTATGTTATGTTTCAACTTTTTTATATGAGGAATTTATTAGACATAGTAAGTGACAGGTGAAGCCTGCAATTGCTCCTTAGGGAATCGGTTGGTCTCATGAGACAATTAGATGTGCAATTGGCCAAGGCCTTTCTTGATTTTGATATACGGTTTTGGCTGGGGCCTTAATCATTTTTAGACCTCTTAGCCAAGGCCTGAACAAAATGTTTCAGAATGTCCCGCATTATACATTCCATCATTATGAAAATATTGTTGATGGTTCATGTGGTTATTCAACTAGTAGAATAACCATGACTATGTTTTATTATGTCATAATTTAATAATCTCATATTCCTGGAATAAATTGTTAATGTTTGTTATTTGTAAAAGAATGTGTTTTAAATTATTCACCATGCCTAATGTTTATGTTATCTTCCACTGTACTACTTACCCTTACTAATCATTTGAGCTCACCACTTTCTTATGATTTATTATCCCGAGATTCCAAGAAGTTTATTATGACTGATAAGCAGGGTTAATCTATGGGATTAAGGAATTCTCAAAGCATCATTTATGTTGTGTTTTATTTTCTAACATTTAATGCAACATTCATGTATGTAATCTATTTTATAAGACAGCAAAACTGGTCAGTATTTCATGACTAGATTCATTTTAATCATGCCAATGTATTAAAATAATGCACCAACTCTAGGTAACTAGGGTCGAGGAGTTATAGTTGGACTCAGATAATGTTTAGAAATATCCTTGGAAACTAGATTTTTAAAAAACATTTATTAGTGAACATTACCTAAAGATAGACTATGATGATTTGAATAGAAAATATCCTATAATTTATCTTAATGTAGAGTTTTTTTTGAATTCTCATGAAATACATCCCAGTCTTGATATGATCAGGAAGATGTGGCTCTACCATTGATGTACCTAGGAGTGGAAATGTTGAAAATTGGTTTTGGGCTTGACCTGGGGCATCCTGGTACACGACAACAGGCCTTACTACACTTTTGGTTATAACACTCTGAGGTTATATGTTTAGGATAATTCACATTTTCATTACAAGCCATTATGATGTTATTAAAATTAAATACCTTTTCAAAGAAAAAATTCATGATTATAGAATATATGGACGATCTTTTCAATTTATGTTAGGTATTTTACAAGTTTGGAATTATGAATTGCGATTCATAATCTAACATAGTGTATTCCATTGTTTAGAAATCGCTCCTTGTAGAATAAATGAGAATTACAGTAATTTGTATTATCGAAAGATTAAGAAGGATCATATAATTAATGGTATTAAGCTAACATATAAAATTTAAATAGTCTCCCACATATTCTCATATTATGAAGAAATAGTATCATGTATTAATAAGACATGTAAAGAATTTTCTGAGTCCTATGGGATTGAAGGGAAAAAAGAGAACAAAATGATAGAAGGGATAAATAAGGATAAAGGGAATAGGGGAAAGAAGGATTTTACTATATGTGACAATTGTGGAAAGAATCACGTTGGTAAATGATTGATGGGGATGAGAGTTTGTCATAAGTGTCGAGAAAAAGGACACCAAGTACGTGATTTCAAGTGTAAGGAAATGGTTTCAAATTTACAATGCATCATTTGCCAGCAGTTGAGACTCTATGCGAATCAATGTCCAAATCATCAGAGTATACCCCGAATGATGCTATTAGATAATAATCAAGTTATGATACTACTAATGATGAAGAGGAATGATTATAGTTATTGTGTAGTTATTAAAATATTCTGTCATTTGAGTATAGTATTAATGATGTACATATTATAATATCTATAGAGTATATAAGGATTTTACTACAGTACTATTTCCTTAAGGACTTGAGATTGTGGGGAACCATGAAACGTTACTCAATAATAGCTAAAATATTTTAGAAAATTTTTATTTGTGAGAAAGATAAATCATAATATAGTTCTTGATGCTGGGGTAGTGATTTTGGAATAATATATGATTTTTTTGGATAAAATATATTAGATATTCTTGATTACCATGAAACTAAATAATGATTTTTATATTCCATCACTGTTGGAGTTTACAATATTTTTTGATAGGATTATAAGTAGTATTCTATAAGCAATAAGGAAGTATGAATGTAGTCAATAAGATTTTATGGTAATTCAGGGTGTTACCGTGTTTTAAAAGAATACATGATGAATGTATTCACATGTTATTACTTGGAAAAAAGTATCTTCATTGTGTTTACCTTATAAAATTTGGATTGTGTGTTTGGAAAGATATATTTTTGATAGGTCTAAAGGTTTGAATTTATTATGTTAATAATTGGATACTATTTTTTTAAGGTTAAAAAAAATTCTTAATAATATTTTTGGATTGTTATAAGAAGGACAACCCAGGGGTTGTGCGACAAATCGTCACATCTGGAAAGACCATAATACTTGAACCAACAACCAAATAGCACTAAGGGTGCATCACCTACCAATGGAATACATGATGTATTGGTTTGTATAATTTAGTTTTCTTAAATAGTCTGATAGAAAAATTATAAATTCATTTTTTGGAACCCTATACGATTAGGATTAATAAAATATTTTTTTAGTTCATTATCATATGGAGTGAAAGATGTGTTTGTGGTAGGAATTAGTTCAAGGATGAAACTCTATATGTTAACTATATATATATATATATATATTCCTCTTATTCTATGAATAAATTAATTCTTAAACTTCATGGAAGGGATCTTAAAACCAAAAATGTGTTATCCTAATACCATATGTTTTGATGAACCTTTGATTTTTTAAATCATCATAGATTGATGGCTTTGAGGCCCTCAATTTTACACTTGTTTGTGATTGATGAGATCAATCACTCCCAATAAATATTTATGTTTTTCCTCCAATTATGTGTCTCTAACATTCACAAATTTTTTCTTAATAAAAATCAAAATTTGGTGGTGAGTTTTTCATCCCCTTTCCTTCTTATTTAGAATAAATTTTATTAACCCAATTTACGATGTGGGATTTCCACAAAGGTATTTTTCTATTTTTATCATTTTATTTTCTAAGAACAATTTAAAATTGTGAGGACGCGATTTATTGAAGTAGGGGAGAATGTAACACCCCAATATTTCAATGTACTTTATCTCATTAACGCAATTCAATCGCTAGTACTACACGCAACCCTGAGTTTGAGCCCACCACAACTTACAAAACTAGCTGTTATAAAAGTGGATATGAATAGTATTAACTAAATTTTGAGTAATATATACTATATATAATTTAAATATCCATATTATTTTTTTCATAAATATAATATAAGAACAAATTCATTTTTTCAGATAAAATAAGTATTTTTCAAAAAAATTCAATTTTTACCGCCATTTAATGTAGAACCCTTTTGAAAATCAACATTTGACACTTTTATATATTTAATTTAATGAAAGTAAATTCTTATTTAGAAGAGTTACATAAGAATTTAGTTTTGATAAATATTTTGTACTTTTCTGATAATTTTTATATTTTTCCCAATAGTGATAAATACCATGTTTTAATTGAAAACTAATTTTTTAATCCATATAATTTATAGTGTTAAATTATGAATTTGAATGGTTTTGAAGTAATATTATATTATATTTTTATCATTTAATATAATGTAGTTCGTTATAAGTAATTTTACATATAAATTTGACATAAACACGTGTCAATCTTTTGATAGTTTTTTCTTTTTTAAAACCCTCTTTTTGGTTTTGACTACGAGAATTAATTTTATAGTAATAAATTAAACTTTTATGTTTTTGAATTTTTTAAAATATACTTCATTTTTGAATTTGGAATATCAAAATTATATTAGGGTGAATTTTTGGTATATTTATGAATACTTTCACTTTTTTGTTGAATAGTGAAAAATAATGCATTATTATTTATAACCAACATTTTTTAAATAATTATTTATTATATTTATAATTATTTTAAGTCAAAATAAATATATAATACCTATAAAAGTTCAATGTAATTCATTGGGGTCATTTTATTATAAAATTAGTCGTATAAAATTTTATTGAACTTTTTAGCTTTTTCTACCCACTTTCTAAGAGCATTTGAAAATTTCCAAAATACAAAATTTACCACTTATGTGAGTGGAATTTAAAAAATCCAAGAGACATTGTTTAAATAATTAAGAAAAATTTGGTTAAATAAGATAAAATAATTTTTGTGAATAGTAACTTTTGACTTTTATTTACCGTGGTTAAAAGTAAATAGGGTAATTAAGGGTAAATATTATATTATTATTACCCTAAAAAATGTCTTCATTCTACTAGATAAGTGTAATTCTACCAAAAATATCCTTATAAATAAAATATTGTACTCTTTGGTCCACTTGAATTCGATTTGGACATTTATTATTATTTTATTTAAAGAAGATTTAAAAGTGTAAAATTCAATGTTTAATAACTAAAACATTTATTATATAGGGATAAACACAATATAAATTCGACTATAAATATTCATTAGAAAGATAAAACGATTTCATACATAATGGTAGTTTATTTATAATTTTTATGAATTATATAATTTAATTTATTTATGATACAATGTTGATGCAATAATTACATTAATAATGAAATATCAAATTAATTGATTTTATAAATATCCAAATAAATGTAAATTGAGACCTATGATGAATTATAATAATTTTACAGGTTAATATGACATTTTAGGGTTGATTAAAAATATTTTTTGTATGTGATAAGGTTTTTTTTGACATTAACAAAAACAAAATACCAAATAGTGTCAAAATTGACATAAGTTAGTTTTTAAAACAAATACTATATTATTGGTTGATATAATATTCTTAAAAATATAAGGATCATAAAAAGGGATTAAATAATATTATATATGTAATTAATGAAACTCTTTAGGTTCTCTTGTATGTTTTGAGTATGTTTATTAACCATATAGTGTAAGAATATAGGAAGTCATGGTAAAAGTCAAACTGTTTAATTAAGACTTAAATCTAAAAGATAAGGTTAAAATGGTAACCTAAACTTGTCTAAAACCTATTGGTTGAATGGAATTTGACCCATAAACACCTAAGGATCAAAACTAATTCAATGGGATCCATTATTAACCGAATATGATTGTATAATAAATTAATATTTTAATATTTTCCTAAATTGACCATCACCCCTCTTATAAAAGGGCACTTACTCTTCTCTCACAATCAGACCTCCAAAGACATTTGGCACACTCAAACCATCCCAAATATCCTCCAAACATACCTCAAATAAACCTACATTCCTTAAATCGATCATAAATCCACCCTATGGATCCCTTTTGATCAACTCAAAAAGAAAAACCCGAAGAAGAGGTAATAATTTAACCACCCTCTTTCAAGTTATTTTCTTCTTCCACTTCCTCTTTCTTTGTTGTTTCCGTACCAAAATAATAACTCCAGTAACTTATACATACTATGATGTTATTATAAATATGGTACAACCATATTCATTATTCTATCTTTCCTATAAATGACAAAATCACCATATGTGCGTGTGTGCGGATTACCGTTTCCACGTCATGGTGTAGATTGTTATTCAAACACTTTCTTATTTGGATGGGTATAATAATGAGTATAACTGATGTAAATATTAAATATAACATGTTAATGATTCTGTATATATGATATACCATCCAATTACTACCATTTCTCCATCAATATAATGATATTGTCGCTCATGCGTACGTACAGATTACCGCCTCCACGCCGCGATGAGATTCATTTCCACGTTCACCATTCCATGAAGATTATAAAAATATATATTATTAATAATTGTTTAATATATGACATAATAATGATACTGGAGACATATATATATATATATATAAATTCATGTACTTACATATATCGTATTTACTTACTTTCGTTCAATATGATATGAAAACGTAAACAACATTTATGTGTATGTACAGCCTACCATCTCCATAAATGGTGCATTCCATTTCATATATCAACCTTTTAAAAATAATTATATTCTAAATATATATGATATATAAATCAAGGATTATATTTTTGATGTGTTTAAATCATGATCTAAATGATACGATCAAGAATAATAAGTTAGAACATGTACGATAAAGAATGCAATTATTACCCAAAATGTTAATTTAACATGTACATCATTGTTAAATGGGAAAAATATGGTAATAAATGAATCATATATGATATAATAAATTTTAATATGGTTCTGTTATAATTTAATAACATACTATGGTCATTATATAGGATGTTAAACATACCCTCGACCTATGAAAAATGCAAGGTAAGGGTGTATTTCACACTCTCTTTATTATCTGAGGTTGTTTTTATGTAAGTATCTACTAGGACCACTTTATCATCGACATCCATGTTTCATAAAAATTTATTTCAAATATCTTTTACTATAAGCATGACTGTATTTTAATTTCTTTTATACACTTGTTTGAATTTTTATAAAATGATTTGAAATGAATTTTTCTGTCATTTTCTAAACAAGGTACTTTATGACCTTTTAGAAAAATTAAGGTAAGATTTTTTTAACTTATACGGTGGGTATGGTTATTCTCTGCCATTATATCACCTTTGAATCTTACCTTACAAGCTTAAAATAACATTTTCAAAATAAATGTTATCTTTTGTAATTATATGACTCTTAATTGATTTCAAAATAGAATGTGACTTTTGTCTCAAATAGTTTTGATTTTATCTATGTCTACATCCTTTGATGTATTTTACACCTGTTTGAAGATGATTTATTATGATACAATTCTTCCATATTTTATTTATGGTTATGTGATATGTTTGACAATGTATGTGTTATTTTTATACCATTCATGGTTTATGGTTAATGTATTGACATTTTGTATGCTACTTTTAAAATGAATTTTTATGTTTTGTTTCATACTTTTCATAAGTGGAATGTATTAGACTTAGTATGTGACGGGTGGAGCCTGCTATAGTTCCTCGGTGCTTCAGTAGGTCCCATGAGACAATTAGACGTTGAATTGTCCTAGGCCTTTCCCAATTTTGACATATGGTTTAGGTCGAGGCCTTAATCAGTTTTAGACATCTTGGCTGAGGCCTTGAAAAAATGATTCAGAATGTCCCGCATTATATATTCCCTCATTATGAACATATTTTTGATAGTTGATGTGGATATTCAACTAGTATAATACCTGTGACTATGTTTTATTATGACATTTTTTACTCACCTCATATTACTTCCATAATGTGTTCATATTTATTATTTGTAAAGGCATGTGTTTTAAATTATTCAACATGACTAATGTTTATGCTATATTCCACTGTATTTTTTACCCTTACTATGCATTTGAGATCACCCATTTCTTATCTTTTATCTTCCCAGGACTCCAAGAAGTGTATTATGATTGATAAGAAGGGTTAATCTAGGTTATTAATGGCATTATTAAAGGATAATTTATGTAGTGTTTTATTTTATAATGTTTAATCTTACATTCAAGTATATAACCTAATTTCCAAGACAGCTAAACTGATTTGTCTTTCGGAACATATTTCCATGTAATTAATACAATATAATAAAATAATGCATCGACTCTTGTAAACTAGGGTTGGGGAGTTACGATAAGTGTATTCCTTCACAAAGTACCATGAAAGATATGTTTTATGTGAAGAAAATTTGAAAACCCCCTAGGTTCATTCTAATCCCATCCCAACATGTTAATATTAGGAAACCATATGTGATGAGTATGGTATATATTATTTTATGATCAAACGATGACTATCAGATGAAGATGGTATCTCTTACCTTGTACAAATGTAAAAGATCCTTATATTATCACCCTATATGATGATCAGTTATTGAATAATATAATTATCATAAGAAGACTATGTGGTGGGAATATGATCTCTACACCCTTTCATTAGCTGATGAGACTAATATTCCTTCACTGTGTGATGAGAAACTAGTGCCTTATGTGTTGATAATGAGAAACCTTATATAGAGAGCATATAGAGACTATGTAGTGAGCATAATATCTATTCATTATCCCTTCATCTAATTGAAAAAATATTCTACATACATTATTTATCAAGAAAAAGATGCCTCATTTGAAGACACTAAGATACCTCTGGTAGAGAACATGATATTCCATATGTGTAATGAACATGATTCTATACATGATGAGTGTATTATGCCCCATAATATGTGATTTATATTCCTTGTGTGATTATAACATAATTTATTGGTTTATGATAAAAATGTTATTTATTTGAAAAACATAAGATCAACACATGGCTTGTGTAGAGAAATATAGGTTTAGATTCCCCATAAGTGATGTGAGCTAATCAAATCAAACTGGAAGCGGTTACCATGTTATGGATTAATATGTTTTAATTAAACAATTTCAAAATGAGGATAACATCATCAAATAGATTCAATTTTCTATATTAAATTATTAATAGTGAACAAGGCTAGGTAGAAAACTCCATGGAGGAATCATGGAGGGAAGGGATGATATACTATTCTATGATTCTGATTGGGAAGCCACCAAAATCACCCCGGATAATGATACCCAATCCCCAATCATAAATATGGATTTCAATAAATAATTCATTACCCTACATGTTTACATAAAATGTGAATTCACTCAAGGTGGAAATAGTCTGAAAGTAGAAGAGTGGGTAAAACATGAATTTATTCTCCTTCAATAGAGAGAATATGAGTAAATTATAGTTCCATGGAATTAATAAGAAATATTATAGTTAAACCAATTTTAATTAATTGTTTATAAATGGTGGGTGGATGAGTACCATTTTTTTATGGTATTTATAAAAATTTAATTGTAAACTAGGCATAAATCCATATTCATTTAGTTATAGAGGGTGAATTATATTGGGTACTTTGGGAATCTCCATTATTGGAAATGTACTAATAAATAGAATCAAATACTATTAAATAACTATATAATCCAGATATTATCCATGATATCCCCAACCATCACTACTAGGATTAGGTTTAGGTGATGTTCCCACACAATAATTCAAGCCATTAATTCCTCTAATAAGACAACTACATCTTCCTTGTGGCATGGGAATTCTTCACCAATTTACCTATTAATGATTATATAGTGGATTTTGATAAGTTCAGTCATCCACTATTTTGAGTAATAATTTGTCATCCACACATCTTATATAGATTGAGAGGACCTTAAAGCAGTAATTCTACTTTGATGTAATAAATAGAAATTTCATTTAGGACCAACTCCACCCATTATCATAAAAATCAATTTTTTGGAGGTGTTAGTATCTTTCAAAGATTTCACCCTAATAGGGGGTGGATTATTTTACTATAGAAATTATGAATAACTACTTGATTAATACATGTTAAGTAGTTTTGAATACACTTTATTCTCTCCCATAAAATATCTCTTAAGGTAAAAATCATGAAGGATGACGAATGATTTTTACTTGGTTCACCAAAACTGAGAAAGTCTTAGTACGTTGATAATGGAACTATACTGATGAATAGAAAAAATACACCAAAATTGTTCAATTTTCGGATATAATACTGGGGTCAAATTATCCATTTAGAATCACTATACAAAATTTTAAGGACATTCTTGCCGCACACATTATTTAATGAAGAGGAACTCAGAAATCCCTGTTCTATATTAGTTCCCACCACCCCCAGTGAGAATTAAAATTTATTAAGTGTACAAATATGTAATAAACCATTAAATATTTTTAACATCATCCAATTATTTGAAAAACATTCATCGATGTAAAACACTAGGAAAGCCAATTTTTTTATAATATTCTTGTGTGCATACACAAAATCCATTTTATCGTTTTCATTTAATTTGTTTTCTATTGATATGGTTTCTTTAGGATATTAATCCTATCTTATAATATAACACTATATATTCTATTCTACAAATTTTTCTATGAGTATTTTTTTAAATTTCTACAGAGGATATGAAGTTTCAATTTTAAAATTCAATAGTGAAATATGTAAATAACTGCTAATCAATTTGGATAAAAACAAATCCTTTGAATTTTATTCAATAATATGAACACAATTGTATTCCAATTATATATATTGATTTGAAAAACAATATCCCAATATTTGTTGAAATGAAAACCCACAAAACAGCTTGTAGCCTCTATATATTTAAACATTGTGGCATAATATCTTTTAAAAGACCTCATTTTTAGATCCATATTTGGGAGACCAGTTAATGATGCATAAACCACCATGAAACAAAACATATTCTGAGTTACAAGATCCTTGAAAGCATATCATAAAAAGACCACTCACCAATTAAAATTTTTCTTGGAAAAATTGATACTAATGGTGCCCAGTGAAATGATAAAGTTCTGATCACCATGACCTATGATAAATACAAGTTTTGTCATATATTATACCTACATGGATCCCCCTCATCCATATAAATTTCCATGGTAGCCATATTATTTCAATTAGAAAAAATTTCCAGGTGAAAAATACATCGCAATGGCCAAGAGTACACATGATTACCATTATGGAATCTATAGTTTAATATAACCAATTCCTAATATGCCCAACTCATTTGAACCACTTATGGATATGGATTTTGGTTGTCTCCCACATACATTGATATCTCAACATATAAATGTCCACTAAATCATACATTAAACATTTTGAGGGCTTTTTGATTGATGATAGGTGGTCCCTCAAACTAAAAATGATTCAACATGATGTGGTAAATTATTATATCCTATTTCAAATTCATGTAGTTTTATTTTATTTTAAATTCATATAGAATAATAAAAAAATACCCCTATGGAATAACTATCCTAAAAAACCCAAATAATTTATAAAATATTTCAATTTAAAAAACAGATTATCTATAGCTTGGGATATATGAAACCCACTGTGTAATCATTAATAGAGTATACCATTATAAATACATCGTTAAATATTAAACTATGAATAATATTAACTAATTTATTTGAAAATTTCTATAAAACCAATTCATTTATTATCAATTGATTTAAAATTTAACACCCCAAGGTTTTTGAAATAAATATCTAATTCAATTTTATAATTTAGCCATTAAACACAACTTTTCCTCTACTATGTTTTTGAATTTCAAAAAATGGTCATATAGATTTGTGATCGGTAGGTTATTTGGGGTCTGATATATCAAAAATGATTTTTGGTGAATAGTAACATACCATTAAGAATAGTTATATTGATATTTATATGATCCTTTTAAATAGTAAATAATGATATTATTTTATTTTCTTAATTTAATCAGATAACGAGATCTTAATTAATTTTTCAATGTGATATAAAACAAATAAAACAATTAAAATTGTTATTTTTCGGAATGACTACGATTTTATTTTAAAATTAATTTAATATCATTTATAAAATTATTTCTCAAAATTTGACTTCATTATTGAATTCTACACATCTAGAACTGGTAGTGGTGAATTTTTGGGATTTTTCATAATTTTTTGAAATTTTGATGAATAGTGAAACACGGTAAAATGTCGTATATAAAAATTATCAATTAAATGCACTATTTATGACAATATAAGTGATTTAAGTCCACTTGTTTTGACCTCATATGCACTTCTTACTATTAGGGGACACCTAAAAAACACTATTGGTTTTTTGATGGAAATAATAAAATAATGAATTAAATATTCAAAAGTCACTCCTCTTCTCCACTATAAACCCCCCCACCACTCCCATTTCTCTTCACTCCTCTAAGCCTTGAAGCTCCAAATTTTTCGGCGCAAATAACCTTCCATAGTCACTCCCAATGACCAGGAAGCTCTTGGTCTTTCAATAATACCAAAATCCCTTCCCTTAATAAGGTTCTCAAGGATGTTATTTCAAGAGGTAAAGTACCTTTCTTTTTCTTTTTGTTTCATTTGAATTTTTCTTCTTTTGTTATCCTCTCCTCACCTCCTCAGTACAAATGATCATTATAACACCAGTATCATATATATATATAATTTATATTATGTTAAAGGATGAACCAACATCAATATTCTTATTTATTCCCTATAATTTTTTTAAATGAAATCAACATCTATGTGGTTCCGATTTATAACCTTATTGGACGAAGTTGTTTCGTTCTTCAATATCTTAATCATTACAGGTCATGAAACCATATATATGGTTTAAACAAACTATAATATATGTTCTATATCCTAATTTATATTATGGAACCAGTATATGTACTTATAATTAATTTATATGTCAAATCTAGTTTATAATAATCCAAATACCACAGAATAATCAATGTGGTTGTCATCTAAATATTCATCCTCATAACATGTAAAAAATGATAAAAATGGCCATTATCAATTTTTTATGTTCATAAATAATATTTAACATCAATTATGGAGTTTTACAACTATTCCACGGGATCTCCATTACTTAAAAACAAGTGAATCGATTATGAAAATAAAGAAAACAAACACTCCGGAATGATGAAATTCGATATTATAACATATCAGTAAGGAAATAAATTAACTAAATATAAATATAATAAAATAAATACATGTATAATAGGTTTTAATTTTTTTTATTAATGACTATAATTTCACATTCCATGACTTTAATTTCAAGAGGGTAACACATTCAGATTTAAGGTAAGGGTTTTCAACCCAAACTTCCATTTTCATTCGGGTTACATTAATTAACTGATTTGCTCAATGAAATTATTTTATTATTATTATGTACTCCTAATAATTTTTGTGTGATTATTCTATATATGTACACCAACCAGAATCTTTCCCTATATTATGGATATTTACATGTTTTAAATGAAATATTCTTAAATGTTTCTAAAATACAAGCTGATTCAAGGGAATTTCTCAAATTCACATCTATTTTCAAGGGAAATCTATGAAATATTTTTGTAAACCATGTTCCATCTATAAATACACATTTTATCATGAAATAATATCTTACTTCACATATTTTTTTATACAATGATTTTTTCCTAAAGAACTATTCTTTTCAAATAAAAGAGTATTTATCTCAAGAATTGCATAATGAATTTACAAGAGTATTTTTGCATGATTCAACACTCTGGTTGATTACTATGAATTATTGGGTTAAATCATTTAGGATTTCATATACAATATTTTATTTAATGTTTTATGACTAATTTTATTGTGGGTGATCTACCTTAAAACCATTCACCATATTTGTCCAAATTTTTTCTGTTTTATGTTTGTTGATTAGGGAATGTTAGTTACATTTCATATGAAAGATTCAATATAATTGTATTAGTTGATTATGTTTATCCCCACACATGTGAGGAATGCATTAGACTTATTATGTGACGGGCGTGACAAGATATATCTCCTCAATGAATAGGTAGGTCTAATTAAATAATTAGACGTGTAATTGGCTGAGGGCTTTCCCAATGTGATATATATATTTTGGAAAAGGCCTTAATCACATTTAGAAGTATTGGACGAGGCCATGGATAAATGTTTTAGAATGTTTGGCATATTCACTTCATTCATTATGATGCTAGTAATTGAAAGTTCATGTGGTTATTTCACATGTAGAATTCTCATGATTATGTTTTATTATGGCATTATTTACTTTAATCATATTCCTACCATAATGTGTTCCAGTTTATTATTTTTAAAGGAATGTGTTTTCCATTATTCACCATGACTTATGTTTAAGCTATCTTCTGCAGTATTTCTCACTCTTACTGAGAATTTGAGCTCATCCCTTTCTTATGTTTCATTTTCCCATGATATGAATATGTAAATTATTAATTACTTGCAATCATAATCTAGGAGGAATGTATGTTTATAATGGAATAAATTAGTGTTGTGTTTACCTTCATGTTGTAATGTTGAACAAATTTATTTATTTTTATTACAATACTACTAAACTACTTGGTCCTTCTGGATGCTTGTTCCTTGTTTATTTTCTAATGTAATAAAATAAGGTACCCACTCCAGGAATCTAGGGTTGGGTCCTCATAGTTGGTATCAATGAAATTTTAGTAGAAAACATGGAAAAAACATTTAGAAAATGTATATTATGGAAGAGTACCTAACATAGTCTTTATGGATAAACATACAACAAAATATTGGTATTTTGGTAAGAAAAAGATTATGTGGATCATTCAAGCAATACATCCATGTCTGGATACAACCAGGTAGAGGTGGCTCTGACACAAATATACATAGGAGTATAAGATCCAACAAGGTGTTTCGTGCTTTACCAAGGGTATCCAGCTACATTTAAATGGTTCTTGCCTCACTCTTGGTTACGAATCCCCTGGTGGATATTATTATGATAATTGTCCTTTTTTACATCCCATTATAAAGGATTTAATTGTAAATATTTCCTCAAAGGAACCATTTTTCAGATTATGGGATTAGTCATGCATAAGATCTCAATTTGTGATATTTATTTTGTTATGTTATGATTATAAATTATGATGCATAACCTAATCTAGTGTATTTCATCATCTATAAATGTCTCCTAGTGGAAGAAATGAAAACTGCAAGAACACACCTTTCCCCTGTAGGGATTACCCTTCCAACAATAATAATGAAATTGGCTCTGGTGATGTGATGGGTTCTAATTAACTTATAACTATACTAAGAAATCTTAGTTAGGTTATTAATAATAACCTTACCGGTATAGAGCATCCATATCCACCATGTGGAGATGCTATGTTAGATCCCTTTATGCGACAACAACCACCATTATTCAATGGGACTACAAACCCATTTCTAGTTGACCAGTGGATAAGTTCCCTAGAGAATATATTTCTCGCTTTGGGATCTAACGAAAGAGAGAAGGTGGTCATGGATTTTTATCGTCTATCGAGATATTAAGATCAGTGGTGGTCGTTAATCCAAAACACAAAGGAGGAGGAAGAAATTTAGGAGATTCAATGGAGCAACTGTATGGAAATATTCCCAGAGAAATACTTTCCTCGTGAACAGAGAGTATATATGGAGAGGAAATTCTTTAATTTGAGGCAGAAGGAAGATGAAAATGTTGCAATGTATGAAGATTACTTCACAAGGTTATAAATATATGTTCTGGACTATATACGAAATCCAAGGAGAAAAATTTAACGATTCTTTGATGGACTAAATCAATTCCTCCAGTGGGCACTAGTCTCCAAATTTTTTTCATCATATGGGGATATAGTTTCATGTGCTATCAAGACAGAAATGGAATTCTCTATGTGTTATTACTTTAAGAGAATATAAGAAAATAATAGGTATGCTGAAAACTTATGGAAAGGAAATAAGGAAATAGTGAATAAGGGAATAGTTGAATTTCGACCCTATGATAATTTTGGAAAGAAACACATTGGAGCATGCTCAATGGGAAAAAGAGTGTGATAGAAATGTGGTCAGAAAGGCCATCTTGTTGTTGATTGAAAGGGGAATAAAGAATCCATTAATGTTCAATTCAATAATTGTTGGGAAATGGGACACTATGCTAATGATTTTCCAAAGCATCAAGGAAATACGAAACATAAAATTACAACGGAGAAGGGACAAGATTATGTGATCACAATAGTTGAGGTTTATGTTCCAAATGATGTGGTAGCACGTACTTTGATCATGTCATAAAACATTAGCAATTCTTTATTTGATTCTAGAGCATTTCATTCATTTATATCTTTATATCATTCCATGAAAATCAGATATTTCTAATTTTATTTAATAAAGTAGTTACAAGTGAAAACTACTAGTGGATGTATCATTGCAACAATGACGTGTCGATTAGTCCTCCTCATGGCACATAAACGTGCTTCAGTTTCTAACCATATCACCATACCAATGGTTTAATATGATATTATTCTAGGTTTGAACTGGCTATCAAATTATGAGGTGAAGGCCTACTACAAGAAGAAGGAAGATAGAATTTTCAAGAGTGGTGTAGAATCCCTTATTTTTTGAGTAGAAACTTTTCCATTTTATTCTCATTTACATCCAACCCCTGTAGCTCTATTGAATACAATTTTTGGGGAGTAAGGGAATGGAATAAACTTGGGTGTGGAGATGAATGTACAAATAGTATATGTACTTATTATCTAAGAATATGTTGACATATTTCCAGAGGATTTACCTGGACATCCTCTAGAGTAGTAAATTGTGTTTTCCATTGACATAATTCATGGTTCAAGGTCAATATCAAAGAACCCTTATTGAATGAACACTGTGGATTTAGTGGAACTAAAGAAACAACTAGAGGAATTGAGAGATAAAGGATTTATTCTCCCTATATTTTCTTCACGGGGAGACCCTGTTCATTTTATAAAAAAGAAAGATGGGTCTATGAGGTTATGCATTGACTATAGGGAGATCAATGTTATTACAATAAAAAATGATTATCTTTCTACCATGAATTGATGATTTATTTGATAAACTTCAAGGAGCACAATATTTTTCATATATTGATCTTCAATCTAGATATCAACAATTTCATGTAAGGAAGAATACTTTTTAAAAACAGTATTTTAAACCAAGTACGGGCAATATGAGTTTACAGTAATGCCTTTTGGACTAAATAATGCACCATCAATTTTCATGGATCTAATGAACAATATTTTCAAGGAATATCATTATGAAATTGTAGTGGTGTTTATTAATGATATCATCGTATACTCTAAAATCCATGGAGACCATGAAAATCACATGCGCACTATTCAGAAGACACTTAGAAGAAATATATTATATGCGAAGTTTAGGAAGTGAGGTTTTTGTCTCCAATCAGTTTATTTTCTGGGCCACATTGTCCCTATGGACGAAATATCTGTAGATCCTGTGAATAAAAAGGCTATGCAAGAATGGCCTACTCAAACAAACCTAACTGAGGTGTGTAGTTTTATTGGTTTATCGGGTTATTATTGGTGTTTCATTAAGAATGTCGCCCGTTTATCAAACAAAATGACCAAGAACACATTAAATGGTGTTAAGTTCGTGTGGAAAAATGAATGTGAAGAATGATTTAAAGAATTGATGATCAGGTTAATGAATGATCCGATCCTAACCCTACTATCAAGTAATGATTGTTTTATTATGTATAGTGATGCATCAAAGAAAGGAAATGGTCGTGTTCATATGTAGAATTAATTAGTGATTTCATATGCATCTAGGAAGCTTAAAATTAATGGAAAAAACTATACAACTCGTTATCTTGAGTTACCAGATATAATCATTACTCTATTGATTTGGAGACATTACATCTATGGTGAAAAATATGGATATATACCAATCATAAGAGTTTGAAATATAAATTATTACCGAAAGAACTGAACATGGGACAAAGGAGATGGATTGATCTACTCAAAGACTAAGATTTCACAATACACTATAACCAAGGGAAGGAAAATATGGTGGTAGACTCGTTGAGTAGAAAGGAACATATAATTCTGAACAAGATGAGAGTTAAAAGCGTTCCTCTGTTCATGGATATCGTAAAGATATATATGGGAATTATCAAGGAAGGAAACACATCACTACTTTTTCAAATAGTTTCCAAACGTTCTTTACTAGAAATGATAAAATGATCTCAGGCTAATGATGAAGTTTTTCAAAAGAAAATTAAAGCTATAAATGATGGAAAGTTGATTGAATTTATATTTGAAGGTGGAATATTGAAATTCTGAAAGAGGCTTTGTGTTCAAACTATTCTTGATCTAAAGAGAGAACAATTGGATGATGCTCATAGCTCTAATTTCTATATAAACCATGGTATGAAAAAAATTATTGATATATAAAGGATCATTTTTGGTTGGAAAACATGATGTGGGATACTGTTAATTTTGTGTCGAGATGTCTGGTGTGTCAACAGGTGAAAAATGAAAGAAAAAGTCTTGGAAGTGTCATGCAACCCCTTATTATTCATATGTGGAAATGGGATGATATTATAATTTACTTTTCCATTATGCTTCCAAAGACTCCAAGAAATAATAGTTCGATATGGGTCATTGTGGATAGTCTTAAAAAATCAGCTCATTATCCTAGTATAAGAGAAGATTTACAACCTGAACGATTAGAAGGACTATATATTAATGAAGTTGTAGGACTTCAAGGTGTAACATTACCAATTTTTTATGATGGTGATCCCCATTTTAAATCACAATCCGGAAAAATTCTTCAGAAGGCCCTAGATATTGATCTTCAATTGAGCACTGCCTACCACCCACAAACTGATAGACAAACAAAATGGACTATTAAAACATTGGAATACATGTTGATGTCTTGGTTACAAGACTTTCAAGGTTTGTGCGATCAATATTTACCACTCGTATAAGTTTCCAATAACAATAACTTCCATTCATGTATTTAGAGGGCACTATATGAAGCGTTATATAGAAAGAGATGTCGTACACAAACTTGCGGGTATGATTTTTGTGGGATAAATATTGTAGGCTTAGAACTTGTTGAGTAAACATCATAAAAGGTAAATATTTTCCAAACACATATCAAAAAATCACAAATTAGGAAAAATAAGTAAGGTGATAACGAAAGAAATGATTTGGAATTTCAAGTAGGAGATCATGTTTTCATAAAGGTATCTCCATGGAAGGGTATTATAATATTCAGTAAGAAGGGAATGTTATGTCCTTGGAACATTGGACCACTTGAAATTTTGGACCGAATTGGAGCTGTAGCTTACTGATTGGCTATGGCACCAAGTCTCCCCAAATTTCACAATGTTTTCCATGTGTCATTGTTAAAAAAATACATTCCATAACCAACACCAATAATAACCTATGAAGAAATAGAACTTGAGCCCAATCTATCCTACTATGAAGATCCTATCAAGATTCTTGATACTAGAGAACTATTATTAAGAAATTAGATGACTCGTCTCATAAAGGTTCTTTGGAGCAACTATAAAATGGAGGAAGCAACATTGGAGCCTAAGGAGCTTATGTTGAAGACATACCCAAATATTTTTAGGTATCACTTTTTGAATTTCAAGGACAAAATTTTTTTATAGAGCGGAGAATGTAACACCCCAATGTTTTGGAATCAAATATTTATTTTTATTTTATATTATATCCATTAAACACAAATTTTACTCTACTATGTTTGGAATTTCAAAAAATTGTCTTCTAGAGTAGTGATCAGTAAGTCATTTGCAATCTGATAGAACAAACTTGATTTTTTTGTGAATAGAAACATACACTTATGAATAGTAATATGACCCTTATGAATATTAAATAATGATATTTTCTTATTTTCTTATGTTAAAAAGATAATGAGTTCTTAATTAATTTTTCAATGTGATATAAAACTAATTATAACTTTAAAGTTGTTATTTTTTGGATTAACTATGATTTTATTTAAAAAATAATAAAAAAATATTTAAAAAAATATTTTTGAAAAATGCGGTTCATTTTTTGAATTCTACACGTCAAAAAATTGTTGGGGTGAATTTCTGAGATTTTTGTCAAATTCTTGAATTTCTGATGAATAGTGCAATACGGAAAAATAATATATACACAAATTATCAATTGAATACACTATTTATGTCATAATATATGATGTAAGGCCACATGTTACAGACTCAAATGCACTTATTACTATTAGGAGTCACGTGAAACTACACTATTGGTTCTCTTGGGGGAAATAATAAAATAATGGATTAAATATTAAAAATTCACTCCTCTCCTCCACTATACAACCCCCCACCTCTCCCTCTCCTTTTAATTCCTCAGATCCTTGAAGATCCTCAATATTCTACACAAATATCCTTTCCTAGTCACTCAACATGACCAAGAATCTCTTGGTCTTTCCAAAAGTCCAAAATCTATTCCTTTAAGGAGGTTCTGAAGGAAGTTATTTAAAGTGGTAAAATACTATCCTTTTTCTTTTAGTTTCATTTTAATTTATCTTCTTTTTCTATCCTATCCTCACCTTATCTATCCAAATGAATATGATAACTAAAATATTATATATATACTGGATGTATATAATGTGAATGGAAGAACTATCATCAATATTCATACTCTCTCCCTTTTATTTTTATAAACGAAATCAACGTTCACAAGGATTCAATTTACAATCTTCGTGGATGACGATATTTTGTTCTTCAATCTCTTTTTAATTACTAGTCATGAAACAATATTTATGGTTGATACAGAGTATAATATATTTATTATAACCTAATTAATATTAATGAACCATTATATGTACATATAATTAATTTATATGAGAAAACTAGATCATAAAAATCTAAATACCGCCAAATATTTGAAGTGGTTGTCATCTAATGATTCATCCTCATTATATTTTAAAAAATGATATAAACGACAATTATCAAATCAGGATGTTCATATATAATATTTAATTCTAATTATAGAGATTTACAACCATTCCACATGAAATCCATTACTTAAAAACAAGTGAACCAATTATGAAAATCACGAAAACAAACACTCTAGAAAGACATAATTCGATATTATATCTTATCAATAAGGACATAAATAAACAAAAAATAATCATGATAAACTAAATATATGTCTAATATGTTCTTAATTAAGTTATTAATGAGTTTAATTTCATATTCAATGACCTTAATTTCAATAGGGGATCACATTCACATTTAAGGTCAGGGTCTTCCACACGAAATTCCATATTCATTTGGGTTACTTTCGCTATCTAATTACCTCAGTGAAATTATTTTTTATTATTATATACTCCTAATAAATTCTTTGTGATTATTCTATATATTTACACAACCTGAATCCTTCCTTATTTTATGTATATTTACATTTTTTTTAAAAAATATTCCAAACTGCTTCCAAAATACAAGCCGATTCAAGGGATTTTCTAAGACTCATATCTATTTTTAGGGGAACTATATAATATTTATTTGGAAACCATTATCCATATAAATACAAGAATTTTATCATTAAATTCTTTCTTACATCACATTTGGTTTTATTCAAATATTTTTCCAAAATAACTCTTCTTTTCAAATAAAAGAGTATATATCCCAAGAATTTCTTAATGAATTTATAAGAGTATTTTCGTCTGATTCCAAACTCTTGTTGAGTTCTATGTGTGGTTGGTTTTATTCATTTATGATTTCATATACCATATTTTGTTGAATGGTTTTTAAATAATTTTATTGTGTGTGATATATCCTAAAACCATTCACCATATTTCATAGAATGGTTAGTGTTTTAGGTTTAATGATTGGGGATAATTAGTTAAATTTAATATGAATGTTTAAATATAAATTTATATGTTTTTTATATTGACCCCTGATCATATGAGGAATGAATTTCACTTATTATGTGACTAGTGGGGACCGCTATATCCCCTCGATGTATCGGTAGGTATCCCGAGACAAATAAACATGGAATTGTCTGAGGCCTTTCCAAATGTGATATATGGATTTTGGTCAAGGCCTTAATCACTTTTAGTTCTCTTGGTCAAGGCCTTGAAAAAATGTTTCATAATTTCAAGAATATGCACTTCTCTCATTATAATTCAATAAATCGAAAGTTCATGTTGTTATTAGACTCGTAGAATACCCATGACTATATTTTATTTTGGAGTTATTTACTCATCTCATATTCCTTCTATAATGTGTTCAGGTTTATTATTTTTAAAAGAATTTGTTTTCAATTATTCACCATTTCTTATGTTTATGTTATCTTCCACTATATTGCATAGCCTTAATTAGAATTTTATCTAACCCCTTTCTTATGTTTCATTTTACCAGGATATGAAAAATTAAATTATGAATAACATGGAAGAATAATCGAGGAGGCATGGATGTTTCTTATGGAATAAATTATTAATATATTTCCCTTCATGATGTAATGTTGAACTTATTTATGTATCTTGTTTCTAATAATACTAAACTACTTGATACTTCAAGATGCATATTCCTTGTTTATATGCCAATGTAATCAAATAAGGCACCAGCTCTGGGAAACTTGGCTCGGGTTCTTTTAACAAATGAAACAAAAAATATTTTTAATGTAAAATAAATGATTTTTGTAAAATGATTATTTTGGAATTAAATATATTTTAATCACAATAAATTTAATTAAACATTATATCGAAATTTTTTTAATTAAAATAATATATTATATAATAAAAAAAATATTTTAACATTCATATTATATTTTTATTTTTCATGACATAATTATAAATATAGTTTTACTATTTAAAAATCATTTTTCATAAAACATGATTTTTTTAATGTCTCGTGTATTCATTAACAATTAATTTGAAGGATTTGGGTGTGATTGGTGTTTTTAGGATAATTGAGGAGGTTTTGTAGAGGTTGGACTTGCATCATATATGTTGTAGTAAATTCATATCCTTAATTGTTTTCATGACATGAACCGGTGTTTCATGGATTATGTAGTAAACAAATTTCGTAGCTTATATTTGAATGAGTTCGATCTAGTGAAATGGATTAAAATCATGAAATATAAATTCATGATGTGAAATTACATTAGAAAAAAATGATTTATTATTTAGAAAATGTTGTGATTTTTTTAATTCAAAATGAATTCACATTGTGATGGGAATAGACGACATGAAACTAGTCAGATCTAGGATATTTTAAATCCAATTAGGAAAATTAATTTCATTAACCCATGTTTTAATTATCTCTCATTATAAATTAACCATATGTTCCCCAAAGAGATCTTCATGCCATCATTATCCTACTTGGATCAGATGGTTCAAGTTGATGCTTGTTGGAAATCGGTCAGAAGATATTATTAATTTGTTGAGAGATTAATCCTCTTCTTAAATTATAAATCTAATGTAGTTGTGATTTTTTCGGTTGCATTGTTTGTTTGAAAATGTTTTTATAACACTTTTATGTGGTTTAGTTTGGTCCAAGGGTTTTTTGTGTAGTGATGGTTTTGATATTGTTATTAAACACCCTACAGTGTGCAGTGAGATCATAAATATTTGTTGAGTTAGGAAATCCCACATTTATCACTTTTCTGTATCACGGGGTATGGATTCACTCATATTTACCAATGGTTGATAGTTTTTATTTATTAAATGAATATAAATAATTTTATTATAGAAATTAAATGTGATAATGGTTATGATTCACATGTTTTTATAGCATTAGAATATTTGATATATTTTTATTATTTAGAAGGAATTCCCCATTGATAGTTTTGATCGTTTGTGTGTTTGTTTGCGCTGACTTGATATATATTTTTGGAAACCATGTCTCATGTTTTTGTGATATCACCAAAAAATATAAATTTTAAAACTACATATATTTGGATAAAAATATAAATTTTCCTCTAAATTCATTTCCCTTCTGATGCAATCCCTAAAATAAGGAAAATTTGGATAAAATCCCATTTTGTTAAATCTGTAAAATGTTTTTGATGTTTTCTAATTTACGATCCTTACTATAAGGAGGCGATATGTGGTTTTAGTGAGGTATGGTGAAATGTATGGTTGTTTGGGTATACTTTTTTGATGGTCAGGTGATTTTTGTATGGATATGTTTTTAAGAGGATATGTGTAAGTCTTTGTCCATGATTGTTTGGAATTCACCTGAGTGTTCGATGGGGGGATATGAGATTATTATGAGAATGGTTGTGTATTGCTAGAATCTTGGTTACTATCTAAATAATTAATTCCATTTTTGAAAGTTAATTCTATTTGGTATTATTGATGTTCTTTGGTAAGCACCATTTTTTTGTTGGATTAAAATAAATTCTGATAGTGCCTAAAGAGTTAATCCGGGACTTGCTAATTTTGGTGTTGTTTATAAGGATCATCAAAGAGGTGTTCATGATTGTTTTCATGGATCTTGTAGACACGAAACTACCCTTCTATTTGAAATTATTGGTGGGATTATATCGATTGAGAAATATGAAGAACGCGGTTAGAAAAATATTTGGCCTGTATGCGATTATACCATTGTTGTTCATGCCATTCGATCAGGTTCTATACGTCTTTCATGGAAGGTCAACAATAGATGGATCAAATGGTAGGATTATCCTTACTTCATAGATCATACTATTACCCATATATATCTAGAGGCCAATTATATTTCTGATGGTCTTGTAAAGAATGGAATCAATGGTCTAGTCTTTTAATGGGACAATAAGGTTTTGAATGATCTTTTTCCAATTCTAAATAGAGATCAATGTAAATATCTATTTTTCAGACTTGTTTATGGTTTTTATTTTATAAAGTGGTATTTATTTTCTTCGCAAGGTCTTAGTTTTCCATTAAAAAAATAAAAGCAATGAATTTTACTTGAAATTATAACATAAGAGTTGTATCACTTGATTGGAATGAGCGATTTCAAATCTGTAAAATTTTTTATATTTATTTATTAATCTCTAATAACATTGTGAAATATTGATTGGATTCTATATATTTATCATATGTCATGATTAAAGAGAGGAAATCTTTCTTTTTTTCCCTGGAAACCATATACAGTTGCTATTGAGAGAAGATATACCTCCTAAAGTAAATATTATATCATCTACCAAACCAACACAAACAACATTAGTAAAACAAAAAAAAATTATTGAATTTTATACGATATATTTACACCTATTTCACTATTTTATTTCAATATTTCTTATTATTTTTACATATTTCATTTTTTTTGAAAAACATTAATAATTGACATAAAAGTACATATAAATTAAAATATTTTGTTTTTTAGAGGTCATGTAGAACACACATTGTTGTATTTGTTTTTATTGTGTCACATCGAACTCTATTCCATCTAAATAATTGGAAAATTTAATCTGAGTCTCTTCAAAATCATTCATTAACATAAAATAAACCATATGAATATATTTGAACACCTCTTTTTCATATATATTTTTGTATATAATTGTATCGTATTTGCAAGAACCCGTGTTTTTCGGACTGTCATTTTGAGAAGAAATTGTAATTTTTGTTGTTGGATGATCATAAGGGGTAAAATGGTCATTTTATCCTACCATAAGATCTTAGATAATTTTTCTTACAACTCTGTTGGTCTCTGAATATGGATTTCTCTCTAGGACATGATTTTGGTCGAAATATGAGGTGCTCGAATTTTAGTAGAATATTTAATATTTAATATTATTAAATTAAATAGTAAATTATTCGCACAGGATCTTTTGTCAATAACTTTTATATAGAACGTAGTATTGAGATATCATATGTGCCTTTGAGTTCTTAATGGTGTGTTTAGCATATGTAAGGCATAAACTCATGTCGGGCGTCAGGGCCGGCCATGGCCCATTTTTCTTCATTTCCTTTTCTTTCCTTTTCTTGCTTCACTTCATTCCTCCTCCTCCTTGCACATGCCCCCTACAACCCCTCCATATTCATGATATATTGGAGGAATTTTATTTTTTGGAATATATAGAGTTGTGAGGAAAGAGGAGTACAAATTCGAAGCTCTCGACGTGCTGAGACGACGTGCGACAACCGTGAGCCGTGAAATCAACTAATGCTTCGGCAGTTTCTGCCCAAAGGTTGGGCCTTTATGTTTTTTCCATAGATACCCATTAATTTTTTTTAAGTCTTTAAAGATTTATATTGCTTTGATTGTGTTTTTTTAATTCTTGATTTATTGTTTCGGCGGAAAAACGGGCGTTTTGGGTGTTTTGATGGATTTCTCGTCTGAAAACCAAGAATACATGACCTGTGTTCCAAGGGTACATGTCGTGTGTTCTTCCCATTCAGGGAAGATGAAGATTTCTTAAGTACCCACCATGTACTTTGAGTACACACATTGTAGTTTGTGACCATGTGACTGACTATGTGAAATAGAACACTGAGTAGTGGTTTTTAAGAAGTACACGTTGTGTACTATAAGTTCATGTAGTGTAGTGGTACATGTGCATGTTTTTAGGTGAAAATGAACCCTGAGTAACATTTTGTGAACATTACAATCTATGTAAAGTAATGTACACATCGTGTAATATTACATTGGTAGACCCCATGGCCCTGGCCATGTGTTCTGGCCATATACTACTTCAACTTAGTAGTTTTGGATATATCATGGGCCCTGGAATTCAGAATTGGGCATGTGAGAAGTAGATTCTGGGATTTTTTCCATGTAAATTGAAATTGTGGAATCCTTTTTACATTTAGAGGTCATATAAATGACGTTTTGGGGGATTCTATTTAAATGGAGAGGTTCTTCCTCCATTTATCAAGTTCTTTTGTCACTTGAGTGTGAGACTTGCTGTGGAAGATAGGATGGGTGTTTAGACTAACCTTGTTGAGAATTTTTAAATTAGATGAGCTATGAACTATATCCTATGAGAAATTATTTGGAACGTGTTCCTCTTGGGAGATATTCCCATCTAGCCTATGAGGCCGTGAGACCAAATACATTCAAGGATCCCCTAAGGGAAGCCTTTACTTGTATTCTGACCTAGGGATCCCCTTGATAGATCTCTCTATATTTTTCATTTGATAGGACCCATGTAATAGAATTCCTATGTTTTATTTCAATTTAATATCCCATGTCATATTACTCCCCTAGACTTTTCTAAGGATCTTGGGTTGGATGCCTTTGCTTGTGTTGACGTGGAGGGTCCCAAGTATGATGACTCTTCATTGTTTGACTTGATGGACTTATTGGGTGCCCATTTCTTAATTGTACGTGAGTTGTTACTTCTATTTTGTGTAGATATTGTGTTCGGGTGTCACCTAGAACCTGTGAAAAACAGGTAATCCCTTGGGGATTTGGATTTATTGTTGGGTTGGGAGTTCGGGCCCCCCTCACTCATTTGTTTATATCTGACCTGGTTTGCTGATGCTATAGTAGTTACTAAAGGTGGATTCTTAGTTGGTGGCTGTTGAGCCTGATGTGAGGCATCTTTCTTATTTATTAGGATGCCTATTATGCCTTGCGTTCCTATGTAGAGATGGATTGATTGTGAATATGGTTATTTACCTTGTTGTGGATGTGTTTTCCCATGTTGCTTGATATTTACCATTTGGTCTAGCTTTTCCTATTAGGCTATTTTTTCATTCCTAGTATTTATTTGATGGATTTATTGTATCTAGAATGCTTGATATGCTATAGATTGTTTAGCCAAGTAGTTCATGATTTTTACTTTGGTCGTGTTGCATTTCTACGGTCGTTTGACTTACATAGGTTAGTGAGAACCTAGTGTAATAGACTATAAGGGGAATTGACCGTGTGAGATTCCCTAGACTGGCATTAATCATTTTTGACTATAGGGGGAATTGACTATGAGTTCTTCCTCAAAGATTCTACATTTTAATGTTATAAGGATATAGGAGGAATTTACTGTGAGTACTTCCTCAGAGAGTCTATGTCTGCATGAGACCAAAGGGGTTAAACTATGAGAGCTTCCCATGTGGTCGTATACTATGTTAGACCTAGGTGTTCTTGACTGTGAGATCTACCCATAGGTCATTCATAATTTATTTGAAGCTATGTTATATGGATAGGGTTCAGAACACGAGATATGCCAAGGTGGTCGTGTGTTTTTGATTTCTGTCTTATTGAACAAAGGGGTTAGAATGTGAGAGCTTTCCCAAAGGGTTACTAGATTTTCATTATCTAGATCAAAAATATAATTCCAGCATTGGAAGAATTAGGTACATGTCAATGAGATTATGGACCCATATATCGAATTAATGATACACAACTTGAGTGTCATGATACCCTTCTAAATGCCATTCCATAGGATGTCTAGTAGATCGGGATTATAGTCCCATGGATCCACTGTCGATGTTGTTCTTGTTATTTGAATCAATTAATAATGAATATTCATATTTATGTATATGTTTATAGGTATGGGACTATACATTTGTATGTATATAGATATGGATATCCATGGTGGCACTTTCCTAGTTGACATGGATTACATACCCTAGGTCTGACTGTGGCTGCACATATGGTTTAATTCCTTTATTGTGTTCCATTTAGGTTGGGCATGTTGTTATTGCATACACATAGCCACATAGTTATAGTTTGCTTCTTGGGGTTCCATACTAAGATTATTTCTCTCCCCTGTGCGTGAACCTCGGTGTACGTTTCGACCTTATGGGTTCTTTTTAGGTTGATCATGAATTCCATGGTGGATAGGGAAGAGGCCCGGTGTTGCGTGATCGAGCGGAGCTGCTCGAGTGGTTCTACTGATCAGGATAATGTAGTTTGACAGTGTCTGGAGATCGGGTATGTGGATTGGCTCAGAGTAGTAGAAGATACCTTTACTTTTACTTTCAGATTCATCTGTACTTTTATTTGTATGGTTGGCCTAATGGGTAACCAATGATGTATTGTATTACATACCTATTTGGGATTTTACATCATTTCACTATTTCAACTTGTTCTATTATAGTTGTTTATTTTTTCGACACTCTTTTTACTTTCCACTATGTATGTTACATAGTTATTTCCGCTGTTTTGATACTCTGGTTTGATGGAATTTTCTCCCCACTATCAAACCCTAGGCCCTCGCTACTAGTCGGTAGCCTTTGGCGTATGGGGAGGCGTGCATGAGGCCGTGTGGAAACCGGCATAGATCACCTAATTCGTGGCTTCTAGGTCAGTTTGTTACAATATTCTCTATGAATCACATAAACGGTAAGGGAAACTGATAATTCAACAAATAAAAAAATCTATAATTCATTCGTCATGATATATAAATAGTACATTAATAAGGTTTCATCCTAGAATCCAAAGACGATATTATCAATGTAGATTTGAAACAAAATCCAATACCCTTTCTACTTCTGGAGGCAGTGGCTTTGATCAACATCACCTATATAAAAAGGGATTCCCTAAAAACAAATCTAATATATATTATCATGATCATATTTATTTCTCTATGCTATGTAAATATTTCTTCAACTTTTTTAATTTACATCCATCTCCCGTAATGATAAACCCATCTTGGTTTTAAAATTATACATGCTACTCATGGAATGAATTGAAAAGGGTGACTTAATATCCATATGATATACATTTATAGAAATTATCATAGTTATTATCCTTTAAAAAAATATTGTTTGATGATATGAAATAGATATAAATGTGTCTTCCATATAAATATTATTTATTTCATATTTTCTTGAGCATACCTGCCAAACCATTTTTTATGTAACTTTTCCATCTTCATTTAGTATGTTTCTAATATCCCATCTAGTTCCAATAAATTTTTTATTCTTCATAATTTTAAAAAACTACCTAGACACATTTATTTCAACATATTCATGTCACACATGAATAAAAAAAACCAAATCTCTTATATAAATAATTTTACAGAAAACAAATCTTCCATCTGGGAAATAATGGTAGTGCGTTGATGTGTTTTCACCCCAATTTCAACATGGGTTGTTTGATCACAAAAAATATTACCTTTTTTTAATTTTGAACATATTGGTTCTTTTATTTGTTGTTATATTCCTTATTTTATTTGTATCATTATCATTGACATCATTTTATTTTTCAATATATCTTTGAACACCTTCTAATTCTCGTACATATTCAAAACATTCACCAATTGATACTAGACCAATCTCAGGTGGATTTATCATTCAATAATATGATACATTATCTCGTTTTTTAAGAAATCTAGTAATTTTAAACTACAATAAAATTATAAATATCTTCTGTATTTATAATAATGTTGTTGAAATAATTTTTTGTTCCATTATAATTGAATATCGATGAAAACATTCGTCATCGCACTATGCCTCAATTTTTTTCTTAATTTTATCCATTATGAATAAAACCTTACTTTCAAAACACCTTGATGTCCTTGAGAATGGGTAACTTTTCCTAAAACATTTGGTCTAGAGTCTTTTAATCATTTATAAATATAAAAGAAATGTTATAAATATATTTTTCCATAAGACCCAAATCATTACAATACTTCTATTATATTAATTTTTTATTAATATATTTTGACCCATTTTGTTCATAGTATAGTTCATCATAGGATCAATTGTGTTTGATTGGTGAGATATTATTCTCCAAACCTGGTAATTATTTGGGATAATATATATATATATATATAATTCCCCATAAATATATATGAATTATATATATATGTATATGATGAAATGTATTGGGATATTTTCACCAATCAACATCTCATATTCTCTCTAGTTTTGTGTGATATAGTTTAGTATATAAATTTTGAGGATAAAATCTATTATCCATTAAATTCTACTAAAATCATGAATTGATTAAATAAAAATATTTCAAATCTGGGAAATTAAAAATCTTTGAAACAAACTCATCTATATGTAAAATATCGATTAAGGTGGATTATTTCTCTTTCATAGGCTTCTTGGTCATCGAAACTATATTCCCCTTCTAAAATTTATCACTAACTTTAGTTTCGTATGAGGGATTAAGGATATATCAGGTACCATCATTCATTAATATATTTACCAATTATTATTCACTTATATGTCCATGTCATTTGTAAAATAATTTGTATTCATAGTCTTTAGAAAACACGAACATATTTTAATCCCCGATATGATAGATCTTTCCATTTTATTTTTTCCCATTTAAATTAATCAAAACATCACTATATTTAATGGTTCTCCCATTCATGATGAATTCAATTACATGTGTAGATTCACAAAAAGTAACACCAAATAAACATGTTAAGGGAATGTCCATAAACAATGATCACATTTCTTCTCATGAAACCTTTTCCACTGACAATTTTTTATGGAGCTAATAATTTTATTCCACACATTATTTGAATATCAAAACATTATATTTCTTTTACTTTTGATCCTTGTAAAGAGTTTTATAATTTATATCATATGTGAAGTACACTCTATATCCAGAATCTATTGTCCATCCTTATATTCATCCTTAATGAAATAAAAGAAGCATTTTCCTCAGTTTTTATTTTCATTCCTATGGAAACTAGTCAAACATTGTTGATGATATGTGGGACATCTAATCCAAAAATTATATGGATTGCAATTCATCATAAATAATTAAAAAACTATTTTTAATTTTTAACAATTTTTATGATAATTAAAACTACCATATATTATTTTTTGAGTCCCCTTAGTATAATTTTATTACGTACATAATGGAACATTATTTTTATTATGGACAAGACCAATAAAGTAATATAATTTTCTTGTGAAGGCATAAGAAAATGTGTAAAAAATTACATTCCAGTTTTGGTAAAAATTATCTCTAAAATATATATTTTCAATAGAAAAAACATATTTAATGTATCTCAACTTTTCATGTAAGTAAAATTGGATATTTTGATTTCTTATCATATTTTATTTAAAAATTAATAATATTGTTTGAGAAATATAGATCCATATATCTGTGAAATTTTCACAATTGAGTGTTGGAACTACTTTTGGTAATCTTATAAATATACACATCCTCCATTAAAGAATTATTATCATTCTGGATTTGTAATTTTGAAACCATGGTATTTTTAAAAAATAAAAACATTATTTGACACCATATATGACATGTAACACAAATCTTAAACTAATAATGAAATAGTTTTGATTTTGTATGTCTAATATATCATAGAAGTATAATTAAGGGTTATTATTATAAATAACCACATTGTAAAATATTTATAATTATATGAATCAATAAAAATTCATTTTTTATATATTAGGAATTATGTATACAAATTTTTAGTAAAGTCATTTTTGTTTAATAAAAATTTACATTTTAAATTATTTTTCCACATTTTAGGAGGATAATAAATTCATTTCCTACATATTTAGGAAGTATTAGATTATAAAAGTTTTTAGATTTTTAAATAATATTATGTAACTTTTCTTATGATAATATTTTGATATTTTTCTGAAAAGTTTGTTTCTTTGTTGAATAGTAAAAACATTAGGATTTTTTTTAAAAAAACAATTTAATTTCATAAAAGGATATAATTTTAATGTTTCATTATATTTTGATTTGGTCTAAAAGTGAAATATGAATTTTTATATTATAATATTATAAATAACTTCATTTAAATAACAATTTTCATTATTTTAAACTAAATATATTATTATTCTTAAAGACACATTTAAATGAAAACTATTTTCATGTTCAAAATAATTTTTTATTTTAATTAATTAATATAAAAAATCATGAGAATAATAAATATTAAATTTATTATATATATAAATTTTTAAATTAATATGATGAATATCAATAGTCATATTCTAAATTATAAATCATTTTTTCATTGAAATTATGCATTCTTCAAAAAATATCATTTTTTTCTCATTTTTTAGGTTTAATTAAAAAATAAATTCTTATACTTATGTAAATTCAATCCTGAATTTTTAATTTCAATTATTTATTCATTAAATTTTTTTGAAATTCTTTCCCTTTTATTTATATTAATTATAGATTGTATCTATAATACATATTTAATATCATGATGTGGTTAAATCAGCCTACTGAGTATAACAATTAAAAAATAATGACTAGAAAATGACTCTGACACTTAAATTAATTTCAGTTATTGAGACTATTTAATAGATAATCATAAAATAATATCATACCTGACAATTTTTTTTTTCCATTTTCACTATTTTTAGCGACATAATAATTTGGTTAAAGATAATACAATATCTATCATTTCCATTGTTTTAATTTCTAAAATGATTTCAGGATTGGATAAAAAAAATATGTTCAGTACTAAGTATATGTTTCATTTTTTTGTGATGTTAATTTATCTTTAATTTATTGGGATTATATGATTATGTTAATCTAATAGGGAACACATACATAACATTTATTCAATTGATATAAAAAAATGAAATGAATGGATCTAATAATAATAAAACTTATATAATATGAATGAGTTGTTTTTTTCTAATATATTAATATTAAAATAATATAATATTTAGGTTTTTATAGATTTTACTCAAATAAAATTATTTTAATGTTTCATTCGAAGTCAAATTAAATGAATAGTACCAAAAATCACAATAATGTTACTTCATAACATATAATATTTGACTAAATAATAAAAATTTCATAAAATTCTTATATTCATAAAATTGGTTTGTAATTATTTAGTAAAAATAAAATATTATACATTTATGGTCCTATTATTATTTTATATATACTATATCTACATGTAGAGTGTAAAAACAATGTTACCATGATAATTGCGAAACATTGTTTATGAATGTTAAAACAAAGAGATAAGTGTAAAAACCTAAATGACAAGTACCCAAGTTTTTTGGATGATAGTATTTATAAAAATATCGATAATACAATTAAATTATTCATCTTTGTAATTTTTACAATGAAAATTAATTTTTGTTATTTTAATAATTTATAAAATTCTATAAGTGAACCTCCCATCACTTATAAACAGGAACCTCCTATCCTCTATTAATCTCCCCTATAGAGCATTTTCTCATAATATACGTACCAAAATACATTTATTATATCCCTTATCAAATCCTAAAATCCTTTGTAGTTATTAAACCCCACCTATTACATATTTTTATTTAAACATAAAGCGGTTCTCCAGAGAAGATGTATTGTTCATAACCATGGATTTTTGTATTATTTTGTCATCTAACTTTTTCAAATATTATTGAACCATGATTTTACAACCAAAAATGATCTACCATATACCTATATTCTATTATGTTATTGAAATATCTATCAAATATATGCTCATCTATAAAATGGTAATTGAAACCATCATTCATGTGTTTGGAATGCTACCGCCTTGTGAATCGATATAATTAAATTTTCATCGTAGAAACTCAAAAATGTTTTTGAATGTGAATTTATTGTATTTATATTTTAATAATTTTATAATTATTATTATATATAATTTATATATAATTTATTTTCTTACTATTCCATCTATAGAATACATAAAATAAAATTTGTGAGTAAGTGCTAATTACAACCACCATGAAGTGATGTGAAATGTTTTCCAAAACCAAATCACATATATTCTATTTATGCTTGTGTTTAAATAAGTGATATGATATTTAGTATATAATTATAATTATGAAATGACTAAACAATACATTCCATCTTTCCATAATTATTCGTTTAAAATGGAAATGTACCCCATGTTTACAGACAACCTATTATATCCATTATTTTAACGTAGACCATTTTTCAAAACCATATATCATAGGTGGTATTAAAAGTATTATTTATGAGGTAAATTGATAATTATTTCATGATAATTTTTCTACATTTGATATAATATTGTCCACATTGTCCATCCAATTTCATTTTGGACATATTAGGTGAATATCATCAAAACATCTGACATGAAACTAAATAAGTATGTAATTAATATAACATGATTATAAATAAAATATATTAGATAATAAAAATGAAAACTTTTATTAATAAAATAAATACATAAATCATATTTAGAATTTATGATGATAAATAATTTTTTTGACAAGTCATATTCAATATAAGATACTTTTAAAAAAAATCCCATATTATAGTTTCATATCTAACTATTTTTCTTATATATCTATATTCTTATAAATGGTTGAAAAAAATTTCTATTTATTATCCAATGGATTATAAGTGTCATTTATGACCATGTTTGATATTATTTTCAATGATTATATGTTTTAAACCTTTTATGGGTTTACATAAGGGACACATTACGTTAAAAAATTAATTATCAATGGTTTGGTGTTTTATTTGACAAAAATTTATCATCCATGTAAATATTAATAAAATAAAAAAATACGATATATTAGTATTTGTTTATTCCAAAAATATTTTATTATGAATTTATATTTTGATATATGGAAATTTTTAGCTTAATAATTTAAGGGATATCTATAAACCATCATTTTCATTAGGTTATGAACATTATCCCAATTACTCCCATAATATCAATCCATAATCTTATGTCACTTATAAAAATTATATATATATATATCTTAAATAAACACTTAGCTCATTATTCTTTATATCAACACGTTAATATATTCAATAAGTTCATTTATAAAATTTATTATTTACGAAAACTAATTTGATTATGAAAAGAGGAATGATTAAACAACCCATTTCATTTCGAGGGTAATTATTATTATTATTCCTTATGATTAGTTTCACATTATATAAAAATAATCATGAATGATTTATGACAGTTTCACTCTGACTTCACATCAATTAATTGGGGAAAACATTTTTCTCACAAGAAGTTATTTACAGGATTTGAGTGTAAAAATAATACAATATGGGGCTTCATCCCCCGTGTGATGTTTTCATGGGAGTTGTCGTTAACTTATTATTATGTCCTATTTTTTGTTTTATACACATTACCTATATTTTAATGATCTTATTAGTCATTGTTATTTATGTTATTCTCCCATGGGATTACAATTGAGATTTTTTTTATAGAAAATCATACACAAATCCATTAGTGTTAAACATATTACTTTTTTAATGATTTTTTTGATAAATTGTTTAAAGAGTTATAGGGAGAGTTATGAGTTTTATATTGTCATTAATATTTCATTTAAAATAATTTATTAAATAATTTGGGAATGAATTTTTATTTCCAAGTTGATAAAATATTTATTTTGACCAAAATGATTAATTTTTAAGATGAAATATCTTGTATAATTATAGATGGAATAACTTGTGTCTTCCATTATTTTTTTATGTCCCCTCCTGAATTTTTTCTCATCCCATAGAATAAAATTAATTTTATTTTTTATTTATCATGTCAAAAAATTAATTTTTTAAACTATATAAAATGGATTTTGAAACAAAAAATTTATCCTATTACATTAATTTATTTTGAATCAATGTTGTTCTTCACACCTCAACGGTTTATGGATTCGTGGAACTAATCGTTTTCATAAATATGCAGTTTCTTTTGAGGAATTTTCTCTATGAATATGTATAATTATTTAGAAACACATTTTTTATCCATTTAAAAGTTTTCACTTCTCACAATTATTCTCATTTTTTTAAAAAAAATTATGTGATAACCTTCTTATTTCTATTTACATCTTTTCAAGAGTATGTTTTATGATCACTTTCTATGATGTGAGATTTTAATAAAGTTATTTTATGAAGTCAACCACTTTTTTATCGATACTGAATTCAAATTATTAGTATCCAATTTATTATAGGAGGAATAATTTCATAACCCAATATTCATATAAAGGATAACTACAATTGATATATTATACGAAACACATCACCATACTTAAACGAGCGATGAAATATTATTATTTTAATAAAACCATTATCACCAACATATTAAATTTTTTGTTATGAATATGCACATATATATTATGAAATATATATAAAATACATAATCAGTAAAAATTAAATGATTACCACTTAGTAAATAAGTGTTAATTGTTTTGGTTATATTATTTTTTAGGAAAACGATTCCTTCAAAATTGATTTTCATCCAGTCTCTTGAGAAAATAATAAAATTATTTTCTTCCTTTTTTGAAAATATTATTTTATAAAAATGTTATAATATATTTTTTATAATATCAATAATTTTTTATGGATAAATTTTGAGGATTTTTAGAAATGATGGGGTTTTTAATGAATTTAAAAAAACTCAATTTTTGTAAAATTTTCAATTCTTTTTTTATATAAAGAAATTTAGTATTCATATTATATATTATAATTGATATTAATTTTTTATATATCTAATATATATTTTTATAATATATTTAAAATCATTTTATAAAAATTCATGATTTTGGTGTAAATCAATTATTATGCTTCAAAACAACTCTTTCTGAAAATAATTGAACTGCATACTGATATTTGATTATATGAAATTAAAATAAACCATAATGAAGAATTATTTAAATTAAATTAATAGATAATAAATATTTATATATATATATATTGGAATTTAAATTTATATAATGAATATTACTTTCCGTTGAGTGAATGAAAAACAATCTCTTACATAAAAAATAAATTTTACTAACAACCCTATTTTGAATCATATTTTTTATGTTAAATTTTGAGTTAAATGTTTGAAATTTAATTTATCATGAGGTGTATATCCTTTTTATATTAATTAATTTCTTCATTTTTTCCTTATTAACATTCCTAGTGGGGCAACAGAAGAAATTTGGGGTTTTGGGGGTTTACAAAGCATGGAGCCTGATATTATGGAGGATATAGCTAGTCCATGCCCTTAGTAGAATATCTATGACCCAATATATGTGGTTAGATAAAACCACTATTGGTGGTATAATGCACTTTCCAGGGCATAAATGTTTTGTAGAACCGTACAACCTCAGATTCACACCAATACGTTGGTTGTGAACTTTTTAAATGATTGAAATCAGAAAACCAGTTCACATTATTTATAACTGTGTTTCATGACCGTGTGAGGGGGTATTAAGGAAGTTAATATCAAATGAATTTTACATAGTTTTTCTAACATTATGATGAAAACATTCAACCTAGTATTAATGGGAGTGGAATGAATTTTTTTTCCATTTCTTCTTAAAAATCCCTCACCCCTCGTCCATCTTTATTCAAGGATACGTTTATTCCTCTTTCAAATATTGAGATATTCATGATTCCTTTAGCTATGGTTTTTTGAAAAAAAAATGCATTCTTGACATAGATATGTATGCCTTTAGTCCCTTGGATATCCATAGATGTGTTTCCTATTAATCTTACACATTTCACTATTTTCCATACTATAAATCGAGTTATTTTGGTGTGAGATCATATGACATATTTTTTGGTCATTCATCTATTTTCTCAATTGTATATATATTAGCTAAGATATTTTTCCAATGATGGATGATAAATTTGATAAAAATCTATGGTAGGTGATACATACCTTTTCACAGAAAGTCGTGTTCTTTATACCTTTTTGTTGTTGTGTAACACACTAAACCCTCCATCACTGCCTCCAAAATTTAAATAACCATTATGTGATTGCAAATTTCTAGTTCATGATATACCATGAAACCATGATACTAGTATAGCGGTTGTCGATCTAAACTTGAACCACCCATGAGGCATGTTCTTTCCATAATCCATGAATAATCCACACATGTATTGTGTTGAGATCTCAAAGATTTATTGGTAATTTACATAGGAAATTATTTGGTTTGCTAAAAGTTTCAAAATATTTAAACAACCTTTTAATTTGAATATTAAATATATGAAATGGATAATTCATTTCTAGGTTTATGATTTTAAAGGGTTTACTGAAATGATTAATGAAATAGTTTATGAAACAGTGAATAAATTGTCTATGATGATAATGGAGGGTTCATGATATGGAACCACAAACCTACATAGATTCCTTGGAAATTTTTCCTCCCTATATAACTATTTCATGGATGATAAGAAAATTATTACTTTATGGGTATGTAATTTGTGGATTCATTGTTTATTACACTATTGATCTGATCTATGGTGATTCCATAGACATTTTGACTCATTGGATCTTATTTACATGTCCCACTAGGATGATTTAGACATTTATACACATTGGATCAAACCCATTTGGGATTCCTTTGGCATTTATACACCTTGGATCCAAATTTTGTGATCCACTATATTTCTTTGGAAACTTCAAATCCTTAGATCTGTATTTCATAACAAACTAATATGACATGGAAATTTCTTCTCCTTGGATAATTTTAACATAACCCCTAGGTTTCCTTTGAAAATTCTACTACAAGGATCTCATTAGTTTAGATTCCATTAAAAATTCTAATCCTTCGATCATTCCATGTGTAGAATAGATATTTTATAACACATCATAGTCTATTAATTTTTCTTACCATGATGTAGTGGTTGTCCTCTTGATTATGATTGTCGGCCACATCAATCAATGATAGAATAGACAATATCACTTCTACTTTTATTTACATTAACTCCTATGATACCTTCCCACTTCTTCTCCTTATATGAATAAACATAATGTGTTATAGTTCATGGTAGTTTTAGTGGACTATTGGGTGTTATATCACCCTTTATTTTGGATTTCATGTGGTACATAGAGATGCTTTATGGATGTAGGTTGGGGGAAGAGAAAAAAACCTCTTGGTGTTTCTTAATTAAATGTTTCATATGAGAGGAGATAAAAATAACGTGATATGGATCATGATTCTATATAGATATAGATTGTTTTGGTTTTTTTTTTAAATTTGCGACATGTATTTTACAATATAGAAATTTATTTGTATTTGTTTTATTTTATAAAGCTCCATGACATAAAAATATTTTTTTAAAGGACACCACATTATTATTGATTATTATTTTTGTTTTCAAGTTGAAATTATTCTTTTGAATGATATTAAAATATGATAGTTTTATATTACTATGATTTTGAAGGTATAATATCCCCACTATACCACCACAGATTCTTACTTATATTCAGTAGCCTATAGATTATGTGGGGGTTATCTTGAGGAAATGTGAACCACCGAAATGGGGCACGATTTAGTTGCTCTAATATTAAGATATTACAAAGTTTCATCAGATATGGTTTTCTATTTTTCCTTTTATTTATGAAATATTATACTACAGATTGGGAAATAGTTGAAATCTGGTAATGATCATGTTTTGAGAAGTAGCTAACCCAAATATAAGAAAATAACATAATTTATTGGGTTGATATATGATGTCTCAATTTTTTCTTATTATAGTTGATTTGATTCTATCATACGATGATACACTTGTTATTGAATGTTCCTTATAATTATTTATTTTTACCATTGGATGGTGTGGGAAGGAAATATTTCATCATGCATCATCATAGGAACGTCATGATATATATTCCATGAATAAATACTTCTCTTGTTTGCATATAATGTCTATTTACTATATAATATTTTGATTATATTATTACCATTTCCATGAAATTGTTCTCACATTTCTTGCAGGGACATGATAAAAAATTATTGGGGATTAAATAGATGAAAAATAAAAATCATAAGGTGTATGGTCCCTTATAAATTAAATTTGGGGATCCATATAGTTCAATCTATTTTAGATAATTTACATATAAAAGAAAATTAATTTAATTGTTATTTAATTCTAAAATAAAATGGTCACGATTTAATGGGGATTCCATTAGAAATATAAAGGGTGTTATCTTATATAAATTGAAGATGATTCTATATACATTGGGATCTTTGAAATAATTCAGAGAACCTAAACCTAACCCAAACTTTTCCATTTCAATCAGGTAGTGTCTATTACTTTTATAATGATTTATATATTTCCAAGAGCTGGATTTTGATGTATAGGGATGGGTTTGAATCATGTGTTGAATGGATTATTACCATCCAATTTTAATATCTATGATCATTTAATTACCAAATCATTTCTCAGACTTCTGAGAAGAATTTATAGAGACATGACACCCAAAGGCCTCTAGTTCCGATCTAATAGGGAGGAAATGGCCATGCTCTAGAGGTGGTGGGACCAATTCCACCCGTATAATATCTAGTTGTTCCAAATAATGATCCTTTTATTATACATGACATGGGTTGTAATGACCAGTTCTAAGCGGGTTCCCCATGATTTTTACAATCTATTACAACATCGTCGTGACCTTATATGACTATGGAAGTTCTAATTCATGTGTGAAAATAGTATAATCTACGAATGTTTTTAGGTTATGGTGACCATAGTCTATAGAGGCATTTCTAGAGACTATGTTGTCAATTTTATAGCACCTCGTGATGTCTCTTAATATGACATTGAAACTCATTATATTTACATTGGGATCATACAAATAGAGAGTGGATTGTTTTTACACACATGGATCATCATTGGGTTATGGTTTAGAGTGATTTCCAATGTAGATTCAATGATTATTTTTATCCACATACTTTGAGGTCAGATATAGACAAAGAGTTCATGCACCTAGGGAATGGAACATTATCTGTCATGGTCTATTTATCCCATATCATAGACCTCCAGCATTTCAAACCCTTTTTATTAAGTGATGAGTTTTCCAATTCTAAGATATTTTTTGATGGTTTCAAAAATGACATCTAATCACATGGGAATATATTTCATCTTACTATGTTATCTAATATCATAAACCATGTTATTTTTACCAATCATTAAATTAGGAGAGATAGGGGTACATAGATAATTATTCCATCTTTTCAACCTAGTGGTTCAGTGTTATGTGGTAGTAAGATATTCTTTTTGGTCTCCCATGAGTGTAATGCCAGCAACATTATGCATGCTGATAGTTCCATTTTTTCATTATTGAAAGAGGTATGAAAACATATAGAGCCAGTGTGATAGAAAAATACTTGAGTGTAAAGCCTATGAATTGATAGACGATCTAATTTTTTTGTGGTACATTTACTCTAGAAATTAGTGAGGGAGGGTCCGTAATGACTCCATATTTAGGAGAAGGGTTACCAACATCCCATCAGGTCTAAAGATTAAGTTAAACTGGCCAATAAGGATGAGGTGGTGTTTATGTCTAGCCATCCACTGACCAAATTTTATTTCCATCTTAGTGGACCTACATATGTTATCTAGGATATATCATAGGGTCTTGGATCATGCCAAATGTATGCAGTGCAACTAATAAACATGAGAAAATTTTCAGACCTTCTATAGTGGGAAGTACTATTACGATAGCCTCTACATTTGTATATTATCATTCCAATACAATTTTTTCTCATTCTTTGATACATGCTTATATTTTTAATACCATTGGACATGATTTTCATATTTATTTTTTCTAAATGAAGCTTTATACTTCCTTGGCATTCGATGAGAGAGTGTACACCTGGGCTTGGAGTTTCCCTTACGATTTGGGGGTGTCACTTCATATGGTACCTCTTTGTCCTCAAGATGATTGGTATTTAAATTATTATAGTGATAGGATGATTGGTTCCCTACCATGGTTTTTTTGAATTCTATCATCTATAGTTGAGCTTAATATAATAAAATGGTAGGTTTTCTATTCAAAAAAGTGAATAAGATATCTAGGAGAGCCAAAATATACTTGGGGATCGTGGGATGGGTGGTATAGAAACCAAAATTGATATATTATATATGGATGATCATGAAATTCATCATAATTATTTCACTCATGTCCTAGACTATTAGAGGGAAATTATATCTATTTTCATTATATGTCTCCTTCAAAGAGAGATATTGATTTTTCCATTGAGCTACTTCCATGTGTAGCATTGGTATCTTTTCCTTCTTATTGAATGGATACAACTATGTTTTAGGTGCTGAAGAGGTAGTTATAAGAATTGAAATCTATGGGTTTTATATTACCTATTACCTATCCATGGAGATCTCTAGTCATTTTCACAGTGAAGAATAATGAAACAATTAATTTGTGTCTGGACTACATGGTAGACGATCACTTCGACAAAATCTACGTAGGAAGGATTTTCATTAAGTTCTATATGAGTTATGGTTGTCATTAGGTGTATGTTAGGACCAAAAATATACCATATGAAAATTTCCATAGAATAAATTTCTTGTACATGTATTTTATTATTTCATTCGGTCTCATGAATGTGCCTATATTTGTCATGGAACTGATGAATTGTGTTTTCCATCCATATCTAGATTCATTTGGGATGGTATCCAGCGATAAGATCTTGGTGTATTCCCACACTCATCATGACCATGAGAAACATATTTAGATCGTATTGGATATTGTATGAGAGAATTAGTAATATTATAATCTCACAAATTTCCACTAATGGATGGATAAAATCCAATTCTTGTGTTATATGATCACAAAGACTGGAGTATCAGTTGACCTAAATATGAAGAGAGATTTTTTCCCTAGGAGAACCCCCAGAATTTATTTCCAATGTGGAGTTTCTTGGTGGTAGATGTATATTATAGGCACTTTATACATGATTTTTCATTCATAGTAGAACCTCTTATGGGATTGACTAAGATGCATGTGATTTTTATATGGTGAGAAGAATGTGAGAGAGTATTTCAGGAACTGAATGGGTGATCGATTTCAACACAGATCCAGATTCTACCCAAGTGAGACAGAATTTATATGGTATATTATGACCCATATGTTTTCATGATAGGAGTAGTTTTTATGGACGAGGATAAATTCATGACGCACATGTCTTGTATTTGAATCCACATGAGAGGAATTACATGATGAATCATCTTGAGATAGATGATATCGTTCATGACATACATGACTAGAGACATTATTTACTATGGGAGAATATTTTGGTGATTATGGACCGAGAAATTCTCAATATATATCATTGAAAATATTGACATGAATCATATATTAGAAATGTCGGTTAAATACATATATTCATTTGACTTTGATAATACCTATATGACAAGAAAGGAAAATTTAGTTCATGATGCACTAATTAAGAGGACATATACATAGATTATTCATGAATCTTCTAGAAAGTAACAACTTGTTGACATGTTTTCATAGATGCACATTACAATATACTATGATCACGAAATGTTTGTACTTTCATCGTTACTAGTGACATATTCACTTCTAAAGGGAGTAACGATTATTAATATATAATTTTTGTTTTGGGATTGATCACAGGGGAAAGAATTTCACGTTTTTAATAGCCTAATAATTGTGTCACTGTCATGAATTATATTTATGTCATTCATAGTTGCTTCTAGGTTCCTACATTTATCATAGAGGAGTTAATGAGAGAATCACATTCCTCTATGTGGTTTATATATCCTCATACTATTATGTTTTATCATGACTTACACAAATAATATTAGTGTCTGATGATGAATCAAGATATATATGAGTTTTTTACTCTCTGATCCACCTATCATCATCTGAAGGTAGAGCACCAATGATCATATTAGATTCTAAATATGTTACATATTCATTAGTGGATATGTGAATATTTTACTATGGAATTGATTATGGAACTATCTAGATCACCTCTGAGAAGTGATGACTTATGGGAGATTAAAGATAGGTTTATAATGGAAGAATCTTTATTACCTATTCAGGAGACCATATTAGTGTATACTTCTAAGAGGCTTTATATTCAATATATCATATACCTATATGGGGTTCCACATTCTATCATGTCAAACAGATATGATAATACTACAAATCATTTTTGTAAGGGGATTCAGAGGGAACTTTTTTCACTTGTACTTCTCAATAATTCCTATCAACCATAGAACATCGATCAGTCGATGAATAAAATGAATGTTTTGGAGGATATGATCCTAGAATTTGTACTTAATTTCAGAGGACCATGGGAGAAGAACATTTGTCTCACAGATTTCACTTATATTAAAAACTATTGGACTACATAAATATGGTTCCTTAATAGACCCTTTATGGTTTGAAAAGTCATTTTTCCAATACTTTTTAGATGTTATAGAGGTAGTACTACTATGTCCTCATCAAATTTAGGTAAATTTAGAGAGGATCATCTTTATATGATGTGTATTAGTACAACTATGTCTTGATATAAATAATCTTTTAATTGTCACCATCACCCACTAGAGTTTGAATTGGGGTGTTGGGTTTTCCTATGGGATTCACCTATATTGGGGCATCGAATGATTCAAAAATGGGTGAAGCTATCACATTATTACATTAGTCCCATCATTATTCTGGAGAGATTCAGTCTAATGTGTTATTTTTTTGTAGTTACCTCATAGCTATCAGGCCATGTAGGATGTATTAATCTTATCTTAATTTCTTTAATATCATTATGTTCCATCGCATATTTTTTATCATTATTAGGTTGAGTTGGATGTAGATGCATCCTCTGAGGATCATGCTATCAGTATTTTTGATAAATTCAAAAAGGATCTCCAGGGATAGTTAGTTACTCTAGTATTAGTGATATAGAAGCATTAATTTGTATTAGAAGTGCCTTAGGAGTGGGAGGTTGGAATTTATTCCAAGTGGTTGTAATTACTCTCAGACTATTATTGACCACACAAGGAAGGGAAATTACGAGAAAAATTTCATTATGTTTGGAATATTGTAAGAACCCAGATATCCTATGAGTTAAAGAACCTTTTAAAATTAACTATTTCATTTAGTTTTATCCTTCATTAATTATTATAGAGGTTTTATTGAGTAAATAGTTGTGTGATTATCTTTCATGGAGCCTTAAACACATGATTTTAGAGAAGGAAGTGGGATCACACAGTTTGTAGAACCAATGCTACTCAATTTTTTTGTTAGATTAAAATGTGTAATGTGGTCCAATGAATAGTCTAGTGAATCATGTTTTTATGAAACCATGAAACCCAGGATACATGTACATGAATTTTATAATGTCATTTTAACAAAGGGAAAATGCACGATCGGTGCACAATTTGTCAAATAGTGCTCCATGACCATGGAGGTGTTGTCTTTAGGAAGGAATTATTACTCGGTTGGTTCATAGTATTCCCAATAATTCATCCAATCTTTGTGACCATGATATAATTGGTAAAAAACACTATATTTTCCTTACTAATTAAAAATACATCAGCCTTATTCATTCTCTATTCATTCATAGAAGTGTTTTCCATTCCTCCTACGAGAGACCTTTGGCTTTTATTTGAATAATCTATTCCATCTTGACTCATATATAGATTATATATGTCTCATTGGATAGCCACCTGTGAGTTACCTATTCCTTGTGTTTCATTCATAATTTTTCTCTCACTTAAAAGAGTTATTTTGGAATGAGATAATATTACCTATATTCATGCCATTATTATTTTTCTTTAATTATTCCAGTTTAGCACCAATTAGAGGTTAAAAGAGGATGAGGTGTTGAATTACAGGCTGCGGTAGTGATTCTATTACTTTTACCTCCTATTATAATTTTTTATACCTTTTTATCATTGTGCCTGATTCTAGAAACTCCACCGTTCATTCAGTAATCATTAAACCCTATAACTAAATGTTAAATAATTATTTATTATATTCCATGGAACCCTTATTCTTGGTTGAAGGCTTTCAACCTCATCCCGGACCACACAAGGGCATTTTCTTTTCCGTAAACCACTAATTGGCCACATTTTGTTTATGTTATTCTGTATTTACATTATTGGGAATTCAATTTTTCATTAATGTTGTTTGTTAGTATGAAAGAACCATAAATAAAATTTTCACTTTTATGTGAATGTAATGAAATGGATAATACCATTGATTTTTAATGATTACGATGTCTTTAATAAAATTATTAAGGAAATGGTTTGAAAAATGGTAAATGAATTGGCTATAATGATAATTGAGGGTTCACGGAATGAAACTAATGACCTTTTTGGATCCCTTATACATTTATACTCCGTGAATCCAGATTTCATGGTTGATATAAAAAATTTAGGCCATGAATCTAGCTTACAAGGATTCCTTGGTTCTACACTTTGGATCCAACCGACTAGGATTCCTTGGATCTATTTTACATAACCCACTGAGATTTCATGGACAATTATAAGCATTGGATCTAACCCATTTGTATTCTTATGACATTCTGATTCCTCGGATACCAATTTATTATCCCATTGAGATGTATTGTAAATCCAAACTCACTAGATCCTGATTGAAAATCCCATGGGAATCCCTTGGACATTTCAACTCCTTATATATGGTTTACATCACCCAGTGGGATGACTTTGGAATATCTACTCCAAAGATCCATTTTGTTTTGATTCATTGGAAATTTATGTTGCTTTTATCATACTCTAGGTTGCTATGATATTTGATTACAAAGATTAGTCCATTTATGATACTTACCATTCTTTATATTTATCCCTTAAGAATAATTTTCTTGTTTAATGTGTGATTTTATTTAATGGAAAATATAACTTTTAATTTTATTTACTTTTATGCTTGTTATATATGCACACTACTTCAACTTATATGTATAGAGTGGAATCATTATATACACTATTTGTGGTGACCCACTAAGTTTTATATCCTATCCTGTTCAGGAACTGCTTGGTAATCAAATAAAAATCATGGATCCTGGTAGGGATAGGGACATGTTCTTGATTGGTGAGGCATGATTCATTATTACAGTGGAGATGGGGAGAACATGACTAGAGTATGGATCATGATTCTATCTAGAGATAGTTTCATTTATTATAATTTTATTATTGATATTTTTGTTGTATTGGATTATCGTTCCCATATATTTCCAATATTTTTTATAGATTGATGACATAAAAAACATTTTTTATATGACACCACCTTTGGTTTGATTATTATTATTATTATCTGGTTGATATTTTGATTCATCCTTGACTTAATTTTTGATACAACTGTGTTACTATGATTATGATGTTATATTCTCCCAAACATATCATTGCATTCCTTCACTGTTAGTCGGTGGCCTATGGAATATGGGGAGGTACAATTGACGCCATGTGACCCACTAGTATGGGGAACCATTTAGTGGCTCCAAGGTCATGAAATTACATTAAATTATAATTTTAAAATTTTATATTCAAAAACGAATTAAATATTTTGATGCATGATATCCAAATTTTGTAAATAAATCAGTTATTTTTTTTTCATTTTGGATAGAAACCATATTAAATAATTATACCTATTGTAAGGCTAAATTTAAATATTTCAGGTAAAAATAATATGTCCATTAATAGAAAATGACCCAAAAATTTAGTTACTTTCATTGTATGAGTCTATTTCAACCATACTCAACCATTATTTTAATATATTTATTTTTCCCTTTTATTGTTATTTTTATCTTTATAATAATTTTGTTAGTTTTAAACTAAGAAATATCACATTATCACATTAAAAATGAAACATATTTTGTTAATATGATAAATACAACTTCTGTTTAAGAATAAATGGTTATTTGAATGATAGATACATGTTTTCTCTCATGATAATTTATATTTAATTTTTAGGGATCTAATCATTATGTAAAATTCTAACACAGCTCCAAACAATCATTTCATAAATTAATAAAATGATTCTAAAAATATTTAATTTCATAAAATATAAATGATTTATTGTGTTCCAAAAAAATTTATAAAAAATAAATTATTTTAGTAGTGTTAATGGATTAGTTTATATCACCGTTATTTTTTTTATTATTTTCAAATTAAAATTAAATTACTAATTACAAAAACGATGTTATTGTTATATTATAATTAATAATAATTTAATAAATAATTAAATATTCATAAAAAACAATATATCCCTTTAGCTGAGTGGTATTTGGTTTAAAATATAAAATATGATCTATTTATGGATAAAATATCAATGTATAGTAAATATATTGATCCCTAATGTGTGAAAGCATTATTAACAAGGAAATTGTAAAATTGAATTATCTTGGGTTAAAATAATAAAATAATACTTAAAACAAAATCTAATATTGTGCCACTCTTTTGGAAGATATTATTTTGAAGCAAACACATCATATATTTGAATTTACTGATTTTTTAGCTTATATTCTCTAATAATTAATTTATATTTATTTCCTAATTTACTAAATTCCAATAGTCCCCCTATCATAAAAATAAAAAATAGAACATTCTCTCCTCTTTCCCTCACACTTAAACATCCATTTGGTTCTCCCAATTCATTCCAAAATACCTTCCTTAGTTCCCATAACATTTCCATTATGAACTTGTTTTTAGTCCCCTCCTATGGTTTCTTTTTGTAAAATCCTAAAGATGATTTCTATAGAAGATGACTTATTATTAACATAGGGATTTTTTATTTCTTCTTCTACCTCATTAAAATCTAATTAAACCATAAAATTATAATAACATCGGAATATATCATATAATTAAATGTTATTATGATAATAGAAAAACCAACATCCATATCTTATACCATAAAATGGGGAAAAAACCATATTTTTGTGTGTATCGAGGACTACCGCCTCACAGACTAACGTATAACATTTTCTATCATCACCCCTCAAGGATGATTTTAATTATTGTATTAATATATTTTTATATGATATTTATGACATATTTTTATTCTATAAATGTTATATATCATTTTATTTTATAACTTACCATCTATTAAAGAATAATATCATCGTTTATGCATACATGTTTATTTTCACCTCCATGAAGTGATGAGATTCATTTTTCATAACCACGTCACTGGGATAATATATATTGGTGTATTTAAAAAAATTTATGATAATTATTATATAATTTATTTTTGGATATATATTATAATACATACATTATATCAATAATGCTAATTGAAAAATGGAAACATCTCTCATTCCAACCTATGACATACCATCTCCATAATTATAACGAAGTTCATTTTTCATAACCATATTTTATTGGTATTTCTAAAAGTTTAATTAAAGTTTAATAAAATACATTTTTTTCTTCATTATTACTTGTATTATTATTATACAATTTCAATTTTTTTATCCAAAGTCATTTTTTACATATATGAAAATATTTTCAAAGTTCCCAACATAAACAAAAATAATTAGGTAATTGAATATAAAAAGACAATAAAATGAAAATTTTTTATGGAATTATTTAATGGTAAATTTAATTTAAAATCCTCATTTTAATTGTTTTAACAATTTAATATCTAAATAATCTTCTTATATGTCAATATTCAAAAATTTATTTTGTTTTCATATTTATATGGACATAAATGATTTATAAATTTTTTTAAGGTCACTTCTTTCATTATTTGAAAGTTTATTAAATGGAATATTTTATTTTATTTTAGGGAAATCTTTTAAAATTCATTAAAAAAGATAAATATAATTTTTTCTATTAATGTATATTTCATAAACATATGTTCATGTTTCCATAACCGTTATTTGATATTTGAATTTCTATATAAGATTCATTATATTCCTCAAGGAAAACCCATTTTTCCATTTATTCTAATTATTATCATAATTGTTTCTAATCATAATGATTATTTATATATCTAAATTTTATTTCATATTCATATAATGGATCTTTCTAAGTCAGCTATTTTTTTTTGAAATAGCCATTCTCTCACTAAGAAAAATTACCCCTAATTAATATTATAGAATGCTTCTAAATTCTAAATATTCTACTTATACAAAAATACCTTTCTCATGATAAATTTCATTAATTGATGAATGCAATACATGTCACATCCCTAACTTATTTTAATGGTATTTTTCATTTTATTTAAATTCTTCCATTGTTTTGGGGGTTTCCCATTCATTTTGGTGGAAAATAGAGTGTTTTTAAAATTTGGGCCAAACCGTGTGCCCATTTCCATATTTAAAAATAAATTTTGTTTCCTTTATAACTCCTTCATTTCACTATATTTTACTACCATTACACTTTCCAGTTGGAATTACCTGGTATATTATAACCATCATATTAAATTGGACCCCATAGGAATCCATAATAATGATGTATTTTAGTTTTTTATTTAGGTTTTGGGGAAGATCATGATCCAATTTCATGCTTTAAATTATTTTTCTAAGGTTTCAATATCTCATTCAGTTGGTAATTTGTTTTGGTGATTCCACCTCCCACTTAAAGCCAAAACCTGAAGGCTCACTCGAAATATCTATTTCACCTATTTGGAGCTCATTTGGATCGTAGAATAGGGAAAAAATTCATAGTGTCTCTCAAATCGTCCAGATTTGAGAAGGTAATTTGATTCTATCATAAATTTTTTCAATTTTCAATCATTTTCCCCCATTTCTTTCCACACATAACCTAATAGGCCTCATTAGATCCTACATATCAATTTTTTTTCTTTGAGATTCATCTTTTTGTGGATTTGGGGTGATTTCATCAAGATCGTTCTTAGTATGTGATTCATTCTTGGTTTCATCCATTTTCCTTAGGGCTTTCGACCACTTTCTTGATTTTCTCAAAAGTCCTAAAGGTAAGGTTCGAATCTAGGGTTTTATTTTTTGTCTTTTTGGACTGATATTTTGTTTTAGGGTTGGTTTTCATCCCTTGTGGGGAGACAATGGTACGGTTGATGTTTCACACCATGTCATGAGGGTTTCGACACAAAAGGTAGGTGATTCCTTGTGTAATAATTTTATGATGAGTTATGTTTCTGCATTTTCTCGTTTTTCAAATTCCTCCTATGTTATTTGTGGTGAAAAAACTATTAATGGTTTATTTGGTTAAGTGTTTAATTTTATAGATTCATTTTAGCTTGAAATTGGGTGTTTTTATGAGTAACTCTTGGCGTGTTGTCAGGGTGTATTTTATAACATATAAAATTGGTTTACAAAATCTTTTTTGTGCATCCAATTCTTCTTTGGTTAGGTCACGGTGTTCCATTGGGTTTGATAGAGGTGTTTTTATGGGTTTAATGTGTAAAACCATATTATGCCTCTTGAAAATGTTTAGTGAAAATTTGTGTGTTATCATCTGCATATTTGTGGTATTGTTCAAGGTGATTTTATAATACCTGATATTGGTTTATTAAATATTTATTGGGCTTCCAATTATGTTTTGGATTGGTATTGGTGTGAGTTTTTTATTTAACTATGGTTTTGAAATGAGTTTTAAGTGCCACGATTGGGTATACTCCATAGAATTGTTTTATGAATTATTTAAATGGTTTAATGATTTATGTAAGAGGTGAAGCAATATAGGAAAAATATTTTGGATGGTGAATATTTTTAAATGGTATATTTTAAATATTAAATGGGTTTCCTTGTGATGTGTATCCTCTTGTAAAGTTTTAAAAAAAAATGATTAACAGAATTTCTGAAATGTGAAAGTGATGTGGGTTGTATGGTGTGAGTGTGATGTGAAAAATATATTTTTTTATGAAAAGTGTATTATGTAACATTTTAGTGAGATATAATGTGATGTTTATCATCTTGATAAAGATTTTATAAAATTGTAAAAGGATGTGTTGAATTGTGAAAGATATGAAAAATGTGTTGCGGGCTATTTTGGTGTGAGTTGGATTTCAAGATAAATTTGAATGAAAAGGGGGATGATGTGCTTGTGTGATGTACATGTGGTCTCTTTGGATGACTTGTTATGTGGAAGGGGTTTTTTCATGTTCAAAATATATTCCACTTCTTGTTGAACTTGTTTTAAAATAAGCAGGAAACCTGGGTATCTCGTTGAGTGGATGTGTACTACTATTCTAGGGACCCCATGGGGTTTGGCCTCAGTTTCACATAGCAGGTTTGATGCTAACAACACAAACTAAACTATGAAAATGATTATTTTATGGGACAACTAGGTTATTTATATATTCCTTATTAGTGGATCACGCACCAGAACATATATTGTGATGGATACTCTCACTAAGATACAAGGTACCTGGAACCCACAACGATCTAGTGCCAAGGGGTTATTTCTTATTTATTGTATTCATTAGATGATTTACTCTAAACATTGTAATAATATATGTTTGGATAGAAATTGGAGTAGATTTTTCATTTTATTTAATATTTTTGATTATTTAAAATAACCCAATTGAAAAATGGATTAATATTTTAAGGTGCATCTTCTAGAAATTGTAACTCTCATTTCATGTTTTCAAAAACATGAATTATTTTCATCTCGGAATTTTTATCACATGTAAGATCATATAGTTGGTATATTACTAGGCTTTGTTTCATGGCATACTAACACCTTTGGTTGTAAGTAGACTTTCGGATTTTTTTGTTGTAGGTTTGGGTACAACATTTGTGCCTATGGTTTGGGTTTTAGAGGTCCAACATGATGTGATGTTGTGGAGATGGCTTGAGGCTAGTGCCTCTTTCCATGTAGATATTCTTGGGAATTCATTTCTGGTTTTGTACCTTTGTAATTGTCTTTTAGAATGATTTTATGTTCTATAATTAAATTCTGAAATTTTATAAATGGTGATTTTTTTTTTGAAAAATCCAAATTCATTTTATTGGATTCCTTTGATATTTTACCTTTATAAACTCGGGTAAATCACTCCCAATTTGCAGTTTATGATACCCGGGCACTAATGCCAGCCCATTGGGATTGGGAAATCTCTTAGATCCTTGTTGTGGGATGGGTTTGGTGCCAGTTTTGATAGTGATTAGATTTAGATTTGTGATAAAATGATATCAAAGTAGGTTCGGGTTAACTCCTGGGGTCATGTTATTTGGGAAAATATCAGGATAGACTGAAGATAAATTTTTTGGGGCATGGAATTTTGGTTATGGGTAGTGTGCCTGGCCATCACACCTCATGATGTTATTTTTTTTTCACCAAGGGAATTCAGGATTTATCTGAGTCCTTTTCTTTTCATGGATTGATGACGGTTATGGGAAATGAATAGAGTGTTGGGTTAAGGATCTTAGTGAGCTCACAGGGCTTGGAAAGCCATGTGGAGCTGGGGATATTTTCTAAGAAAACTATCTGTGATTGTGAAGTGATTGGCATATGGACTTCAACTATAACTCCAAGTCCCCCACCGAAACTAGTTTCTTCTCTCATTATCTTATGTCCTTTAGTTTTGGCATAGTGGAAGATTGGTTTTTGAGAAAAAATGACATGGTTTTATGAAGCGTGAAGTTTTGTGAAATGATTTTATAAGAAAGAGGGAATGGTTCAATTTTTGAAATGGTGGAACTAAAATTACTGAATTATTTTGAAATTTATGTGAATGACGTGAATGTGAGTTCTTATCTGATTGGTTCTTAGTTTCGGAAAAGTTTTGTAAGTTGTGAACCAGAATTTTTTTTTCATGGTTAGAGGTCTTGAGAAAAAGGATGTGTTGGTTGACTGTTTTGATTTTAAAAATTGGAAGGAATTTTTGTTTTAACCATTGGTATTTATGTGAGCGACATCATGCATGTGGTTGTTAGGTATGATGGATGGTTGGTGCCATGGAAGGATGAGTGGAGGGATAGATATGAGGAGGTTGTCTGGTGTGGCATGAAAACATGCATGTGTAGGGAACATGTGGTACCATTAGTGGATACACTAACTGCTGAACCATTTTTTTTCAATTAAATTTTTTTTAATGGAAAATGAGACATCATGATGACTTGTTTGGGATGGTGTAACTTTTGTGTTTCTTTAAATTGGTGATGTTTTTGGATGTTTTGAGTCCAAGAACCGTCTTGTCTGACCATTGTTTTGGGTTTGTGTTCGGTTCTGGTTTGTGGCATGTTTTTACTAATGGACCATCATGGTCGGGTCCTTGGTTTCTATCATTCGATTAGTTATGCGCCCATTAAGAGTTATTTCATGACGGATGTGTATCCTAGATTGTTTCTCTATTGGAAGATTCTCTAGTTGAACAATATAAATAATGTTTTTCTCGAGCTTTGGAGATTGATTATAAACTATTTCCCATCTTGGATTTGTGGATCTTCATGTAGCGGTGAAGTTATCATGGAAGTTTGAAATGAACCATCATATCTTATATTAACTGATTTGTCAAAGGTATAAGTGTTATAGGGTTGTTAGAGTGGATGAGTGTTTGGATGGAGTCTAGGAGGCCCCGTGGGTCCTTCATAGTCTCTTCGAAGCAAAAGATCACATTAAATCTCCAGTGTGGGAAATCAAGTCATGAGAGGCTGTTATGGACACATGATGTAATTGTGTGTAGTTTGGGGACTCAAAATATGGTACCAATCCATGTATTCTATATATCAATCACAATGGTCACGTTTTGTGATTTTTTGTGATGTTGTGTGCTCATTTGACTATAAAGGTAAAGGTTGAGAAATCCTACGAGAGTCTCTGTCATGTTGGAAGTATGTATCCCATGGAAAAGAAGAAAAATCCTATGTTTTAGAATAATTTGATTATATGGTTCCTTTCCTTCTATTGTTTCTCACCCAAAGAAACAAGGTGTGATGTGTGTGAATCTTCTAATCCCTTGTTTCAATGAAATGTTAGGTTAGTGTAAAGTGAGTTTTGTAAGGTGATATGTCTTGGTAAACCCATATGGGGTTGCGATGTAGAAGTTTGTAGCTTCGGAAGAAGAAGTTCCATTCAAGGGTTTCCAAATCCTAATTGTGAGGACAAAGATGATTCAATCCTTTATGATCCAGCCATATATCCTCAAGAGAAGTTGTCAAGTAGTCAGTGGAAATCCCAAGGTCATTAAAACCCTTGTACAAAGTCTAATACTCATTTAGAAAGATGGGAATAGCTTAACCCTCTAGAGTCATCATGATTGAGAAAAAATATTTTTTATGATTAGTATTGACTCTGTGCCAAGAATCCATTCAGAAGGAATGATCTGCATTGCTAGTGCACATCTTCTCCAAAATGTGCAGACTAACCATGAGACCACACCAAATCCTTATGTTCTGGTGTCTTTTCATGTCGGACCGTGAAAGTTGATTTATATGGTTGGTTATTATTTTGGGGAGACAAACCATGGGTGTCATTTGTGTTCTTTTGGAAAAAGATAATGATATTATACACATTATTCTAAGGAGTACATTCGGGCCTCCCCCTATTAGTGTCCTGATTCCGTCTCGGTAAAATTTATGTTGTCTCTTATGGTGGGATCCCATTTTTGTCTCCCCAAATAAGTAACTCTTTTTTGTCCTTCGTCATGGTTGAGAGGTAGGTAGTCTCATTCAGAGCTATATAACTAATAACATCTTCCTTGGGTAAAAATTGTGATTGGAAATCGCCCAACGATTTTTTTATAGAAAGTTCAGTGCATCATTGTTTGACATTGTTGTTTGTTTGGGTAAACCCATTGATTCTTGTTCTAATAGTGCTTCAGGAGTTTTTTTGGGATTTAGTTTGAATATACTTGATCATTTAAAGATGTGGTGTCTGTTTTAGTTTGTGATAGTATTTCTTTCTCGATTGATCTATTGGAGGATTTTATCCCTTTTGAGGGCTAGAAAAACATGAAAAAGGAGTCCATTTTGGTCTTTCTGTTGAGTTTGGATTATTTCCTTTGGCCTTGTTGTGACTTTCTGTCGGTGCAATATTTTATGGTGGGGAGAATAATCACATATCTGACATCTTTTAATGGTATTTTTCATTTAATCTACTTTCAGTCATTGTTTTTGGGGGTTCCCATTCATTTTGGAGGAAATAGTGAGTTTTCAAAATTTGGGCCTAACCGTGAGCCCATTTCCAGATATAAAAATATATTTTGATTCATTTATAACTCGTTCATTTTTAAACATTTTACACCCATTACACTTCCCAATTGGAATACACTGGTACAGTAAAACCACCATATCAAATTGGACCCCATAAGAATCAATAATAATGATGGATTTGGGTTTATATTAAGGTTTTGTGCCATCCCATAATCCCATTTCCATCTTTAAATTATTTTTCTGATGATTAAATATATCACTCATTTTTTAATTTTTTTTATTCCACCTCCCACTCAAAATAATAAACCATATGCTCACGCTCATTATCTATTTTTCCACATTGAAGCTCATTTGGATCGCCGATTATGGCGAAAGATCTTAGGGTTTCTCAAAGAATCTAGATTTGAAAAGGTAAATTTATTCTTTCATAAAAAAAATCAATTTTCTCTTTTTCTCCCCCATTTCAGTCCCCAAATAACCTACTATGTCTCATTTGAGTATACCTATCAGTTTTGATTTCTAATAGATTCAAAATTTGATGTATTTAGGGTGATTTCTTGAAGATTGTTAAAGGTATGTGATTCCTTCATGGTTTCATCCATTTTCATTTGGGTTTCCTCCCTCTATCATGAAGTTATAAAATTTCCAGCAGTTAGGGTTCGAACATAGGGTTTGATTTGTTCTTTTTGTCTTCAAATATAGTGGTTTAGAGTTGTTTTTCACCCCCTTTTTGTGCGACGGTGGTGCAGTAGATGTTTCCCACCATGTTTTGAGTGTTTCGACAAAAAAAGGTAGCTGATTACTTGTGTGACCATTTTATGATGATTTAACTCATTGTATTTAAAAATTTTTCATATTCATCATATTTTTTTGTGGTTTGAAAAATATTTAGGATATATTTGGTTATGCATTTTATTTAATAGTTTCATTTTATCTTGAAATTGGGTGTTTTTCATGTGCAACTATTGGGGTATTATATGGGTGAATTTTATAACATATGAAATTGGTTTACTAAATCATTTCTGGGTATCCATTTCTACTTTTTTAGGGAATTGATGTTCCATTGGGTTCGATAGAGGGTTTTGAATGGGTTTTATGTGTAAGACCATATTATGTCTCCTGAAAGTGTTTTATGAAAATTTGTGTGTTTTCATGTGCATCATTTGTGGTATTATTCTATGTAATTGTATAATACTTGAGAGTGGTTTACTAAATCCTTATAGTTATTCCTATTATATTTTGGATTGGTATTGGTGTGACTTTTTCATTGAAATATGGTTTGGAAATGGGTTTTATGTGCAATGCTTGGGTATAATTTTTAGAATTTTTTTATGAAAGATTCTAATGGTTTAATGATTTATATAAAAGGTGAAACCATATTGGAAAACTATTTTGGATTGTGTATATTTTGAAATGGTCGATTTTGAATGTGAAAGGGTATGTCATGTGATGTGTATCCTCTTTGAAATTTTTAATAAAAATGTTTTACAAAATTACTGAAATGTGAAAGTGATGTGGGCTGTTTTGTGTGACTTTGATTTGAAAATGGATTTGGTTTATGAATAGTGTATTATGTAACATGTGAGTTGGTTGTTATGTGATTTTTAGCATCATGGGAAATATTTTATAACATTGTTAAAGTATGTGATGAATTGTTAATGTTATGAAAAATGTGTTGTGGGATATTTTCTTGTCAGTTGGATTTCAAAATAAGTTTGAATGAAAAGGGGGATGATATGCTTGTGTGATGTACATGTGGGGTTTTTGGATGATGTTTCATATGGATGTGTTATTTTCATGTGAAAATTATATTTCATGTCTTGTTGAACTTTTTTTATCACAAGAGGGAAACCTGGGTATCTACGTGGGTGGACGTGTACTAGTATGGTAGCGATCCTTTGGAGTTTGGCCTCAATTGCACATTCCATGTTTGTCACTTACAACACTAACTAAACAATGAGGATGATAATTATTAGGGACCACTAAGTTATGGTTATGTTCCCTACTATTAGATCTTGTGTGAGAATGGATATTGTGATGGCTACAGTCACCAAGATACGAGGTATCTGGGACCCACAACGAGCTAGTGCCTAGGGGTTATATCATATTTCTTTTGCTCATTAGATGATTTACTCTTACTATCGACATATGGTATATTGGGATGGTGTTCACAGTAGCTTTAAAATTTTATTTAAAATTTTTAATTTTTTATAATATCGGACTTGAAAACTATATTAATTTTTAAAGTTGCATATTTGAGAAAGTGTTACTAGCATTTCATTTTTTTGAAGACTTGCATGTTTTTAATCTTTGAATATTTATCAAATAGAATCTCATAGTGGTGGTATCAAACTAGGCATTACATTAAACCCTAATAACACCATTGGGTGTAAGTATACTAGCTAATTTATTTTGTCTCATGTTGGGGTACAACTTTGGTGCCTATAGTTCAGGTTTTAGCTGTCCCACATGATGCCTTTTTGTAGTGATGGAATTAGGGCGGTGCCTCTTTCCATGTGGAGGTTCTTGGACTGTAATATATTGTTTTGTTATTTTGTAATGGTCTTTGAGAAATGATTTAATTTGTGAAATTAATTTCTGAAATTTTATAAAATATGATTTGGTTCTAAAAATCCGAATTCATTTTATTGGATTTGTTTGCTATTTTAAGATTATAAACTCAAGAAAATCATTCCCAATATTCAGTTTATGATACTTGGGCACTTGTGCCAGCCCATGGGATTCGGGAATTCCCTTTGGGCCTTTTCATGGGTTGGTAATGGTGCTAGGTTAGATGGTGACCAGATTTAGTTCATGACATACCTCATGTCCATTTATTAAATACCTAAATTTTTAAATATCCATTGCTTGTGACATGAAGATGGATTACAATGCACATTTCATTCCATTGTAAAATATGATGATTATTCCACATTATTGATTTCCTTTTACAAGAAACATAATCATGAATGTGTTATGATAAGTGTAAATAATTAGAACTTCAATTTCCTGGGTAAATAATTTGTGTCATGAGACATTATGTATGGGATTAGTCAATCATCCAAATCAACTATGGGAATATATACACCATGTAATTTTTTTATTGGTAGTCAGAATTCAGTTATGATTATTTCATGTTTTTTATTACTCCCAGATTTTTTAGGTTTCTAGGATTGTATGATTCAATGTCATTTATGTTATGCTCCCGTGTGATTACATATACAAATATGTTTTATGCAATATATATTAAAATTCAAAACGGTGGAATTTATATATTTTTTAAAATTGTTTTCATATATTTTAGATGATATTAATGGATCATTTATGGGTTTTATTTTGTCCATTAATATTTAGGATGAAATATTTTAAGAAAATATTTGGGTAGAAAATTTGATTTCCTGGGAAAAATATATATATATATTGAGCTCTATTTTTAATTTTAGTAGAGAAAAATATTAAATAATTATTCATGTAATAAAAAGTTTATTTATTTCTTTATATATGTTCCTTAATTATATTTTTATACTTATCCCACATTTTAAAATATTATTTATGGTGGTATAGGGATGCGTATGGAGAATGATGAGGTCCAGAAGAATATTGTGATGAAATATCAAGAAATTAAAACTTTTTTAAAATATATTCCTCTAAGAGAATGGATATTAACTAGTAGTTACAAATATATGATGTACTGTTTTTTTAAATATGGTTGATGCCATAATTCAGTAAGATTCTAAACCTATTAGATATCACCGTTTTATGGAAAATAATTATATACATAAAACTAAAGGTAATGCAATTTTTAGGTTAGGGTCCTTATAGGTATACATGGAGGACATGACTATCTTCTTCAATAGACACCATGAAAACTTCTCTTCCTATTTATGCTCATAATATTCATAATTTCATGATGTAAGTATGGATTCCTTCCCTATAATCCTTCATTTGATTCTATATAATTTCATTTCCTTTAATCTCAATAATTCATTTTACTTTTTCATTTACAGATTTTGATAGGGAATAAATCATATGATTCTATTATTTATTTTTGATCATTTGATAAACCACTTAATGAAAGTTTCCATAATTTTTAGATCGATGTTTTCCAACTCCATCCCTTCATTTTTATTTATTTTGTTCATACAATATCATATATATCATAAAATTACATACCACTATATTTTCATTAATTATCTATTCCATAGAAATTTTAATTTCCCCACGGGACAGTTATAATACTACTTAGTGATCTATTATACCCTTGATGTCATTATTTATAGAATAATTGCATTCAACTTTTGGTGTGTCAAATGAAACAACAAAAATATCTTCATAATGATCTTTAAAATCAATAAACTATTCCACTTTGGTATACTTTGAAGTATTATCTTTTTCTAATATTACGATTCTTATTTAAATTAAATTTAGATGTTATTTACCCTTTCCATTAATAACATTGGATATTATATTAGGAACTAGAGTTTTTTTATCATCCCCTTGATACATTATAGGAATTTTATCCATTAGATTTCTAGATTTTCCATATCTAAAATAGTTTTCCAGAATTTTTCATTTAAATTTAACAATACCTATATTCACTTTTTTGGAATGAATAATGTCCACCTCATGAACCAATCTATCATCTAAATCCAACAACACTATGATTTTTCTCATATAATTAAAAGATACATCATGAGAACTCTACTTTTTACTAGACTCATTATTTTAATTATTACATATATATGAAATGGGTGTATTATGTATATTATCTAGTGAAATTTAAAACATATAATTGTCTTCATGAAATTATATGTTTTGAATAAAGTGTATTTATCATCTGATAAAAGTCTTTTTAAAAAATATAGCATCATCAATAATTTCTTCAATACCATTCAAGTTCTCAAAATGTGCATTGAATTTGTCAATGAAACCATTGACTATGTCGTGTAGACTAATCCTAAAATCCATATATTTATTATATAGGTCCTAAAAGATCACCAATAATACTTATTAAACTCTTTTATCAACATTTATAATATTTTTTCAACAAAATGGATAAGTTTTTCAAGAATATTCATTTAGGTAAAGAATGATTCTTTTTTATCCCCCTAAATACACGATAAATTTTTCAATTGATTCCAATTATTCAAGGTCCTTATCTAACATAGATCCACTATCTATGATAGATTAAATACAATGAATAAATACAATATATATCAAAATATAAATTATTTAATATAAAAATTCTTTTTTTTGTAGTTGGATGTTGATAAATTCAAAATTTGGTATTTCCTTATGGTAGTCAACAGTTTCTATCATTATGAGGGATAAATCATCACCCAAAAACAATAAAAGTAATACATATTTCTAGTATCAATAAAATATATTACCCTACGGATTTTTGGTTGGGGTTTAATCCCATTTGATTACACATTAAGGTTTATTTATTTTTTATAATCTTGTTCTCTCACAATATGGAAAATTTATTTATATCCATATAGTCACCCTGAAGTGAGAAAATTAGTGAATAAAACAAATCATTTTTACTTGGTTTATTAAAACCAAATTATTATAATGGAAATTCAAATGATGGAATGTATACTAACATAGAACACTATACCTCTTAAAATTTATTTTCTTAGATGATGTAGGGGTACCCTTTACCATCTAGACTCACTATGAAAATATAATCGAGTGGTCCCAACTCCCTTTTTTAAATGATATAGAACTCAGTGTGCCTAACATATATGTGGTCGATACTCCCCTAATCATTATATTATTCCCATAAAAATAGAGTTGAAAAAAATGATGGAATGTCACTTAATTAAAAAAATTTATACACTTCAAGTATAGAAAAATCCAGGGAGTACCCCCATTATCATTATTATTATGGTGAATATGCCTAAAATTCATTTCTCGTTCTTATGTAATTTTAATTTCTAGAGAAATGTGTGTATGGATACTTATCCATTATCTTATCAAATAACAATCTATCTCTTCATGTTTTTCTATTTTTATAAGTCATACAATAATTATAAATAGTGTATTTGAGTTTTGAATTCTCAAATTCAAAATTTGAATCTCCAAATAAAATCGATCTTAGGTGGCTCAATATAGATCTGTTGGATTTCATTCGATAAAATAGAAACCATTAGGTTTTTATTAGTTTTTTTTAATTTGAATGTAAAATTATAAAATGTTAGTTCAAATTGAAAATCCTAAAAACAACTCATACCAATTTGATATTAAAATGATAGTGCAGTGTCAATTTTAAATTCCAATTGTGTGATCCAAATTTGACAGAGGATTAAATGATTAATCAACCACTATGTAACACTATTTCTTATAGGTTTAAACAAAATTTAAGATAGTTTGTATAAAAACTGGTTCCCATTTTGAATTCAACATTAGGTAGCTCAATAATCATCATACCTAGGGAAATTAAATGGATGTTAGCACTGCGGTGCCAGAGACCACAGACTTCTATCTTAGAATTTCCATAAATGGATCCACAGTGAACATTTATTACTCATGGTTTGAATCCCGTTTAACATAATAAATTATTCAAGTAGAAATAATGAGCTCCATTGTTTGGAGTTCACCAAAATCCCATTTCGGGATCTCCAGTTGTGGAAATCTAATTCCCACCAATCCTAACACATCTAAAACTCCTTGGTATATGGATTTAAGGTCTTCCCACTTATTTTAATGGTTAACCTTTTACAATTCATCAAATCCATCACTAGACCTATATAAGTATTTTCCATTGTTGAAAGGATCTCCAAATTATCAAAACCCTACTAAACATGGATTTGTAATCCATTTCTCCCTATTTTCAAGACATCATGCTTTCTATTATTTCAAATTATCACAAAAGAAACTACAACATTCTCCATTGTATAGGGAGTAAAATCATTTTATGATAAAGAAAATCAAAAATTAAATGATGATCAAATTATTAGTTATCTAGAACTATGAAAATTTCTATATTCAGAACACTGTAAAATAACCACCACAATGTGGTCTATTTGGACATTTATTATAAGAAATCACCAATATTGAAACAGTGTCAAATGTTACGAATACATATCTACTCAAATGAAATCTAATTTCAAAATATTTTCACCACCATCATCATAGTGTGTTATAAGTCATGGTGAAGGTTTCCCTCAAAAAATCAATTGAGCGTATCCCATCCATAAAACTCGATGTTCTACCTCATATAAAATAATTATTTGGGTGATTTCCTTAAAAACATTTAATTAACAAATACCAATCAGCTATTTGAGTTAATTTTAATATATGGGTCATATTCCCAAAATTCATAAATGGTACCATTCCAAATACCAAGGAGGTAGGGTACATCTGCATTATTATAGTAACTACTACAACTAGGTGATCAACGTGGAATGATACCACACATCTTTAATTTTTTTAAAACTAGTCAGACCAACTAATAGTAAAATGTTAATATTACATGTATTCATCATGTTACATTCTATATTTCCTAATACAAAACCTAATTTTTGGTCAATCAAACCCACTAAATTAAATTATTATCCAGTAGATCATGTTGTACCTCCAACAATTTATGAACAGATAATTTTTCTCACCACTATATTGGGAGTTTTTTTATCATGATTGACATCAAGACCCCAATAGCACAAGAGGCATCTTGGGTTATCTCATCCAGCTATAGTAGCGATCAGAAACAACCATGGAAGTCCATCCCATGATGATGAAACATAATACAGAGGATTATCTTTGATACCAATGATATCATATACGTCTTCCCAAAACCAAAGAAGTCAATCTCCCTTAAGATCTTCCCCAACGGTGATACACTACTAGGGGTCACTGAGATCATCCACATAAAAACCATAACAATTCCCATATGAAGGATCTATACAACCAAAAAAATATCATTCTTAGGGATCTTCCACACTAGAAATATAGGTATAACATTAGGCACTAATAAAATTTCATTACCTTTTTTATTGTCAGTGACAATTGATGATTTAGAAGAGATATTCTCTCCACTATCTTTATATCTATGGAAATTCTTATGTCAATTTAGTATTACCATTCCTAGTGATGATATGTACAGAAGAAAAAAATAAATCTCATTATATCTATATATGAAGGATTAGTTTTCTTATTTTGAGGGATTAAAATTTCATCCAACCTAAGAGAATTCAGCATCCTAAATCTCCCCATATACATTGGATGCAGGAGAGATATTATAGTTCATCATAGTACTCTTTGATAAGGAGTTTTATCCTACCATGCTTCAGGGACCCATCCATATATAATAATAAGTGGAAACAAAATATCCCATATATAGAAAGATACCACTATCCTAAATCATCTCACTAGAATATTTTTTATTACGGGAAGAGAATTGTTTTTTATATCACAATCACCTTAGAGTTCATAACATAATTGGTCTTCATCACTACCCCAAATAGATTCCAACCAACCCATTGATTCCTTTAATATTATATATTCTACTTAGATAATGAAGAAGGTGAAATAAACTTTGGGGGGGGGGGGGTCTAGGTCTCTTACCATCTCTGGCTTGAGTTCATGATGAATGGGTCCCTATTTTTCTATATCCCAGTATTTCATTATGAATATAACTTAGTATATCTCTTCTAAAACAAATGTAAAACATTATTTAGCATAAAATGGCATTAAATAACTAACCTAGAATTTATGTGGAACCTTCATTCAATAAAATAGATATTTCAAATGGTTGAGAACATCCATATTATGATATGTTAACATCCAAAATCTAGTCGATATTGTAACACCCCAAGCTTCTACGATACACTTCTCTTTGATTAATGTGATAGAATGTGTTGTACACAACATCGAGTTTTAACACACCACAACCAATCAAACTAGTCGTTATAAATAATAATACATAATTTTTGAAATTATATATATTTTATATTTCAAAATGGACTTCATTTTTTGGTTTCAGAATATCAAAATTATCCTAAGAATAATTTTTGGTATTTTTCTGAGAACTTCCAATTTTTATGAATAGTTAAAAATACTTAAAAACAAATGTTTTAATCAAAATAATTTATAGTGATAAATTATATTATTGAGTGGGTTTAAAGTATAATTAGAATATATTTTTGCCATTTTATCCAATAGTGTTCATTATAATTAATTTCACTTTGAAATTGTACCTAAACAATTGTCAATCTTTTGATTTATATTGTATTTTTAAAACACGATATTTGTTGTGACAGTGAGAATTAATTATAAAATTAATTAATGCAACTTTTATGTTTTGAATTTGTAAAATAGACATAATTTTTTAATTCAGAATATCAATTTTAGCTTAGGGTGAAATTTTGGCATTGTTCTGAAAAACATCAATTTTTGATGAATAGTGAAACTACTAAGTGGTAGTTAAAAACCTGATTTTTTCATAAAACTTAATTTTACCACTTCTGTGAATGGAATTTAGAAAATCATAGAGACACAGTTAATATTAATAAGTAAAATGTGGTTCAATGAGATGAAAATAATTGTGGGTGAATAGTAAATTTTTACTTTTATTTACCACGGTTAAAAGTAAATAGGGTAATTAATGGTAAAAATGATATTAATATTACCCTAACAAATGTCCTAATTCTATTGGACAGGTGTATATCGACCATAAACAACCTTAGAAATAAAATATTATCATTTAGGTCCACATGGATTATATTAGGACATTTATTATTATTTAATTCAAAGAAGAGTTAAAAGAGTTAAAATCAAAGTTTATTTACTAAAACATTTTTAATACAGGGTTATACATAAGATAAATTCAATTGTAAATATTAATTAGAAATATAATACGATTTCCTACATAATTATATTTTATTTATATTTTTTATACATTAAATAATTTAATTTATTTATGACACAATGATGATGCAGTAATTACCATAATAGTGAAAAAGTAAAATAAATGATATTATAAATACCCAAATAAGTATAATTGGAGACTTTTATTGAATTAAACTAATTTTCTAGGATAATATGAAATATTAGGATTGATTTAATTTACTTTTTTAGAAGTAATATTTCTATTATGAGTTTCACAAAAATCAACTATTGAATAGTGTCAAAAATGACATAAAAGAGTTTTTAAAACAAATATTAAATTATTAATTGATATTAAATTTCTAAAAAACTACGGTTCGTCCAAGGGACTACTATCATGATATGTATATCATTAATGGACCACATGGGGGTCTCTTGGATGTATATAGTATGTTTATAAACTATATAATATAAAAATACAAAGTGACATGGTAAATGTCAAACTAATTAACTAAGAGTTAAAACTAAAAGATAAGGTTAATATAATGACCCAAACCTGTCTAAATTCTATTGGTTGAAGGGATTTCAAACTATAACCACATTAAATTTGAAATAATAAACATTGGAGCCATTATAAACCTAATTTTAATTTATTATAAATTAATATTTATAGCTTTTCCAAAGGGGCCCCTCACCCCTCTTATAAAAGGGCACTCCTTCTTCTCATTTCTTCACACCTTCAAAGCCTATTGGTTCGTCAAAACCCTGCCTAAATACTCTCTCAACTTCCCTCAATACAACCTAGAGGCCTTAGTTTGATCATAAAGCCAGCCTAATGATCCCTTTTGATCAAATAAAAAGGAAGAACCCGAAGAAGAGCTAATGTTTTCACCACCCCTTTTCAAGTTCCTTTCTTCTTCCACTTCGTATTTATTTGTTATTACAATTCTAAAATAATAACTCCAGTATCATATATATACTCTTATGTTATTATAAATATGGTACAACCATATTCAGTATTCTATCCACCCTTTGAATAACATGTCACCATACGTGCGTATGTACGGTTTACCGTCTCCACATCGTGGTGTAATTGTTATTCTATATATAATTTTTCAAATGGGTATAATAATGATGTATAATTCATGTAAAAAATAAATATAACATGATAATGATTCTTTATATATAATATACCATCCATTTATATATTATTTTAATATCAAAAGAATGATATTGTCGCTCGTGCGTACGTACGGACTACCGTCTCCATGAACGCGATGATATTCATTCTATATCATAGCCATTCAAGTATAAATTTATTCATTTGATGATTTGAAAATAATTTTTAAGAACTTGATATCATTCTGGATATGAATAATATACAACCTATACATGACAAACATGGCTTACGTAACAAAACATATAAAAGAAAACGAGTAAGTTAACACCTGAAACGACGATAACACAAAGATATTATTAACAAAGCAACGCTAAAATATCATATATGATATCATATTAGTATATATGATTCTTGTATAATTTAATAACAATTATTTCACCATTATATAGGAGGATAACCTACCCCCAACAAAGGAAATGTACGATGTAAGGGGTTTCTTATCTCACTTTTAATTCCGTGAAAATTCCATTATTCACCACTTATTTATTACATGTGGTGTGTGTACTTCCCATGTTTGTATTCATTGTGTAATATACTTTAATTCATGTATATTTACATCATCAATGTATGATACTTCTTTCATGGGTGTATGTTTTGTATGTTACCAATTCAATAAGGGAATTTGAAACTTCAATTTCCACTCATTCGACTGTACGCATACTTCATTGATTATTTTACTCCGATATTATGTGTGGAATAACTATTCATTTTCTTATGTCATAAATTCCACTCTCCTTTTATGTGGATATAATTTTGATACTTATAATCACTCCATTTATAATTTCTCTAGTCATCGATATGAATTTGATAAGAGTAATTTTAACTCATTCTCCATTTGTTGAGTTAAACATCCAATTCATTGGGATTGTTTTTACAAGATTATGTGTGAGTATCCATTGATTGTTTTACAATGAATATCCAATCATATTTAGTGAATGTATATTTGTCACACATAACTATGTCGTTGATTTATCCTTAACCTATAGATACAGCCTTTATGAGATATTTCATCTCAATTTAAATTCCATTGAGACTTCTTTTTCTTATACACCAAATCACTTTTATGTGGTGTATACAATGTACTTTGACATAGTATATAATGGATCCCTTTATTATCATGATATTACAAAGTTTTTATTACCTCAATTATTTGTACTCAAGTGTCTCTATTTTTGTTATAATCTCTAACTAAAATACCTTTTTAAATGTTTTAAAGACTTATTCATCTAAATCTTGCTCATTAATGTCCATGTTTTAAAAAAGATTTTAAGGATTTATTTATATTTACATTAAAGTATTAAAATTATAACTCCTCTTAAAAGTTTCAAAGTGTTATGGGACACTTTGATTCAGAAATCTATTTTTAAATGGCTTCTTGACAAGTTGTGTGACTTTTAAATGATTTCAAGAAAATGGGGATATTTCTCTGAAATAGTTTTGATGATTATTTTCATCTATGTCAACATCCTTCATTATTCTTTATTGAGGTTAATGTGATATAATACAATCTTCCATACTGTTTCGAATGAGTTATGTTTGACTGTGGATGTGCTATTTTTATACCATTCATGATTTGTGGTGAAATTATTGACATTTCGTATGATAGTTTTAATATGAATTTTTATGTTATGTTAAAAAATGTTCATATGAGGAATTAATTGGAATTAATATGTGACGGGTGGAGCCCGCTATAGCTCCTCGATGCATCGGTTGGTCTCATGAGACAAACTAGTGTCTTGGAACAAGGCCTTGGCAAAATATTATTTGTAGTCTTGGCATGAGGCCTTGGCTATGTGGTTATGATAGTCTGGCATTATGCATTATATCATTATGAAAGTGGTTATTGATATTTCATGTGATCATTCGACTAGTATAATATCCATGTGAGTATGTAAATGGCATTATTTTATTTTATCTTTTCCATTTTATGCTGAAGTTAATGTTTAAAAGGGTTTTTTTAGTTATAAATTGCCTTAAGTGTTTATGCTTATCTATGAAAGCTTCTTCTATAATGTTATACTTACTGAGCATTTGTACTCACCCCTTTCAATGTTTTATTTTTCCTAGGATTATGAAGAAGTAATTTATGAATGACATGTAGGGATTGTATAAGGGGATATGAAGACAAGATGTTTTTTTATGATGTAATGTAAAAATTTATGAATGTATCTAGTGTTTCCAAGGCTACTAAACTAATCGGTCTTTCGAGACTTGATCTTTCTTGTGATCATGCCAATGTTACGTAATAATGCACCGACTCTGGGTAATATTGGTCGGGGCGTTACAGTTGGTATCAGAGGAAGTTTAGTACAAACCGTGGAAGGTAGAATTAGATAAACTCTGATTAGAGAACATAGATTTAAGATGGACTTTGAGGATTATTATAGAAGAACTTCCTAGAATTTTGGTATTGTAGAGATTTTGTGAGTTTTCCGATCAATACATCCCTGTCTGGATACGAGCAGGTAGAGGCGGCTCTGGCACATATGTACCTAGGGGTAAAACCCGAAAACATCGCTTTGAGCTAGACTCGAACGGGAACTGGTGCACGACAACGGGCCTTGTTGTACTCTTGGTTACGAAACTCCCGTGGGATATGCTTAGGATAATATACATTTTCCTTACAAACTAATTTAAAGTATTATATATATAAGATGAGAGTAAATGACCTTGGTTAATCCTAATGTGTTTCATATTGAGAATATGGTGACATGTTAATCTCTAAATGATTGTATGACTACTATTACTCACACAATGCTTTCTGGTTTTAGTCAATGGATGGATTACGAGGAAGTCATAGTGACTTTGCGAATGATGTAAAAGGTGGGAACAATGGTGGCAATAAGAAACAAAATAGAATTTATATAGGCGTAAAAGATATTGTCTTTTTTCCAAATCAATTTTCCAAAAATATGATCAACAATATATATATTACCCAATTCCCGAACTCAAAAAAGAAGAGAAAGGTGATGAATGATAATAGATCCAGTAGTGGAGACCATGGAGAAAGAAATCCTAAATTTCCATCATGCAGGAAATGTTGAAGGAGACATCCAGGAAAGTGTCGCAATGGTACAAAGAAATGCATTACGTGCGGGAAGGAAAGACATAAAGTGAATAATTTCCGAAGAAAAATGAAGAGTACTATGGAAGAAGAAAAAAATGGTCCCAATAATCCATTTACAGTCATTTTCCGTAAATATAGGGGACCTGGACATTACTTGAGTGAATTTCCTATTCTATACGATATTTTTGTGGTCATAGAAGAAGCTATGTTGAAATAAATGGTTGGATAAATGTTTAAATATTATTAGTGCTCCTTGTTGAAGGGTTTACTTTGGAATAATTTTCTCTTGTATTTGTAACCCTAATGTTTTCCATGTGAGAATGATATTTGAGGAAGAATTATATTTTCTCTTGTGGATATATTTATAAATAACCATTTGGTTTTATGTGATCATTGGGTTTGAGGCAATTACAAATTATTATAATTTGGGATGAAAATTCAAGGTATGAGATATGATTTGTGGTTAAATTATGTTATGGATATTTTGAAGAATTTATCTCATTTTGGTAATGTTATAAAACATAGTTTTTGAAAAAGGACAATACGCAAACCGTGTGACAACCCGTCGCGTCGGACAAAGCTGTGGGAATCGAACCCACAACCAAAGTGCGATTGGGATTTATCGCCTACCACTGGACTACGTGAAGTCCCTGGATAGTGTGACTAATTATTTTTAGTTAAATGATTTTATTGATCAATAATATGTTGATTTGGGTTCTTATGTCTTATCAAATGAATACCCTTGGTATAGGAAAATGATTTGGTGATTAAGTGATAAATGTTATTTTGGAAGATGTTCGCTTTGTTGGGAACACGATATGCCCAAGGAAAATAGATTACTATGGGGTTTCATTAGTGGAGTAATGGTGTATTTTTATCTACATTTTTATTGTGGATTTATAATGATTTGGGTTATTTATGGAAATTATTAACCTATAATAGTGAATATGTGATGAGGTTAATTACTTTTAAGTATGTGACTTTAAGAGTATTTGATGTCATTTGGATATACAATTTAACATGGGAGACTACATAAACAAATTCTTCTATGTTTTGGGTTTCAATATTAGTTTGGATTATATTGATGGATTTTAAGGACAATTGATTATTGAATGGTATTTATTAAACTTTGTGGTATTGTTGGTTTAATTTTAGAAATTAAGATTAGTGTTTATTTCTCTCAAGGAATATCCTTTTGGGGGATCATTAGATCTTGTACTAGCCATTTTGGTTTTGATTAATCTCCAAAGACAATGTAAATATATAGTTCATCCTGCATGGATTATGTGATTCTATAGAAGTTTATTCCAACTCTTCCAGTGTGACTAAGTCTTCTTGAATACTCATCGTTTAATGAAAATGAGTTAGTGGTGGAAATTTATTAAAGAATTATACTCTACTTAAAACGTAAGTATATATCTATATATTCATAGTCAATATCCTAAATGAATTCCTTATCCTTATGTAATGTAACTTAAAACAAAAAAATGTTGTTCGTTTACTTTCCTACTAGGAAACTAATGGTCGTTTGTCACAACACAAGTTTGTGTTTTTCTTATTGTTAACTTTCTCCAGATCATGATTTCTATCCATATCCATCAGAACTTGACACTTAGTTTATCGTCCATATCCATGTTTTACTACATGGAATCCAAGTATGGGTTATCGTGGTTGACCTTTATACCTATCTTTGTTTCTTTTAAAGTGATAGTTTTATTGACTATTTTTCTGATGTGGGACTTTCCATTATATTCCCAAGCACAATTTTTAAAAATTGAGAGGACGCAATTTATTGAAGGAGGGGAGAATGTAACACCCCAAGCTTCTATGGTACGCTTCTCTTTGAATAATGTGATAACATGTGTTGTACGCAACATAGAGTTCTAACACAACACAACAAATCAAACTAGCCATTATGAATAATAATACCAACTTTTTGAAATTATATATTTTTTATATTTCAAAATGGACTTCATTTTTGGTTTCGGAATATCAAAATAATCCTAAGATTAATTTTTGGTATTTTTCTGAGAACTTCCAATTTTTATGTATAGTGAAAAATACTTAAAAACATATTTGTTAATAAAAATAATTTATTGTGATAAATTATATTATTGAGTGGTTTTAAAGTATAATTAGAATATATTTTTACCATTTTATCCAATGGTGTTCATTAGAATTAATTTCACTTTGAAATTGGACCTAAACAATTGTCAATCATTTGCTATATATTGTTTCTTAAAAACACGCTATTTGTTTTGACAGTGGGAATTAATTATAAAATTAATTAATGAAACTTATATGTTTTGAATTTTGTAAAATAGACATCATTTTTGAATTTGGAATATCAATTATATCTTAGGGTGAAATTTTGGCACTGTTCTGAAAAACATCAATTTTTGATGAATAGTGAAACTACTAAGTGGTAGTTAAAAAACTGAATTGTTCATAAAACATAATTTTACCGCTTCTGTGAATGAAATTTCGAAAATCCGAGAGACATGGTGAATATTAAGAAGTAAAATGTGGTTCAATGAGATGAAAATAATTTTTGGTGAATAGTAACTTCTGACTTTTATTTACCACGGTTAAAGTAAATAGGGTAATTAAAGGTAAAAATGATATTAATATTACCCTAACACATGTCCTAATTCTATGGGACAAGAGTATCTCGACCAAGAAAATCCTTAGAAATAAAATATTATCATTTATGTCCACTTGAATTAGATTAGGACATTTATTATAATTTAATTCAAAGAAGAGTTAAAAGAGTTAAAATCAAAGTATATTTACTAAAACATTTTTAATAAAGGGTTATACATAAGTTAAATTCAATTGTAAATATTAATTATAAATCTAATATGATTTCCTACATAATGATATTTTATTTATAATTTTTATACATTAAATAATTTAATTTATTTATGACACAATGATGATGCAGTAATTACCATAATAGTGAAAAATTAAATTAATTGATATTATAAATACACAAATAAGTATAATTAGAGACTTTTATTGAATTAAACTAATTTTCTAGGATAATATGACATATTAGTATTGAGTTAATTTACTTTTTTCGAAGTAATAATTCTGTTATGAGTTTTAAAAAAATCAACTATTGAATAGTGTCAAAATTGACATAAAAGAGTTTTTAAAACAAATATTAAATTATTAATTGATATTAAATTCCTAAAAATCTAAGGTTCGGCCAAGTGACTTATATCATGATTGTTATATCATTAATAGACCACTTGGGGGTCGCTTGGATGTATATAGTAAGTTTATTAACTATTTAATATAAAAATACAATGTGACATGGTAAATGTCAAACTAATTAACTAAGAGTTAAAACTAAAAGATAAGGTTAATATAATGACCCAAACCTATATAAATTCTATTGGTTGAATGGATTTAGACCTATCCCCACCTTAAACTATAAATATTCAACTTTTTATCCATTAGAAACCGAATATGAATTTATTATAAATTAATATTTCTAGCTTTTCCAAAGGTGCCTCTCACCCCTCTTAAAAAAGGGAACTCCTTCTTCTCATTTATTCACACCTTCAAAGCCTTTTGGTTCGGCCAAACCCTGCCCAAATACTCTCTCAACTTCCCAAAATACAGCCTATATGCCTTAGTTTGATCATAAAGCCATCCTAAGGAGCCCTTTTGATCAAATCAAATAGAAGAACCCGAAGAAGAGGTAATGTTTTCACCACCCTTTTCAAGTTCCTTTCTTCTTCCACATCTTATTTCTTTGTTATTACCATTATAAAATAATAACTCCAGTATCTTATATATACTATGATGTTATTATAAATATGGTACTACCATATTCAGTATTCTGTCCACCCTTTGAATAACATGTCACCATACGTGCGTACGTACTGCTTACCGTCTCCACGTCGTGGTGTAATTGTTATTCAATATATTATTATTTGGATGGGTATAATAATGATTTATAATTCATATAAAAAATAAATATAACATTATAATGATTCTTTATATATAATATACCATCCATGTATATATTATTTTAATATCAGAAGAATGATATTGTCGATCGTGCGTACGTACAGACTACCGTCTCCACAAACGCGATGAGATTGATTCTCCATCATATCCATTCAAGTATAAATAAAATTTGATGATTTAAAAATAATTTTTAAGAACATGATATCATTCTGGATATGAATAATAGACAACATATACGTGAAAAACATGGCTTACGTAACAAAACATATAAAAGAAAACGAGTAAGTTAACACAAGAAACGACGATAACACTAAGATATTATTAACAAAACAATGTTAAAAGATCATATATATTATATCATATTGATATATATGATTATTGTATAATTTAAAAACAATTATTTCACTGTTATACATGAGTTTAACCTACCCCCAACCAAGGAACAGTACAAGGTAAGGGGTTTCTTATCTAACTTTTAATTCCGTGAGAATTCCATTACTCACCACTTATTTATTACATGTGGTGTGTGTACTTCCCAAGTTTGCATTCATTGTGTAATAAACATTAATTCATGTATATTTACATCATCATTGTATGATCCTTCTTTCATGGGTGTATGTTTTGTTTGTTACCAAATCAATAAGGGAATTTTAAATTTCAATTTCCACTCATTCGACTTTACGCATACTTCATTGATTATTTTACTCCGATATTATGTGTGGAATAACTATTCATTTTCTTATGTCATAATTTCCACTCCCCTTTTCAGTAGATATACTTTTGATACACATAATCACTTCATTGATAATTTCTCAAGTCGTCGATATGAATTTGATAAGAGTAATTTTAACTCATTCTCCCTTTGTTGAGTTAAACATCCAATTCATTGGGGTTGTTTTTACAAGATTATTTGTGAATATCCTTTGAATGTTTTACACTGAATATCCAATAATATTTAGTGTATTTATATTTGTCACACATAACTATGTCGTTGATTTATCCTTAACCAAAGGATATGACCTTTATGATAGATTTCTTCTCAATTTAAATTCCATTGAGACTTCTTTGTTGTTATACACCAAATCACTTTTATGTGGTGTTTACAATGTACTTCGACATAGTATATCATGAATCCCTTCATTCACATGATATTACAAGGTTTTGATTACCTCAATTATTTGTATTCAAGTATCTCTCTTTTGGTTAGAATCTATAACTAAAATACCTTTTTTAAATGTTTTAAAGACTTATTCATCTAAATATTTCTCATGAATGTCCATGTTTTAAAAATGGTTTTAAGGATTTATTTATATGGACATTAAAGTTTTAAAATTATATCTCTTTTTAAAAGTTTCAAAGTGTTATGGAACACTTTGATTCAAAAATATATTTTTAAATGTATTCTTGACAAATAGTGTGACTTTTAAATGATTTCAAGAAAAGGGGGGATATTTCTCTCAAATAGTTTTGATGATTATTTTCATCTATGTCATCGTCCTTAATTATTCTTGATCGGGGTTAATGTGAAACAATACAATCTTCCATATTGTATCGAATGAGTTATGTTTGACTGTGGATGTTCTATTTTTATACCATTCATGGTTTGTGGTTAAAGTATTGACATTTCGTATGCTATTTTTAATACGAATGTTTATGTTATGTTTAAAAATGTTCATATGCGGAATGCATTGGACTTAATAAGTGATGGGTGGAGCCTGCTATAGCTCCTCGATGCATCGGTAGGTCTCACGAGACAAACTCGTGTCTTGGCACAAGGCCTTGGCAAAATATTATTTGTAGTCTTGGCACGAGGCCTTGGCTATGTGGTTATGATAGTCTGGCATTATGCATTCCATCATTATGAAAGTGGATATTGATATTGCATGTGATCATTCGACTAGTAGAATTTCCATGTGAGTAAGTAAACGACATTATTTTATTTTATCTTTTCCATTTTATGCTTAAGTTCAAGTTTAAAAGGCTTTTGTTTTAGTTATAAATTGCCTTAAGTGTTTATGCTTATCTATGAAAGCTTATTCTATAATGTTATCCTTACTGAGCATCTGAACTCACCCCTTTCAATGTTTTATTTTTCCCAGGATTATGAGAAAGTAATTTATGAATGACCTGTAGGGATAGTATGAGGGGATATGAAGATAAGATGTTTTTTATGATATAATGTAAAAACTTATGAATGTATCTAGTGTTTCCAAGGCTACTAAACTAATATGTCTTTCAAGACTTGATCTTTCTTGTGATCATGCCAATGTTACATAATAATGCACCGACTCGGTGTAACCGGGGTCGGGGTGTTACATATATTTCATGAGATTCTGATGAGTGTACACTAAACATTTTACCATGATATAGATTTTTTTTAAATAGAATACCCAATGTGATAATCCAAGTTATTTTGTAACATGTCTCTCTATATTTTAATCCATCAGTATAGTAATGAAATCATCCCCTCGAAATTCTACGTGAGCAAGTCCACAAATCTCCACTATTGACTACTGCTATAATGAATGTAATCATCTTCTGTCACCTTAGTAATAAGGGAAACAATTTTGGAGAAGTGGTTTGAGAGTATTATCCTCTTAGAGAGGATCATTAATAACCAGTTAACCCACTTTATGGTGTCCAAAATCATCTGTAAAGAGAGGTTATGGTCCATGGAATCCATAATAATGTTACTTATCAATGATTTTCACTAAGACCTTGATATATTTCAAGGAGTGGATGAGTATAATTATTCTACCACAAACACCAAGGAATGTGATGAAGATACTGGGATCACATCATGGAACTAAGAGCATTAGAGTTACAAGGTTATCAATATTGAGCTCCATTGAAGATATCATCAATAATATCAAGATGTTCCTAATGACCATTTTATTCATAAAATGATTCCCTAAAAACTAAGAGTCCTGGGTTTATCAACTTGGATATAAGTTGGTAGTTCCACCTATCCAACTATAATAATGGATGGTGTATTTACCCCCCAAATACAGTGTCTATAATTTTCACAAAAACATATATTGTCTATCAATGCGATTTCTCACCACGAGTTAATAGATGCTTCACTTCAGGAATAAACCAAACATTTCAGGGGAAAAATAATTCTTATTCCTCCTATATGATATGATACACGTTCCCACTACTCACCCAAATGTTATCGTGTTGAAGACTTATTTTTTATAATCAAAATGGCAGTTCTACTCTTATTATGTAGAAAATTAATATAGAGACGCTTATTTTTCAAATATATATATATTACATATTATCTAATGGATATTAATTATGTAATATAAAAATTAATTCAAGAATCTTAATGCTTTTATTTCAATGGAAATTTGAATAGATAAGAAATTTGTTAATAATATATATGTATTGTACCCCACATAGTAACTCATAACTATAATCCTTCTTATAATTATCATAAGAAAAAACATTCTTTATAACATACCGATACAAAACATACGAAAGTGTGAGATGATCAGATTATTTATAAAGGTGATCAATGGAGATATCTATAATCACATAGAATTAACATCAACATAAGGTAATGACAACAAAATAAAAATATTTGAGAATCATTACCTTAACACCATATTTCATAATCACGAATAAAAGAATAAATCTTGGTAGTTTTTTTGACATTATTAATAGTGGAATCAGGTATAATTATCTATGAGAGAACTACATTTTCATAGAAAATATGTTTTTGGAATACACATAATTATAAAAAACCATTTCCATAGTAGTCATGGATTGTTTCCATGAATATTATTGTGGATTTGGTTTACTCTAAAAACCATCTTAGTAGTAGAGGTACACTCCCAAGATTTTCATAGTGGGAAGAGTCCCTTAATGAATATGGTTCACTCACCATTACAATCTTATTTACCTCATGTGATATTCATATTTATCCAATGAATTTTAGGTCTATATAATTCCAGACACTCCCATCAGAAAATGTTATTCACAAATATAAATGAAAAAATATACAAAAACAATCATTATATCATAAACCATGAAAATTAAATTTGTTTCATAAACATTTCATTATAGATTAATAATTAATAATGAATTAAGATTAAAAAAATTAATCATTTCATCATATTATTACATGTGGAAAAGAAAAAGGTTTCCTAAAATTATCACAAACATAATAATAAAACAAATAGAGAAATAAAAAGCTTGGTATCATTTGATTTTCCCCCAGTAAATTCTTACTAACATCAAAGGATTTCATCATATATGAGAACACTATTACATATTATTTGGAGTTTTTCATGAAAAAAATATCATTTCAACTTTGATATAAATTCATTAAAATAAATAAAATCAAATATATTATAGAAATCATTTTTATTGAACACAAAATCATCAAATTTTAATTTATTCCTCAATCCATTATTTTTTCATGATAGTTTTAACGTCCATTCATGGCTTATACTGTTAAAATATGGATTCCTTCCCCATAGTAAGAAAATTATTAGAAGTACATCCATGAAAATATGAAATGAATATTCCATTTAAACTAATTTTTAAAAATTAACTGAAGAGAAAAATTGAATATAAAAAGTTATTAAGGAATATTAATAACATTAAAGTAATAAATTTTAGAAAAAATTTAAACGTATGGTAAAAAACAATCGACCATAGTGAAAAATACAGTCAGTTTTTTTTTGAATTTGATTTTTATTATCTTGGTTATGTAATGAGAAAAAAAATATAGTAAAACATCTAATATTGATAAATTAATATTAAATAATAATTTTAAACGTTTTTTTGGGTGAAATAACATAATAATTCTTATTGTATATTAATTATGAGCAAACCTAATTAAATAATGTGATTGTAACATAAAACCCTTATGTCTTGTTTGACTTACATTGCACATGTCCAAAAAAACATGTATAATAAATATAGAAATATTAAAAAATGAAATGAGATCCATACAAATATGTATAAATAATATTATATATAATTTACTTAGTACCTTTTATCATATTCTTGATAATAATTCATTTTAAAACTTTGTTTCAAGTTATAACTGTATCATTTTTCAGGTGTGATTTCATTCGGTCTTTTTGATAATTTTACATTTATCATGTTTAAATCATACATATAATATTAATAATGATAAAAATATAATATATATTCATTATATAAATATATATATTCATCGCTTAATGTTTGAGATAGGAAAAAAAAATTCACTATTAATGGATATGATTGGAAGTACCTTTAAATGAACTCTTATTTAAATTTTGAAAGGCTAGAATGAAAGAAGATAAATAATAGTTAATAATTTTAGAATCATTATAATATCTGATGTATGATATTTTTAGATTTAATAAATCTTATTACCATGAATGTTCACAAAAATTATAATAATACACATCAATTCATAGACGTGGTTGTCAAAAAATATGATTGAGTGATGTGTTCATTTATGAATGGATTGAAATATAAGAAGTTATATTTATATCATGAATAAAAAAGTATAATTCTTTTAAAAATATAATATATAAAACTGTAACCATAATAATACAATTCTATAATGAATGACTATGAAAAATTAATTGTATAACAAGGTTTAGAAGGAAGGACGAATGTACACACGAGCGATACATTCACATCACTGTTGAAGTGAAAGTGGGCGGATAATGGGGGATTCATAATAATTATAAATTTTATCTATATCTAGAACACTTGAAGTATTAATTAATGATAAGTAACATTGAACTTGATTATGTATAATGTGAAGTAAAATGAATGTGATATATTAATGTGATTACCTTTTCTTTGAATGATGTCCTTTAGATATACTATTATGGATCCTCTGGTTGGTATCATGAAAATACTAGCACCACAAGTGTGTGTATAGGGAATTATAAAAGATATTTTGGTAGGGGTAGTTGATCAAGAACGATCAATGTTCAATAAATATGAGTAATGAGGGGTGTCATTTTATATGGGTGGGGGAGGGCACATGTGAAATTTTATAAACTATTAAATAATAATAATTTAATTATCACAAAAAATGATTCTATACGGAAATTAATTTGAATAAAATTATTACAGGGTCAAAATAATATAATCCAATGAAATTAATTCAGGATTTGGTTGAATTTTATAATTTTCAATTTTTAACCGATTCTTTAACCATTTTATACCATGACCTCTATAACAAATATTTTCATATGAAATGATTTTTAATTTCAAACTAAATAGAAAATTGATTAAAAAATGATCCTTGGTTGATATTTTCAACCGTACTCTAATCAGTTGGTACAAAATAAGATTTTTATGAATTTTCAATAAATTTACAAAATATTATTCATTATAAATTATTATTAATTTTAATTCTTCCACTAGTCATTTAATTTGACTAAAAAGTCATCATGAAGAAGATGGAGTTACAGTCTAGTACATTAATTCATTAAAAAAAATTCTTATTTCTTAGAAAAATTCAAATGTCATAAAAACATACCCAAATTATATTACATTTAATATTTTTAAAATCAATTTTTTTTATTAATTTAAAAACCATTTTTTCAGCGTTCTGTTATACTTTATGTGCTTTATATAATTTGAAAAAAAATCAGCATCATGAAAACAATTTCATTATGTTAAAAGGGCCATTATTATTAATTTACAGCATGTGTTTCACCTTTGAATGTACATAAGAGATATTTAAAATTAAGAGAGTGTAATTTTGTATATTTCATTACATTAATTATTATATAGGGAATTATCATTGGAAAGTATCCCATTGAAAATTGTATTTAGAGCATTAGGTGAGAATTCATGAATAAACATTTATCCAATAATAATTAATATTAACGATGGTGTCCTTAAAAGTTAGTTTTATCCTTGGAATACCCAATCGTTTCCTTTAATAAGGAGGTAAATTATATCAATATTACTATTCATAGTTTCTAAAAATAAGAGGTTTTTATTTATGATATTTTAAAATCATGATTATAAATATGAAATCCATTTTCACAATTCAATTTATATAAGTTGATGAAATTGATTTTATAATTTATTGAACAAAATGTTAAAATTATAGTTTTCAGCCAAATACATTTTATGTATAATACTAGATCTATTTCTACCTCATTCATAAAAAAACATTATGTTAATGATAAATTTTTTAATTTATTATATAATTAAATAAATTATTTCAAAAGTTCTGACTTATTTAATTTTTTAAGATAATAATAGGTTTGAAACATAAAATGTTTTATATAAAAAATCCTTTATTTTAATTTTTTTATTTTCCATTATAATTAATTGACAACTAATTAATTCCATTTAAACATATGTAAAACATTAATTTTTTTTATAATTTATTTAGTCATATTCATTCCTACTAATACAATGACTTTATAATGATTATCACATTACATAAATATATTTTAATATTTTATAATAGGTCATTTAAACAAGGTGTTGTGTGTATCGCATGTTATCAAGGAAATTAAAATTATTCATAAAAATATCATAAAATATAAAGATGGTACATTATACCCCCATAAAATGAATTTTCCCTCAAAATTCCATTAATTTAAAAAATAAATGGGGATATGTCTTTTTCATTACATCTTTTGGTTCCAAAGTGGATTATTTGATTTTTGATTACACCATATCACTTTTACTAGGTAAGTGGGCATATTCTATAGCATTTTATATCGAAAGTCAATAATTTGTACTGGTTAGTCTTCAAAAAAATCATTATACTCTATTGGTTTCACCTGTAATTTTTGTATAAGTAAAATACTGTTATAATATTAAGGTATAAATAAAACCCTATTTTTACCTTGAATTGTTTGGGTTGTGTTTGGGCTTGATATTTTATATGTTTCAAAATTTTGGAAAAGTGCATAATTAGAGCAAAGTTCTCCCAAATCATGCACCCTCTCATGAGAAGTACTGAAATCATATGTAGTGTGGTGTTAAACTCTTGGGGCATGATTTTACAAACCATGTTCCCTCTTAAGAGAAAATGTTTTTCTTGTTTAAAGGGTTGAACATCCAAGATACACAATGTAGTCTAACTATTTGGATATACCTATCTAAATATGCATGAAAAATAAGTAATCCTAAAATAAAATTTTAAAAGAATGAAACATACAATTTATGTGGTGTATGGACCATGAATTTCCCTCATATGGTTTATTCTTCTTCAAGAGAACCCATTACTAGTTCATGAAGCCTCAGAACACTCCCATTAGATATTCCATGCTACATGAATGATGTTAGATCTCCTCCCACTTATATTCCTCAACCAGTTCACTATATCATGGTATATATGTAAGATCCCAGTTTTTTGAAAGGTATGTTTTTGTTGTGTTTTGGGTTGAACCCTTTGTTTATGGAGTTTTAAAATGTTTACTGAAAGTGTGAGAGGCCTTCGGGGTGTTCTGGGGGCTTGGGGAATGGGAGAAAGGAAATCTGGGCAAGACAGGTCAGGGTGCATGGCCTGCACTTGGCCAGGTAAACCGTGTGGCCTACCCAGGCTAAACCGTGTGACACTTCCTCCTTCGGATAGAAGCATGCGCACAGTTTTCATGCAGTTTGCCAAACTGTGTGACCCCTCCTCCTCCGGACAGTGTCCTGCACACGGTTTGAGCACGGTTTACCAAACCGTTCAGCCACTTAATGTTTGAAAAAATTACAAGTTTTCCACTCCGGGCTTTAATACCCCACTCAGGATTTCCTATCATTTCCTCCCTCTCCACCCTAGGTAGGAAAACAATCGCCCAAACGCTCTGAGAGACTGATCTACCTCATTTCTAAGGGGTTTTTTGTGCCGTTGGTTGTGGATCAAAGCTTCGGGTAAGGCTAATCACATCCTTTATTCTCTTTTTGGTTTTGGTTTTGTATCTTGTCTCCCTCTTGTTCTGAATCCCTAAAACCCTAACTTTTGGTTGAGTTTTAGGTTGAAGCTCCAAAGAATGGTCAGATCAAGGTCTAAGGACTCGATTGAGAGTGTGTTGAACCACAAATTCGATGTAGGTGGTCTATAAGTGATATCCCATAGTTATTTGGGTATTTGTTCTTGTTTAGTTATGTTCTGGTTTATCCTTGGTTATGTTTGGAATAATTATGGAATGTTTGGTAATAATGATGTTTAAAATGGAAAATGGGAATCCTCATGATCCCCGTGGGATGTTTCAGGATTGACTTGACCTAATCTGGGGCCATCCATGGGATGTTCCGGCTTTTCCTGGACTTAGGGTTTGATACTAAACAAGTGACCTTGTTTTAATGAATTGTAGAGACTTGATAAACTTGTTGGCATGAATGGGTGATTCATGGGATGATGAATGGGTTAAATGGTTTAATGTATAAACCGATTTAAGACCATAACGGGATAGTTTATGGGTTTAATGTTCAATGATTAGTGAGAAAGTCATAACACGTGGGAATTTGATAAATGGTAAAATGATGTGAGATTGTAATGTGTTAATGGGTTATGGCATGATGTGGATTCCCATGTGGGTTGTTGTGAATAGTGTTTACCGAAGGGTAATGGTTTGGATGGTTGAAGGTTACTTAAATTTATATAATCATGTGCACATGGCTTCATATAGTGGGGTATGACATGAAGATCTACGCCCACAGGTTGAGCTAAGACCGAGGTTCTAAACTCCACCCTAAATACACGGGTTAGGAAAGGGTACTGAGGGTCTATTCTCCTAACAGTTGCATCCACCCGAACCGAGTCTTTGAGGTGAGTTTCTGGTTTCTATGAGAGGGGTTAGTCTTAGTGAGATAGGATAATGATATGTTTACCCTCTTGCTTGTGATTTTTGGCCTTAGACCCATGTAATATAATGTGTGTGATTAACCCATGGAATCATGATGAAATGGTAAAGTGATGATAAATGATGTGAAAGAATGGTAGTGGAAGTGGAAATGGTTTGAATCTGAACATGTTAATAGCACCATAAGTAATTTCTTGGTAATTATCATTCTTCTTCCTTTGGCATGCACTATCTATTCATACTAGATATTTTGTAGACACCATTGGTGGTGGCCTACTGAGTTGTACTCACACCCTGATCGGGCCGCCATTGGATACCTGAGTAGACTTCATGTTTTCGGGTCAGGATAAGGGAAACAGTCCTTTCTAGATAGTTGAGTGGACCTGGGTAGCACTTGGTGGAGGATCCAAACCTGGAGTCGGGACCATTTCTGGGGATTTTGGCTATTGTCTTTATTTTGGGATTTTTTCACTCTTTCACATGTAGTATGAAATGGAATGTTTATTATGGGAAATGGTTTTTAATGATGTCCCTTGTTTATTGGATAGTGTTTCTGCTGTTTGGTTTATATCTGTTGTGGATTACTCTAATAAAAATGAGTTATAGTCTCCCCACTTGACTCCATAGACCCCCGTTGCTAGTCGTCAGCCTTTGGCGTACAAGGAGGTGCGCTTAAGGTCATGTAACCACCCAGACCGGAGCACCGTTTAGTGGATTCTGGGTCATGGATGTTACAAAGTGGTATCAGAGGAGGTCTTTCTTCTACTTATTTGAGGTCTTGTTATCTGGGATTGGTAGCCAAGGGTTATGATGTTTTGGGCCTTGGTAATGAGCTTGTGCTTGTGAGTAGCTAACCCAGGTATGGGGGAAACCCATGTCACCCTTGGTAGGAAATGTTTTTCTTGGTTGTGTGTTGTTACAATTGATGATATTTCACCGTTGGGTGATGCACATGTGGTTTGATGAGACTTTTTTATGATGTTTGGCTCATGGACTTAATGGTAAGATGATTTGCATTCATGCATCACTATAGGCACCTAGGGAGATAGGTGACATGCATTGTGTTATGCAAATGCACGGGGTGGGTTTGTGAGGCAGGAAGGTAGGGTGCATCATGCATTTCATGAAACCAAGAAATAATGATAAGAATGAAATAAAAAAGTGGGTAAATGATGTTGAATGAAACAAAAGGGTTTGAAACGAAATGGAAACTGTTTTGTAAAATGTTGTGCGAGTTTAGTGGGAGTGCATGGTTTTTTACCCCATGCGGACCATGGAGAACATTAGGGATGGTCAGGGTGGTGAATTTGATGTGCTAATGTTGTTAAATTAGCATTTGAAAATGGGTTGTTATATATAGGAATGATCTTTTTGAGGAAGTCGTGAAAGTTTTATGGTATGCGTACTAAATCTCGTGTTTGGCAATGTAGAGAGAAGCCACAAAGACATCGATTGCTAGTTGGGGAATGAGAGGATGTTGCTGAGAACACTCCTCTGGTAGAAGATCAAGAAAATGTGGAGATCAATGGAGGTAGAGAAGACAAGTTCCGGGAGAACATGGCTCACCTTATTCAGATGATGGATCGAGACCCAGGGCAGGTTGCATCGAGTATATTTGAGCTGACCAGGGAGTTCCAGCTACAACACCCTCCAACCTTCACCAGAGAGGGTGGGCCAGAGGCAGTGGGGTTCTAGTTAGAGTCTGTCCAGATGATACTGGACCATCTGGAGACCCCTGTTGAGAAGTGAGTAATTTTGGCCGTTTATATGTTACGGGGCCAGGCTAGGCGTTGGTGGGAAATTCAGGCTCAGATCAAGCCGGTTGAGGGAATATCATGGAAGGTTGTTCATGAAAAGTTTCTAGAGAATTTCTACCCAGTGACTTTGAGGCAGGAGCGGGCTAGAGAGTTTATGAGCCTGATTCAGGGATCGCTATCGGTGATAGACTATGCTAGTCGCTTCACTGATTTCAGACGGTGTGTCCCAGTGCTAGCATGGGATGAGTCAGAAGTAGCAAAGCATTTCTAGGATGGGCAGAGACATGAGATCAGGTCTCAAGTAAACATCTTCCTCTTGAAGAGGTTTTTATAGGTAGTAGATCAGGCACTGATCTCGGAAGGAAACCTAAAGGGATCATCGGGTAGTGGAAATGTGGTGTTAGTGGGACAGACAAGCGATGTAGGTAACGAAGGACGAAAGAGAAGTCATGAGAGCTCACAGCATGGTGGATGTGTGCAAACTGGCTGGAACGGAGGGTCAGCCTCTCAGAGTGGGATTCAAATGTACTTTTCCTTGTGTGGTAGGCCAGGGGATATGCGTGGTCAGTGTCCTCGACCTCTAGTTGAGTGTCGTTCATGCGGCAGGATGGGTCACGTGTAGAGGTTCTGCAGGAACCCTTGACAGGAGGGTGCTCATGATGATATGAATCAGGTACCAGGTACAGGAAGGGGAACATTTTACCCATATCAGGCAGGCAGTTGGAACTCCACGGGCCATACTGGTAGGGGCAGTGGACGTGGAACTCTGAGGCAAGATCGCTTATGCCAACAGGGCAGTGAGGTGCATGGTGTTTAGGATAGAGCCCATGGTAGAGAGGCAGGTCAGCTTCAGGAAGTTCAGTTTGTGCCTGGTGATGGTGAGGCCGGACCGTCAACTATTCGAGGTACGATCCTTATAGCATTTACTTTTTATAGTGCATTGTTTCACACAGGTTCCCAATACTATTTTATATCTTCTCAACATGTGGTAGCACTCGGTTTACCTATGGAGAGGGTGTGTGGAGTTATGTCAAATGACACCCCTTTGGGGGAGCGGGTTGAGTATATCAAGCAGTGCAAGGGGTGTTCCTTGGAAGTTGGTGGGTATCATTTTCAATGGGATTTGTTCATTCTTGAGATTTCAGGTTTGGATCTAATCTGGGGAATGGATTGGTTGGTGTTTTATTGGGCGCACATAGACTTTTATCACTACAGAGTGTCGTTCATGTCACTTGAGGTTGATGCTTATGACCACCGTGGCGAATGGGATGTTCGAGAAGGGCATGCATGACTGTTTAGTCAGCAGTTAAATGGACTAATGGTTCGAGTGGAATGTCTCCTGCTTGATTATAATGAAAGAGGAGAACATTTTATTTTTCCTCCTGTGGTGGATTGGTTTTAAGATGTGTTTCCAAAGGATTTCATGGGTTTACCCCCCGAAAGGGATGTTGAGTTCACGATCGGGTTGCTGCCTGGAGCAGAGCCAGTTTATATTCCGCCACACCGTATGGCACTATCAGAACTCTAGGAACTAAAGGTTCAGCTTGAGGAGTTGGAGCGTAAGGGGTTTATCTGTCCTAGTACGTCTCCTTGTGGATCTTCCGTAATTTTTTCAAAGAAGGCTGATGGGTCGTTAAGGATATGTGTTGACTATCGAATATTTAATCACATGACAGTGAAAAATTGGTACCCTCTCCCCAGAATTGATGACTTGATTGATCAGTTGAGGGTTGAATCAGTGTTTTTTAAGATTTATCCGAGGTTGGGTTATCACCAGTTGAGGGTGAGGTCTTCCGACATAACACAGCCAATTTTCCAGAGTCAGTATGGGTTGTTTGAGTTCATGGTAATTCCTTTCGTCTTGACCAATGCACCAGTAGTGTTTATGGCATCGATGAACCAGATCTTTCATCCCTATCTAGATCGATTTTTGGTCATCTTTGTTGACGATATCTTAGTGTACTCAAAAACTCACAAAAATCATTCCCAACATCTTGACATCATCTTCGATGTGCTAAGAGAGCATCAACTATATGACAAGATATCAAAGTGTCAATTATGGATAGGTGAGTTTCATTTTATAGGTCACGTCATCTCGGAGGCAGGTGTGTTAGTGGATCTAGAGAATGTGTTGGCAGTTGTGTCTTGGGAGTAGCCCAAGAGTGTTTCTGATGTTCGGAGTTTTCTGGGATTGGCAGGGTATTACCGAAGGTTCATTTAGGATTTCTCTCACTTGGAAGCACCACTCTCAGGTTAGACCAAGAAGGGTATTAGGTTCGAGTGTTCTGAGTCTTGTGATAATGCCTTCCAAGAGTTGAATAAGCGGTTGATGACTGCACCTATCTTGATCTGACCTGAGCTGGGTAAGAAGTACATCTTGTTTTGTGATGCATCAGGGATCGGACTTGGGGCTATGTTGATGCAAGATGAGCGGGTTGTGGCTTATGGGTCAAAGCAGTTGAGACCCCATGAGAAGAACTATCCCACTCATGATCTTGAGTTGGCTGTAGCAGTGTATGCCTTGAAGTGCTGGATGCACTATCTTTTGGGAGAACGGTTTACTATGTTCACTGACCATAAGAGTTTAATGAACATCTTCTCACAGTGGGATCTGAATCTTCGATAGTGAAGATGTGTTGAATATCTCCAGTCATTTGACATTGAATTGGTGTACATTCTAGGAGAGGGACACAGTGTTTGTGATGCTCTGAGCAGGATGGTTCAGAATCAGGTGGTTCAAGAGTCCAGCACCGAGTGGAAGGTGATGGCCTTTTTTGCAGATACACACCTGGAGGTGCAGGAGGAGAGTGGTCAGGTCACTCTTGCTTCCTTAGAGATGGAGTCAACGCTTTTAAGTTGAGTTAAGGAAGGTCATCTTGATGATCCTGAGTGTTTTATCATGAAGGAAAATCATAATGGTGGGGAGATACCTTTTGGCGGGGCCATCAGTGTGGACGGTGTTGTTTGTGTTCGTGATCGTGTGGTTGTGCCAAAGTGTCTGCAGGAAGAGTTGATGTGTGAGTTATATGCATCAAAGTGGTCAGTGCATCCTAGTTTAACCAAGATGTACCATGATCTCTGAAGGCAGTTTTGGGGGCCTGGAATGAAGAATGAAGTTGCGGGCATTGTGGCACGGTGCCTTACATGTTAGTAGGTGAACGCCAAGCATCAACACCCAGGTGGTTTGTTGAATCCATTACCAATTATGGAATGTAAGTGGGAGGATGTAACAATGAATTTTTTCATGGGTCTTCCGAGGATGCCATAGAAGAATGATACAATCTAGGTAGTTGTGGATCTATTAATGAAAGTGGCTCATTTCCTACCGATTCTTGAGACCAGTACTGTCGACCAGTTGGGTGAGATGTATGTTTGGGAAATAGAACGGTTTCATGGTGTTCTGCGAACCATAGTTTCAGACTAAAATTTACGTTTCACATCTCTTTTCTAGCAAGGGTTGCAGAAGGTGCTTGGTACACATGTGTTTTTGAGTACGACCATCCACCCACAAACGGATTTTCTTTTAGAGCGTACGATCCATGTGTTGGAATATATGTTAAGAGCTTCTGTCTTCAACAATGGTGGTTCTTGTGAGAGGCACCGATCGTTAGTTGAGTTTTCCTACAAAAAGAGTTTTCAGGTTATTATTCAGATGGTACCATTTGAGGCACTCTATGGGAGGCCATGTAGGCCTTTGTTTTGTGGGCTAGAGGCTGGTGAATCCGAGTTATTGGGGCCAAGTCTCATGTAGGGGACTTTAGAGAAAGTTAAGTTGATTAGGAAACAGATTTCTACAGATCAGAGTAGATTGAATTCGTATGCAGATCGGAGGCATATACCTCTTGAGTTTGCGGTGGGTGGTAAAGTGTTCCATTGCGTGTCGCCAAGGTTGGGTCACCGTTAGATTCGGAAGCAGGGTAAGTTGGCTCCTAGGTATGTGGGACCATTTGAGATTGTGGAGACGATCAGACTAGTGGATTACTGATTGGATCATCCATAGAGGTATGGTGGGATGCATGATGTCTGTCATGTTTCACATCTTCGATGGTATCACCCTGACCCATCTCACGTGTTTGATGTTGAGGATTTGGAGCTTGAGGCTGATGCGTCCTTTGAGAAGCATCCGGTCTGTGTGGTGGATCATAGTGAAAAAGAAAAGTGAGGCATGGTTGTGCCATTAGTGTGAGTACTTTGGAAGCATGGGAAGGTTTAGGAAGAAACTTCGGAGTGAGAATTGGCTATGCAAGCTCAGTGGCCCGAACTCTTTTCGGTTGTTCAATGAGGCATGGGAACTCGGCTCAAGGACGAGCCGTTATAAGGTGGAGTGGTTTTAAGATCCCGGTTTTTGGAAAGGTATGTTTTTGTTGTGTTTTGTGTTGAACCCATTGTTTTTGGAGATTTAAAATGTTTCCTGAAAGTGTCAGAGGCCTTGGGGGTGTTTCGGGGGCTTGGGGCATGGAAGAAAGTAAATATGGGAAAGACAGGCTAGGGGGAACGACCTGTGCACGACCAGGTAAACCGTACGTCCTACCTTGGCTAAACCATGTGACCCTTCCTATTCCGGAAAGAAGAATGCACATAGTTTTCCAAACCGGGCAGCTAAACCGTGAGACCCCTCCTTCAGACAGTGGCATGCGCACAGTTTGCGTATGGTTTAAAAAACTGTGCTGACAAACCATGCAACCACTGAATGTTTGGAAAAATTACATGATTACCAATCCAGGATTTAAAACCCCACTCGATATTTCCACTCATTTCCTCCCACTCCACCCTAGGCATGAACCAAATCTCCCAAAGGCTCCGAGAGACCGATCTCCCACCTTTCTAAGGAATTTTTGGTGCCGTTGGATGGGGATCAAAGCTCTGGGTATGGCTAATCCCATCCTTGCTTCTCCTTTTGGGTTAGGGTTTGTATCTTCTCTACCTCTTCTTCTGAAGACCTAAAACCCTAAATTTTGGGTGAGTTTTATGTTGAAGCTCAAAAGGATGGTCAAATCGAGGTATAATGACTCGATTGATAGTGCGTTCAATCGCGGATTCTAGGTAAGTGGTCTAAAAGTGATATCCCATAGTTATTTTGGTATTTGTGCATGTTTAGTAATGTTCTTGTTTCTCCTTGGTTATGTTTTGAATAACCCTAGCATGTTTGGTAATAATGATGTTTAAAATAGAAAATGGGATACCCCACGATCTCTGTGGGATGTGTCGGGACTTACATGACCTAATCTAGGTGCATCCATGGGATGTGACATCTTTCCATAGACTTAGGGTTGATACCAACCATGTGAACTTGTTGTAATGAATTGTAGAGCCTTGATAAATTTGTTGGCATGAATGGGTGATTCATGGGATGATGAAAAGGTTAAATGGGTTAATGTATAAACTTATTTAAGACCATAACAGGGAAGGTTATGGGTTTAACGTTCAATCCATAGTTAGATAGGCATAACACATGGGAATTGGGTAAATGGTTAAATGATGTGAGATGGTAAAGTGTTAATGGGTTAAGGCATGCTGTGGATTCCCATGTGGGTTGTTGTGAATAGTGTTTGCCGAAGGGAAATGGTTTGGATGGTTGATGGTTACATATATTTATATAAGCATGTGCACATGGCTTCATAGATTGGGGTATGACATGAGGATCTATGCCCACGTGTTGAGCTAAGACTGAGGTTCTAAACTCCACCCTAAATGACTGAGTTAGGAAAGGGGATTGAGGGTCTATTCTACTAACGGTTGCATCCACCCGGACAGAGGCTTCAAGGTGAGGATATGGTTTCTATGAGGGGGGTTAATACTAATGAGATAGGATAACGATGTTTTTACCCTCTAGCATGTTATTGTTGGCCTTAAACCCATGTATCAAAATGTCTGTGACTAACCCATGGAAACATGATGAAATGGTAAAGTGATGATAAATGGTGTGAAAGAATGGTAGTGGAAGTGGAAATGGATTGAATCTGAACATGGTAATGGCACCGTATGTAATTACTTAAAATTTTCATTCATCTTACATTTTCATGCACTACCTGTTCATACTGGATATTTTGTAGACACCGTTGGTGGTGGCCTACTGAGTTGTACTCACACCCTGATCGGGCTGCCGTTTGGTACTCGAGCAGACATCATGTTTGTAGGTCTGGAGAAGGGCAATGGTCTTTTCTAGATATTTGAGTGGACCTGGGTAGCCCTTGTTATAGGATCTGAAAATGGAGTCGGGACCATTTTTGGGGATTTTGGACGTTCTCTTTATTTTGGGTTTTGTTCACTCTTGCACTTGTATTATGACATGGCATGTTTATTGTTGGAAATAGTTGTTAAACATATCATTTTTATTTTGGTTATTGTTTCTTCTGTTTGGTTTATTTCTGTTGTGGATTACTCTGATAAAAAGGGGGTATAGTCTCCCCACTTGACTCCATAAACCCCAGCTGCTAGTCGGCAGCCTTGGGCATACGGGGAGGCGCGCTTAAGTTCATGTAACCACCCGGCTCGGAGCACCGGTTAGTGGATTCCATGTTGGGGATTTTACAATATATCTCCTCCTTACTGGGGTTCCATTTATACCTATGTTTTTTTTGACATAATACCTTTTATTTTGGGGTTCTTAAACCTAGCTTTGATCCATGTCAATTGGTTTTCTGACCTTCCATCTTCGTTTATAAAATAACGATTATGGTTTTGGGTTATCAAGATCTATTGATATTTAGGTAGGTGCTTCTATAATGATTCAAAAAAAATTTTACACTAAATTTTTTTATTTACTTTCATTTGTTTTAATAAAATTAAATTTCTTAATTTAAATAAAATTAAATTTAATGGGTTACATAGAAAAGCCCAATTCCATTCAATTAGGGTTTTAAAATTGGGTTTATGTATAATAATGGGAAACTAACCTATTTAATTGAAATTTTGTGCATTTTTGGAAATTTATGAAAGTAAAATTTATTAATATTAATTTGGGAAATGATTTGATGGGAAAATTATGAAAACCTCCAATTTAACAGAATTTCGCAAATGTTATATAATTTTGGTAGATTGTTTCAAAATAAATTACTGAATTTAATTATGAATATTAATTGTGAAATTTAATTTTTAATTGATTACAAATTACTATATATGAAAAAAGGCTTCAAATTGGATTTGATAGACCCCATAGGGTTTTATCCGGAAAAAATGAATGTTTTTTAATGAAAAAATCTTTCAGTTTTTAAATGGAAATTAGAATTGTTGAAATTTGTGAATGAGGTTTAATTGTATTTTAATATTTCTTAAAAAATATTTCCTATCCCTAAATTGAACTAGAGAACATGAAATCCTAGGTATTTTTTCAGTTATTGGAAACAAAACAGGATATATAGGAATTTCCCTAGCAACAAATTGATGGTTTACAACATGAAATAAATTGTTCATCACATCTTAATTACCCATTGGGACATGGATGATTCCTTTAATACCATTTTTTTCAGGAAAATTGTAGACATTAGTGTTTATCATATTATTGTGTGAGGATCCCATAACATGGAAAAATCATACCTCTTAGAAGATGATTGTGTTTTAGTCTTATTTATATATGTGATTTAGATGTATTTCATTATTGTATACTATTTTTCATGCCTACTGATTTATATGAACTACTTATTTTTAGAAAATACTTTAATCCATTTATGTAAAACAATATTTGGGAAAATATTTCCATTAATTAATATTTGAAGCATGAATTGCTAACTTATTTCCATCTATTTACATGTAAAGCATGATTTGATTAAATATTATTTGGAAATGTGAAAAAATATTTATTTGAAAAATTAATTCTTTCTTACATGGTTAAAAAAATATTGAAATATTATTATAGAATCCTTAGTAAGTCCATATTGAGATTTTAGTTTACACTATTCCAGTGCCATCATGCATTTTTAGATTATCTCTTTCTATGTTTGAGGATGGTGAGACACCAATTATATGTGGTTGTAGCTATTGATACATAGACATGGAGCGTTGCGCCAATTGTCACATGGAATTTTTTATATTCTTATGTAGCTTGTACTTTACTGTAGTACATTGGGTTTTCATGAATGTTTGATTTCTGGTACACATATAAAAATGGAGTTTCTTTTTTATGTATATTAATTTATTCTCTTTATTTTGTAATGTTTGTAGATAATTAATTCCCGATTTCATTTTTTAATTTTAATGTAATATAAATCCATACTTTTTTTCCATATTTTGGATTTATTTACCTATTTGACAAGTTCGAGTTTTAATCAGATGCCTTCCTTCTTCTATATTGATTTTGTGTAACATCATGCATCCCATAAGAAATGTGAATCAGATCTAAGAGGAAGCTTATGCAGATCATCAGTGATCGAATCCTCTATTGGGATCGAATATAGTTGAGGTAAGTTTTCATTCTGTCCATGATTCGGGACATGCTCCACCACCAATTCCTATTCAGGATCTAGTTTTGGAACCTCAAAGGGACATTCTATGAGAATGATCTGATTAATTCTTTCACCAAAAGGTAGAACCATTCAGAGGATCATATGATCCTCATGAGGCTGAGGAATGGTTGAGTATAAGGGAATGATTATTCGGATTCTTGAGACACCTACATAAATTATGACTTATTTATTCCACTCCACGTAGTTGAAAAATATCGTCATATCCTCTATATACTATGGGGCATTTTGATAATTCACATATAATGTTGTTGAAGCCACATGCATCATGAATAATGCTTCTTCTCACAGTGTAAGAGTATCAAGAGGAAGCAGATATGAGTCCAGTGACTTTGATAGGTATAATCACAATAGCTTCATAATTATTGATTTCTTTCTTTGATATTGGTGAATGTTATTCATTTATTTCAACATTTATTTATAATATTCTAAATCTTCTTACGATGATTTTATCTTGTGATGTGGATATTTATACACACCTTGGTGTAGAGAGAGAGTGTCTACGAGCTCCATATTCTTTCTTTTGTCTTCCATCTATCATATGTCGATCTTTCTTGAGGTTTTATAGTAGTCAACAAGAAACCATATGAAATCATAATCATGATGGAATTTGGAAATTCCAAGAAATCCTATTTATATTTTTTTCTTTGAAGAGTCTCCTTTACTACCCCTAGTTGTGTGTGATTCGTATTTCATGGAGAATGGGACCAAAGGACGAGAAAATCTGAAACATCCTTTCCAGAGTTAGGGAGAGTGATATATATGTTTTATTTTTATATAATGTGGTAATATTTGATATTTTTTCTCCCTCCAATTATCATAAACTTTTTCGATTTGTTTCCTTATGACTTATCTAGTTTTTCATAGTTTTGTAGTTAGAGATCTCTATTTATTATGTTCTTCAAACTCAAATAGATTATATTCACCCTTACTGAATGGAACCAACTCAGATGAAAGAGATGAGGACTTAGTTCAATGATTTTCTTGAGAAAGGATTTTTACGCCTAAGCATGTCACCATGGGTAGTGCCAATTATCATTGTTATGAATGATGATGGATCACTATGAATATGTGTTGATTAACAAAAAATCAATTGAGGGATGTTAAATATAAATTTTTTTCCCATATATTGATCATCTCCACTATTAATTGAATGGGGAAATGTGGTTCTTGAATAATGACCTTCGATATGGTTACCATCAACCGAGGAAAAAATAATTTTACATTAAAAATATATCTTTATAAGCAGGTATGACCATTATGAGTAAATTTATTTCCCATTACACTAACCAATTTGACTGACATTTTTTTGGTTTTAATGAAAAAGGTATAATATGATTATCTAGATACATTCATGTTATTTTTTGTGGATGACTTCCTAGTCTACTCGATGTCCATGGAAGAACATGTGAATAATCAAAGAATAGTTTTGCACATGTTAAGAAATCAATGTCTTAGTACAAATCATTTGAAATGTGATTTATGGATTCAGGTTGTGATTTTGTTGGGACATGGGGTATTTATTGATTCAGGGAAGCTAAAAGCTATTATCACTTGGTAACAACAATGAAATTTTTTCAAGATTCAAAGATTCATTGGTCTAACTTGGTATTATCGATGGTTCATTAATAAAATCACAAAGTTGGGTTCTCTGATGACTTGTCGAAATCAGAAGGTGGTAATGTTTTACTAGAATGAAAAAAGTCAGAGTTGTTTTGATGAGGTGAAAATTCATCTGATTACTACATAGGTCTACAGTCTACTTGAGGTTGGGCATAGCTTTTTTGTCATTTATGATACTTCAATTTCCGGTTTGGGTTGTGTGCTTATGCAAGGTGATCATGTAGTTTATTATGGATCTCATCTTATTAGGCCACATGAGATTAATTATATGAACCATGAACTTGAACATAAATCTAGGATGCACATTATTATGAGTTTTTGGAGTTACCTTTGTTGAGAAAGGTTATCTATCTTTTTAGAAGAGAAGATCATGAGTTCGAATATCACTAAAAACATTTAACTCTATGCCAGAGTCATTGGGTGGAATAGTAGTATTCTTTCAACTTCAACATTACCTATACCCTGAGGTAACGGAATTTCATCATATATGCTATATTATGAATTTTCCAACCTATTCCAAGAAGGAATCATCAGAAGAGTTGAAAATGATGGATATCATTGCATAGTTACACCTTGGATTCTTTGAATCATAGGCTGAGTTTTATTTTCTCATTGTTAATTTGAAATCCACTCTTCTCAATATGAATCTCTAGGAACAACAACTTTATGTTGAGTATCATATCACTAAAGACACTATTTTTTGGGGGTAGATAGTTGATGATTGGTCATTCTCCAAAGATGGAATTCTCTGATTTCATAATATCCTTTTTTTCATGTGTTTCATTGAAATCAATGATGCTAATTTCGATAATTCTATGTGGGTTTTGAACCTAAGGACCAAAAATATATTCCGTGACATGGGGAGTCAATTTTTGTGTTTAGGCATGATATATGGTAGTGCGTATTTTTTCTATCATTTCTATATGTCGAAATAGGTTAAGACCAAGCACCAGAATCCTTCAGCATTTCGTCAACCAATTCCAATGCATAAATAAATATATAATAAATTATCCATGGTCATTTTCTTTTAGTTTTCCACATACAAAATGAAATAAGAATGTGATTTGGGTTGTGATTTATTTTCTGACAAAATCAGATCACATTATACCAATCTATTATAAAACCAATGTTGAAGAGTTTGTAAATATATAAGTTAAATTGTTTGTTCATTTTAATGTAGTTAAAAATGATATTGTATCTGATAGGGATCCTTGGTTCACATTTATTTCGTTTATATTCCTTTACGAGGAACTGGGATGTCACATTCATTTACATACTGCATACCATCTATAATCTGATAGCCAAACAGAATGTGGTATATTGATTCTTGAATATAAGCACTGTGCTTGTGATCCCGACATTAGAGGGGATTGGGATGACCAATTGGGACTTGTTGAGTACTCATATAACATTATTTACGAATATATTATTCTAATGGTTCCTTTTTATTCCATGTATGATCGGCCATGTAGATCTCTAGTGTGTTTCCCAGATCATTGTGAATGTTCCCGAGTTGGAATAATATATATTCAAGAGAGAGAATTGACGAAGCATTATCGTGCACGCTCTCAAAAATATTTATAGCTAAATGCAGCACAGTGGCTGACCTAGGTCATTCTCTTGAGGACCTTTTATGGTTAATAAATCACTACTTCTAGTCCACCTAACATAATTGTTTTTGTTGTTTAATATTTTATGAAATAAATGTAATTCAATAAAATAAATGAAATTCATAAATCAGAAGAAACTAAAATTTAATTCTAAATTACCATGAAATACTAAACAGAATGTAATTAGGGATGAAAGGAAGTTCTCCCGAGAGAATATTCAGGGAGCACCTTCATTGGCCAGCTTCAAATATTTTTAGTGTACACACTCCATCGTATGTGTGCACACCTTATTATACTCCGGTTGTGAATGAAAATTCTACTTAGCGATCACCATGCACACCCTCTATCCACCTCCTCAATCGGGGGAAAATGGTTGTAGATTAAGAAGTTAACCTTTAGACAACCACAGTGAGGATTACACCCACTATAAATTATCCTTAGAATTTACTCAAAGAATATTTAGAAGATGTCCTTGGGTTCAAGAACCTGATTAATCCATTGGGATATTTATCTTATTAGTTACTCATGATCATGAGTATTCTAGTTCACGATGGTAAGATGAGAGGAAGAAGAGAGGGTGAATTGGTGGACACAAAAATAAAAACAATGCATGAATTTATTAGAAATATAAATTACAATTGAAAACTAAAAATAAAGAAAGAAATAAAATAAAAATAAAGGGGGAAGATTTGCGGCCGGCCTCCCTCGGTGGAGATCTCCTCCTTGGTGCCTTGAAAGAATGGATGGAGAATGGGATGATTTGGGAAGGAGGTGAGGGCCTCCTTTTATAGGCAGAATTCTACCCCCGAAATTCGACGCGTTTTAGACCCCACTAATGAATTCTTCACGCATTCCACCCATCATTAATGTTGTTCATAATTATCTTGTCCGTTGCTTCTCAACATTTCAGCTAATTTGAAAATATGATGAAGGAGTTATGAATTTTTCATTCTCGGTTTCTATTTCTGGATGAAGCTTCCAGGATGGTTCCTCCAAATGAATGTCGTTTAATGGACTCCTTAATGACTTCCAAACTTCCCCATTTTTTTTAAAGTTGGTACTATCTGTCCTCGTCCTATCACAGGGGGAAATACATCATTTATATATGTTTAGGAAGATTTTGATGTCTGTTATGTTGGGTGGGTCCACACTATCTGCCCGAACAAATTCCCAACATCAATGAATTTTTAAGACCTTTAGATGACCGAATCAGCTCCTGGTCCAGAAGACAAAAATGTAGGAAATAAAATTAGTATTCTAAAAAAATTTGAATTAGAAAATTTGGAATTTTATTTTTCCGTAAATGACCAAAATACTTTGAAAGTAAAATTCTGTCAAAAATCCAGAATTAGTCATTTTTCACATTTTGTCTCAAAATAACACTAAAACCTAAAAACATGACAATTACCCATCCAATAACACTTTTGTGGGATTATAAACAATTATTTACAGTAAAAATTATATTAAAATGTGATTTTCATCACTCCCCCACACTTAAACATTGCACTCCTGGGCAATCATCTTACATCAAAATCACAATCCACACAACAATCAATAATTTGAAAATATCAATGATTTTATCCAAAATAGAATTCCATCATGTCTCAAATATGAATAATAATTTTCTATCATTTTCATTTAAATCACTAAAAGTTTTTCAACCTCATAAATCAATCCATGGCCCAATCACAACCTACCTCACATTGAATTTTATGTCACTCTTCACTCAAGAGAAATTGAATCTATAGTTATACTCATTCTTGAAAATCGCATATATCACCATAGGTTTGTGAAAATTCTCATTTCTCCACATCGTGAAACATGAAAATTAATTTAATCATGAGGTATTTTTAATTAATGGTTCAAATGATTCTATGGCTTAGGGTTGGTGGAAAATTATTGAAAAAAGTTCCAGGCTAGAAAGAGGAGGTTTGATTTTTAAGTACAATGCATGATTAATTCAAGTGAAAACACATGAAATTCCTCACTCAATACCACTTGTAAATGTTAAAAACAACCCCAACCCTCTTTATGACATGGTACATTAGCCAATAAGTGATTATAATGAATGATATCATCTAGGTTCTCCTTTTTTCAAAGCTCCAGAAAGGCACAACTTTATTTTCTTTTTTTTTCTTTTTTATGGGGGATGAGCAGAAAATTGAATACAGTGAATGAATGACAATTAATGCCCTTGATTAGTTTGGGAGGGACATGTGTCATAAAGGAATGTATAATGAGGAATTCAAGCACATATCCATTTTTTTCTTTACTTTTTTTTTGAAGGAGAAATGGATGAAACAAATAAAGCACAAATAAATAACGACACATGCCCAATTCTCTTATTTTCCAATGCTAGAAATTTTGACACACACTTCACACCACCCATAAATGATACACATCCCAATGAATGCACACGAAAGGCCCTTCCCCCACACTCAAACTTGAAATATCCATGCAAAAATACTAAAAGTGTGGGTAGGTAAGGAAAAATTCGCTTGTAATGTGGCTTAAACCTATTAGGCAATTCATAGCATCTAAGGGAATACGAAGGATAAATGTAAAGGTTGGTCTCAAGATAAAATTTGGCTGGCCAAAGAGATGCCTCAATCATTTTAAATACATTCCATGAAATCCAATGCTTCAAAAGAGAATATTCACAAATTCTGGTTCTCACAAAAAATTCAAATTTCCCTCAAGAAAGTGTGGGTATTAGGAAGAATATATAAAAGTGGTTTAGAAAACCACACAGGATTGGAAAATTATTTTGAGTCAGTGTTTCATGGGCATGGATTTCAAAAATCAGTCAAACTTATAAAAATGATTGATAATCCAATTCAAGAAAAATGATTTCACATCAACAATCATTTAAAATCCATTATTTCAAAAATAATTTCAACTCTTTCAAAATAAATTGATGTGTAAAAAGTGATAAGAATATTAATTAAAGCTCAAAAATCCAAAAAATATAAAAAAATGAAAAGCACACAAGAATAACTAAGCATGTTGACACTCCCCACACTTAGATTTAACTACCCCTTATTTCAACACAACAAAATATAAATATAAAGGTAGAAAATCAAAGGGAAGGAAAGATACAACCTGACATTATTTTAGAGGTGGATGCCTTGAGTTAAGATCCTAGAAGCAGCCACTTTAAGACTACAAGAAAGTAATAAAAATAAATAAGAAAAATAAATAACAAGAATGAGAAAAGGAAAAGAAAATAGATAATGCTTGGTTTAGACCCCCAAGTGGGTGCTAGGTTTTTACTTCCCTTAGTCAGGCAGTTTCAGTGGTTTATCCCCAATCAAAATGTGGGTGTGGTTTCTTTTAGATGAACCACCACATGTGAGTTTTCATGATGTCCATGATTAAAAACTGAAAGTAGAGAACCCCAAATAAGATAAGAATGTTCCCAACCCCAGAGAAAGAATAAAGAAGAAATTTTATTTTCGAAGTGGGAGGGAATAAAAGATAAGGGTGCTCCCTGTTAACTTCGGTGGTGTCCTCCTCCATGTGATGTAAAAGTTGATGTAGAGGAGGTAGTCGCACCACCACCAGCTTCTCTAGATCTTCTTCCTTGATTACCACCACTTGGGTGTTCTCATCATCAATATCCAAGGCCCGATCCATTTGTGATATATCCGAAATTTCAGGAAAAGAGAAGTCATAAAACAATTCAGTTTGAATAAAATTAAAATATGACGAATCAATAAAAAATATTCTCTTTCAAGTAAGTCAGCTTGGAAATTGATTTCTTCTGATAAGACCATTGGAAACTCCATCTCAGCAAGAGCATATTCTTCTTCATATTCTAAAGAAATAGTGAGGTCAAAAGGTATAGATTGTTCAATATCAATCATGGGAAGATCATGTTTCAAGTTATCTTCGACAAAGTTATTCCAAGATTCTTCCAAAAAATGTTGACCTCCCATTAGTGCATCTGTTGGAACGTGTACTTCTGGGACCTCCTTGAGCAATGGTTGAGTGCAGGATGATGTCATCAGTTCCTTTAGAAGTTCTTTATCACCTGCCTCAGGTTCATTAACAAAAAATGTGATTGGTGAAATATGTTCCACCACTCGTTCTGGTTAAGGTTCCAGCTCAGCTTCCGGCTCAGGTTCGGGTTTTTCCTAGGATGTGTGTACATATTCTGCAATTAATTCTATTTGGCTCTCCTGGTTTTTCACTTTATCGCTAATTCTATGAAATTGAGCATCAAGTTCATTGTAAACATTTTCTTGCACTTGAGATTGGTCATTCCATGCATAATAATCATAATTTGAATACATCATGAATGAATAATATTTTTTTAGTTTGTGAAATTTATGATTTTTTGTTGTTTTTTTTGAAATGAAAGTAAAATAATTTAAAAAAAGTGAATAAAAAGAGTGAATTAAAACCACTTGGCTCCCTGGAAACGGAGCCAATTTGACGAAGCGTTGTCGTTCACACTCTCAAAAATTTTTATAGCTAAATGCAGTATAGTGGCTGACCTGGGTCATTCTCTTGAGGAGCTTTTGTGGATAATAAATCACTACTTCTAGTACACCTAATCTAATTCTTTTTGTTGTTTAATATTTAATGAAATAAATGTAATTTAATAAAATAAATGAAATTCATAAATCAGAAGAAACTAAAATTTAATTCTAAATTACCATGAAATGCTAAATAGAATGTAATTAGGGATGAAAGAAAGTTCTCCCGAGAGAATATTCAGGGAGAACCTCCATTGGCCAGCTTCAAATATTCTTAGTATACACACTCCATCGTATGTGTGAACACCTTATTCTACTATGGTTGTGAATGAAAAGTATACTTAGCGATCGCCAAGCACACCCTCCATCCACCTCCTCAATAGAGGGAAAATGGTTGTAGATTAAGAAGTTAACCTTTAGACAACCACGGTGAGGATTACACCCATTATAAATTATCCTTAGAATTATCTCAAAAAATATTTAGAAGATGGTCTTGGGTTCAAGAACCTGATTACTCCATTGGGATATTCCTCTTATTAGTTACTCATGATCAGGAGTATTATAGTTCACAATGGTAATATGAGAGGAAGAAAAGAGGGTGAATCGGTGGACACAAAAATAAAAACAATGCATGAATTTATTAGAAATATAAATTACAATTGAAAACTAAAAATAAAGAAAAGAAATAAAATAAAAATAAAGGGGGAAGATTTGCAGCCGGCCTCCCTTGGTGGAGATCTCCTCCTTGGTGCCTTGAAGGAATGGATGGAGAATGGGATTATTTGAAAAGGAGGTGAGGGCCTCCTTTTATAGGCAGAATTCTACCCCCGAATGTCGACGCATTTTAGACCCAATTAATGACTTCTTCACGTGTTAAACCCTTCATAAATGTTGTTCATAACTATATTGGCAGCCTCTTCTCAAAATTTCAGCTAATTTGAAAACCGGATGAAGGAGTTATGAATTTTTCATTCTCGGTTTCTGTTTCTGGACGAAGCTTCTAGGATGGTTCCTCCAAATGTATGTTGTTTAATGGACTCCTTAATGACTTCCAAACTTCACCAAATTTCTTTTAGAGTCGTTACGATATGTCCTCGTCCTATATCAGGTAGAAACTCATCATTTAGATATGTGTAGGCAGAGTTTGATGTCCATTGTGTTGGGTGGGTCCACGCCGTCCGCCCCAAAATATTCCCAAATTCAATGAATTTTTAAGCCCTTTAAATGACATAATAAGCTCCTGGTCCAGAAGACAAAAATGAAGGAAATAGAAAAAGGATTCTAACAAAATTTGAATTAGAAAATTTAGAATTTTAGTTTTCTGTAAATGACCAAAATACCCCTGATTTAAAATTCTGTCAAAAATCCAGAATTAGTCGTTTTTCACATTTGGTCTCAAAATACCACTAAAACCTAAAAACATGACAATTACCCATCCAATAACACTTTTGTGGGATTATAAACAATTATTAATAGTATAAAATATATGAAAATGTGAGTTTCATTACTCCACCACACATAAACATTGCACTCCTGGGAAATCATCTTACATCCAAATCAAAATCCACACAACAATCAAAAATGAGAAAATATCAATGATTTTATCCAAAATAGAATTCCATCATGTCTCAAATATGAATAATAATTCTCTATTATTTTCATTTGAATCACTAAAAAATTTTCAACCTCATAAATCAATCCATGGCCCAAACACAACCTACCTCACATTAAATTTTATGTCACTCTTCACTCAAGAGAAATTGAATCTATAGTTATACTCATACTTGAAAATCGCATGTATCAACATAGGTTTGTGAAAATTATCATTTCTCCACAGCGTGAAACATGAAAATAAATTTAATCATGGGGTATTTTTAATTAAAGGTTCAAATGATTCTTTGGCTTAGGGTTGGTGGAAAATTATTGAAAATTTTTTCAAGTTAGAAAGAGGAGGTTTGACTTTTAAGTACAATGCATGATTAATTCAAGTGAAAACACAAGAAATTCCTCACTCAATACCGCTTGTAAATGCTAAAAACAACCCCACACCTCTTTATGACATTGTACATGAGACACTAAGTGATTATAATGAATGATATCATCTAAGTTTTCCTCTCTTTTTTTCAAATTTCCAGAAAGGCACAACTTTATTTTTTTTCCTTTTTTTATGGAGGATGAGCTGAAAATTGAATACAAATAATGAATGACAATTCATTCCCTTTATTATTTTGGGAGGGACATTAGTCATAAAATAATTTATAATGAATAATTCAAGCCCATCTCTATTTTTTTCTTTTCTTTTTTTTTGAACGAGAAATGGATGAAACAAATAAAGCACAATGAAATAACGACACATGACCAAATCTCTTATTTTCTAATGGCCGAAATATTGAAACACACTTAACACCACCCATAAATGATACACATCCCAATGAACGCACACGAAAGGCCCTTCCCCCACACTCAAACTTGAAATATCCATGCAAAAATACTAAAAGTGCAGGTAGGTAAGGAAAAATTCGCTTGTAATGTGGCTTAAACCTATTAGGCAATTCATGGCATCTAAGGGCTTACGGAGGATAAATGTAAAGGTGGGTCTCAAGATAAAATTTGGATGGCCAAAGAGATGCCTCAATCATTTTAAATACATTCAATGAAATCCAATTCTTCAAAAGAGAATATTCACAAATTCTGGTTCTCACACAAAAATCAAGTTTCCCTCAAGAAAGTGTGGGTATTAGGAAGAATATATAAAAGTGGTTTAGAATACCTCACAGGATTGGAAAATTATTTTGAGTCAGTGTTTCATGGGCATGAGTTTCAGAAATCAGTCAACCTTATAAAAATGATTGATAATCCAATTCAAGAAAAATGTTTTCACATCAACAATCATTTACAAATCATTTTTTCAAAAATCATTTCAACTCTTTCAAAATAAATTGATGTGTGAAAAGTGATAAGAATATTCATTAAATCTCAAAATCCTAAAAATATAAAAGAAATGAAAAGCACACAAAAATAACTAAGTAGGTTGACACTCCCCCACACATAAATTTAACTACCCCTTATTTTAACTCAACAAAATATAAATATAACGGTAGAAAATCAAAGGGAAAGAAAGATACAACCTGACATTATTTTAGAGGTGGATGCCTTGAGTTAAGCTCCTAGAAGCGGCCACTTTAAGACTACAAGAATGTAATGAAAATAAATAAGAAAAATAAATAAAAAGAATTAGAAAAGGAAAAGAAAAGAGATAATGCTTGGTTTAGACCCCCAAGCGGGTGCTAGGTTTTTACTACCCCTAGTCAGGCAGTTTAAGTGGTTTATCCCCAATCAGAAGGTGGGTGTGGTTTCTTTGAGATGAACCAGAACATGTGAGTTTTCCCGATTTCCATGATTAAACACTGAAAGTAGAGAACCCCAAATAAGATAAGATTGTTCCCAACCCCAGAGAATGAATAAAGAAGAAATTTGATTTTCGAAGTGGGAGGGAATAAAAGATAAGGGTGCACCCTGTTAACTTCGGTGGTGTCCTCTTCCATGTGATATAAAAGTTGATGTAGAGGAGGTAGTCGCACCACCACCAGCTTCTCCTGATCTTCTTCCTTGATTACCACCACTTGGGTGGTCTCATCATCAACATCCAATGCCGGATCCAATTGTGCTATATCCGAAATTATTGGAAAGGAGAAGTCAGAAAACAATTCAGTTTTAATAAAATTAAAACATGAAGAATCAATAAAGAAATCATCTCTTTCAAGTATGTCAGCTTTGAAATTGATTACTTCTGATAGAGCCATTGGTAACTCCATCTCAGCAGGTGCATCTTCTTCTTCTTCATCCAAAGCAAGAGTGAGGTCAAAAGGTACAGATTTTTCAATATCAATAATGGGAAGATCATGTTTCAAGTTATCTTTGACAAAGTTATTCCAAGATTCTTCCAAAAAATGTTGACCTCTCATTAGTGCATCAGTTGGAACATGTACTTCTGGGACCTCCTTGGGAAATGGTTGAGTGTGGGATGATGTGATAAGTTCCTTTAGAAGTTATTTCTCACCCGCCTCAGGTTCATTAACAAAAAATGTGATTGGTGATGTCTCTTCCACCACTCGTTCTGGTTCAGGGTCCAGCTCAGCTTCCTGCTCAAGTTCAGGTTTTTCCTGGGATGTGCGTACATATTCTCCAATTAATTCTATTTGGATCTACAGGTTTTCCACTTTATCACTAATCTTATGAAACTGAGCATCAAGTTCATTGTAAACATTTTTTTTCACTTGAGATTGGTCAGTCCATGCATAATAATCATAATTTGAATACATCATGAATGAAGAAGATTTTTTTAGTTTTTGAAATTTATGATTTTGTTGTTTTTTTTTTTGAAATGAAAGGAAAATAATTTACAAAAAGTGAATAAAAATAGTTAATGAAAAACACTTGGCTCCCCGGCAACGGCGCCAATTTGACGAAGTGTTGCCGTGCATTCTCTCAAAAATATTTATAGCTAAACGCAGCATAGTGGCTGACCTGGTTCATTCTCTTGAGGAGATTTTGTGGTAAATAAATCACTACTTCTAGTCCATCTAATCTAATTCATTTTGTTGTTTAATATTTTATGAAATAAATGTAATTTAATAAAATAAATAAAATTCATAAATCAGAAGAAACTAAAATTTAATTTTAAATTACCATGCAATGCTAAACAGAATGTAATTAGGGATAAAAGGACGTTCTCCCTAGAGAATATTCAGGGAGCACCTTCATTGGCTAGCTTCAAATATTCATAGTTTCCACACTCCATCGTATGTGTCCACACCATATTCTACTCTAGTTGTGAATGAAAAGTATACTTAGTGATCGCAAAGCAAACCCTCCATCCACCTCCTCAATCGGGGGAAAATGGTTGTAGATTAAGAAGTTAACCTCTAGACAACCACGATGAGGATTACACCCACTATAAATTATCATTAGAATTAACTCAAAGAATATTTAGAAGGTGTTCTTGGGTTCAAAAACCTGATTACTCCCTTGGGATATTCCTCTTATTAGTTATACATGATCATGAGTATTATAGCTCACGATGGTAAGATGAGAGGAAGTAAAGAGGGTGAATCCGTGGACACAAAAATAAAAACAATTCATGAATTTATTAGAAATATAAATTACCATTGAAAACTAAAAATAAAGAAAATAAATAAAATAAAAATAATGGGGGAAGATTTGCGGCTGGACTCCCTCGGTGGAGATCTCCTCCTTGGTGCCTTGAAGGAATGGATGGAGAATGGGATGATTTGGGAAGGAGGTGAGGGCCTCCATTTATAGGCAGAATTTTACCCCCGAAATTCGACATGTTTTAGACCCCATTAATGACTTCTTTACGCATTACAAACTTCTTGAATCTTGTTCATAATTATCTTTTCCGCCTCTCCTCAAAATTTCAGCTAAATTGAAAACTGGATGAAGGAGTTATTAATTTTTCATTCTCGGTTTTTGTTTCTGGACGAAGCTTCCTGGATGGTTCCTCCAAATTTAATTCGTTTAATATACTCCTTAATGAATTCCAAACTTCCCCAAATTTCTTGTAGAGTCGGTACTATATGTCACCATCCTATCACATGTGGGAACCCATCATTTAAATATGTGTAGGCAGAGTTTGATGTCCATTATTTTGGATGGGTCCACGCTGTCTGCTCAGAAAAATTCCCAAATTCATTGAATTTTTAAGCCCTTTAGATGACCGCATCAGATCCTGGTACAGAAGACAAAAATGAAGGAAATAAAATAATAATTCTAAAAAAATTTGAATCCGAAATTTTTGAATTTTATTTTTCTATAAATGATCAAAATACCCCTGACGTAAAATTCTGTCAAAAATCCAGAATTAGTCGTTTTGGACATTTGGTCTCAAAATAACACTAAAACCTAAAAACATGACAATTACCCATCAAATAACACTTTTGTGGGATTATAAACAATTATTTACAGTATAAAATATATGAAAATGTGAGTTTCATCAATAATCAATTAATTATACGATATTTAGATAATGTTGATGGAACACTGTCAGTATATGTCATATGTTAATCTTTATCCTAGGGCATTAGAGTTCATAGTTGGTGACCAGGTCTTCTTAAATGTTTCACTCTAGTTGGGTTATATATGGCCTGACAGGCAAGAGAAACATTCACATCATTTTTTGGGACCTTTTGAGTATTTTTAATAGGTGGGAAAGTTGGTTACAATTTTACAAATCCACCATACATTATGTCAATACATAACATATTCCATGTATATTATCTATGAATGTATCTATCTATTCTATCTCATGTCTTGAGTTGGAATGATCTTAATATTGATCCATATTTATCAGGGACTAAAGGGATGGTCAGGATAGTTTATTTGGAAGCCAAGGTACGTGGTGGGAAGATGATACCTTTGGTTTTAGTTATAAGATTTCATAGTTATGATAATCATGTTATGTGGGAGAGGGAGGAAATTATTAGAGTTCTAGGGGAAATTATTGGCATATAATCATCTAAGTATGATTTTTGGTTACCCAAAGATTCTATTATGTGGAGGTTTTAAAAACCTATTACTATTTTTAGGTATTACCAAACCCCTCTATTTACTATTGTTCAGTTGGGGATTATTTTGGGTGGTTTCAGGTTGATATTTTTAAATTTTTTAATTTTATGGTCTAGTTCATGGTCGATCCGCATTTTTCCAAACCATATGCCCTCTCCAGAAAAACTGTGAAAACCAAGGAAGTGGGGATTTACACTTTTAAAACTAGATTTTTAATACTGGGTTCCCTCTTAGGAGAACCATGTGTCTATTTAATGTGGCACACAACCATGTCATACAACGTGATCTCACTATCCATATCTTCATATATAACAACATGCAACCTTTAATTAATCCAAATTTCTAATTTGAAAATCCCAAAACACTCACATTACTTACCCGACGGTCCTAGAATGACCCTATATTATTTTTCTTCCTTAGGTGAACCCAACAGAATGTTTTAGCCACTCTCAACCCTACACAAAATGAATTAAATCTCGAGGATATATATTCTATCTCTTCCTTCTTAGTTATCTCACCATATTCTCTATCTCCCACTATTTATATTATCCTTTATATTGTTTCATGGATCCCTATGTTACTTTATGGATCTAATACCTTCTATTATGGGATAAAAAACTAAAGTTAGATACCTTTCTCATTGATTATGTGATATTATTTTTTCATTGAAAAATCATGATTAGGGTTTGATGAATCCAGATCTATCGACCCCAAGGTAGCTGGTTCTATCACGATGTACTAATTTTATTTACCCTAAAAATAATTTATTAAATTTAAATTGTTTGAATTAAATTAATATTGTTGATTTAAATTAAATGTAATTCTATTGGATAGTGCGAAATATCGAACACAACTAAATTGGGGGGGGGGGGGTTAAAATAAGAATTTGGAAAGAAATTGTGAAAACCCCCAATTCAATTGAATTGGGGTGTAGTTATGTATATTTGGGACATTAGAATTGTGTAATTTAAATTTTGGAATGGGTATGATGGAAAAATTATGAAAATCCATAAATCTATTATAATGATGGTTTTTTGTGTAATTTTAGGAAAATTAATGAAATTAAACTATTGAATTTAATTGTGAATGTGAATTTTGAAACAAAATTTTGAATTGATTTCAAAGAGATATTTATGGAAAATGGATTAAATATAGTTTGGATAATAACCTTAGGGTTTTATATTAGAAAAATTATTGTTTTTTAAAGCACCGTATCAGTTTTTAAATGTAAATTGGAATATATTAAAGGGGGGAATATGATTAAATTATATTATGAGGTTTAATAAAATAAATTCCAAATCATTGAATTATATTAAAGAAAATGAAATCCTATATAGTTATTCATTTATTAGAAAAACCTTGGGTAGTGGTTTCTAAGTGTAAAACTAAACCCATGGTTCTCCCATAATTTTTGGAATATGTTTCACAGGGAAAAATATTATTGGAAAGAACTATACCCATGGTTCAAAAACCCATAGGTCTAGGATACAATTAAACCCCCAGTTCCTGTAAACCATGTCAATAGATGGTGTGGAAAAAATTCATGTGAAAAACTATAACCAATGTCTTGTAAAATGGTGTGTATTGGATGACCCATATTATTCCATAATAACAATAATAAATAAATTCATATGAATGATTTTTTTCAATATAGAAATATATATATATATATATTCATGTCTCATTGAATATAAATTGTGTTGTAGGATAGTGTTAAACTCATCAATAGTTTGGTAGAAGGTACATAGATCACATCCCAACAAATTTATTTTTTAAATAAGGACCTATATCTACTTTTGAAACACCATGTTAATTAGGGCTTTTCATTGAAATTTCTTATCTCAAAACTTAAAATCCAATGGTATAGGTCTATAATGATGGATTAACTCTACATGCTTCATAAAACTATTGGAATAACCTATACCCATGGTTCTTTAGGATATACCAAAGGGATTAAACTGTTGGTTTTGTTACAAATTATAGTTGTTCTTGGTGAAATACTAATAATAGATATGCATACTCCATAGTATCTCTCTAATTATGTCACACCAGAAAAAAAATGTTTATATATAAAAACATCTCCAAACTTCCAGAATGACTAGATAATGATAAAAAATGAGCCTCACCCAATAAACACTTATTCAAATATGTTATGGATGGAACATATAAATGGTTATTATATCTTATCAGTCCATCATAACTAATGATAAATGTAGGAAAGTTTCTAACACTCTTATATAGAATTAAAATTTCCTTATATACCTTGCGAATCCTCATATGGATTGATTTTTGAACACTCATTTGAGAAAGATATGATTTATCCCATTATTTTAGGATTTCAATACATATGATTTACACATATACATATAATTGGATTTGTTTTGGGATTATATTCACTGGTAAGTTAGCATAATCCTTTGGACTTAGAGAATCTGCCTCAATTTTTTTCCTAGTGTGGTCATATATATATATATCCATCGTAATCAAGAATCAATAGTAACCATATTTTTTGTTTCATATTTATCTTGATTCGAGTGAAAATATACTTTGTACTTTTATGATTAGTATATATATATCACATATTTCTCTGTAGTTATAATTCATCTGTATCTTTGATAAAAAAATATACCACAGCAAACTCCAAATCAGGAGTTCAATAATTTTTCTCATGAACCGTCAATTTTATTTATGCATAGCCAACAACCATATAATAACATTGGAGGATATGTACAATTTTATTCTATTAATAATCTCTATAAATTACAAACTCATATCCTCTATATAGAAATGCAATCACATGTTCCCTAACTAAACTCCTTATCACTTATTTAAATTTTTCCTCCCATACATCTATCTAAAGGAACATGGATCCGTACTATGTTAAATTACTGGTTGAATTATATGTTCATTATAAATTCAATACAATTATTCATTATATCAATCCAAAACAAAGAAAAACATGAATTTCAATCATAGTGGTTGTTATAGGGAAACATTAAAAAACTTACATTTTTTATGTGTCCACTGATATACCATCTCTAAAAAATATAAAGTCATTAAATGAATCTTTTAATACCCAAAATTTAAAAATTTTATGTCTTTCGTATGACTTCTCATTAATTTGGGTATTCATTACAATCCTCAAGTGGTCATCATGTTCTTCCTTGTTCATTTAATATATATGAATATCATCTAAAAATTATAACACAATCTAATCAATGTAATATATGAAAACATTTATAATTTAATCCAAGAAGATAAATGGGTAATTATATATTCCAAATAAAATAACAATTTATTTATATTGGATATTTGTTTTATAGAATTATATCATGGTTAAATCTTCCTTTTTGACATTAATTGATATTATCTAAATAGATGATCAATCATGGAATGCATTTACAAATTAAAGTTTGATCGAACGAGTCATTAATACATGAGCAATGACACTTATTGTTGATTGTTATCTTCATAGGTTCTCAATAATTATTATAGAGTATCCTTGATCCATAATTATTATCAAAAAAATATGTTCACACCAATGTGTTTTAAATGGGAGAATAAATTCCTTGTTAATATTTTCCTAGATTTTTTTTATTCCGTTACTATTACTTAATTGTGGATATTCAATATAGAGTGTTTAAATTAAGTGAATCATAAGATAATATTTCTATTCAATACTCATCTTCAAGATTCAATGTATATGTATTAAACTCTTCTACAATGAAATTCAAAACCATTAAAAATAAGCATATTAGAAATATTGAGTTTCACTAGATTCATTTAAGATCACCAACATTTTTGAAAAGAAATCATGACATGTTTAATTTTGAGATTTCCTTCAAATGTTAATTTCTATCTTCTCACCCATATAAACTCATAACCTAGTATGAAATGTCAATCGTGACTTCCATTACAAGGAAATTTATGTGGATATTATGTAACTAATTCTAATAGATTCCAAAAATAATATAAAATTCAATTTTAGGGTAAATAATGTGATATACATGATGAAAATTCCAATAAAATTTAATCTACGAATAATCATATGATTGTCATGGGATCATCACACTATTATGGGTTTTCAAATCTAATTCAACATCTAATCATTGAGGTGGTACAGTGATACTGTTATAAAGTATTTAATATATAAATGAGTAGGAATATCAAGAGTCAAATAAGATATAATAAGTTAAAAAATGGATGATAAGTTCACCATTCACCACAATGTTATTGTACTCCATATTAGAAATAGTGATCACATGAAATATCTCTTTTTTATCTGTTCATAAGTTATTGCTAATGTCAATGATCATCAATAACAATCATGTTCGAGCAGTAGTTTGCATAATCCTAACACTCCTTGCATTTGAAACGCTGTAGTGTTGTTAGTGCATTTTTTTATTTTTTAACAGTTATATTCATTAAATAGAATATTAAAATATCATGGTAATTCCATTTCCCAATGACTTTACATTCCATTATTTAATCATGTATCCGTCCTCTTAAAACAATTATTATGATTTTTTATTCGAAAATTCATGTATAAGGAAAATCTTATCTTATTATCTCTGGGATTTTCATGATTTTTATTTTATTCAACATTTATTTTAATATCAAAACCATGATATTTATAGGTAACTCCAAAATAATTTTCCACATTGATAAGATATAAAAAAATTTATTCATATATAATCACAAAATATTATTTTAATTTCCCTTCAAAGATATGTTTTTATGTTACTGAATAATCATTATCAAATTCTTTAATGATGTATTACATTACCAGTTTAATATCTACCATGTATTAATAACTTTTACACCATCATTATAAAAAAATTCACTATCCTTATAGTTTTTCCCAAAAAAATTACTCCTCTATTTTTATGTGAATAATATGAGTGAATTTTTCATTTGAAAATAATCTCTTGAACTCATTACATTATATTGTTTCAATTCATTTTTTGTTGCCCAATGTTCATAATAATATTCATGAATTTACATTCTTCACCATCCAAATTACAAACAGAAAATAATTTTCATGTAATAATCAATAGAAACTGGAAAATATCTTTTTAGATGTATTGATCCATTGTTTAGAAACTTGTGGATAAGAATAACCACTAATATAAGGTGGGTGTTTCCCCGTGAAGGGATCAATTGATCATTTCCCCATAATTTTTAAATTTATATTATTAGAAATATTAATGACATGTGAACTTTTTATATTTAAAAAATTCATTCAACCTCCAAATTTTTTATGTATTACGAGTATAATGATTTGATTATTTATCACATTAAGCATTAAATGTATTTATTTAGGTTATATCCATTGACTAAAAACAAAATATCATAGTGTAAAAAAACTAATCATAGTTTTAAACCACATCTACATAAAAAACATTTATATTATTTCAAAATACTAACAGATAATTTTCAATATATTAATACTTATGTTCATCCAAAGAATTACATAGAAATAAAAAAAATTAGAATATTATCTTATATGTGGACCAATCCCAAGTGTTTTTACTATGTTTTTTCCTATCTTAGTTTACAAAGGTGACTAAAACATTCTCTAATAAGTCCAATATTTTCCCATTCACTTAACAAATATATAATATTTTTATACATTGAATAATATTTACATATCATATTTATTCATAGAAAACTAATATTGTCTTAGTATATTTGGGAACATAGAAAATCAAACAATTGTTTCATATGACATCCACCTCATCTAAAACGTAATTCCTCATAACTTGTACATTTATTATAAATGTCGTATTTAATACCATATTCATAACATGGGGAAATTAATCATTTTAAAGGTTCGGAGAAGAATCTTAGTAATGGTGAAAAAATTAGATATTAATGATAACATAAACATTACATTATAATAATGGAATAAGAACATTATCATTAAATTTGAAAACCATAAATTATATATCATATATAATTACATTGAATCATTGGATAAATTTTGGTATTTCATAAGGCATGAATAATATGGAATTATGTAAAATTAACTATAAGAGTATAACATTGACATCGGACCTATGTTTTTAAAATATACATAAACAATTAAAATCATTTCATTTGTTCTCAGGGCTTATTTCGAAGCCTATTATAGAGGATTTAATTCACTCCCAAAACTATCATACTAGTCATGGTTTACTCCCAAGGATATTATAGTGGATAGTTTCCATTATAGAACTGGTATCTTTCGATATTCTAGTATGATTTATTTCATGATATATATATATATACCAAATGTTTTAGAGGGATTTATAATTCAATTACCGCCCATAAAATAATATTTTTTATGATTGATTCATCATATTATAACTTGTGAAAGGGGAATGGGGTACATCAACATTTATTAATAGCATGAATCAAGGAAATGAAATGACGTACTTATAAATTTTATAATTTTATCATTTAATAAATGCTGTAATAGAAACAGTTTTCCAGAAACTTTCATCATCGTAACCTTAAACCATATAGATATAATATTAGGATGATATTATTGGATCATAAACCCAATAAATAATTATAATTATCCAAAGATATAATATTAGATAAAAACACCATTAATTATCACAAGGAACATTTTTTACCAAAAATGTCATTTTTATTTTGAAATCACTTATTTAAAATATGATAAAATAAAAAAATGACATTGGAAAATTTTTATTTTATAATATCCATGAAAGAAACAATCTTAAGATAAATTTTTTTTAGTAGTTATGATAATGGGATATCATGATCATTTATTATATGTTAAAACAAATAGTAGATTCAATTTTTTTCATAAAAAGTAAAAAATAACTCATTAAAAAAATATAATTTTTTGAATTGTTTTCAAAAATTAATATGTGGGTAATATTTACTTTAAAAAATTATTGGATAATAGTAAAATAATTTTTTAAGATATTTATTTTAAAATTTTGACACGGAATATAAAAGTCTTTCGATTGAAGGAAAAATATCATTTGTTATAATATAAATCATTATTTTTGACCCTAGAGTACCAAAAAAGAATAAAATATAATGGAAAATGTATATTTAAATTAATTAATAAATTATAATAATATTCATGTATTATTTTTAGATATATTATAATATTTAATTAAGGGAACGTAATCATAAACAATCCCAATTAAAAAATTAGATTGTAACTTGAAATTCCTACATCTAGTAAAACGTTATTAGTTGATGTTCGATCCTCCTATATACTAAATATATATGCATTATAAATCTGTTCAATTACCCCTATATTACATATTACATACCCAAAATGTTTTACCTACAAATTTTTATATCCTAATTGTTAACAATTCTTTATTAATGTCACTATCTAGGGGGACAACTACATCATTTTACATGTATGTTTAGGTATCTTCCCATTTATAATGGTTTTATTATTTAAAAAATATAATCCTAAATTTAGAATAATATTTATTCATTATGTTATCACTTTTTTTCTTCCAAAAAATTTATATATAGATGAATGAATTAAAACATTCAAGGAGTTGGTATACAGAACGTACACATGAACATTGTTTTCAATTTTCGGTAGATGGAAGAAAAAAGGTAAATAAAAGTTCACCTTTTTGGAGTTATTATTATATCAATAATATAATATAAATTATTTAAATATATCCATATTACTATTAATGAAAAATGAAAATGAAAAATTAATCACATCAATTCATAGAGGTAGTAGTCCACATTTACGAATAGATATCATTATCAGTTTCCAATGAAAGAGACGGTAGGAAGATAGAAATGATTTAGCATTATATATTCATATCTATTTCAAAAAAATCATTTATAATATTTATACTGATCATTATACCCATCCATAAAGGTGTACGATGAAAAATGAACTGTATCACTACCTGGAGATGGCTAGCAATACAAACACATGAGTGATACATTCACTTATAACTTGATGGGAAAGATGGTAGAAAATGGTTTTTTAATATTCACAAGAAAAATTTATTTTATAGATGATACTAAATAAATTATTTCATAATAAATAATATATATTTATAGGATTTGAAATAATAGGTAAAAAATAATGTGTCTAGTTAGGGTGATTAACTTATTTTTGAAATAACACCTTTAGACCTCCAATTAATGATACTTGGGGTTGTATTTTTGGAATACCATCACCTGAATAATGTTTTTAGGTCTTTTTATAAGGTATTTTTTTTTCTTTTCATTATCTAGGATGCTCAATTTTGTGTAATGAATAGAAAGGATATGTTTCATTTTATAAAAGAGGAAATGGAAAGACATGAAATTCCATAAAAGATTAAAATCAAATAAAGAAATTACCTTAGAAATTTATTCAATATTTAAATAAATTTAAATAAATATAGGCTAGAAAAAAAAATCATCCAATGAAATATATATTGGTTTTAGATCATATATAAATCTTATATATTGTATTGAACCATATGTTAACCATTTTGACCACACATTGGGTAACAACTATTTGAATCACAATGTTTTAAGAATGTTATGATAAATGGATACATGACAAATAAATATGAAATATTTTATAATTTTCACCATATTCCATTCATTTTTAAGATGATAAATTATTTTTAAAATTTAATCCATTTAATAAAATATAATTTATTAATAAATATCAATAATGTCAGTTCTAGAACAATTCATTTATTTTAAAATAAAATGCATAAAGGCCAACAAAAAATTGTAATATAAAAATTTAATAATTCTATAAATTATTATATGTGCATAGAAAATTCATGTAACATAACGACACACTCAAATTATATTAATTTTAATATTTAGAAAATCATTTACTTATTTTTAAAAATGAATGAGATATAGTGTTGAAGATGCGTACAAAGATTAGGTACATATATAAAAAATAAAAATTATAACTTAATTAAATTCATTAATATTTATATATTATTCTAAATATAACCTTAAATATTACTCAATAATGTTTTTCTATTCACATGTGAACACATAAAATATATTTAACAGTATGATAGTGACATTTGTTTGTTTCCATTACATTAACTACTATACTAGTCATTTTTATGCACTAGTGTACATTAAAAATTATATATCCTGAATAAGGTGATAAGGATATAATTATTTTCATCCATTAATTGTCAATATAAATAATGGTATCATTAATATTTAGTTTAAATCACAATTAAATGAATTTAGTCTTTATAGTGGTGATAATTATTACATGGTTAATATTCATATTTAATGAATATAAAAGGGAAAATTTTACAAAATTTAAAACTCCTAACAAAAGAATATAGAATCCATTTTCAACATTCTCAATTTTTATAATTTTAAAAAATTCATTTTCAAATATGTTCTCGAATTTGAAAATAATTTTTTTTTTAAAAAAAATAAAAATTTTAGAATAAATCAAGATTTTTATCAATCCCATATATAAAAAAAATAAGAATGTTAAATTTTTTTATTTATCATTTAATTTTTTTTAATTAACCTTATTATTATTAAAAACACTACGACCATAAGACATTATTTGTCATAAAAACAACTCATTTATATTCAATTTAATTTTAATTACACTTCCAATTAATTCATAACCATTAAATTAATTATATATATATATTAAACCCATTAATTTTTTATAATTTATAATATACTATTCATACACAACAATATATTGGATAGGTCATATCTATCAAATTAAATAATAGCATTTTTAGTGTATAATTTTATTCAAAATAATATTATGTGTTTCATAGACTATTTGGGAGAATATGTTTATTTGAAAAAAAATATAATAAAATATCATGGTGTTATAATATTCCCACTCCGTCGATTATTATCAACTCAATATTACCCTATTTTAAAGGTATTTGAGACTCAGGGCAACAAAACTCCTACTTTTCTTCACCATTTGTGATGATTTTAGAATCTATAGAGTTTCATGAGGTAAAAAAACTCTACATTTTTACATATACTCTAGAATGTCTTACCTTTTTCTGGGAATAACCACCTAATTCTATTGTTTATCACTAGCTTGTAGGGTCTCCATTGATTTTTCCTATTCCATTTTATGTCCAGCAAACATGGATGAGTACCACCAAGATATCAAACTAAATTTAGATAGGTAATAAACATGTCACTATATTCATCACACGTGGGAAATGCTTTATATAATCCCTTAATGATCACTGTACCTATGAATTATTTTTTGTAATATGTGTGGCCTTTTTTTGGATTTGAATGTTGAGAATCTAATCTCATAAGAATATCATCATAGGATCTAAGAGATTTTTAAGAGATACTAGTGCCCCAAGGAGTCCATGTAGTAACTCATTGAACTATCTCTCCCATCACCTCATTCACAAGTAACAAAATCATGGGAGGGAAGAAATTATTTAAATCCCTTAGACCCAAAAGAAATAGAAAAATCATCTTCTAGTAGTCCAATAGAATAATCCATTTCAAGAATAGCCTCCCACTGAGAATGTTTCTTGGGACCCCCATAATGGATTTGAACCCATCCACTTCACTAATATAAAGGAAAAAGACTATACATTTTGGGATGAAAATGTCCCGGAACATTTCGTATATTCTTAGGAGAATAAAATTATTAATCTCATGGAGTTGATGAATCCACAAGTGTATTAGTTGAAGAACATCAATAAATACTTACCCTACCACAAACTCTTTATATTAACCATAAATATTCTTATGTATTCAAGGAAAATATCTCTATCATATGAGGTCATGGAATTGTGAAGTTTCCTGATCCTCCATTACGTTTAACATATGTATTTATAAAAATTGATGATAATCTGGAATATTGGGACTGGTAGTGGGTATATTAATGAGAATCTATATATTTTCATAAATGGAACCATTTAATGATTATCAATAAATTCTATTTGATAATTTATGCATTATTGAACATGTTGGCCCCCCTTATTGTAAACTGATGTGATCTAATGGCCTCATTGACTTTTCATCCCTCTTAGTCTAAAAGGATCTGACTGTGTCGTTATAAGCTGACTTAGAGCCTCTTATAATTATTAAAACAACATGTCTTCTTATAGAAACTATGCACCCTAAAAGGTGAGGATGTGATATGACCCGTCCAATTCAGTAAGAATCAATTAATTAACAGAAAGTGTATTCCAACATCAATTCCATAAGGATGGTAGAATAATACATAGATTACAGTGTCTGATCATGTTATTTGACTCTTCCAAGAACATCTCATCGATACTCAAAGGCTATGAAGACATTTCCACAAGATAAAAAAACTAAAAATGTTTTATCCCAAAAAAGGTGGTCTATATACATGGGATAAGAAGGTAGGAATTTATAAAAGATTATTAAATGAACCCCTTAATAACTACATTATCTAGTGAGTGTATATGGTCTATTTTATTTTTATCTCTCAGATCAACCACATCAATCCTATTTTCTATTTTTTTCATTCAACTAAAAAATAATGAAGTTTGTTCGTCCATCGCATTTTCATGGTAGACCTTCAATTACCTCTATCTGGGAAATACACATTTGGAATAATGTTATAAAACTATCTTTAATGTATGATATTATCCATAACCTTATTTGAATCTCATTCGAACTATAAATATAGGAAATTTTCGACTAGTTAAATGTTATTTTCAAGGACATCACTGATTTCTTGGTGATCCAACATGTTTTTGAGACAGAGGTTATTTGTGTGAAGAATATATGAAAATGTAGTTGGAGTAGAGGATTGTGAAGAGATAATATCCTTCCAAAAGAGGATTAATTTGAAATCATTTGGGAGTATATTCATCCTTCTTTATTTCTTAGTAAATGTCATTGTCTTGTTTTTTCATCATTGTTTTCTGAAAATGGTTCCAAGATTAACCTATTACCAACTCATACACTATATAAGTAAGGTTATGTAGAGACTAATATTACATCATCTAACCTGAATAATTATGTTTATATTTTTAGAGATATTAATACACTTGGTACGATTATAAGGGAAATTGGTTTTTGATATTTTTATCAAATAAAGAATTCCAATTTCATTTGAAAGTGACCACATTCAATGCCTTACTAGGATGGCCTAGGCTTCACCTTCATGAATCCTTTCCTTCACCATATCACCAATTCCACATGTACAACGTCAATAAAAAGGTAGGGGTTCTCAAGGGTTATTTCAACACCATCAAATTATGTTAATCACACTACCATGATTCTCATTATTTCTAAATCGATGGAAAATAATTACATGTTATTCATGATGACTTTGTTAATGATCCTAATGATATGACAACCCCAATACAGTTCATAGGGATTAAATAGTTGGAAGTTTTCTCTACCAATAAATAATCAATTATAAATATACCGAGACCATGGGAACTATTTCATTATAATGTGGAAAAAATGGTGTGCTTAGATAATCTAATATATTGAAATTTTTCGAATTTTATACAATAAATATCGGCTAATGGATTCCAATCGATATCTCTCTCAGGTCCATCGAATATATTTTTTAGAATACATGACATTTTCAAAGTTACAATACTTTATAGTTTATCTTACCTATATCCAAGTACTAACATCCTCCCACCATACCCTATACATATGATGTAGATATATTTAAGGAATACCGTCCTTACATTCAAGAAGCATGATCAATGACCATCGATGACATAATATAGGTGAAAATTTACACTAAAAAATATCTAAGAAAATCATTCTTTGATTATTTAATATCTACTTTTTTACAACAGTAATATGTTACATTTTTGAAAAAACCCCATGATGTATTTCAATGGAATTTCATGGATATTTATAGTCTTGATCCTGAGGTATTTGGATAAAATCATTGAATTCCCATTGGAAACAATGAATTGATACAAACACATATATAAATTAAACCCAACAATGGTTAAATTCTTGAGTAAATGTTTGTAAGACGAATATAAAAAATATCAACTAAGTTATATACCTAAGGTGGCTTGTGAAAATAATACTTTGTATTAATAATAAATAAAATATTGCATCGAATTATACTACTACAACCACCACTAATCGACAGTTTATTTCACACATCATGATTCAAAATTACCTTATGAATGAAACCACTGTTTTACATGAACTATCCTTCTTGGAAGGGTGTATTAGATGCATCCAAATAAGGATGGTCCCTGACAAAGAGGTGGACCCATTTCTTAGGACATGGTGAGGAATAAATTTGTATTATCCTATAATACTATACATGAAAAACATTAGATAAATCTACTAAGGATCCATTCATCACTTCCTTAAACAACATAACATAATGATGATAGTGTGTGACGTGAAAAGTTCTTCTGTAAAATCCCATAAATTATTAGAACATATCAAATATTATGTGAAAATTTCAATATTCTCCATTTATACCACCTAAATTTGAAACTCCTGAAATTTTATCATGGTGTTTTCATAGGGATGTTTCTTATGTGCTGTGTATAGAATAAAAGATTTTAGATTGTGCTAGATATGTCCAATCCTATTTTCGAAATGCCTTCCCATTTAATCTGTGGGTTTTGTAAGGACATAAAGTATATCTACATTAAAATCTATTATTTTTCACCAATCTGCTATGAAATTGTAATCTATTTTCTAACATAATGAATAAATAATCCATAAATTAGTTTTTTGTCGACTTATTTATCGTGTTTAATTACAATTTGTTTTATTTCTACCGTATTTTAGTTTTAGAGAAACATAAGCAAGGAGAAATTTTAAATTTTAAGTCATTACACTACAACGATGCCTAAATGATATCCTATATATATAAAAATGTATAAAATTAGAATATTATCTATCACCATAGTTTTTAGTATTCAAATTGATGTTAAAATATATTATTATATGAAAACCTTCCAAAATGTGGTATTCATGGTTGATAGGACCCATAATTACATGTAGCATCATGAGGTCTAAGTAAATTTTCACATCATGTCACAAAAGTAAATCTTCATTTATCCCATGTTTACTTGTTACATTTCATGATGGGCGGTTATCCATTAGTAGTTCTATATCAGGATCATCCCTCATAAGGATTTGAAGGGGAAAGTTGTGATTGATTTTCTTATGGGTCACCCAAACCTAGAATATCTTCCATTGTATGTTCACTTTTCAGATGAGTTTATTAATTCTATTATTTAATTTATTCCACAACTAACAATTCAATTTTAAATTGATTCCCAACGAGTGATTAGAAAAGGACGTTACAACCCTAATCTCATTATTTATGTCCTTAGATCCATCTTTACCACTCAATCAATGGTACTCTTTCCACACTCATTCCACAATAACGGTCTCAATATATAACATGTGATTTAAAAGCCATAGGTTTAGTTAAAAGGAAACATTTCGATGTTCATCCTAAAAAAAATGGTGAATACACTATCTTGAGGAAGAATATTGTTTCTTTTTATCAAGAACAAAAAAGTGCTAATGAATCAAATTTCATTAAATTTGAAGGTAATTCGTGTAACATTATATATGAATTTTTGAGAAGGGAATTTTAAAACCATATTCTCATCCATCAATGATCTAAATAGGAATAGTACGGTTTTCCATGTGGAGAAATGTTGAGTGATGGCCCCATTCAACACAAAAGAATGATATTGTGAGCTAAATAAAATCATCATATGATATTCAAAACAACACCAAATGAATAAACCAAAAATGTAGAATATTATTTGATAAATCATTTTATTGATTAACTAAAACATGGAATACAACAATCCAATTTAGCAAATAAAGTGAATGTATCCCTGCATATAGAAAATTCCATTCCCTATAATTACCCTAACTTAGTGAAATTCAAGTGTAGTAATAGATTTTATATCGTTCAAATTTTCTAATTCATGGAAATAAAATTCCAAAATTATTATGAGAGGTACATGTTGAGACATGTGTGTCCCACTATACATGATTGAAGATCTCCCACAATAACTATAGGTTGGTATACATCAGGCTTACCATGGTTCATAGTTTCATTGAATTTATTTTGAATTGTCAAGTGTTTTAGATTCACACTAACTTCAAGAATAAAAAAATAGATTCTACATAACATTATTGTAAATACCCATAAATCCCATCGATTTTTTTAATACATGGTATTTTTATGAGTCTGTGAAATTTGACGGCACGTGATTCTGAGCACTGGTGTGCCCGAAATCAATTTCTGATGTTTTGTTATGGAATGTTAAATAAACGTACAAGTGAGATTTTATAACTTTTGAACCGATGCTCGGAACTGAAATCTGAGGGCACCATTAAACTCACATCACCAGTATAAACTTAATAAAACATTCACCTCGATGGAAGATGGTCAGGATTAAAAGATGGTTCTTGGGTATTCTTAAAAAAAAATAATATAAATTGAGCTACACATTATTTTATTTCAGCAGCCATGTAAGTATTTAGAGGTGGGATCCACTGGTAGTTGAAAACTCTTCTTAGGAGTTGATGGTGTGACCACAACACCTTAACCTACCATGAGAGGTTATGGTTGTGGGGCCCACCAGAACATAACATCTAGTGAGAGGTTATGTTGTGGGGACCACCCGAGACCTTGACCTCCCATTTAAATATTAGGGGTGGGGACAACCCGACCCATATTAATGGGAGGAAGGTATAAGCTCCCGACTCTCCCTCATTCAGGAGGGAGAGCCTCTTGAATTATCCTAATTAATTTGTGCCAACACAAGTGAATTAATTATGTGGGGCCTCTTAATTGAATTATCCATTTTTGATTTTTTTCCCTCATTTAAAATAATAAGACATCTAATATTATGTTGGCTTAGCATTTCACATGTGGAGGAGCTTTTGAGAGGAGAGCTTGGGAGAATTAGAATTCTCCCTATGAATAATGCTACTCCCAAAGAATAATGATGAACGTATTCTTCCAAAGAAGAACGTCAGTGAAGAACCTTCTTAAACTTCTTCCTTGGACACCTACCGATTTGGAACGTCTTCCACGAGCCGACAGAACATAGGGTTAGATGTGATTGGTGGACGTGACAAATGACGATCCTCTTTGTCTTCTTCCCCCAATTCTGCCAATGAATAATGAATGACAAAAAAGGTATGTGATTCGAGCTTTATTTTATTATTGTGGGTTCTACGTTTTTTGTCATGGTTTAGAAAACGAAGCAACTTGATGTCACCCTAATGTGGAGGCAGCGGCCCAAACAAAAATGGCCCGACCCCACCTCATTCTTTGTGGATTTTGGTTCCAATCACGGCATGAGACTGAAGTGTGATACTCTCATCAAGGATGACTATGGATCGAAGGAAATGGCCCAAGGAGAGTGCGACTTCTTCCAGAACAAGAATAGGGCCACTAGAACTCATCTGGTGACCGACGGAAAACTCACCGATGGATGGAGCAACAAATCTCACTGCAGGGAAGCGGCGGTGCAACCGCACCGCTGGAGGAGTGACCCAGAACTGATGGACCGCGGTGGTGCAACAGGTGCCAGTGCAAGGCCTTCCATGAAGGAATCCGGTGGCCCGAGCTACTAGGAATCCGAAAAAGGCATGGTGAAATTGGCACCACACGGGGGACCGAAGGAGGGCCGCGTCCCCTGGGCACGATGATGCAGCAGAGGCCGGCCCAAGCCCGGTCATGATGAGGTTAGGCGGCCAGAGCCGCCTGGCCGCTGGAAGGGGCATGGCGCAACTAGTGCCCCCTGAGGAGACGGCTGGCCGCTCATCCAGCTGGAAACAGCAGGGCCCCACTGGGTCCCGCCTGACACACCGCCACCAGCCTGGTGCCAGTTGCACCCGCCCGAACGACCAAGCCATTCGGGAACCAGGGTTGCGGTATCCCCCCTGGACGCGGCTAGGAAGGACCCCCGCATTTCACCGGGCTGCCGGGCCAGACCCTGTGGGGACCGGACCCAATGTGGGTCGGACCTAGCACGGGCCGGACACAGCGTGGGCTGGACCCAGTGCGGGCCCGACCCAACGTGGGTTGGGCCGCTTGCATGGGTTGGGCTGCCCCTCATGCCGGGTCGGACCCACGGGGTGGGTCGGACCCATGGACCGCATCAGACTTGCTGAATGGGTGGGACCCCATTCTAGACCTGGGTCGGGGTGGGTCGGTCGGACTGGGCAGGTCCGGACCCAGATCTGTTTGACCCGATTTCACATTTTCACCCATAACAAGGGCTACGGGTGTCCGATTGAAAACCTGTCTATGGCGATGGATGGTTTGGTGAAAAAAGGGACTTTTGGTATACCCCTCCTAAGGTTTTGACGCAGTTGGGGTGCGGTAGGGTTGGATTGAACCAAAATCCAACCATCCCTTAGAACAGAAATGCCAATAACTTCAGACCGGGAATCTGATTGACGAACCGTCTACCACATTGAGAGTCCTATAGAAAGACAGATCCTTTGGATACATGAACTTGGGACTTAGTGGCAGTTGATGTATCAGCACTTGGCTAGAGGAGTGGACCCTCTTGGAATCAAGCGTGATTTGTGGAAGCCATGTGGCTGGTTGTGCTCTGACGACCTTTCCTGGATCATGTGTTAGTCTAACTGTTATGACTTAGGTTCCTAGATCATGTGTTGGTCCAACAGAATAGTTGTACCTAGATCATTTGTTGGTCTGACAGCTCTGACGACTGTTCGTGGATCATATGTTTTTCTGACAGTTCTGACTTCTATTTTTGGGTCATGTATTGGTCCGACAGAATAGATGTTCCTAGATCATGTGTTGGTCAGACATCTCTAATGATTCAGTGGCTATATTAGATCATCCATATCTCTCTACAAAAGTTGTATACCTCTGTGTTCCGAGTCAGTAACTTGTGTTTTCCTCATGATTGAGATGGATTATTAGATAACTTAGATATATGTATGGGAATATACCTAAGTGGGGTTATCTACTGATTTCATACATTGTGGTATATCTTTCTTGGATTTTTGAGACCTTGAGGGTATCGGGGTCCCTACTGAGTATCATTATACTCAATCGAGCACGGGCTATGCTCGCACCTCGTTGTGTTGGATGCAGATGGCAGACAACATTGACTGAGGCAGAGTGGTAGGATTGGATAGTACCCGGAGGTGGACCTTATGACGAGTCGGTAAACGGAGGAGACTGAAGGATGTGGAGTGATGAGGAAGCCATATGTACCTACACATCAAGTAGGAACCCCGTAGGATGACCCTATAGTTGTTTCTCTTTTTCTGTTGTACTTGAACTTTCATGTTGGGCTTGTATTTCTGGCCCCTTTACTTTTCAGCACTCTTTTGTATACAACATTACATAGAATTTACTTTCACCTTGTACTCTGTTCTCAATGTTTTTTTAATTTATAAAGGCAATTCCTTCCCAGTTTTATTCATTTACACATTTGGTGATAGTCTTCATCCCCTAGCCTATGGAAGGCGAGCTTGGGGTAGTCACAGCACAGCCCCTGGGGGACGGGTTGTGACAAATTGGATTCAAAGGAGTCGGTTCTATAGCAGAACATAGGACTATGATATTTCTTTTCTGTTAAGCAATAGTGTTAATAGTACTGAGTGTGGTTTTCAGTCCAGGGAGTCCAGTGTTGGTGCGGTAGCAGAATTATCCATACACCAGGACCATGACTTCTGATTTCTGACTCAGTGAACGAAAACAATGATTACGTGTGTGATTCTAGAGTTTTATTTGTGATCTATTTGAGTCAGCTCATTTGGTATAACATATTGACCATGGAACACCTGTTACTTTTCAGGATGCATCCATGTAGATAGCCAGCCAGGGATCTGAGAGTTGTACGAGATGACAGCCCACCGATCGACGAGACCTCGGTGTAGGGCCCTATCACAGCAGAGGCACCAGTGGTACCACTAACCATTGGGCCACTGATACCATCGGCTCCAGCAGGAAAGAGTGAATGCCGCTTGAGCTCATTGCACGTGTTCCAGCACCAGAGGCCACCCAGGTTCAGCGGTTATATGGACCCATAGGCACCTGAAGATTGGATGGAGGCTGTGGTGAGAGACTTCGGACTAGTAGGGACAACTTCGGACCTTTTGGTGATCCTTGCCACGAGTATTTTTCAGGAAGCAGTAGGAAAATGGTGGAACCCGATACTCTAGGTGCATGAAAAGGATACACTTCTCTGGGAAGGCTTCAAGAGCTTGTTTTGGGTAGATTTTGTCCATGTCACCCTATATGCGGTGTGGATACAGGGGCTACTACATCTACATAATGGTAGCATGATGGGGGCACAATACTCAGCGAGGTTCACTGACCTCTCGTTCTACTATATAGATATGGTACGAGACCCATTAATTAGATCCTGGACCTTTATGTAGGGGATCATGTGATAGATCAGAGCATCGATGATCTCCCTCAGCCTCCCGATGTAGGTGAGGGTCTTAGAGAGTGCTTTCATAGTAGAGATATTCCTTATTGAGCAGTCACCAGCAGTGAGATCCATCACTAGTCAACATTAAGCGGAGTCTTCGTAAACTGGCAGTAGACAGATGTCGTAGAGGTTCAAGATGACCAGACCATCTGGTGGACAACCTCAGGACATAGGTTTTGTTTTGCGGGACACATGAGACAGAGCCAGTCATGCCAGGAGCGGGCAATGCTACTCTTGCAGCGGGCATGGTCACATGGTTCATGACTGTCCGACTCACTGTATTGATGACCAATAGACAGTTTATGGACATCCCAGGTAGGGGAAGAGGTTCAATCGAGGAGGTCCGTAGGGAGAAGATGGATGTGGAAGAGGAGCTGGTTGTGAAGCTAGTGGTGGATGTCATTTCGTGGTGTCACCTCCACCACCACCTGGAGGTCTACCCCAACCATAGGGAGTAGGTGGACAGGGGAGAGATCAACACCAGACAGCTGAGCTATATGACCATGGCACTATAAATAATATTTGAGGTATGATTTGTGTCTACTCTACCTTACCAGTAGTTCTTATAGACACAGGAACCAATCACTCCTTCATTTCCATGAACCTTGTTCGGAGCCCATAGATTTCGATAGATCCATTGGCTTGATCCATACGACTAGAGACTCTTACGAAATTAGATTCGACGATTACGCACTAGTGCCAGCAATGTTAGCTTACTCTAGGAGACGAGAGCTACGGTTGGCATCTCCTCGTAGTGGAGTCGAGGCTTTACGAAGTTGTCTTGGGTATGGATTGGTTATCTACAGTCCATGATCAGATTGATTGTATTAGGTGAAAAGTGCAGTGTGTCCACACCAATTGGACCAGGTTCACCTTCATCAGCGAGAAGGTAACCTTTGCAACACAGGACAGACTTATTTGGAGGAGGGTCTAGCTGATCCCTCATAAGTTGGTCTACCTTACCCTCAGAGTAGTTGATGTTGAGAGTCCAAGCTATCCTTTTGTAGAGGACCTGTACGTGGATGTTTTCACTGACGATGTTCCAGGACTACATCCTCACAGATAGGTTGACTTCTATATTGACCTGTACCATAGGACGACACCGATATCTACACCAGAATGTCGGATGGCACCCACTGAGCATCACAAGCTGAGGGTACAGCTAGTGGACTTGCAGAGGAAGGGATTCATTTGGCCCAGTGTTTCTCCCCGGGCATCCCCAATTCTATTCTCCAAGATGGTGGATGAGATATTGAGGCTTCCAGTTAACTACTGTCGCCTGAACCATTTGACCGTGAAGAAAAACTACTCGCTCCCGAGGATTGACGACCTCTTTGATTAGTTGAAGGGAGAATGGTGGTTCTCGAAGATAGACCTTAGTTCAGGCTATCATCAGATCAGAGTTCGAGATGAGGATGTACAAAAGAAGGCCATTAGATGTCGTTATGGCCCCTCAGAGGGCTTGGTTTTGCGATTCGGCATAACCAATGTTCTAGAAGTGTTCACGGGACTCATGAATATGATCTTCCAGCCATACCTCAATTGCTTTTTCATAGTCTTTATCGACAACATACTGATCTACTCGACTTCTAAGGAGGAGAATTCCTGCCATTTGTGAGTAGTTTTGGACACACTCCAAGAGCACAAGCTTTATAGAAATCTCTCGAAGTGCCAGTTTCGGATCCAAGAGGTTCACTTTTTGGGACATTTCAACTTGGAGGCAGGACATGTAGTGGATCCACTGAAGATCGAGGTGGTAATATTTTGGGAACTATCCAAGAGTGTGACGGAGGTACGGAGTATTTTGAGTTTGTCTGGTTACTACCGAAGGTTCGTACCAGACTTCTCCAGAGTTTCAGCACCACTATCAGCCTTGAAAATTAAGGGTAAACCCTTCGTGTGGAGAGAGATATTCCAGCAGAGCATTAAGAGGCTGAGGCATAGGCTGACTAGTACCCCCCATCATGAGGCTTTCAGAGGAAGGCATAGGGTATGTAGTTTACTGCAATGCATCAGGGACTGGACTCGGGTGTGTCCTAATGTAGGAGCAATCAGTGATCGCTTAGGGTTCTCATCAAATGAGACACCATGAGAAGAACTACGCTACCCATGACCTAGAATTAGTTGTAGTGGTCATCACCGTGATGATGTGGTGACACTATCTTATGGGAGAATGTTTTACCGTGTACTCTTATTATAAGAGTCTTAGGTAAATATTCTCTCAGAATGACATGAACCTGAGAAAATGAAGTTGGATTGAGTACCTCCAGAACTATGACTTTGAGGTAGTATATACTCATGGGAAGGAGAACGTTGTTGCATATGATCTTAGCAAGAGATATGGTATACAACTACTAGGAGAGGCGACATAGAAGCTAGCTACCTCAGAAATATCTTTTGTGGATAGTGATAGAGAAGCCTTTCTATAGTCTCGTAATGTAACTCCCTGACTTCTTCAATATTTCAGGGAAGAATAGCATGGAGACACTGTCTACGAGACACGACATTCTTAGATATCCATAGGGTAGGCACCTGATTGATTTTCTAAAGGTGGGGAGCACATCATCCCCTTCAGAGGAAGTACTATGGTACCAGTGTCACATTAGGAGGAACTATTGATGGAGTTCCACACATCCCCTCTAGAGGTACATCCAGGTGTGGAGTAGATGTATCAGGACCTCAGATGATAGTACTGGTGGCTAGGTATAAGGAAGGTGGTAACAGAGTTTTCCTCACGATGCCTCACTTGTCAGCATCTGAAGGTGGACCACCAGGTACTAGTAGGCTTGGTTCGGCCATTAGAAGTCCTAGAGTGGATGTGGGATGGGATATCTATGGACTTCATGATGGGTCATCCATGTACATTCAGGGGTCACAACATGATTCGGGTAATCGTCAAGTGACTCACCTAATCCACCCACTTTCTACTAATCAGAGAGAATGTTTTAGTAGAGTTCTTGGGATGCCTTTATGTTTAGGTAATTGTGAAGATACATGGAGTACCTTTTTATATTGTCTCTGATAATAATGCATAGTTTACTTCCCGGCTATGGATGTGGTTGCAGGAGGCTTTTGGGACGCAACTTCATCTTAGTAATGCCTTCCATCCTCAGACGGATGGTCAGACTGAACCATTTAGACCCTCAAGGAAATCTTCTATGCATGTTTCCTCGAATTCGGTCACAGTTGGGAGTAATAATTACCTTTGGTGGAGTTTTCTTACACCAACAACTATCACCCCATCATAGGGATGGCACCTATTGAGGCCTTGTATGATTGACCTTGCATATCACAACTATACTGGGTAGACCCAGGAGAGTCAGCACTAGTGGGACCAGAGATGGTTTTGGATACCACAGAGAAGGTGAAGATCATCCAGGAGTAGTTGAAGACTACATAGAGTAGGCAGAAGTCATATGATGACAGGAGATGGAGGCCTCTGGAGTTCGAGGATGGCGACCACATCTTTCTTTGGGTCTCACCTCGACGAGGCCTATAGATATTTGGTCAAGGAGTAAAGTTATCTCCATGAATAATCGAACCCTTCTAGGATCTCACAGGAGAAGGCGATATGGTTTACTACTTAGCTCTTCCACCTTAGTTGCACCGGGTGCATGATTTCTTCAATGTATCTTAGCTGAGGAGATATGTGCATGACCATTCCCACCGCATGGACCATGGAGAGCTGGACATCGACGATGGGGTGACTTGTAACACCCCAAGCTTCTACGGTACGCTTCTCTTTGAATAATGCGATAGCGTGTGTTGTACGCAACATCGAGTTCTAACACACCACAACCAATCAAACTAGTCGTTATGAATAGTAATACCTACTTTTTTAAATTATATATATTTTATATTTCAAAATGGACTTCATTTTTGGATTCGGAATATCAAAATTATCCTAAGATGAATTTTTGGTTTTTTTCTTAGAACTTCCAATTTTTATGAATAGTGAAAAATACATAAAAATAACTTTTTTAATCAAAATAATTTATAGTGATAAATTATATTATTGAGTGGTTTTAAAGTATAATTTGAATATATTTTTACAATTTTATCCAATGGTGTCCATTAGAATTAATTTCACTTTGAAATTGGACCTAAACAATTGTCAATCTATTGATATATAATGTTTCTTAAAAACACGCTATTTGTTGTGACAGCGGGAATTAATCATGAAATTAATTAATCAAACTTATATGTTTTGAATTTTGTAAAATATACATCATTTTTGAATTTGGAATATCAATTATATCTTAGGGTGAAATTTTGGCATTGTTCTGAAAAACATCAATTTTTGATGAATAATGAAACTACTAAGTGGTAATTAAAAAGCTGAATTTTTTCCTAAAACATAATTTTACCGCTTATGTGAATGGAATTTCGAAAATCCGAGAGACACGGTTAATATCAAGAAGTAAAATTTGGTTCAATGAGATGAAAATAATTTTTGGTGAATAGTAACTTTTTAATTTTATTTACCACTGTTAAAAGTAAATAGAGTAATTAAGGGTAAAAATGATATTAATATTACCCTAACACATATCCTAATTCTATTGGACAACTGTATCTTGACCAAAAACAACCTTAGGAGTAAAATATTATCATTTAGGTCCACTTGGATTAGATTAGGACATTTATTATAATTTAATTCAAAGAAGAGTTAAAAGAGATAAAATCAAGGTTTATTTACTAAAACATTTTTAATATAAGGTTATACATAAGATAAATTTGATTGTAAATATTAATAAGAAAACTAATAATATTTCCTACATAAGGATATTTTATTTATAATTTTTATTCATTAAATAATTTAATTTATTTATGACACAATGATGATGCAATAACTACCTTAATAGTGAAAAATTAAAATAATTGATATTATAAATACCTAAATAAATATAATTTAGACTTTTAATGAATTAAACTAATTTTATAGGATACTATGACATATTAGGATTGATTTAATTGATTTTTTTTGAAGAAATAATTCTGTTATGAGTTTCACAAAAATCAAATATTGAATAGTGTCAAAATTGACATAAAAGAGTTTTTAAAACAAATATAATATTATTAATTAATATTAAATTCCTAAAAATCTAAGGATCGGCCAAGAGACTTATATCATGATACGTGTATCATTAATGGACCACTTGGGGGTGTCTTGGATGTATATAGTATGTTTATTAACTATATAATATAAAAATACAAAGTGACATGGTAAATGTCAAACTAATTAACTAAGAGTTAATACTTAATGATAAGGTTAATATAGTAAACCAAACCTGTCTAAATTCTATTGGTTGAGTTTTTTTCGACCAATACCAACCTTAACCTTTAAATAATAAACTTTGGAGCCATTAGAAACCGAATATTAATTTATTATAAATTAATATTTCTTGCTTTTCCAAAGGTGCCCCTCACCCCTCTTATAAAAGGGCACTCCCCCTTCTCATTACTTCACACCATCAAATCCTTTTGGTTCGGCCAAACTCTACCCAAATACTCTCTCAACTTCCCTCACTTCATCATAGAGGTCTTCCTTTAGTCATAAATCCAACATGAGAGCCCATTTGATCTAATCAAAAGGAAGAACCCGAAGAAGAGGTAATGATTTCACCACCCTTTTCCAAGTTCCTTTGTTCTTCCACTTCTTCTTCCTTTGTTGTTACCATTCTAAAATAATAAATACAGTATCATATATATAATTTGATGTTATTATAAATATGGTACAACCATATTCAGTATTCTATCCATCTTTTGAATAACATGTCACCATACGTGCGTACGTAAGGCTTACCGTCTCCACGTCATGGTGTAATTGTTATTCAATAAATTATTATTTGGATGGGTATAATAATGATGTGTAATTCATGTAAATAATAAATGTAACATGATAATGATTATTTATATATGATATAACATCCAATTATATATTATTTTAATATAAAAATAATGATATTGTCGCTCGTGCGTACGTACGGACTACAGTCTCCACGAACGAGATGAGATTCATTCTCCATCGTATCCATTCAAGTATAATTATCATTTTATTATTAATAATAGTGTCTAAGGAATTGATATAATTTTGGATATGATTAAGATACAACCTAACCATGAAAAATATATCTTACGTAACAAAACATATAAAAGAAAACAAGTATGTTAACACCCGAAACAACTATAATACTAAGATATTATTAACAAATCAATGTTAAAAGATCATATATGATATCATATTAATGTATATGATTATTTTATAATTTAATAACAATTATTTCACCATTATACAGGAGGTTAACCTACCCCCAACCAAGGAAATGTAAAGGTAAGGGTTTACTTCACAATCTCTTCATTATCCGAGGTTTTTTATACGTAATAATCTACTGGGATCTCTTTTTCATCCACATCCATGTTTCTTAAAAATGTATTTCAAAACATTTTTACTATTTAAAAGAATATGGGTTAAATTCATTTATACCCTTGTTTGACTTTTTATACGATTTTTATAAAGGAATCTTTCCTTCGTTTTCCAAACAAGGTGTTTTTTAACCTTTTCGACAGAATTAGGGTATGAATGTTTTTTTAACTTATACGGCGGGTGCGGCTAATTTCTGCCGTTATAAAATCATAGAATCTTCCCTTACAATATTATAAGAATATTTTCAGAGAAGATGTTTTATTTTATAAATATATGTCTCTTAAATGAATTCAAAATAGAATGAGATATTTCTCTAAAAAGAGTTTGGATTTCATCTATGTTAACATCCTTTGATGGATTTTATGCCTATTTGAAGTTGATTTTTTATGATACAAAACTTCTATAGTGTATTGAAGGTTTTGTGATATGTTTGACTGTGGATGTATTATTTTTATACCATTCATGGTTTATGGATGATGTATTTACATTTCGTATGCTAGTTTTGATACGAATGATTATGTTATGTTTAAACCTTTTCATATGGAAATGCATTGGACTTAATATGTGACGGGTGGAGCCCGCTATAGCTCCTCGATGCATCGGTAGGTCTCATGAGACAAACTAGTGTCTTGGTATAAGGCCTTGACAAAATCTTATTTGTAGTCTTGGCACGAGGCCTTGTCTATGTGGTTATGATAGTCTGGCATTATGAATTCCATCATTATGAAAGTGGTTATTGATATTTCATGTGATTATTCGATTAGTAGAATATCCATGTGAATAAGTAAATGGAATTATTTCATTTTTATTTTTTTCCATACTATGTTGAAGTTCAAGTTTAAAAGGATTTTGTTTTAGTTATACACTGCCTTAAATGTTTATTCTTATTTACGAACGTTTCCGCTATATTATTATCATTACTGGGCATTTGAGCTCACCCCTTTTCTATGTTTTATTTTTCCCAGGATGTGAAGAAGTAATTTATGAATGACCTGTAGGGATAGTATGTGGGGATATGAGTGTGGAATATGGAGATTATGTTGTGGTAGTATTTTTTCACTTTATGATGTAATGTAAAACTTTCTAAATATGTCTAGTGTTTCCAAGGATACTAAACCAATCGGTCTTTTGAGATTTGATCTCCCTTTTGATCATGCCAATTTTATGTAATAATTCACCGACTCTAGGTAATTGGGGTCGGGGTGTTACAGTTGGTATTAGAGGAAGTTTAGTACAAACCTTGGAAGCTAGTTTTAGATAAACTCTGATTAGAGCACGTAGACCTAAGATAAACTTTGAGGATTAGTACAGAATAATTTCCTAGAATTTTGGTATTGTAGAGATTTTGTGAGTTTTCTTAGCAATAAATCCCTATTTGGATATGAGCAGGTAGAGGCGGCTCTAGAAAAGATGTACCTAGGGGTAAAACCTGAAAACACCGCTTTGAGCTTGACTCGAAAGGTAACTGGTGCACGACAATGGGCCTTGCTGCACTCTTGGTTACGACACTCCCGGGGGATTGGCTTAGGATTACTCTCATTTTATTTACAAATCATTATGAAGGGTTTATGAGTATATACTTTCTCAAAGAAAACATTTTTATGATTATGGATTATATCCATAAATAGTTAAATTTATGCTAAGTGTTTTATAAGTATGGAATTATGTATTTTTATTCATAAACTGATCTAGTTTATGCCATTGTTTAGAAATGGCGCCTGGTAAAATAAATGGAAACAGTATCAATGCATGCACTCCATGTAGGGATTTCCCTCCTACTCAAGATAATTATAGTGGAGCTGATGATGCAACTGGTGCTGATTATCTAATCACCATACTGGGACAACTCACTCAGGTTATGAATAATATCCTTACCTGTATGGAGCACCCTGATCCACAGCGTGGAGGATCAATGTTAGATCGATTCATGAGGCAACAACCACCAACGTTCAATGGGAGTACAAATCCCTTAGTATCTGGAGCAATGGATAAGTTCCCTAGAGAAAATATTTCAGGCTTTGGGGAGTAGTGAAAGGGAAAATGTTATCATGGAAGTTTACCAACTCACTGGAGATGCTGATCAATGGTGGTCATTGATTCAAAACACGAAGGATGATGATGAAGTATCAAATATGGAATGGAGGGAGTTCAAAGATCTATTTTTAGAAAAATAATTTCCTCGCGACCATCGAGCAGATATGGAATGGAAATTTCTGAGTCTGAGACAAAAGGAGGATGATAATTTCACAAAGTATGAGGCTAACATTACAAGGTTAGAAAGGTATGTTGGAGATTATATACGTAACCCAAGAAGTAATATTGATTATTTCTTTGATGGGTTAAAACCATTTCTCAGTCGAGAATTAGTCTCACAATCATTATCGTCGTATGAAGACATTGTCTCATGTGGTATCAAGACCGAAAAGGAATTCTCTAAGTCTTATGACTTTAAAGTAAAGCAAGAGAAGAAGATATCTTCTGATCAATCTGGGAATGGAAATAAGGGGAAAAAGGGAAAGGTTGAATATCCATCATGTGGTAAATGTGGGAAGAAACACCCCGGTACTTGCTTGAAGGGAACATGAGTCTGTTACAAGTGTGATGAAAAAGGACACCAAACTCGTGATTGCAAGGGGAAGAAGGATGCTACCAATGTTCAGTGCTACAATTGCAGGGAGATGGGGCATTATGCAAATGAATGTCCTAGGCATCTGTAACACCCCGAGATTTTATGAAAAATATTCTTTTTAATTTCATTAATGTATTGTTTTATACGTTACACCAAAAGGAGCTTTCACAACACACATCACTGACCTGTCTTGAATTACACGCAATCATGACCTTCTACGATAGCGTGTGTTGTACGCAACACCAAGTTTTGCTAAACATCGATATGCTATTAAAATATTATTAAAACTAGACGTTATGAATAGTAATAACCACTTTTTGAATTTTTTTTAATTTCTATTTTTTAAAATGGACTTCATTTTTGGATTCGGAATATCGAAATTAGCTTAGGGTAAAATTTTGGTGATTTTCGGATAACATTCATATTTTGATGAATAGTGAAAATTACTAATTTTTAATTAAAAACAACTTTTTCAATATAAATAATTAATAATTATAAATTATTAATTTGAGTGGTTTTAAAGTATATTTAGAATATATTTTTACAATTAAATACAATGTTTGTCATTGGATGTAATTTCACATTTAAACCAGTTATAAACAAGTGTCAATCTTTTGATAGTTATTATCTCTTAAAAACACGCCTTTTGTTTTGACGATGGAAATTAATTTTTAAATTAATTAATGCAACTGATATGTTTTGAATTTGGTAAAATAGAAATCATTTTTTAGTTGATAATATCAAATATAGCTTCGGCCTAATTTTTGGTATTTTTCTGAAAACGTTCAATTTTTGATGAATAGTGAAACCACTAAGTGGTAGTTAAAAAAACTGAATTGTTCATAAAACATAATTTTACCGCTTCTGTGAGTGGAATTTCAAAAATCCTAGAGACACAGTTGATGTCAGTATGTAAAATGTGGTTCAATGAGATGAAAATAATTTTTGGTGAATAATAACTTTTTACTTTTATTTACCACGGTTAAAAGTAAATAGGGTAATTATGGGTAAAAATGATATTATTATTACCCTAACACATGTCCAAATTCTATTGGATAAGTGTAATTCGACCAAAAACAATCTTAGGAATAACATATGACCATTTAGGCCCTCTTGGATTAGATTAGGACATTTATTATTATTTAATTCAAAGAAGAGTTAAAATAGTTAAAATCAAAGTTTATTTACTAAAACATTTTTAATATAGAGTTATACATAAGATAAATTCGACTGTAAATATTCATTAGAAAGATATAACGATTTAATACATAATGGTATTTAATTTTTAATTTTTAGACAGTAAATAAATTAATTTATTTATGACACAACGATGATGCAATAATTATCTTATTAATGAAATATTGACATAATTGATGTTATAAATACTCAAATAAATAAAATTTGAGACTTTTTATGACGTACACTAATTTTATAGGTTAATATGACATGTTATTGTTGATTTAATTAACTGTGTTTGAACTTATCAATCTGTTATGATTTTCACAAAAATGAATTACTAAATAGTGTCAAAATTGACATAAAATAGTTTTTAAAACAAATATTATATTATTAATTTTTATTTTATTCCTAAAAATCTAAGGTTCACCAAAATTACTTAGATAAGGTTATATATATTAATAATAAACAATTTGGGGTTCTTTTGGCTTCTTATATTAAGTTTATTAACCTTATAGTATAAGAACACAAGAAGACACGGTAAAAGTAAAATTATTTAACTTAATGTTAAATCTAAATGATAAGGTTAAAATAGGAACCTAAACTTGTCTAAATTATATTGGATGAGATGATTTCGACCCATCCACACCTTATCCTAAAAATAAATCAATTTGGAGCTATTTAAAACCGAACATGACTTTATAATAAAATAATATTTTTAGTTATTCCAAAGGTGCCCCTCTCCTCCCTTATAAAAGGACACCTCCTCCCTCTCTTCCTCACACAACTTTTAGCCTTCATGCTCGGCCAAACCCTGCCAAAATCTCTTCTCCACTTCCCTAGAAACATACTAGAGGTTCTGGTCTTCCTCAAAGACCAATTTTAGTGCCCTAAGAGGAGGTCTCAAAGAGGCGCTTCAAAGAAGAGGTAATTTCCGTTACCAATTCTTTCACCTTTATTTCTTCTTCCACTTCTTCTTCTTAGGTTGTATCATTATGAAGTAATAAAATAAGTATCACTAATATACTGATATGTTATTATAAGTATGAAACAATCCTAATTCACCATATATCCATCCTACGAAAAATGAAATCACCGCGCGTGCGTACGTACGAAATACTGTCTCCACGCCGTGGTGTAATCTGTTTTTCCACCAACACATTACATGGATGGGTATTATGGAGTAAAGAATAACTATACATAGTTATTATAACATCATAATGCTTCTGATATATTGTATCATCCACTCCAATTAAATTCAATAATTATGGAAATGATATCATCACTCATGCGTACGTACGGACTACCGTCTCCACGACGCGATGAGATTCATTCTCCATGTTAACCATTTAAGAATGATTATAAAGTATATATAAGAAATAATAATGAAATATATGAAATTATAAAGCTACTGGATTTATGTTTATATATATGTATGTCATCTACTTAATTGCACTCAATTCAATAAGGAAATGAAAACAGCGTTCATGCGTACGTACGGCCTACCGTCTCCATGAATGGTGTATTTCTTTCCATTTACTTATTTATTATATATATGTATATTCTGAATATATATTTATATAAATCATGTTTTATATTCTGGAATTTAGTAATCATGATCTAAGTAATCATATGAATAATTACAAGTCAAAACACGGACGACAAATGAAACAATTTTACCCAAAACGCTCTTTAACATGGAATTTACAAAAGAACGGGTAATATAAAGTCATAAGTGAACATATATGATATCATAACAATGAATATGATTCTGTAATAAGTCAATGAAATTATTTAAATCAATATACAGGAGGTTCGGACACTTACGAAGAAAATCAGACCTAAGGTAAGGGAAATATCACAATCTCATTTTTATCCGAGATTGTTTATACTTTAGTATTTACTGGGGTGTATTTTATCATCCAAATCCATGTTTCATCAATATGAAATATTATTTCTATTCACTTACAATTTTTTAAATCCTATTTTACCCTTCGGTGAGTTTTTAGTAAAAGATATGAAATGAATCTTTTGTTGTTTTTCGTATGAGGTACTTTTTTTGACTTTTCTGACAAAAGTACGAGAAGAATGTTTTTTTAACTTATACGGCATGAATGGATTTTTAAAACATTATTTCCAAGAAGCTTCCTTTACAAGTTTTCATGTTTATTTTTAATCAACATCTTTTAGTTTAATGTTGTATGACATGTTAAGAAAGGAAAAATGTTTTTGAAGAAGAAAGGATATTTTCCTCAAGAATTGAGTTCAGGTGTTTTATAAAAATTATTTTCCATCAAAGATAATAAAGGGTTCTGTTTTTATCCCTATTATTACATTGATTTGATTATGTTGTGATGGAATTATTTTTATGAATTCCTTTATCTTATATGAATTTTTTTATGATGTCATGATGTTTAAGATTCCCATTTGTATTACATGGGTTATGAAATGATGTATGATTTATGATTTTCTGGCACACATAAGAATGTTATCATTATGAGATGGGTGGGACTTATATCTCCCTCCAATGAATTGGGTAAAGATTTTATATCTCATGAGATAGACATGGCTGGAATGGTAGGTTATACCGGTTCAGTGAAACAGGATAGAAACGAGGGTGACTCGGTTCAGAAAGGGACATTGTCCACTAATATAGTCTTGTCAATGAGTCTTGACTAACAAGAAATGATTCTCTATGATTATGTGTGTATGCCACAAAGTTTCATGTTTTAAGTTATGATTATTGGGATTACATTTCACTTCTATGATTTATCCCATGTTATGAAATTATGATCTCTTTTGCAGGTTAAGATTTCCAAAAGATATTTTCTTATGAATATGATGTGATTGATATTTATTTTGTTTACCCTTACTGAGCATTTGAGCTCACCCTTTTATGTTTTCTTTTCCCCAGGATATAAAGAAAGGTTTTAGGTAAGAAAAAAAAAGGATGATCTTTATGGGAGATGTTGAAGATCTTTCACCACGATTAGAAGATTATATTCCGAGTTTCCAAAGGCACTAAACTATTACGGTCCTTGTGTGTGTGTTTTTGTAATGTACTAAGTATTCCGAAAATGTAATGTAATGTCAATGTACGTTAAGCTTCGGGTCTCTACAGTTGGTATCAAAGGAAAGGTTTAGTCAACCTTTGGAAACTAGGATGAGAGAACTTTAGTGTGATCCCTAGAGATATTTATAAGGTATGTCTAGGGATGTCCTTAAGGATAAGTATACGTATAGGATACAGTCCTATAACTACGGTGACGATCATAGAATTTAACCTAAGAAGTTAGATATTGAAGTTACTCCCCCTTTATTATGATTTTTTCCTCACACACTATTATTTTTGGGTTTTAGACGATGGCTGGAAGCCGAAGGAACCGTGTTGATCAATGCAATGGAAAATGCAATGATTGCCCTCCTGAACAAACAAATGTTATGGGAGATGGAGTGCAAAATCTTATTGCTATACATACACAAGCTATGAATCATTCTGGACTTCCAAATGAGCAGAGAAGGGAACAATATTCTATTGAGTCCTTCATGAAGCAACATCCACCTTCTTTCAGTGGGACTTCCGATCCAATTGTTGTTGAACAATGGATCAGTACCACTGAAAAGATATTTTCAGTTCTTCAATGTTCTGAACATGATAAAGTCATCTTAGCAGTATATCGTTTGGAAGGTGAAGCTGATCAATGGTGGAATCTTATCAAGAATATGAGGCCAAGAGATGAAATTGAGTCCATGGAATGGGACGAGTTCAAGAACATGTTTTTCAGAAAGTACATCCCTTGTATTCTTCGAACAATGATGGAAAAGGACTTTCTTGAGCTAAAGCAGAAGGATGATGAATCTGTTGGTATATATGAAGTGAATTTTACAAGACTTTCAAGGTATGCATTTGGCATTATCATCCAACCTGAAAGTAAAGTTGATCGATTTTTCAGTGGCTTAAAACCAAGTCTTCGAAGGGCATTAGCTATAAGAGACTTCAATAGCTATGAAGAAATTGGGTGTTGTGCTATCAAGGTTTAAATAGAAGTTGGTGTTACATATCCATCTCATGGTTTTGACGAGAAACGAAAGATGGAGTTCAAGGAGAAATCTACGAATAATGGTGAAAGGAAGATGAATGTTTCCTTATGCACAAAGTGTGGAAAGAAGCATGGTGGAGATTGTCTTAAAGGGACTAGAAAATGTTTTAAGTGTGGAAAAGAAGGTCATCGAGCAGCTGAGTGTCGAAGTAATGGAAAAAGGGTTTCTAATGATGTGAATAAAGCAAACACTGCAGAGAACGCACCACCAACACTTCAATGCTTCAAGTGCAAGGAAATGGGGCATTATGCTAATAAATGCCCTAATCCAAGGGTTAGTGATGATCGACATTAGAAACCGCTTAAGGCAAAGGACAAAGGGAAGTCGCATGCGATCACTATTGGCGATGTTGAATATGACAACGATGCGGTGGAATGATTAAATGTTTATGTAATGGGATTCCAAAATAATGTTGTATCATAGAGAATTGGAATATTTTTGTATTGGTCTAATGTGGTATTCAAAGTGATTGAGATATTTTTGGAAATAAGATGATATGCGCATAATGAAGGGATAAGGAAATAAATGAAATTTTTGACAGTATTGTTGAGCTCATGATTGATATAAGGACTAAGTAATGTCATGGTTTGAGTATATATGATTTTGAGGATTTTGGTATGTGAAAAGTGTTAACTTTTAACTGCATTCATGTTTTCACTATGGTTCAATGGGTATTCAAGAGAATACATTATTAAGGCCTTTGAATGTTTGAAATTTGACCAACACGACATATATTATGATGTATGGGGATCAAAGATGGTATTAAATATCTGGTTATCATTTTCACTATATTATGAGAGTGGACTGAAGTATTATGGATAAGCCTAAAGATTGTAATGGATTATGTTAGACATAAGTTAGTATTGTTTAAGGATAAAAGTTTTCTTTTCAATATTATTGATGGGATGTTATAGTAATAGAGTTTTAGAAAAAGGACAACCTGCAGGACGGGCGACAACCCATCGCGTCAGACAAGGCTGTGGGAATCGAACCCACAACCGAAGTGAGACTGGCCTTTATCGCCTACCACTGGCCTACAGGAAGTCCCTGTTTAGTAGAAACTAGTTTTATTATATTAAGAAGTATGATATATGAAGTATAAGTCCATTTTTGGAACCATATATGATTAATCTCACTATAGAATGACTTATGTATATTTAATAACTTTTTCTAACCTTTTGTTTGAGACAGATGGAATGACCCGTCATTCTATCACATGATCTGCTAACACTTCACGAATAACAAATTCAACTTCATTTATTTAAGAGATGAAGTGGAAATTGTTCAAGGGACGAACAATAGTGAGATTTTACCAAAATAAAGTAATTATTTATTCTAATTCTAATTCTTCAACTTTAGGGAAACGATCTTGAAAACCAAAAATGTTGTCCTAGTGCTCTTATATCTGATTATTCAGATGGTACCTTAGATCGTCACAAATTTATGGATTTGTGATTGTTGGATTTTCCATAGACATGTTCTCTACCACTCTCCATCAGAACATGATGGTTAGATTTTTCTTCCATATCCATATTATCACCTATGTGGAAACCTAGTGATTAGTTTATTTGGGTAACCGTTACGTTTCATACTTTTGTTTTTAAAGATTGGTTTTGGTATTCTTGTTTACGATGTGGGTTTTATTAAAGAGACTTTCGAGTAGTAAACCATTTATAACCCCGACGAATTTCGAGGGCGAAATTCATTTTAAGGGGGGTAGAATGTAACACCCCGAGATTTTATGAAAAATCTTATTTTTAATTTCATTAATGTCTTGTGTTATACGCTACACCAAAAGGAGCTTTCACAACACACATCACTGACCTGGCTTGAATTACACGCAATCGCGACCTTCCATGATAGCGTGTGTTGTACGCAACACCAAGTTTTGCTAAACAACGATATGCTATTAAAATATTATTAAAACTAGACGTTATGAATAGTAATAACCACTTTTTGAAATTTTGTAATTTCTATTTTTCAAAATGGACTTCATTTTTGGATTTGGAATATCGAAATTATCTTAGGGTGCAATTTGGGTGATTTTCGGATAACTTTCATATTTTGTTGAATAGTGAAAATTACTAAATTTTAATTAAATACACCTTTTTCAATCGAAATATTTAATAGTGATAAATTATTAATTTGAGTGGTTTTAAAGTGTATCTAGAATATATTTTTACAATTTAATACAATGTTGGTCATTGGATGTAATTTCACATTTAAACCAGATATAAACAAATGTCAATCTTTTGATAGTTATTATCTCTTAAAAACACACCTTTTGTTTTGATGACGGGAATTAATTTTTAAATTAATTAATGCAACTGATATGTTTTGAATTTTGTAAAATAGAAATCATTTTTGTGTTCATAATATCAAATATATCTTAGGCCTAATTTTTGGTATTTTTCTGAAAACTTTCAATTTTTGATGAATAGTGAAACCACTAAGTGGTAGTTAAAAAAACTGAATTGTTCATAAAACTTAATTTTACCGCTTCTGTGAGTGGAATTTAAAAAATTCGAGAGACACAGTTGATGTCAGTATGTAAAATGTGGTTCAATGAAATGAAAATAATTTTTGGTGAATAGTAACTTTTTTCTTTTATTTACCACGGTTAAAAGTAAATAGGGTAATTAAGGGTAAAAATAATATTATTATTACCCTAACACATGTCCAAATTCTATTGTATAAGTGTAATTAGACCAAAAACAAGATTAGGAATAAAATATGACCATCTAGGCCCACTTGGATTAGATTAGGACATTTATTATTATTTAATTCAAAGAAGAGTTAAAAGAGTTAAAATGAAAGTTTATTTACTAAAACATTTTTAATATAGGGTTATACATAAGATAAATTCTATTTTAAATATTAATTAGAAATCTAAAAAGATTTACTACATAATGATATTTTATTTTTAATTTTTAGACATTAAATAATTTAATTTATTTATGACACAACGATGATGCAGTAATTATCTTATTAATGAAATATTGACATAATTGATGTTATAAATACTCAAATAAATATAATTTGAGGCTTTTTATGACTTTAAATAATTTTATAGGTTAATATTCCATGTTATTGTTGATTTAATTAACTTTTTTAGAACTTATCATTTTGTTATGGTTTTCACAAAAATCAATTACTAAATAGTGTCAAAATTGACATAAAATAGTGTTTAAAACAAATATTATATTATTAATTGTTATTTTATTCCTAAAAATCTAAGGTTCGACCAAATGACTTAGATAAGGTTATATATATTAATAATAAACAATTTGGGGTTCATTTGTCTTCTTATAGTAAGTTTATTAACCTTATAGTATAAGAACACAAGAAGACACGGTAAAAGTAAAATTATTTAACTTAATGTTAAATCTATATGATAAGTTAAGATAGGAACCTAAACATGTCTAAATTATATTGGATGAGAGGATTTCGACCCATCCCCACCTTAGCCTTGAAATAAATCAATTTGGAGCTATTTAAAACCGAACTTGACTTTATAATAAAATAATATTTTTAGTTATTCCAAAGGTGCCCCTCTCCTCCCTTATAAATGGACACCTCCTCCCTCTCTTCCTCACACAACTTTTAGCCATCATGCTCGGCCAAACCCTGCCTAAATCTCTTCTCTACTTCCCTAGAAACATCCTAGAGGTTATGTTCTTCCTCAAAGACCAATTTTAGTGCCCTAAGAGGAGGTCTCAAAGAGGCGCTTCAAAGAAGAGGTAATTTCCGTTACCAATTCTTTCACCTTTATTTCTTATTCCACTTCTTCTTCGTAGGTTGTTTAATTATGAAGTAATAACATAAGTATCACTAATATACTTATATGTTATTATAAGTATGAGACAATCCTAATTCACCATCTATCCATCCTACGGAAAACGAAATCACCGCGTGTGCGTACGTACGAAATACTGTCTCCACGTCGTGGTGTAATCTGTGTTTCCACCAACACCTTACATGGATGGGTATTATGGTGTAAATAATAACTATACATAGTTATTATAACATCATAATGATTCTGATATATTGTATCATCAACTCCAATTCAATTCAATAATTATGGAAATGATATCGTCGCTTGTGCGTACGTACGGACTACCGTCTCCATGACGCGATGAGATTCATTCTCCATGTTAACCATTTAAGAATGATTATAAAGTATATATAAGCAATAATAATGAAATATATGACATTATAAAGCTACTGTATTTATTTTTATATATATTTATGTCATCTACATAATTCCACTCAATTCAATAATGAAACGAAAACATCGTTCATGCGTACGTACGGCCTACCGTCTCCCTGAACGGTGTATTTCTTTCCATTTAATGATTTATTATATATATGTATATTATGAATATATATATATAAAAATCATGTTTTATATTCTGGAATTAAGTAATCATGATCTAATTAATCATATGAATAATTACAAGTCAAAACACGGACGAAAAATGAAACAATTTTACCCAAAACGCTCTTTAACATGGAATTTACAAAAGAACGGGTAATATAAAGTCATAAGTGAACCATATATGATATCATAACAATGAATATGATTCTGTAATAAGTCAATGACATTATTTAAATCATTATACAGGAGGTTCAGACACTTACGAAGCAAATCGGACCTAAGGTAAGGGAAATATCACAATCTCATTTTTATCAGAGATTGTTTATACTTTAGTATTTACTGGGGTGTATTTTATCATCCACATCCATGTTTCCTCAATATGTAATATTATTTCCATTCACCTAAAATTCTTTAAATCCTATTTTACCCTTCGGTGAGTTTTTAGTAAAAGATATGAAAGGAATCTTTTGTCATTTTTCGTATGAGGTACTTTTTTTGACTTTTCCAACAAAAGTACGAGAAGAATGTTTTTTTAGCTTATACGACATGAATGGATTTTTAAAACATTATTTAAAAGAAGCTTCCTTTACAAGTTTTCAAGTTTATTTTTAATCAACTTCTTTTAGTTTAAAGTTTTATGACATGTTAAGAAAGGAAAAATGTTTTTTAAGAAGAAAGGATATTTTCCTCAAGAATGGAGTTCAAGTGTTTTATAAAAATTATTTTCCATCTAAGATAATAAAGGGTTCTGTTTTTATCCCTATTATTACATTGATTTGATTATGTTGTGATGGAATTATTTTTATGAATTCCTTTATCTTATATGAATTTTTTTATGATGTCATGATGTTTAAGATTCCCATTTGTATTACATGGGTTATGAAAAGATGTATGATTTATGATTTTGTGGAACACATAAGAATGGTATCATTATGAGATGGGTGGGACCTATATCTCCCTCCAATGAATTGGGTAAATATTTTATATCTCATGAGATAGACATGGCTGGAATGGTAGGTTATACCGGTTCAGTGAAACAGGACTGAAACGAGGGTGACTTGGTTCAGAAAGGGACTTTGTCTTCTAAGATAGTCTTGGCAATGAGTCTTGAATAACAACAAATGATTCTATATGATTATGTGTGTATGCCACAATGTTTCATGTTTTAAGTTATGATTATTGGGATTACATTTCACTACTATGATTTATCCCATGTTATGAAATTATGATCTCTTTTGCAGGTTAATATTTCTAAAAGATATGTTCTTATGAATATGATGTGATTGATATTTATTTTTTATACCCTTACTGAGCATTTGAGATCACCCTTTTATGTTTTCTTTTCCCCAGGATATAAATAAAGGTTTTAGGTAAGAAAAAAAGGAATATCTTTATGGGAGATGTTGAAGATCTTTCACCACGATTAGAAGATTATATTCCGAGTTTCCAAAGGCTCTAAACTATTACGGTCCTTGTGTGTGTGTTTTTATAATGTACTAAGTATTCCGCAAATGTAATGTAATGTCAATGTACGTTAAGCTTCGGGTCTCTACAGTTGGTATCAGAGGAAAGGTTTAGTAAACCTTTGGAAACTAGGATGCGAGAACTTTAGTGAGATCCCTAGAGATATTTATAATGTATGTCTAGGGATTTCCATAAGGATAAGTATACGTATAGGATACAATCCTATAACTATGGTAACGATAATATAATTTAACCTAAGAAGTTAGATATTGAAGTTACTCCCCCTTTATTATGATTTTTTCCTCTCACACTATTCTTTTTGGGTTTTAGACGATGGCTGGAACCCGAAGGAACCGTGTTGATCAATGCAATGGACAATGCAATGATTGCCCTCCTGAACAAACAAATGTTATGGGAGATGGAGTGAAAAATCATATTGCTATACTTACACAAGCTATGAATCATTCTGGACTTCCAAATGAGCAGAGAAGGGAGCAATATTCTATTGAGTCCTTCATGAGGCAACGTCCACCTTCTTTCAGTGGGACTTCCGATCCACTTGTTGCTGAACAATGGATCAGTACCACTGAAAATATATTTTCAGTTCTTCAATGTTCGGAACATGATAAAGTCATCTTAGTAGTATATCGTTTGGAAGGTGAAGCTGATCAATGGTGGAATCTTATCAAGAATACGAGGCCAAGAGATGAAATTGAGTCCATGGAATGGGACGAGTTCAAGAACTTGTTTTTCAGTAAGTACTTCCCTCGTATTCTTTGAACAAAGATGGAAAAGGAGTTTCTTGAGCTGAAGCAGAAGGATAATGAATCTGTTGGTATATACGAAGCGAATTTTAAAAGACTTTCAAGGTATGAATATGGCATTATCATCCACCCTGAAAGTAAAGTTGATCGATTTTTCAGTGGCTTAAAACCAAGTCTTCGAAGGGAATTAGCTATAAGAGACTTCAATAGCTATGAAGAAATTGTGTGTTGTGCTATCAAGGTAGAAATGGAAGTTGGTGTTACATATCCATCTCATGGTTTTGATAAGAAATGAAAGATGGAGTTCAAGAAGAAATCTCAGAATAATGGTGAAAAAAAGATTAATGTTTCCTTATGCACAAAGTGTGGAAAGAAGCATGGTGGAGATTGTCTTAAAGGGATTTGAAAATGTTTTAAGTGTGGAAAAGAAGGACATCGAGCAGCTAAGTGTTGAAGTAATGGAAAAAGGGTTTCTAATGATGTGAATAAAGCAAACACTGCAGAGAACACACCACCAACACTTCAATGCTTCAAGTGCAAGGAAATGGGGCATTATGCTAATAAATGCCCTAATCCAAGGGTTAGTGATGATCGACATGAGCAACCACTTAAGGAAAAGGACGAAGGGATGTCACATGCGATCACTATTGGTGATGTTGAATATGACAATGATGTGGTGGAATGATTAAATTTTGTTGTAATGGGATTCCAAAATAATGTTGTATCATAGAGTATTGGAATATTTATGTATTGGCCTAATGTGGTATTCAAAGTGATTGAGATATTTTTGGAAATAAGATGATATGCGCATAATGAAGGGATAAGGAAAAAAATGAAATGTTTGACAGTATTCATGAGCTCATGATTGATATAAGGACTAAGTGATGTCATGGTTTGAGTATATAGAATTTTGAGGATTTTGGTATGTGAAAAGTGTTAACTTTTAACTGCATTCAAGTTTTCACTATGGTTCAATGGGTATTCAAGAGAATACATTATTAAGGCCTTTGAATGTTTGGAATATGACCAACAAGACATATCTTATGATGTACGGGGATCAAAGATGGTATTAAATATCTGGTAATCATTTTCACTATATTATGAGAGTGGACTGAAGTATTATGGATAAGCCTAAAGATTGTAATGGATTATGTTGTGCATAAGTTAGTATTGTTTATGGATAAAAGTTTTTTTTTCAATATTATTGATGGGATGTTATAGTAATAGAGTTTTAGAAAAAGGACAACCTGCAGGACGGGCGACAACCCATCGCGTCAGACAAGGCTGTGGGAATCGAACCCACAACCGAAGTGCGACTGGCCTTTATCGCCTACCACTGGCCTACAGGATGTCCCTGTTTAGTATAAACTAGTTTTATTATATTAAGAAGTATGATATATGAATTATAAGTCCATTTTAAGAACCATATATGATTAATCTCACTATATAATGACTTATGTATATTTAATAACATTTTCTAACCTTTTGTTTGAGATAGATGGAATGACCCGTCATTTTATCACATGATCTGCTAACACTTCACGAATAACAAGTTCAACTTAATTTATTTAAGAGATGAAGTGGAAATTGTTCAAGGCATGAACAACAGTGAGATTGTACCAAAATAAAGTAAGTATTTATTCTAATTCAAATTCTTCAACTTTAGGGAAACGATCTTGAAAACCAAAAATGTTGTCCTAGTGCTCTTATATATGATTAATCAGATGGTACCTTAGATCGTCACAAATTTATGGATTTGTGATTGTTGGCTTTTCCATAGCCATGTTCTCTACCACTCTCCATCAGAACATGATGGTTAGATTTTTCTTCCATATCCATATTATCACCTATGTGGAAACCCAGTGATTAGTTTATTTGGGTAACCGTTACGTTTCATACTTTTGTTTTTAAAGATTGGTTTTGGTATTCCTTTTTACGATGTGGGTTTCTATTAAAGAAACTTTCAAGTAGTAAACCATTTATAACCCCGACGAATTTCGAGGGCGAAATTCATTTTAAGGGGGTAGAATGTAACACCCCGAGATTTTATGAAAAATATTCTTTTTAATTTCATTAATGTCTTGTGTTATACGCATCACCAAAAGGAGATTTCACAACAAACATCACTGGCCTGGCTTGAATTACACGCAATCACGACCTTCCATGATAGCGTGTGTTGTACGCAACACTAAGTTTCGCTAAACAATGATATGCTATTAAAATATTATTAAAACTAGACGTTATGAACAGTAATAAAAATTTTTTGAAATTTTTAAATTTATATTTTTCAAAATGGACTTCATTTTTGGATTCGAAATATCGAAATTAGCTTAGGGTGAAATTTTGGTGATTTTCTGATAACTTTCATATTTTGATGAATAGTGAAAATTACTAAATTTTAATTAAAAACAACTTTTTCAATCGAAATAATTAATAGTGATTAATTATTAATTTGAGTGGTTTTAGAGTATATTTAGAATATATTTTTACAATTTAATACAATGTTGGTCATTGGATGTAATTTCACATATAAACCAGTTATAAACAAGTGTCAATCTTTTGGTAGTTATTATCTCTTAAAAACACGCCTTTTGTTTTGACGAAGGGAATTTATTTTTAAATTAATTTATGCAACTGATATGTTTAGAATTTGGTAAAATAGAAATCATTTTTGAGTTCATAATATCAAATATAGATTAGGCCTAATTTTTGGTATTGATCTGAAAACTTTAAATTTCCGATGAATAGTGAAACCACTAAGTTGTAGTAAAAAAACTGAATTGTTCATAAAACATAATTTTACCGCTTCTGTGAGTGGAATTTCAAAAATCTGAGAGACACGGTTGATTTCAGTATGTAAAATATGGTTCAATGGGATGAAAATAATTTTTGGTGAATAGTAACTTTTTACTTTTATTTACCACGGTTAAAAGTAAATAGGGTAATTAAGGGTAAAAATGATATTATTATTACCCTAACACATGTCCAAATTCTATTGGATTAGTGTAATTCGACCAAAAACAATCTTATGAATAAAATATGACCATTTAGGCCCACTTGGATTAGATTAGGACATTTATTATTATTTAATTCAAAGAAGAGTTAAAAGAGTTAAAATCAAAGTTTATTTACTAAAACATTTTTAATATAGGGTTATACATAAGATAAATTCGATTGTAAATATTAATTAGAAAGATAAAAAGATTTCCTACATAATAGTATTTTATTTGTAATTTTTAGACATTAAATAATTTAATTTATTTATGACACAACGATGATACAGTAATTATCTTATTAATGAAATATTGAAAAAATTTATGTTATAAATACTAAAATAAATATAATTTGAGACTTTTTATGACTTACACTAATTTTATAGCTTAATATGACATGTTATTGTTGATTTAAGTAACTTTGTTCGAACTTATCATTCTGTTATGGTTTTCACAAAAATCAATTACTAAATAGTGTCAAAATTGACAAAAAATAGTTTTTAAAACAAATATTATATTATTAATTGTTATTTTACTCCTAAAAATCTATGGTTAGGCCAAATGACATAGATAAGGTTATATATATTAATAATAAACAATTTGGGGTTAGTTTGGCTTCTTATATTAATTTTATTAACATTATAGTATAAGAACACAAGAAGACACGGTAAAAGTAAAATTATTTAACTTAATGTTAAATCTAAATGATAAGGTTAAAATAGGAACCTAAACTTGTCTAAATTATATTGGATGAGAGGATTTAGACCCATACCCACCTTACCCTCTAAATAAATCAATTTGGAGCTATTTAAAACCTAACTTGACTTTATAATAAAATAATAGTTTTAGTTATTCCAAAGGTGCCCCTCTCCTCCCTTATAAAAGGACACCTCCTCCCTCTCTTCCTCACACAACTTTTAGCCTTCAAGCTCGGCCAACCCCTGACAAAATATCTTCTCCACTTCCCTAGAAACATACTAGTGGTTCTGGTCTTCCTCAAGGACCAATTTTAGTGCCCTAAGAGGAGGTCTCAAAGAGGCGCTTCAAAGAAGAGGTAATTTCTGTTACCAATTCTTTCACCTTTATTTCTTCTTCCACTTCATCTTCTTAGGTTGTTTTATTATGAAGTAATAACATAATTATCACAAATATACTGATATGTTATTATAAGTATGAAACAATCCTAATTCACCATCTATCCATCCTACGGAAAACGAAATCACCGCGCGTGCGTACGTAAGGAATACCGTCTCCACGCCGTGGTGTAATCTGTTTTTCCACCAACACCTTACATGGATGGGTTTTATGGTGTAAATAATAACTATACATAGTTATTATAACATCATAATTATTCTGATATATTGTATCATCAACTCCAATTCAATTCAATAATTATGGAAATGATGTCATCGCTCGTGCGTACGTACGGACTACCGTCTCCACAACGTGATGAGATTCATTCTCCATGTTAACCATTTAAGAATGATTATAAAGTATATATAAGCAATAATATTTAAATATATGACATTATAATGCTACTGGATTTATGTGTATATATATGTATGTCATCTACTTAATTCCACTCAATTCAATAAGGAAACGAAAACAACGTTCATGCGTACGTACGGCCTACCGTCTCCATGAACGGTGTATTTCATTCCATTTACTGATTTATTATATATATGTATATTCTGAATATATATATATATATATATATAAATCATGTTTTATATTCTGTAATTAAGTAATCATGATCTAAGTAATCATATGAATAATTACAAGTCAAAACACGGAAGACAAATGAAACAATTTTACCCAAAACGCTCTTTAACATGGAATTTACAAATGAACGGGTAATATAAAGTCATAAGTGAACCATATATGATATCATAACAATGAATATGATTCTATAATAAGTCAATGACATTATTTAAATCATTATACAGGAGGTTCAGACACATACGAAGCAAATCAGACCTAAGGTAAGGGAAATATCACAATCACATTTTTATCCGAGATTGTTTATACTTTAGTATTTACTGGGGTGTATTTTATCATCCACATCAATGTTTCCTCAATATGTAATATTATTTCCATTCACCTACAATTATTTAAATCCTATTTTACCCTTCAGTGAGTTTTTAGTAAAAGATATGAAAGGAATATTTTGTCGTTTTTCGTATGAGGTACTTTTTTTGACTTTTCTGACAAAAGTACGAGAAGAATGTTTTTAACATATACGACATGAATGGATTTTTAAAACATTATTTCCAAGAAGCATCCTTTTCATGTTTTCAAGTTTATTTTTAATCAACTTCTTTTAGTTTAAAGTTGAATGACAAGTTAATAAAGGAAAAATGTTTTTGAAGAAGAAAGGATATTTTCCTCAAGAATGTAGTTCAAGTGTTTTATAAAAATTATTTTCCATCTAAGATAATAAAGGGTTCTGTTTTTATCCCTATTATTACATTTATTTGATTATGTTGTGATGGAATTATTTTTATGAATTCCTTTATCTTATATGAATTTTTTTATGATGTCATGATGTTTAAGATTCCCATTTGTATTACATGGGTTATGAAATGATGTATGGTTTATGATTTTGTGGCACACATAAGAATGGTATCATTATGAGATGGGTGGGACCTATATCTCCCTCCAATGGATTGGGTAAAGATTTTATATCTAATGAGATAGACATGGCTGGAATGGTAGGTTATACCGGTTCAGTGAAACAGGACTGAAACGAGGGTGACTCGGTTCAGAAAGGGACTTTGTCCACTAAGATAGTCTTGGAAATGAGTCTTGACTAACAAGAAATGATTCTCTATGATTACGTGTGTATGCCACAATGTTTCATGTTTTATGTTATGATTATTGGGATTACATTTCACTACTATGATTTATCCCATGTTATGAAATTATGATCTCTTTTGCATGTTAAGATTTCAAAAAGATATGTTCTTATGAATATGATGTGATTGATATTTATTTTGTTTACCCTTACTGAGCATTTGAGCTCACCCTTTTATTTTTTATTTTCCCCAGTATATAAAGAAAGGTTTTAGGTAAGAAAAAGAGGGAAGATCTTTATGGGAGATGTTGAAGATCTTTCACCACGATTAGAAGATTATATTCCGAGATTCCAAAGTCACTATACTATTACCGTCCTTGTGTGTGTGTTTTTGTAATGTACTAAGTATTCCGCAAATGTAATGTAATGTCAATGTACGTTAAGCTTCGGGTCTCTACAGCGTCAGGGGAACTTACCTCACAAAATGCCAAGGGATCAAGGCCAATCTTATGCTATCACTACTGGTGAGGTAGAAGCTCCGAAAGACGTGGTGGCAGGTAATTTAATGGTTTCCTCAAGTTTTGCAAATGCATTATTTGATTCTGGATCATCGCATTGTTTCATGTCTTCCTAGTTTGCTAAGAAAATTAGATATTTCCAATTTTATTTAATAAGGGAGTTGTCAGTTAAAACTCCTAAGAGAAGTATCATTGCAACAAAGTTTTGTGAATCAGTCCCCATTAGAGCACATAAATGTTCTTTATCCGCTGATCTCATCATCATACCTATGACTGAGTTTGATATAACCATCTATATGGATTGGATTTCAGATTATGATGTGAATATTTATTGTAATAAGAAGGAGGTTACAATTTTTTATGACGATGATAAGGAACACCTTATCTTTAGAGCAGAATCGTCACCACCTAATTCTTATCTAGATCCACCCCCAGTAGCTCAAATAAATTCAATTATTGGGGAGGAAGAGAATGAAATAACTTTGGGTGAGGAAAGGAATGTTCAAATAGAGGATGTACCTGTTGTGAAAGAATATGTAGATGTATTTCCGGAAGATTTACCTGGACATCCTCCAGAATGAGAAGTTGAGTTTTCCATTGATTTAATTCCTAGATCAAGGCCGATATCGAAGACCCCTTATAGATTATCCACTGTAGAATTTGTTGAACCAAACAAACAACTAGAGGAATTGAGTAATAAGGGATTTATTCTCCCTAGTGTTTCTCCATGGGGAGCCCCTGTTCTTTTTGTTTAAATAAGATGGATCTATGTGGCTATTTATCGACTATAGGGAGATTAATGCCATAAAAATAAAGTACAAGTATCTCCTACCTCACATTGATTATTTATTTGACCAACTGCATGGGGCTTAATACTTTTCAAAGATTGAACTTCGATCTGGATACCATCAGTTGTGTGTAAAAAATGAAGAGATTCCGAAGACAGCATTTCGAACCAGGTACGGGCATTACGAGTTTACTTTAATGTCTTTTGGATTGACTAATGCACCCTCTGTATTCATGGATATGATGAATAGAGTTTCCAGGAGTATCTCGATGAATTTGTGGTGGTATTTATTGATGATATCTTGGTATAATACAAAAGATACGAAGATCATGAAAATCACTTGCGCATTATCCTGAAGACTCTGAGAAGACATGAATTATATGGGAAGTTTAGCAAGTGTGAATTCTGGCATCAGGAGATTTCTTTTCTTGGCCATATTGTCTCTAAAGATGGAATCTCTGTTTATCCTTCTAAGACCAAGGCAATTCAATAATGTCTATCACCAACGAATGTAACTGAGGTATGTAGTTTTATTGGTTTGGTAGGTTATTATCGACGTTTTGTCCAGAATTTTTCCCGATTGGATAACCCATTAACGAAGGTCACACGTAAATGGGTTAAATTTGTTTGGATAAAAGAGTGTGAATAATGTTTCGAATAACTGAAGAGAAGATTATTCAATGCTCCTATATTGACTCTACCATCGGGGAATGATGGGTTCGTTATTTATAGTGATGCATCGAAGAAAGGACTTGGTTGTGTCCTTGTGCAGAATGATAGGGTTATTGCCTATGCATCAAAACAGTTGAAAATTAATGAACAAAACTATCCTACTCATGATCTTGAGTTAGCAGTTGTGATCATTTCTTTGAAAATATAGATGCACTACTTATATGGTGAAAAATGTGAGATTTATACTGATCATAAGAGTTTGAAGTATATTTTGTCACAAAAAGAACTCAACATGAGGCAAAGGAGATGGCTTGAATTTCTCAAGGATTATGATTGTACGATACACTACCACTCGGGGAAAGCAAACAAGGTAGAAGATGCTTTGAGCAGAAAAGACCATGGAGTTTTGAACGTGATGAGAATTGAAAGGGATCCAATTTTCATGGATTTAGTGAAGATGGACATGGGAATAACCAGGGAAGGTGAAACAACAATCCTTTTTCAAATGGCTGCCAAACCAACTTTACTAGAATGGATTAAGAGTTCTCAGACCGATGATGAAGAATTTAAAAAGAAGATTAAAGCTGTGAATAATGGGAGATTGAGAGACTTTGTGTAAGAAGATGTAATTTTGAAATTCGGGAAGAGACTTTGTGTTCCCGATATACCTGATCTAAAAAGGGAATTGCTGGATGATGCTTATAGTTAAAATTTCTCTATACACCCTGAGAGCACCAAAATGTATATAGTTTTCAAGGAACATTTTTGGTGGGACAACATGAAGAGGGAGATTGCTGATTTTGTGTCAAGATTTATGGTTTGTCAACAAGTGAAAGTTGGAAGGAAACAGCCTGGATGAGTCATGCAACCTCATCCCATACTGGAGTGGAAATGGGACAATATTACGATGGACATTGTCATGGGACTACCAAAGACTACTAGAAATAATGATGCCATATGGGTTATTGTTGATCGTCTTACCATGTCAGCACATTTTGTTGCTATAAGCGATGATCTACCCCTAGAACGTCTAGCAAGACTATATATTAATGAATTTGTGAGACTTCATGGAGTACCCCTATAGATTGTTTCTGATCTTGATCCCCATTTTACTTCAAGATTCTTGAAGAGTCTTCAGAAATCCATGGATACTGAACTTCATTTGAGCACTGCCTACCACCCTCAGACAGATGGACAATCAGAACGAACTATTCAACCCTTATAAGACAAGTTGATATCCTTCTCACTTGACTTTCAGGGTATGTGGGATCAATATTTACCTCTGATAGAATTTTCTTATAACAATAGATTCCATTCGAGTATTCAGATGGCACCATATGAAGCGTTATATGGAAAGAGATGTCACACACCAACCTGTTGGGATGACATTAGTGAAAGAAAACTTATAGGCCCAGAACTGGTGGAGGAAATGATGGAAAAGGTGAAGGTAATCCAAAATCACATCAAAGGAGCTCAAAGTAGGCAAAAGATCTATGCCGATAATCGAAGGAAGGATTTGGAATTTCAATTCGGTGATCATGTTTTCCTGAAGGTATCTCCATTGAAGGTAGTTATACGTATTGGTAAGAAATGTAAATTGAGTCCCAGGTACATCAGAGCTTTCGAAATTCTAGAACGAATTGGGGTTGTAGCTTACCGATTGGAAATGTCGCCAAGTCTCTCCAAAGTTCACGATGTGTTCCACGTATCTCTATTGAGAAAATACATTCCTGACCCAATGCATGTACTCACCTATGAGAAATTAGAACTGGAACCCGATCTGTCTTATTGCGAAGATCCCGTCATGATTCTTGATATGAGAGAACAAGTACTGAGAAACCGGACGACGTGTCTGGTAAAAGTTTTGTGGAGAAACCATAAGATGGAAGAGGCAACGTGGGAACCCGAGGAACTTATGATGAAGAACCACCCGAGTCTTTTCATGTGACAATATTCTAGAAATTCGTAGGACAAAATTATTTGAAGGAGGGGAGAATGTAAAACCCCAAGCTTCTACGGTACGCTTCTCTTTGAATAATGCGATAGCATGTGTTGTATGCAACATTGAGTTCTAACCCACCACAACCAAAAAAAATTAGCCGTTATGAATAGTAATACATACTTTTTGAAATTATATATATTTTATATTTCAAAATGGACTTCATTTTTGGATTCGGAATATCGAAATTATCCTAAGATGAGTTTTTGGTATTTTTCTGAGAACATCCTTTTTTTTAAATAGTGAAAAATACTTAAAAACAACTTTTCTAATCAAAATAATTTATAGTGATAAATTATATTATTTAGTGGTTTTAAAGTATAATTAGAATATATTTTTACCATTTTATCCAATGGTGTCCATTAGAATTAATTTTACTTTGAAATTGGACCTAAACAATTGTCAATCTTTTCATATATATTGTTTCTTAAAAACACACTATTTGTTGTGACAACAAGAATTAATCATTAAATTAATTAACGCATCTTATATGTTTGGAATTTTTTAAAATAGAAATCATTTTTTAATTCGGAATATCAATTATAGCTTAGGGTGAAATTTTGGCATTGTTCTGAAAAACATCAATTTTTGATACATAGTGAAACTACTAAGTGGTAGTTAAAAAACTGAATTTTTGCATAAAACATTATTTTACTGCTTCTGTGAATGGAATTTCGAAAATACAAGAGACACGGTTAATATCAAGAAGTAAAATGTGGTTCAATGAGATGAAAATAATTTTTGGTGAATAGTAACTTTTTACTTTTATTTACCACGGTTAAAAGTAAATAGGGTAATTAAGGGTAAAAATGATATTACTATTACACGAAATCATGTACTAATTCTATTGGACAAGTGTATCTCGACCAACAACAACTTTAGAAATAAAATATTATCATTTAGGTCCACTTGGATTAGATTAGGACATTTATTATTATTTAATTCAAAGAAGAGTTTAAAGAGTTAAAATCAAAGATTATTTACTAAAACATTTTTAATATAGGGTTATACATAAAATAAATTCGATTTTAAATATTCATAATAAGTCTATTAATATTTCCTACATAATTATATTTTATTTATAATTTTTAGACATTATATAATTTAATTTATTTTTGACACAATGATAATGCAGTAATTACCATAATAGTGAAAAATTAAAATAATTGATATTATAAATACCCAAATAAATATAATATGAGACTTTTAATGACTTACACTAATTTTAAAGGATAATATGACATATTAGGATTGATTTAATTGACTGTTTTCCAAGTAATAATTCTGTTATGAGTTTCACAATAATCAACTGTTGAATAGAGTCAAAATTGACATAAAAGAGTTTTTAAAACAAATATCATATTATTAATTGATATTAAATTCCTAAAAATCTAAGGATCGGCCAAGAGACTTATATTATGAAAGGTGTATCATTAATGGACCACTTGGGGGTCGCATGGATGTATATAGTATGTTTATTAACTATATAATATAAAAATACAAAGTGACATGGTAAATTTAAACTAAATAACTAAGAGTTAATACATAATGATAAGTTTAATATAGTAACCCAAACCTTTCTAAATTTTATTGGTTGAGTGTTTTTCGACCCATCCCCACCTTATCCTTTAAATAATCAGCATTGGAGCCATTAGAAACCGAATATGAATTTATTATAAATTAATATTTCTTGCTTTACCAATTGTGCCCCCACCCCTCTTATAAAAGGGAACTCCCCTTTCTCATTACTTCACACCATAAAAGTCTTTTGGTTCGGCCAAACTCTTCCCAAATTCTCTCTAAACATCCCTAACTTCATCCTAGAGGCCTTCATTTAGTCAGAAAGCCAACATAAGAGCCCTTTTGATCAAATCAAAAGGAAGAACCCGATGAAGAGGTAATGATTTCACCACCCTTTTCCAAGTTCCTTTCTTCTTCCACTTCTTCTTATTTTGTTGTTACCATTCTAAAATAATAACTCCAGTATCATATATATACTTTTATTTTATTATAAATATGGTATAACCATATTCAGTATTCTATCCATCCTTTGAATAACATGTCACCATACGTGCGTACGTACGGCTTACCGCCTCCACGTCGTGGGGTAATTGTTATTCAATAAATTATTATTTGGATGGGTATAATAATGATGTGTAATTCATGTAAATAATAAATTTAACATGATAATGATTCTGTATATATGATATACCATCCAATTATATATTATTTTAATATCAAAAGAATGATATTGTCGCTCGTGCGTACGTACGGACTACCGTCTCCATGAACGCGATGAGATTCATTATCCATCATATCCATTCAAGTATAATTCTCATTTTATGATTAATAATAGTATCTAAGGACTTTATATCATTCTGGATATGATTAAGATACAAACTATCCTTGAAAAATATAGCTTACGTAACAAAACATATAAAAGAAAACGAGTAAGTTAACACCCAAAACAACGATAATACTATGATATTATTAACAAATCTCTGTTAAAAGATCATATATGATATCATATTAATGTATATAATTCTTTTATAATTTAAGAACAATTATTTCACCATTATACAGGAGGTTAACCTACCCCCAACCAAGGAAAAGTACAAGGTAAGGGTTTACTTCACAATCTCTTCATTATCCGAGTTTGTTTATACGTAATAATCTACTGGGATCTCTTTATCATCCACATCCATGTTTCATAAAATTGTATTTCAAAAAAAATTACTATTTAAAATAATATGGGTTAAAGTCATTTATACCCTTGTTTGAGTTTTTAGTGGAGTTTTATAAAGGAATATTTCCATCATTTTCCAAACAACGTTCTTTTTAACATTTTCTACAGAATTAAGGTAAGAATGTTTTTTATCTTATACGGAGGGTGTGGCTAATTTCTGTCATTATAAAATCGTCGAAGCTTCCCTTACATGCTTATAAGAATGTTTTCATAGAAAATGTTTCATTTTATAAATATATGACTCTTAAATGATTTCAAAATAGAAAGATATATTTCTCTAAAAAGAGTTTGGATTTCATCTATCTCAACATCCTTTGATATATTTTACGCTTATTTGAAGTTGATTTATTATGATACGAAACTTCTATAGTGTATTGAAGGTTTTGTGATATGTTTGACTGTGGATGTATTACTTTTATACCATTCATGGTTTATGGATGATGTATTTACATTTTGTATTATAGTTTTTATAAGAATGTTTATGTTATGTTTAAACCTCTTCATATGGGAATGCATTAGACTTAATATGGGATGGGTGGAGCCCACTATAGCTCCTTGATGCATCGGTAGGACTCATGAGACAAACTAGTGTCTTGACACAAGGCCTTGAAAAAATCTTATTTGTATTATTGGCATGAGGCCTTGGCTATGTGGTTATGATATTATGGAATTATGCATTCCATCATTATGAAAGTGGTTATTGATATTGCATGTGACTATTTGATTAGTAGAATATCCATGTGAATAAGTAAATGGAGTTACTTCATTTTATTTTTGCCATACTATGTTGAAGTTCAAGTTTAAAAGGCTTTTGTTTTAGTTATACATTGCCTTAAATGTTTATTCTTATTTATGAAAGTTTCCGCTATATTGTTATCCTTTCTGGGCATTTGAGCTCACCCCTTTTCTATGTTTTATTATTACCAGGATGTGAAGAAGTAATTTATGAATGACATGTAGGTATAGTATGTGGGGATATGAGTGTGGAATATGGAGACTATGTTGTTGTAGTAGTTTTTCACTTTATGATGTAATGTAAAACATTATGAATATGTCTAGTGTTTCCAAGGCTACTAAACCAATCGGTCTTTCGAGATTTGATCTTCATTTTGATCATTCCAATGTTATGTAATAATGCACCGACTCTAGGTAACTGGGGTCGGGGCGTTACATGACTTTTATGGAGGTTCTAGTGGAGATTGCGTATCGAAAGGTGTAGGTCCAATGTGGGCGGTTGATACCTCTGGTTCACATTCGCTGGCAGCACGAGAACCTCCAGGAGAGCACATTGGAGTGGGAGGCTCAGATGCGTGTGCAGTACCCCCATTTTTCCCTTAGTTTTAGTTATAGCTTAGGGGGACGTAAAGCCCTGAGGTGGGGAGAATGAAATGTTCTGGAAATTCCGTGGATTTTTTTTAATAGATTGGATTTTTATGAGTCTGAAAAAATTGATGGTGCGTTATTCTGAGGCCCGTTCTACCCAGAATCAATTTCTGATGTTTTGTTCGGGTACGTTCAGTAAACATACGAACTAGATTTTATAAATTTTTAACCAATTCTCGGAACTGAAATATGAGGGTACATTGAACTCGCAGTGCCGGTATTCAATTAATAATACTTTCACCTCGATGGTAGATGGTCGAGATTAAAAGTTAGTTTATGGGATTTCATAAATAAATAAATAATGTGAGCTACACTTTATTTTATTTTAGCCACCATGTAAGTATTTGGAGGTGGGATACACTAGTAGTTGAAACCTCTTCTTAGAACATAAAGGTGGGACCACCACACATTAACCTCCCATGAGAGGTTATGGTGGTGGGGACCACCCGAACATGATCTCCCAAGAGAGGTTACAGTGTGGGGACCACACGAAACCATGACCTCTAATTTGAATAATAGGGGTGGGGACCACCCAACCCCTATTAATGGGAGGAGGGTATAACCTCCTAACTCTACCTCGTTAATGAGGGAGAGCCTCTTGACATCCCCTAATAAATTCGTTCCAACACATGTGAATTAATTAGGTGGAGTCTCTTAATTGAATTCTCCATTATTGAATTTTTTAAAACATCTAAAATAATAAGACATCTAATATTATTTTTTCTTTTCATTTCACACTTGGAGGATATTTTGAGAGGAGAGCTTGGGAGAATTTGAATTCTCCCAACGAAGAATGCTCCTCCCAACGAAAAACGAAGAATCGTTCTTCCAATGAAGAATGCCGGCGACGAACCTTCTTCGACTTCTTCCCCAAACACCTACCTACATAGAACGTCTACCATTAGCCGACACAGCTCATGTTTTGAAGTTCTTGGCGGATTTGATGAAAGATAATCCTCTTCGTCTTCTTCCCAAAACTCTGTCAATGAATGAAAAATGACCAAAAATGGTTGGGGATTCAAGCTTCATTTTATTATCACAGGTTCCATGTTTTCTATCATGGTTTAGAAAATGGAGCCGCTTGATATCACCCTAAATCTGATGGCCCAAGCCGAACAAACACGGCCAGAGCCTTCCGCATTCGTTGTGGTTTTTGGTGCTCTTCGCGGCATGAGATGAGAATGTTCAACTCTTGTCCATGATGAAGGAAGATCAAAGGCAACAACCAGAGGAGAGAGTGACTTCTTCTGGAACGAGAATCGGGCCACCAGAACTTGTCTGGTGACCCGCGGATAACTCGATGATAGATAAAGCAACAAACTTCACCGCAGGGTGGCGGCGGCATAAACTCACTACCAGAGGAGTGAGCCATGACTAATGGACTGCGACAGTGCAGCGGTGGCCGGTGCAAGGCCAGCCGTGAAGGAAGTCAGTGGCCGGAGACGCCGGGATGATGTAGAAGGTGCGACGAAACCTGTGCCGCACGGTGGACCGAAAGAGGGTTGTGGCCTCGAGCCATGGTGGTTCATTAGCGGCAAGCTCGAGGCCTTATGTGAAGAGGTCCGCTGTCCCGAGCCTCCATGCCGCTGGAAGAGGTGCTTTGAAATCGGCGCCACGCAAGGAGACGGCTGGCCACTCAGATAGTTGGAAAGAGTGGGACCATGATGGGTCCCGCATGACACACTGGCGCCAGCCAGGTGCTGGTTCCACCTGCCCAAATAGCTAAGATATTCGGGAACTAGGGGGAGTGTGCTCCCCCGTGGGCGTGGCTAGGGCAGACCCCCATAGGCCGTCGGGCCACCGGGCGAGACCCATCACATGTTGGACCTAGTGCGGGCCTGACCCAGCGCTGGCTGGGCTGCCGTGGGTCGAGCCGCCCCTTCAGGCCGGGTTTGACTCGCGGGCTAGGTCGGACCCGCAGACAGGTTCATACTTGCAGACCGGGTCGGACCCCCATCCGGACCCGGGTTGGATCAGGTCGGACCGACTGGGCCGAACCAGATCCGAACCCATTTGACATGATTTCACCATTTCGCCCATAACATGGGCTACTGGTGTCTGACTAAAGAAACATAAATAGAGAAGAAAATCTTAGATCAAGGCATTTATTTTGGTATACCCCACCTGGGGTTTGGACATAGTTGGAGTATAGCAGGGTTGGATTGAACCAAAATCCAACCGGGCCCTCGGAACGAAAATTCCAATAACTCTCAGATCACGCATCCAATTGATGCAATGTTTGTCTCATTGAGTTTCTTATGGAAATATAGATCTTTTGGATACATAAACATGAGACATCATGGAAGTTGATGTATCAACACTTGGATTGAGGAGTGGTCCCTCCCGAAATCAAGCGAGCTTTGTGGCAACCCAATGGCTAGTTGTGCACTGACGACTGTTCCTGGATCATGTGTTGGTCTGACAGTTCTGACTTCAATTTCTGGATCACGTGTTGGTCTGAAAGAATATATTGTCCAAGATCATGTGTTGGTCCGACAGCTCTGATGATTTAGTGGCCATATCAGATCATCTGTATGTCTCTACAAAATATGTATACCTATGTGAGCTGAGTTAGAAACTTTTGTATTCCTCATGAATGAGATGGATTACTAGATAACATAGTTAAGTGTATAGGAATATACCTAACTAAGTTCATCTGTTTATTTCATACTTTGTGGCTTATCTTTGTTGGATTTTGTGAGACCTTGAGGGTCTCTGGGTCCCTACTGAGTATCGTTATACTCACCCCTGCACGAGTTATGCCCTAACCTTGTTGTATTGGATACAGACGACGGACGACGCTGACTGAGGCTGAGTAGAAGGACTGGACGGTACCCTGAGGTGGACCATATGGTGAGTCATTACACGGAGTAGACTAATATACGTGGAGTGCTGAGGAGGTCATCTGTACATACACTTCCGGTAGGAACCCCAGAGGACGACCCATTAGTTATTTTTCGTTTTCAGTTGTACTTTCACTTTATAGTTGGGGTTATATTTCCGGCCCCATTACTTTTTTAGAACACCTTTTTAAACAACATTACTTAGCGTTTAATTTCACATCATACTCTATTGTGTGTGTGTTTTCAGTTTATAAAGGCAATGCCTTCCCAGTTTTTGGGATTTAGGCCTTTGGTGCTAGTCGCCAGCCCCTGGCCTATGGAGGGCGGACTTGGGGTAGTCACAACACGGGCCCCGAGGGACAGGTCGTGATGATAGTGTTCCACTTTCACTATTCTATAATGGTAATCAATTCCATTTGTCTCTAAGCACTATGAATATCTTAATAGTTTATGTTCATTTTTACCTATACTAATTACTTTGAGTTAGCGAATGAATAAATTCCCCTTAAAATGTCAACAATGTTTCTATGATTGGGTTCATGAATTCCCACACCATTCATTAGTCGTTGATTCCTAAAGACATTATCACAAACAATATAACCATATTCTAAGATATCGAGATAAATAAGGTCCATTACATTAGTTTATCAATTCCAACCAAAATATTCACTTTCACAAATAGTTTTATAGATAGATTGATGAATTTAACTAATTCCTATATAAAATTATAAATAACATGAATGTTAAGTGTAATAATAGATGATTGTGAAAATATATCCAATTCGATATGTGAAATGTTTATTGATAACCTTGACTTCATCATGGGAAAATTATTACACCCTATTGTATGGAATAAAAGTAGGGATTATTTTTTAAGTTTTCATGAATTTTTACAAACATTCATGACAAGTAGATGTTAGATATAATACCAAATATATATCATGATTATTAGAATTCACAAGAAGAAACCATTATTCATGAATTTTACAACCTTGTGGTCCATAAAATGGAGTGTCTCGGGTATTGAATAATAAGTTTCACCTTCACTCGTTCCCTAATAGTGTCTTGGTGCTATGTTTTTTAATTCATATGATACTTAAAAGAAAACTAAAAATGTTGGTGGCTAAACAGGGGTACACATCACCATTCATAAGGATTACACTAAGAGTGCATTATAATATAGAACCATGTATGTAGAGCATAATATTCATCCCGCTAATTCTTGAGTTGTCAAAAAATAATGTGAATTACATCTAGTTGATTTAATTACATCGAATATCATTGATGTTAAATTGGTTATAATTTATTTTACAACTATAAGATTATACATATTTACGTTCATCTTCAATGAGAATAAAAATATTGGAATTTTTTCTCATCACAAAATGAAAAATTTAGTCCATTTAGTTCATAGTGGAATAACCCTATGCTTTATATCATATCATCCTCACAATATTAAATTAAACTAAATGATTAGTATAATCACCTATTAATGTTAGAATAAATTAGATTGGTTCCTATATTACTTTGCCTATAATGTGAACCATATTTATTTTTTATTAATTTTTAAACTATTGACATGTGTTGTTTAATCTTTCCCAGAGTGAGGATTACCACCTTTCATGTTTGACACCAACTATACGATTCCCCCATGAACATTGTGTGGCTTTATTCCCACATCATGTGATAAAAAGTGAGGATAATAAATTTTGACCTAGGATTAGACACTATTTAATCAATATTTAACTATCATCATTATCAAAACACATCAACCATGTAACTTATTCTTACCTGACGTTACAATGGTTCTCCTATCAGAAATTTTGTTTAACACTCATTGGTATAGATACAATTTTTTAATTCATAGTGGCATAACACCTAGAGTATTGATATATTCAAAATTACACATTCTAGTTTCCTTTAACACTTTAGTTTTCCCATGATTTGTTCCCATCAATCATTAATTTCCAAATGGAATCCATTAAATTTATAGAATAATGCTTTATCAGTCCGCCTCACTTCCGAGGTACATGTCATAAATTATTCTTGGTAGAAACATTAATTTTATGATGTTTCAAAGAAATAATAATTAGATGATCAAACTTTTATTACCATCATCCTTGAAGATGTAGTAATGGAACCAACATTTCAATAATATGTTCATCAGTTATCCTTATCCCATTTTTTACCCCCTTGGGATTTAGATCATGTATGTCTCTATTTAATTTTATCTAATCCATATGTTTGATGGAATTTGATCAAACATAGTCACCCCCCCATGAAAATGGACATTTTTTTAGATAAATATTGTCTTATGAGTTTTCCCATAATTTAGTTCCCCTTTATCGTGTCACATTTTGTGGTCTATATGGCATTTCGAACCAGATAAATCCCCGTATTATTTTCTCTCATGTGACATGAATGATATTAATGTAATACATATTTCCCATACTGATGAAGAATCCTATGTTATTATATGTTTATGTATATTATTCCCCACATTGATCTAGATACATGTCATGAATATGAGTAGTTATGGCCATCATTCTTTGAATTGTGAAATTAAACTACATAACTTCTATATGGTTTTATGTGCAAGACCTTTAGCTATATAGAGTGCTCATCCTAGAACAATGATGGAAAAATATAGTGGTCCTATAGTCTCTTCCACATGAAATAAGACATAAGAGACAACTTCTTCAATGCCATGTAAATTAAAAAACATGGTTAAAATCATTTCCGCATTACCAAAAATGACACAGAATTGTTTCTTTTTCTTCACATACAACTATATAATGATTGTTTTATAATCTATTTTGAGGACGTACCATTTTCCATGATATTGGTACCTTATAAATATTACACTATATAACAATGTGTGGATTATTTCAGGCAACATGGGTTTCATAAGGGACACATAAATATATAATGATGGGATAAATTATATGTGTCACACTAAATTTTTGTAGTTTTGGTAGTTGAATCCTTGATAAAATACACTTTTTTACATAACTATATGAGAATAATTAAAGCTACATAAAATTAAATATTATCTCTATCATGGTATGATGATCCTAAACATAAATTATATACACATATGTTAGAGTACATTTATATTAGAACCCACTTCTTTTATTTATATCAGGAATACACCATGTGGTTCTATGTGGGCCACATCAAGTCCCTCCCATGTACTATACAATAAGACAATAGAATAAATTCTTACATACCAAAGGTTATTTTTGTCATTATTAGTCCCTCAAATTATTATTAGGGTTTTCTTTACCCAGGTATGAGTATGATATATGAAACACTAGTGTCAAATCTGTATGGCCCTGAACTAGATGCAACCCTATGGTCGAAGCATCAGGACTTATACAATGTAAAATTATTTCATGTTTTTCCATTAATATAAATGTTTTTTCAACCTATTTTAAGTTAACCAGCTTTATCTTCCACGTAAACTACAAGACCTTGGTCTAAACATCCTAATTACAAACTATGTGCGTTCACCAAAAAGAATTTTTTTGTTATAAATCATGCTTCCAATTTCACATTGGTGATTCCTATAAATTAATCATTCTTATATATCCTTTTCTAATCCATAAATAATTCCAAATTGTTTTATATTATTATTATATATCCCTTATATTTTCTTGGGTATCTAAAGCAGTTTTTGTTAATCATTAAAACTATTTCTATATAAACCATCTCTCTTTAGGTCATGAATACAAGGCTAAAAATTTTACCACTATGGTCATCATTGTATTATGTCAAAAGAAACCAAAATTTCCCCAATAATAAAAAAACTAAACAATACTAATTCTCCACTAATAATGTCTATTTGAGAATCTGGTTGTTCAATTCATGTTATGTTTTGTCATGCCCTAGTGTCATGTAAGACAACTCGCCTCCCAAGTCTAATTCTTAAGACATTAAACTAAGAATAACCTTGATCAAAGTTGTAATAAAATTAATATCAGATAAACATGATATAAATTCCATGAAATTAAAAATTAACACATTTACCACATGTATTCTAATATCAGCATTGAGATATCTAATTCACATCTAGTGTTGTATTTTGTTGATGATATATCGATTATGTCACCATTTATATAAACTACATGTATTTATGATATACAAAATCAAGGGTTAACCCAATACTATCGTTAGAAAATTTTAATCATTATTATATAATTTATAGGTTTTGGATGGACATCAAACCTACTATTCCATATAAATTAACCTAACACATAATCGTGCATCCTCAGAGAGATCATACCACCCCTTGAAAATTTTCCTTCATACCCACGCGTTGTGTCCCTAAATTTAAAATTTTGTCATTAGTCATTCATTTGAAATAAAATAATCTATGTTTAATCCATAATGCTAAAAATTCCCATATCTTTTCTAGGTTACAAGCTTATATGGATTTTTGGTTGCAACAAAAAAAATCCAATGTTTTGAAGAAGTGTTTAATGCATGATCCTACATTGTGACCCTCTATTAATGTTATTTTAATAGTAGAATCTATGTTTTAAATGGGGTAAATAGTAATAATAATCCTACCTATCACCTATATTACTATTGAGATTATAGATTACATGATTTATCTTAATCAAATTCCATTTTCATAGAATGAGTCTTAACATCCTTGGTGTTACCCCTTTATATAATTTGTTATATTATTCAAGTGTATGGGTCCTATTAAATACCCCAACTAGTTTACAAATTCTTCAACACTCATATTATATAAGTAAAAATTAATTTCATCTTATTTCCCAATTATAGAAAGAATCCAATGATCTCACGAGCTTTAATACGTTTCCTCATTAGAAAAACTGAGTGGCCCCGTATCTTCCTCAATGCGTGATGTTAAACTCAAAATTCACATTAAACATTATTAATTTATGAAATTAAACTATATAGTGTCTCCCCTATTAAATGACTAAAGACTTTATGATATCTCATTCCACTCTCTAGATGAAACCAAATAGAGGTTGTTGATCTTCATCAATGAACTATATTCAGTGATAGACATTTACTAAAACAATTTCAGAACAAATTTTAGAATGATTTATAGTCCATAAAAAATATTTTTATGTTTTATCAAATTATATTATAAACAATATTTAACCCTATAACATTCTATCTAAGAAATATGTCTTCTCTTAAACATATTTCAAGATCCATTGCACACCCAGGTTTAGGATGATATCCCATTCCCAGTGCATGAACAAAAATTTTACAAAGAGATTCCTCCTTTGATATTTTTTCGTAGATTTTTTCTCACTTTATATGATATAAAGTATCACCATAATCATTATTCCTATGGAAAAAATCGCTTCCCTATATCTTTAATGTTTTATTATAAATTCATTCCTCACTTTTTTACATTATAAAATATGTTTTCAAGAAAACATTACCCTCTATAGGATGGCATTAATTTCATGAAATTAAAATATAAAACCACATAATATGTATCAATACATTAAACAATTAAACCATACAAGTTCGATCCCTATAATTGAATTGAGATCTAAAATTTACATTTTGAATGCTTCACTCATGCAGTATAGACAATATCCCACTCCGTTCGAATCTATAAGACCTTAAACGTAAACACCACATGGTCAAAGAACCATGACCATAAACTGGATATATGTATTTTTAGGATGATCTATCCTAGACTTTATGATTCATTAAAATATGGATTTTATTCACTTTTTTGGATGGATTGTCTCATATTTTGGTCAAAGCTATATGACATTAAAATCTATCACTCTGCGATGTGACATGCATAACAATAAACTATCATGATAATAAGAATAATAGATATTACAGATGAGAACCTATAAAAGGGGGCCTAAATTTTTTATGTATTCTCTCACCAATGAATTTCCTTCCATGTATTTGTAACATTATATAGGGTAGGATAAAAATGAATAAATCTTGTCAAACCTAATGTGTAAATCTATAAAAATACAATAAATACACATTAGATGAAATATATTTGGAAAAAGTAATAAAATATATACTTCCTAATCAAATTTAGACTTATCTATATGTTAATATACTATATAGTATCTCATCCCCCACATTAGCTTTGAAAATGATAGCCTTTTTTCATGATTGATGGACCTAAAAGAAATACCACCTGGTTTTTTTTCATGACCATTAATGGCATGAAAATTTGTTTTAGTCTCATAACCCTAAAGAGAAGACCCCATGGTCTAGGTTCCATGACTCTAGAAGGAATACCCCTTCTATTAGTAACATGAAACTAAACAGTACACTCCTTATATAGAGACTCAGTCTTAATATATATGGATATTAAATCATTTTAGAGGAATATTTTATACATTAAAAAAATAGATTCCCGAGGATATTAATAGTTTAGTGTTTTTGGAAACTATTAAAAAATCCATCCTAGTGAATTATCTTCAACATATCCTGTAAATATATCCATGCTTATTACTAGTATATAAACCCTTTATTCATAACCTGGGGAAAGGAATCATAATAATGGGGTTAGCTCAAATGCATATTAAGGGTAATGAAATGAGATATGTAAGAATGATTATGAGCACAAGGGTATGAGAACATGATCATGAAAATAGAAGATCATTCCCTACATATAAAATATAATATACATGAATAATGGCATAAATCATGGATATTCATATGACCTTAAAAATAAGTTAATAAATTACATAATCTATGAAAGCATAACATATGAATAAATCATGCAATTGTTGAAGAAACATAATAATAACGTATTATTTCCATTATATCCAAGGAATTTCTTCCAAGACCATATTTTAATATGTGTTCAAACCCCAAACCATTTTGGTTGCCATGCTTCACCCCTATGGCCATCTCAGAAGCATGGGTTCACTCATCTCACCATCTTGGTAGTCATGGTTCACTTCCATATCCACTTTATTAATCAAGGTTTACTTCAATGAACATATTAGTCTATCTAATGAGATATAAATCATTATTCAGTATATTGGGGGAAGATATGAGTCCTACCAATATCATATGAAATCATACATATATTCACCAAAATATCATAAATAATAATATTGTAACCCATTAAATTAAATTGGTATTGTAAATTTATATTATTATCATAGCTTGTAGACAAAAATATTAGTTTCATATTAATTTCATCCAAAGCATTACTCATGAAATATAAATGGATTTCATACACATATATCTTGTGAAATAGAAACATATTTCATAAACATAAAATGAATGAAAGAGAAACAAATTTCATAAACATACTACCCATGAAAGAGAAATAGATTTCATAAATACCATAACATTATGAATAACCCATCCATAGAATGGATATTAATGGAACCAAAAGATGATTTCCTTTAAAAAGTAAGTAACATCAATGGATGTCATCAGATATAGAAAATATTTTTTATATATATTTCAATAACATTTCATGAGGAAAATATCCTTTATTAATGGAAAATGTTTTTTTAATACCTAAATCAATTTGATAAAAAAATTTATTGAAAATAATTTTAAAACATATAAAGCTTAATTGGAATCATTCGAAAACATTTTTCCTTGAAAATTCATAAAATAAGTATCAACTCATTTTAAAAACCATTTTCATTATAAAGTTTTTTAAAACTCCAAATGAATGTTTTAATACATTTTGATGATTATAACTTTGAAAATAATTTTTAAATGTATGAATAGTTCATGAAAATGTTTTGAAAATTATTTTCCTTGAATATATATTGAAAATATATAAATATATATTGAAAAATACTTGAAAACCATTTTACCTAAAAATAATTTTAAAACATATAAATAAGTATTGAAAACGTTTTCAAAGATATTTCCCATTAAAATGTATAAAATAATCTTGAATGAAGTTTTATAACCATTTTCCTCGATAAATTATAAAATTAATTCAAAAAAAAATTTATAACCATTTTACTGGAAAACATATAATGGATGTTTTAAAACGTTTTAAAAACCACATTACTTGAAAATATCTTCTATGAAATTTTATTAAAAAGATAACTTTTAAATATGAAAATAAATATTCAAAGGATGAATGGCGGATAAATCTATACATGTCATATAAGGTAAAAAAGAACACTCCTTTTGTGCAGAAAAAAGGATTGAAAATTTATTCATTCAGAAAGAAACAATAGAATTACATTAAAACCATTGGTAAAATATAAAAGGATAAATATTTATATTATCGATCATTGGATAGTAGAATAATATTCTGGGAAACAGTTTTTAGAAGACAAGGATTTGAAGGAGCATATATTTCTGAATGAAGAGAGTGTAATGTCATGCTTTATTAACAACATTTTATTAAATATATTTTGTATAAAAGAGTAAAAATTTGTAACACTTCATGAATATTTCTTGAATGAAAAGAGTAGAAAAAAATTATTGAATTTCTTGATATACAAAACATAATAATTCATCAAAGGAAGAATAAATGTAAACAATCTCGAAAAGCGATGAGATTATCTCTATAAAATCTTATAACTTGGTAACATGGGATCATACTATCCATGTAGATAAATTAAATTACATGAAGCATAAAATATCATAGAAATATAGATATTAATGACATGTCATGTAAAGTGGATTTATATACACATCAAAAAAGTGTTTAGGTGCATAACCAAACATGAGTCTCCAAGAAAACAAATCGAGACATTTTTTATACCAATTTTGGTGTCTTTGGAATCATAAACCATATTATTGAAATTAAATATAAATGATATTATAAAAGAAATTAATATAGTAATAATAAAAAAAAGACTAAAATAAATTTCAGTACTTACATCAAACAAAATGAAACAGTGGTGAACATTGCACTAATCTCATGCGAATAAATAATGAGATGAAATCCCTAAACCATATGCCTTGAAACCCATCATACATGTTCAAAACAACTATAAAATAAATATATATTTTTTATAAAACATTTCAAAAAACATATCATTCTATTGAACATTATATATGGTTTTATTATGGACTTATATTCCCCGCTTTTCAACAATTGTTTGTTACGGTTTCACGTCGAGTAATATTTTCTTTACTATTCATATGTGTCTTAATTTATTATATCATTAGTATTTATAAATTGTATCATGACATAAATAATTTAAACCATGTTATAAATATCATGTATATACATTTTAAGTGTATTATAATAATCCATAGAATATTTATGTATGAAATGAAATACATTATTCATATAGATGGTAGGTCGTACGCACGCATGAATGTTATTTCTGTTTAATTATCGTGTTGATAGAATGAAAGTAAAATTAATATATGAATGTATATATATATAATTAATTTATATTTATTATATCATATATATCTTATTAATTCAATAAAACTATTCTTAATACAATCCACATGGTGTATGAATGAATTATATTGGTTTGAGAGGGTAGTAGTCAGCACTTCCTCAAACAAACTTATTGTATAAAAACAACATGGAAAGTAAAATGATATTTTATTAAAAAATATTAAAAAATAATAAAAAATAATAAATTCAATATATTAAATATATAATATTTTTTCGATCACAATTTCCACCATGGTAGGTTGTATTGGAAATATGAACAATTATCATTTCGTGAGGCAGTAGTTTGCTGCACACAGAAACAATATGTTCATTACCCTATTTGATGGAGGATTGTGTATGTGTAGGTATAACAATTTAAATAAAAACATACTAGTATATTTTGGATACAAGGTTTGTATTAATAATAGAATAATGTGATTTTTTGGGGGTGAATATGTAAATTAAAACAAGGGACTTTGGACAAGAATTTACATCTTAATTAGGTAACTTTTTTTGTTGGTTCCAAAATGATTCCTTGGATTTAGTTCTACCCAAGGTAAGGATTATAAGAATAATGATTCATTACTCATAAGTGTATCAGGAATGTGTTGGCCAAAATTTATAGGTTTTATAGGTGTGAAGAATTGAGAGAATTAGTGGCCCACTGTAGGGAAGGAAAATGAATCAGTTGTAAATTTTGAAGACAAGTTAGGTGTACACATATCCTTACCAAAAAAAGTCATAAAAAATATCCAAAATCTAAAATGGATGGTTTTTGGCCAAAAAAATGGACAGTCAATGGTTTTTGTAAAAATTTATAGGTCATTTGGGCCCATAATTTTAATTTTTAGTCCCTTATTATGCTTAATTTGGCCGTATTAACTATAATTAATTTTAAACACTTTTACTAGTCATTTTGGTGAAAAATAAACTTGATATAATTATAATGTAATTATTAAGATGAAAAAGTAGTTTTTTTTTTCAGTTTTTCAAAATTCAAATCATAGAAGATAAAAAATTATCATTAATTCTAATCCCACATACAAGATGAAATAAATGGTTTTTATAGTAGAAAAAATGTTCAAAACCTTGATACATGTTATATTAAATTTCAAAGTCAAATTGATTGTAATGAATTATATTGAATTAATATATTTAATATATATCTAATTTGAATATAAAAAAATTTTACAATATCATTTAATATTAATAATTAATTTAACAATAAAGCTATTTTTAATTAAAAAGTGGTATTTTTACTATTCATCATGGAATGATGTTTGTCATGAAAATCACAAAAAATAACCCTTGGCTAAATTCAATGTTCTTAACTAAAAAATTATGCTTGTTTGATCAAATTAATATTTTAAGTCTTTTTAATGTTAATTTTATTAATAAAAATGGATCATTTGAGAAAATAATATTTTTAAACCTATTAGAACTTTACCAAAAATCATATTGATATGTTTTATTTATATAAAAAATTATAAAATATATTTGAAAAATAGTTATTAATATTCCTCTAACTATGTTTAATTTTTAGATTATAATTATAAGATTTAAATAAGTATATAATAAAAAAATTCATAAAACTACGTGCTTCATTCATCATATGCCAAGTCGATATTTCATGTAACGTATGCAAAGTCGGTATCGTGTGGAGCCCAAGACAAGTCTATGTCATGCAAAAGTAATGTTTGACTTTTTTCATTTCTATACATAAATGAAAATTTAATTTATTTGGGTAAAACCTCTTTATGGAAACAATTTTATTTCCTTTTATATTCAATCAATTCTCTAATACATTTATAATTAATTAGTAACATATGAATTCATATTATATTATATAAACCATATATTTTCATAAATTAGTGAATACTCTTTATAACCACTATGTTTACTTCAAGGTTTTATCTTATTATATTTAAGGATATTATTTGTATAATATATTAATGATCGGCAAACCATGATCATGTGTGTTATGAAAGTTATCATGGAATTTCCTTATTTTATATAATTCCAGAAACCATAGTGTTCCATGTTGATCTAGAAAACATATATGTTGCCTATAAGGCATGATTAACTTAGTGATCTGTAAAATGCTATCCTAATATAGTTATTTAATAAAAAAAGAATTTTCTTTATTGTTAAATGTAATGAAAAATGTCAAAATGTTTATATTAATTAAAAATAATTAATATTGTCCTAGGTTGATACATTCTACCCCCTTAAAATTCTTTTGACCCATGAAATTGCACAGCATTATCAAAGGTTTAAAACTTGACCATTTCAGTCATATAAACCCACATAGTAAAAATGAATACGAGCACTTCCTTTAAAAATCAAAAAATATAACCATAACTGTTTTCCAAAGAAATATATAACTATGTTTACATATTAGAGTGAATAGGTTGTGAGTGATGATTGGATGTATAGGAAATTCGTAAATATTTATACTGAGTGATTTACATAATCAATCATTGAAAACTCAGTGATCAATGAAAAGTAGAGGGCATCAAAGTCATAAATATGTGATCATTTATAAGGCCACCCATTCAACAAAAATTACTTTATAAGTGAAACACATTTTTATCATTATCACAACATTGAGTAATTATTTTGTTTCCCAAGAATATAAAGAAATATACTATCATGAAATATTTCTATAAACAAAATTTTAGTCTTTAGTTATACTTTTCTCAATTTCTAATTCTTCCATTACTTCATGAAATGGATGTACAAAAATTAACTTTGATGCCTGAAGTTCTAAAACACCAATTCAACAGATCATGAGGCCCATAAAAGAGTGAAAATTGTAACCATTTATCTCTAACTATTCTTTAAAATCAATGAAGGTAATAAATTATTCCGCAAACATAAAAAGTAAAACTACTGTTTCATCATATTTAATTATTCATAAAAAAAATTTTACATTTACCAGAGCATTATGTATGCTAGTGGTAGGAGTGAAACCCTTATTTTCATTTGGTCATGGGTTCAAGAACCATTGCCTTTAATAACATGATTGGTTTTCACCTGATATAAATGGTGTCATTTTAAAAATCCAAACTAATATAATTACCAAAATAAATATGATGTGTATTATAAAATTAAGTATAATCACATAATAACCTTTTATACATTTTTTTTAATAAAATATCAATACATAAATACCCCCTTTAATGTTTAAAATTTAAGTTTTTCTGAATGTTTAACCTTATAATCCTTCCAAAAGATTGAAATATGAAGCTTTATAATGAAATTCATGAAGTCATCTTAACATTGAACCACCATATATAAAAATGTACAACTTTATTCAGATTCTAGACATGTGGATACCGTAATCTTATATTCCAATGAAACATGGAAATAAACCGATTTATCATAAATATTATGGGATTACTTTCATTATTCATTATTCAAAAGTATAATGGATATATTATTTAAATAAAAAAATTCCTATAAAAATCATCAATAATAGAAAAACCCACTTATTAACATATCCTTTATTAGTTATAGATTAATCAGTACCATCCAATTTACTTATTCATGACATTATTACTATAAGATAAAGAACATATTAAGGTTTGTCTTCCCTCAGATATAATTATCAACTTGTAATTAAATTACTCCACCAGTCCAATAGGAATATTAAAAAAAACTAGTAAATACAAAGTGAAGAATCACAAGTAAAACGACCCTTGTATATTTCATCAATTATATATATTAATTTTCGAATCAATATACTTATAATCATTGATTATAACACCTCATCCTTAAGCTATTAACAATGATACCTCATTATTTATCACAATACCTCTTTGCTTTGACAATTCATTTGGTGTCTCACCATAATTAAAAATGTAACCATTTCTCACACCACCATGCGGATTCTCTTTTTAAACATTAATCTTCAGTCATTGACTTGAATATTTACCATTTACTCCACAATTGAAAAAGTTTACCTTTGGTGATTTCTTAAGGAGGCCAATATTCTCAAACATTTTGATAACCTAACTATTCATTTTTCCCTTACATTCTCATGACTTGTGACCATTTCAAATGTCAAAATATCTTTTTGTTCCTATAATACATTCTCTTGGGTGATTTGTTTCAAATTCTTGAGATAAGGGAAACTAATTCAACATTCCCCCATGGCCACCATTACCAATAATCTTAGTGAAATCCTTCATTAAATTACATTGTGGGTTCAAGAGTTGGTTATGGTAAAAGTGGTTAATCATGTTCTTTGAAAACTAATTAGGCTTGATCACAATATCATCCACTCCATTGATCATCCCACTTGAATTTTTATCAACAAATCATTTATATTATTCAACAATAATTCAGTTCTTTTTTTATTCCCACTATTGTAAAAAATCTAAATCATAGTGTGATCATTACTTAGCATAGTTGAAAACCAAATAGTTATGAAAATATTTACATTAGGTATTTATAAATCATGAAAATTTCCATAATATATGACACCATAGGTGTATCCTAGGTAATTTATATACTAAATATAAAAAATACATCATGATGGTTCATAAAGTGTCTGTGAATTAACAATGAATATCCTCCAGGAGTGCCAAATGAGGTGTGGAGAAAGGCATAATGTCATGTACTAGATTACCCTGATTCAAGCCCATAGAATCTTGTTTAAGTTATTACCACTAGGTAAATCTATGACAATGCCACATAAACTTGTAGTGTCCAGATATGTATATATGTCTAGAAAATGATTCACCCTAACCTTTAGCAAAATTGGAGGAACTTTTCCTAGACATTGAATCAAACTTATACATATCCATTGGGAAATCCCAGGACATATCCTCAGAAATATACATAGGGATCCCAATAATGTTTTTACAACCATGTTTCCAAAGGTTGAATAGATAATTTTTTTAATACCAAAAAAATGTGGCCCATGCTTAACATATATTTAGATTACATCATATTAGATGGATATTTGTTACATTGAAAAAATACATGCATGTGGACCATAATAGTTTAATGTATTGGGAAACATGGAAAAATAATATTCAATCTTGGTGAATGATCTTCAATATCTCCCACAAAAACTCCACTTTTTTTACTTCTACATAAAACCTTTCTTCATGACTCAGGAAAAGGAAACCTAAGAAAGGGATGAGATCAAATTCTCATTATGGATAAATAAGGGAGATATGTAAGAATAATTATGAGAATTAGGGATTGAGAACATGATCATGAAAAGAGAATATCATACCTTTTATATCAATTATCATATAAATGAAGCACAACATAAATAATTAATGTTCATAAAACATTAAGGAAAAGAAAAAAATAACATATGTCGTGAAAGTATAACATATGAATAAAACATGGAATTCTGAAAGACACATAAGAATATAATATATTTTTTATAGTACCCAAGGTAATTCTTCCAGGAAAATCATGGTAGTATGGTTTTACTGACCATACAATTTTACTAGGCATGGTTCAACCCTATATACATCTTAATAGCATGAGATCACTCCTCATACCATCTTGGTTGTCATGGATCACTCCCATGGCCATCTTTATAGTCATGGTTTTCCCCCAAGAACATCATAGTCCGTCTCATGATATATAAATGATTACCCAATGCATTATAGGGATATATAGGTCCCACCAATCTCATATTGAGACCATACATTTATTCACTAGAAGAACATAAATAATCATACCATAACAACTGAAATGAAATGGGTATTATAAACATGTAATCTTATCCATTCATGTGGAAAAAGATACACGTTTCACATTTAATTCATCACAATAATAACTCATGAAATATATACGGATTTCATAAATATATAATCCATCAACGAGAATCATATTTCATAAACATAAAACCAGTTAAAGAGAAAAGAATTTCATAAACCTAAAACCCATGAAGAGAAACATATTTCAATAAGACAATGACATTATGCATAACCCATTCCTAGAAAATATATTAATAGAACCTCTAGATCATACCATATAAAGGAATGAGTAACATCAATGGATGTCAACATAGATGGAAAATAATTATGAAATATTTTTCAAAAAAACATCGTGATGAAAATATCAGTTCTTCTTTGAAAAGTGTTTTTAAAACATAAAACCATTTGATACTCATTCTTACAAAAAATACCATTAAAAATTTTAAGAAGATATGGAATCAATTGAAAACCATTTTCATTGAAAATTTCTAAAATACTCTTCAATTCATTTTTAAAACAATTCCATTGTAAACACATTGATATCATAAAACGAATGATTGATATTTTTTTAATCATTTCTTTGAGAATAGTTTGAAGAATAATAAGTAGTTAACGAAAACGTTTTAAAAACTATTTTACTTCAAAAATCATTGAAAAAGTATAAATAATGGTTGAATACATTTTAGAAAACTTTTTCCTTAAAAATAAATTTAATAATTATAAATAAAGAGTAAAAATATTTTCGAAACTATTTCACTTGAAAATATTTTGACACCTTATAAATAATTTGTTAAAACATTTTGAATTCTATTTTACCTTGAAAGTTATAAAATAATATTTAAATCATTTCCAAAAAAAAAATTCCCGAAAATCATATAAAAGAAGTTTGAAAAGGTTTTGAGAAAATTTTTTCCTAAAAACTAAAAAAAATGAAAACATTTTTAAAACCATTTTCTTTGAAAATACCTTTTAAAAACATTTTTTTGAAAAAGTAACTGTTAAATATAAAATGAAATCATTAATAGATTGATGGTCTACAATTATGTACATGTAGTATGTGGTATAAAAGAACATTCCTTTTTCTGTATAAAAATGATAGAAAAGTGGCTCATTTTGAAATCGATAAAAATATTACATTGAAAATTTTTTTGTAAAAAATAGTTCAAATTTCTTTTAATTATCATAGGATATTACAAGAAATTTTTTTGAAACCCTTTTTAAAAAACATTGTTTTGATGGAACATATATTTTCGACTGAAGAGATGGTAAAGTCATGATTTCTTAAAAACATTTTCCTAATGATATTATATACCATATGATAATAAATTGTAACACTACATGAATACACATATGAGAATAACATTAATTAGTGTCTCGAGAAATGGAACATAAGAAATCATCAAAGGAAGCAAAAACCAAAACAATCTTGAAAAGTGATGATATTATCTTAATAAACTCTTATAAATCCTAAACATGGGATTATACTATCCATGTACAGAGAAGAAATTAAATTAAGTATAAAATATCAAGAAAATATTGAGATTCATGATAAAAAATTTAAAATGTAAATTTATAAACCTTAAACAAGAGTTTAGGTACATATCAAAACATCAGTTTCAAAGATTGAAAATTAAGAGAAATTTTTTTTTCTGATTTGGTATCTTTTTAAACATATACCCCATAAATTAATGTTTATAAAAATGATATGTTAATACCCATAAATTTTGTTATATTATTTAAGGAATAAATTTAACGTTTGTATATACATCACATGAAAGGAATGAGTAGTGAACACAACATGTATCTCAGGAGAATAAAAAGTGAGATGAAATCCCCTTAACATCTGTCTTGCCTCTCGTCATACACGTTCAAACCACTCGTATAATAAATATAAATTTTTTATAAAAAATTTAGAAAAATATATTATTATATATAATACCATATTTTTTATTACGACCTTATAATTCACTCTTGTTCACAATCATATGTTAAGGATTAATTTTGGTTAATATTCTCTTTGTTATTTGCATGTTTTTTAACATGTTATATATATGTTATTTGTACTTTATAACATAATTTACATAATTTAAACAATGATATAAATATCATATATATATATATTATCTATATTACCATAATCTATAGAATATATAATAATGATATGGAATACACCATTTGTGGAGATGGTAGGTTGTACGTACACAAGAAGACTATTTTTGTTTAATTTTCACTTTGATAATATGAATGTAAAAGAAATATACGTATATATATATGATTATTAAATTATTTATATTATATCATATATATCTTATGTATTCATAAAAACCATCTTTAGTACTAACCATGTGTTTTATGAAATAATCATATCGTTTTAAGGGGGTGGTAGTACACACTTCCTCAAATGAATGTTCTGTATTAACACTAAATGGAAAGTAAAATGATATGGGATATAAAAAAAATACCGAATCCTATTGAAATAATAAATTTAGTATATTAAAAATATTAATATGGTTTCCATCATAATTTTTAGCATGGTAGGTTGTAATGGGAAAATGAACAAACATAGTTTTGTGAGGAAGTAGTTCCCCACTCACAGAAACTGTATATTTGTTACCCATTAGATGTAGGTTTGTGTGAGTGTTCGTAAAAAAAATTACCTATATACATTCTTATATATTGGGTAAAATGTATTTGTTATATAGTTATAGAATAAATGTAGTTCTCGGTAGAGGATAATGAAAATACATAAATGGACACGAAAGAAGGTGTTACGGCTTTATCAGGTAAATCCTTTTTGTTTATGCGAAAAAGATTCCATGGATTGTCTTATACCCAAGGGAATTATTAAATGGGGATGGGAGTTTTTACTTGAAGTGTAGTGTGAAGGAATTCACCGATCATAAGAGGTTTGAGAGGTGTGAAGAATAGAGAGAGTTTGTGGCCTTTTAAAGGGATAGAAAATGACTGATAATGAATTTTTTAAAACAAGATTGGTGTACCCATTTCATTTACTAAAAAAAGTCATAATAAATACATATATAAATAATTTAATTTTTTTGGACTGAATATGGACAGAAATTGTTTTTTGGACAAATTTATAGGTCTTTTGGGCCTTTAATTTTATGGTGTAGTCCCTAATAACTCTTAGTTTGGCCTTAATCGCTCTTATTAATTTTAATTAGGTTTATTAATCATTTTGTTAAAAAAATAACCATGAAAAGATTATAATATATATATTAAACATAATAAAAAAATTTATTTTAGTTTTTTTAAATTCAAATAATATAAGAATCAAAATTTATATTAATGATAATCTTGTAAACGTGGAAAAAGAACATATTTTTAAAGTAGAAAAAATGATCAAAAGATTGTTAAGATTTTTCATTGAATTTCAAAGTGAAATTATTTATAATGAATTATATTTTATTAATATATTTAATATTTATGAAATGTGACCTTAAATAAATTGTATAAAATCATTTACCATTAATAATTAATTAAACAAAAAGCAATTTTTAACTAAACATTATCATTTTTTACTATTTATCAAAAATTGATGATTCTTAGAAAAATCCAAAAAATGAACCCTGGGATAAATTTATTGTTATTAATTCAAAATTTTTATTTATTTTATGAAATTAAATTTATATATATTTATAAGATGAATTTTATTACAAAAGTGGGTCATTTGAAAAAATGGTATTTTTAAACCTTAAAAGACTTTACTGAAAAACATATCAATATGTTATATATATATAAAAAAAATTATAAAAAATATTTGAAAATTAGCTATTACTATTCATATAACTATGTTTAATATTTATGTTATATTTATCTCATTCATATAGTGATATAGATATGTGTTTTGTAGAAACATATTGTTGTGTGCATCGAACGCCATGTTGTTGTTGTGTGTAATGTTCGCCAAGTCAAAATTGCATGTAGCACAAGCTAAGTAAGATTCATATTACATGATTTTTTTAAGAAGTGAATTATGATACATAAATTAAAATTTAATTTCTTTGGGTAAAAAATCTTTTTGACCAAAATAATTTTTTCTATTATATTCAGTCATTTTTAACCTTCATTTATAATTAATTGGTAAACTATGAATTCATATTATATTATATGAATCATATACTTATGTAATTTAGTTAATATTATTAATAAAATATAATTTAATTTCATGGTTTATTCAAATTATATTTAATAATCATATTTTAATAATATAATGTTTTTCGATAAACCTCGGTCTTTTGTGTTACACAAATCATCAATGAAGGTCGTTGTTGTATATAACACAAATCAACCTTAGTGTTCTGTGTATAGTAGGACAATGTTTTTATTGTTTTTACTGAACTAATTAATTGGTCCTACATATAATTCAGGATAATAATATTTTATTAATATAAATAGAACTATTTTTAGTGCTGACTGAAATAAAAAAAATCAAAATAGAGAAAATAGTTCAAAAAAATCACAAAATCTTGGGGCGTTACACCTTGTCCCTAGTCGTGTGAGCTAACATTTTAAAAACATAAATCCATGATTTATGATCCAGTGTGGAACAAAACCTATCCCATGGTGTTTTACCTCAAAGGTACCCCCCTTTTGGTCCAATCATTAAGAAATTAAACTAAAAATCTAAGTGTCATAATTGGTTTCCACTTTAAGTAATTATCGAATCCAATTTTAATTTCTATAATAAAATTTTTATTTTTATTTTTCCAAATAGCTTTCATTCAATTAATTAGTATAGTATACAATATTTATGTGATTAATTGATGATTTAATAGACAAAATAAGGCTCTAAAATATTTTGAGCATCCCCTATTTTAATAAGAAAACACTGCATCCCCTGATTTTTATTGACATTTATACATCATTTCCAAGAAGATCCCCTACAGTAATGATGAAACACACCCAATATAAACCTCATATCCATTATATGCAGATAGGAATACATATTCTATATATTGAAATTAACTCCCATACAATTATATTAATTTATCCAAAATCCTGCTGCCCATATATGGTACACACCATTGTTGTGAATATACTTCAGCCTAGAGAAGGAACCACATTATAATGGTAGATATATTCTCTATGGTACACATCACTGGGAAACATATCATATGGTATATTAGTAGGACTTTCATTTAAAATATATTATTCATTCATCCTCAATATAATATCCTCATTCAGTAATTACCTACTCTTAGATAAACAATTTTCCATCCCCAAATTATTCAATAATCCGGTGGAATTATAACATGCTTGGTGTTTCTCTCCCATCATCATACATGTTGAATGGGAATAAATCTTTTGGAATCAAACCGTCATTATTTATCTACCTACATGGGTTCCTAGAGACGTCTTAAGTAACATTATCATCTCGACCTATCCACGCTTGTCCAATATTATCATGTAATATAATGATATTCTACTAATAACATTTTTCTCACATCCAGCATGAATCACATTGGCATATTTATTTTTAATTGGTTATCTAATGTTTTCAATTGAGATGGGAATTTTATGAAAATTATGAAATTATATAAGTAAAAAATAAATTATAACATTAAAAATAAACGAGGTTGATCGTAAACATAATTGACACTATCCTTTTAAACAAATGAACTCTATATCCATAATTGTGTGATCTATTGAATGGGCTAAGCTAGTCATTGGAGAAATGTTTGATTAAGTTACTAAATTTTTTATATATTCATGACTATCCCTTATACATTTTGGCATAACTTATAAGGCCCCAATCGTAAACCTTGCTTAATATTGAATTAGATGAATAATTCACATTGAATATCTTTTCTGGTATATAGTTTTAGATAATTAGGACATAACTATTAAATCTCAAAAGATTACAAAGTAGACACTTCTACAATGTTTCCAAAAAATAAAAACTCTTAAAAAGAAACATGTCTAGTTCCATGTTTTAGATAGCATGAATTTCCCATGATCCCATCCTTGACCCTATTCCACATTAAGTCCTGTGAAAAACATTTCAAAAAAACATGGGGTGAGCATAAAGAGCTCAGTAAGGGATACACAAAGAATGAAAACTGTTAGTTTTTCAAAACAAAAAGCAAACCATGTATACTTTATCAAAGTAATAACTTTCTCCTTTATGAAGTAGTGAAAACTGTTCACCAAATAAAATATCATTACTTACCCTTTTGTAACCAAAATATTACCATAAATACCATATAAAGAACACATAACATAAAAAGGTAACTTGGGACATAAACATACTTAAATGGAATAACCATACGGTCAACTTCCACACATATCACTTAATGGAATTACGGCTGACTTCCATACCCAATGCATTGGAAGTTATAATGTAACCACTCATCCTGGTATTGACGGCACCACCCGTCATATGGTTTATCACGTAACCACCCATCAAATGTCCAAGTACCATTATGAAATCATAAGACATAAAACAAATATAATGGAAAGAAAACATTTCCACACTTTGATCACAATATATCACTAAAATATATTGACATAACAAATCCATTATAAAATCCATTTTCAATAACAAAATACATATAAGATTATATGGTATTTATTTCATTTTAAAAACATTACGGCTTATTGAGGAAGCCAAAGACCAAATAATACTCACGGCGGCGGAAAATGTCGTTGTCACCGCGTACGTTAAAAGAAACATTCCTTTTTGTCATTTAGTAAAACACTTCGTAGAAAAAGATTCCTTTTGTATAAAAGTAAAAGTCAAAGGGGTTTATACACCGTATACAAGAATGTTGTGTATAAAACGAAATATTCCTCAATGAAAGGAGATTGAGACGAATTCCCTTACCTCGACTCCGACTTGACTCGATCATTCTTTAACCTCCTCAATAATAAAAATGAGTTAATTTCTAATTGCTTAAAAACCTTTTAAAGTTCATTATTCCTTTTATATGACTTATTACCATGTTATGAACATTATTTAGTCATTTAAGTTAATAACGGTCGTTTTTCAATATTTGGTACTTGAGTCAAAAGTGAACTTCTTATATTTACAAGTTTTTCACATAGTCAAATATCCATAATCTCATGAATTATATTCATGATGTAGATTCCATATATATCATATATATCCAGTATATACACTCATTTATAATATTACATAATCATTTAGAGGTAAGAAACGAAATGCACCGTTCATGGAGACGGTAAGTCGTACGTACGCATGAACGCTAATTTCATTTCAATGTCATATTAATGGAATTAAAACTAAATGAGAGATATGTATATTTTAATTCCAGAATTATATTCATAATTTAGATGTAACATAATTCATATATATCCATTATATATATGTACTTATAATAGTACATTACATTTGGGGATAAGAAATGAAATGCACCGTTCATGGAGACGTTAAGCCGTACGGACGCATGAACTCTACTTCCATTTCTATTTCATATTTAATGGAATTAAAACATAATTATACATAATAGTATTATAATTCCAATATGGTATCATATATAATATCATTAAATCTATCCTTTATACATACCACATATGGTATTAACGGATCAAATCACTTTGAGGGGGCGGTAGTCCGCACTTCCTAAAATGAAGATATCGCGTTTCCTCATAATGGAAACCATAAAGTTATACCATAAATGAAAAATACAGAATCTTAAGGAAAACATAAACATATTATATATCATATATAAATATAGTGTCATCTTAATGGCCACCTTTGAAGGTGTTATATGAGTGTTGAACAAGAATCGTTTCGTGAGGCAGAAATTCGGCATCCACAGAAACACAATGTTCTTTAACCATTAGATGTAGGTGTGTGTAAGTGTAGCTCGAATCGTTCTTAAAAAACAACCTGGTATATTTAGGATACTGTAGTTGTTACAAAATAAATGAATAAAAATATTTTAGGGGGTTGGAGAAGAAAAATAAAACAAAAGAACACAAGTGAAGACATTACCTTAAAATCGGGTAACTCTCTTAGATTTGAGCTCAAAGGCTTCCTTGGGAAGACTTCTGCCCAAATTGAGGCTTCTAGGAGTATTATAGGGATTTGGATAAATGAAAAGAGTAGATCTTGGCCGATCCAAAGGCTTGAGAGGTGTGGCTAAGGAGGTTGAGTAGGGGTCCTTTTATTAGAGGAGAGGAGGGGCACTCTTGGAAAGTTAAGAAAGGATACTATATTATAAAAATGATTTTCGGATAAAAAGGGTCCCAAAATTATATATTTAAGGGATAAAGTGATATGGGTTCAAAATTCACCCATAAAATAGGTTTTTGACATGTGTAGGTCATACATTTTACATTCTGTTTTCATTTTATTTAAATCGTTAAATAATGTGGTAATCGCAGTATCATCATGGTGTCATAAATAATTTAATTTATATAATGTCTAAAAATTAAAAAAAAATTATCATGATGTAGGAAATATTTATATTTTTGTAATGAATAATTATAGTAAAAAATCGGACTTTCATAAACCCATTTAAAAATTGTTTTAGTAAAACAACTCATGTTTGTGACATTTTTATTTTAACTTTAAATAAAACGATATTAATGTCATTTTCCTACCAAAGTGGCACCATGTGGTCCCCATGTTGACCCATGGATTTTCTAGGACGGAAATGACACATCCAATAATGGTAGGACATGTGTCTAGGTCATTTCATATTTTTAAAACATTACTTTTACCTTAAACTTCACTAATTACCACTAATCGCGATTAATAAACATATAAGTTACTATTCACAAAAAAAATTATTTTAAACCCATTGAACCACATTTTACTTCTTAATTACAACCATGTATGTTGGATTTTTGAAATTCAAAACATAAAGGTCGTAAAACTTCATTTAAATGAAAAATCAGTTTTTTAAGTACCACTTAGTGGTTTCACTATTCATAAAAAATTGAAGTTTTTCAGAAAAAAAAACAAAAATTCACCCTAATCTATATTTGATATTCCGAATTCAAAAATGATGTCTATTTTACAAAATTCAAAATATATATGTATAATGAATTAATTTAATAATTAATTCCCGCTGTCAGAGAAAATAGCGTGTTTTTATGAAACAATAAGTATCAAAAGATTGAGACTAGTTTAAGTCCGATTTCAAAGTGAAATTAATTCCAACGACCACTATTGGATTAAATGGTAAAAATATATTCTAATTTCACTTTAAAATCAATTCAAAAGATAATATAATCATATAAATAAATTATATTAAAAAGATGTTTTGAATTAAAATACAACATTTTTCACTATTCATTAAAAAATGAACTTTATCGAAAAAATACCAAAAATTTACCCAAAGTAAAATTCAATGTCCCAGTCATAAAGAATAAGTTTATTTCGACAAATAGGGATTATAAAATTGTCAAAAGTTTGATTTAAAAATGGTGTTCCATCAAAAGGCAGAAAAACAATCTTTTAAAAATATTAGTGTATTCCATGCATAAGATTGGATTTATTATCATTTTAAGCCTCTAAAACAATATCTAATTCATAAATAGACATAGATATTAATATCTATTATTCATTACTTACTTGGGATGTTACATCCTTCCCCTCTTTAAAAAATTGTAACCCCGCAATTTATTTACTTATCGAATAAGTGGGCGTATTTAGCCCTCATTGCATTTTCAGATTCCCATGTTGCCTCTTAAATAATGTGGGTTTTCCGCAACACATTTACCTGATTAATCACCTTATTCTGTAACACGTTCTCCCTATGGTCAAGAATCTGGACCGGTTGTTCCTCATATGATAGGTTCTCTTCCAGCTGAACTACCTCTGGACTCAAAACATGAGATAGATCTAGCATGTACTTCCTTAACATTGAAACATGAAAAACATTGTGTACCTAAGATAAACTCGGAGGTAAAGCCACTCGGTAAGAAACTGATCCAAATTTCTCCCGAATTTCATATGGTCCAACGAACCTTGGACTCATCTTTCCTTTCTTACCAAATCGCATCACACTTTTCCACGGTTAAACTTTGAGAAAAACATGATCACCTACCTCAAAAGATAGATCCTTCCTCCAGTTATCTGCATTCCTTTTCTGTCTGCTCTGAGCTGTTCTCATGTGTTTGTGAATCAACTGAACTTTTTCTTCCATATCTTCTACCAATTCTGGCCCCATTAGCTTCCTTTCACCCACTTCAACCCAAAAAGCTGGAGTTCGACACCTCTTCCCATATAATGCCTCAAATGGTGCCATCTGTATACTGGAATGAAAAATGTTATTATAAGAAAATTCAACCAACTAAAGATGTTGGTCCCAACATCCCTGATAATCTATGGAGCAAGCACATAGAATATCCTCCAATGTCTGAATTGTTCATTCTGACTGCCCATCTGATTGCGGATGAAAAGTTGTACTAAAGTTTAATTCAGTACCCAATGACTTCTGAAGGCCTTTCCAAAAGATAGAAGTAAACCTGGGATCACGATCAGAAACAATGGAGAGGGGAACTCCGTGCAACCTGACTATCTCTTTAAGATACAATCAAGAAAGTTGATCTAGAGAGAATGTATCTCGAATAGGAAGGAAATGAGTAGATTTAGTCAACGGATCAACAATAACCCAGATGGAATTATTACCTCGAGATGTCCTCGGTAATCCCACAACAAAGTCCATGGATACATTTTGCCATTTCCACTCTGGCACCGGTAAAGGCTGAAGCATCCCTTTCGGTAACTGCCGCTCTACTTTAACCTGCTGACAAGTCAAACACTTCACAGTAAAATCAGCAATATCCTTTTTCATTCCATCCCACCAGTAATACTCCCGAAGATCTCTATACATCTTAGTACTTCCTGGATGAACTGAAAACAGAGAACTATGAGCATCACATAACAACTATCTCTTCAACTGTGAATCACAAGGCACACACAATCTCTTCCCAAAACTCAAAACACTATCATTTTCAATGTTGAATTCAGGCAACATACCCTTCTAAACCAGCTCAACCTTTTTCTACAATTCCCTATCTTGCATCTATGCTTTCTTGATTCTATCTGACAGAGAAGATTTCACTAATACATTTTCGACTCAAAGCATCGACCAATTTATTTGCTTTTCCCATATGGTAATGAATTGTACAATCATAATCCTTGATTAATTCCAACCATCTCCTCTGTCTCATGTTCAATTCTTTCTGAGTGAATATATACTTTAAACTTTTGTGATCAGTCTGTATTTCACACTTTACTCCATACAAATGATGCCTCCAATTTTTTAAAGCGAAAACAATAGAAACTAATTCCAAATCATGTGTAGGGTAATTTACCTCATGAGTTTTCAATTGACGTGAAGCATATGCAACTACGTGATCATTCTGCATAAGGACATAGCCAGGTCCCTTCAACGAAGCATCACTGTATATAACAAACTCACCATTCCTGGAAGGAAGTTCCAAAACGGGAGCATTCACCAATCTTTTTATCAACTCCGGAAAATAATCATCACATTCTTTTGTCCAGATAAACATAACACCCTTCTGAGTTAGCTTAGTCATTGGACTAGATAAATGTGAAAAAATCTCAACAAAACTTTAGTAGTAACCTGCCAATCCAAGGAAACTATGGATCTCAATTACATTTTTGGGTCTTGGACATTCTTCAAAAACTTTTGTTTTAGCAGGATGAACAGTTATGCCATCTTTTGAAACAATGTGACCAAGGAAAGAAATTTTTTGTAACCAAAACTCACACTCCCATACAATTTATTTTCTTTTATGGTTTTCAAAATAACACTTAAATTACTTTCATTCTCATATTTACTTTTATAAAACACCAAAATATCATCAATAACACAACCATCATTTATCACCTGATTCAACTGAGCCATCACTGTAGTAAACTACTAAATTCTGATTCTCACCATCTTAGTATGGTGATTTGGAAGGTCATTTCCCTCAGTATGCCTTCCCAAAAAGGATTATCTATATCCTCAATGAAAAACCATTCTTAACACTGAAATACCTTAGGTGAAGCAACATGGTAATCTTTAAATTCTATATCATTTCAATCATACAATAAATTAATTTATAATTTAACAATTTTCTAACTCCTAAAATTGTCTAAACCGACCTCTGATACCAACTATAAGGCCCCAACCTTAAACCTTACTTAATATTGAATTAAATGAATAATTCACATTGAGGATCTTTTCAGGTTTAGAGTTTTAGATAATTAGTACATAACTATTACATCTCAAAAGATTACAAAGTAGACACTTCTACTAAGTTTCCATAAAATAAATACTCTTAAAAAGAAACATGTCTAGTTCCATGTTTTAGGAAACATGAATTTCCCTTGATCCCATCCTTGACCCTATTCTACATTATGTCCTGTGAAAAACATTTCAAAAAAACATTGGGTGAGCATAAAAAGCTCAGTAAGGGATACACAAAGAATGAAAACTGTAAGATTTTCAAAACAACAAGCAAACCATGTATACTTTATCAAAGTAATACCTTTCACCTTAATGAAGTAGTGAAAAATCTTCACTGAATAAAATATCATTACTTACCCTTTTGTAACCAAAATATTAACATAAAACCCATATAAAGAACACATAACATATAAAGGTAACTTGGGACATAAACATACATAAATGGAATAACCATACGGTCAACTTCTACACATATCACTTAATGGAATAGCCATACGGCCGACTTCCATACCCAATGCATTGGAGGTTATAATGTAACCAACCATCCTGGTATTCATGGAACCACCCTTCATATGGTTTATCACGTAACCACCCATCAAATGTCCAAGTACCATTATAAAATCATAAGACATAAAACAAATATAATGGAAAGAAAACATTTCCACACTTTAATCACAATATATCACTTAAATATATTGACATAAAAAATCCATTATAAAAACCATTTTAAATACCAAAATACATAAAAGAGTATATGGTATTTATTACATTTTAATAACATTACATCTTATTGAGGAAGCCAAAGGCCAAATAATACTCATGGTGGCGGAAAAGGGCGTTGTCACCGCGTACGTTAAAATAAACATTCCTTTTTGTCGTTTAGTAAAATGCTTCGTAGAAAAAGATTCATTTTTTATAAAATTAAAAGTCAAAGGGGTTTATACACCGTATAAAAGAAAGTTGTGTATAAAACGAAATATGCCTCAATGAAAGGAGATTGAGACGAAGTCCCTTACCTCGGGTCCGACTTGACTCGATCGTTCTTTAACCTCCTGAATAATAAACATGAGTTAATTTCTACCTGCATAAGAACCATTTCAAGTTCATTATTCCTTTTATATGACTTATTACAATGTTATGAACATTATGTAGTCATTTAAGTTAATAATGGTCATTTGTCGAAATTTGGTACTTGAGTCAAAAGTGAACTCCTTATATTTACAATTTTTTCACGTAGTCAAATATCCATTATCTAAATAATGATATTAATGATGTTGATTCCATATATATCATATATATACAGTATATACATGCATTTATAATATTACATAATCATTTAGAGTTAAGAAACGAAATGCACCGTTCATGGAGACGGTAATCCGTACGTACGCATGAACGCTACTTTCATTTCTATGTCATATTGATGGAATTAAATCTAAAAGAGAGATATGTATATTTTAATTACATAATTATATTCATCATTTAGATTTAACATACATCATATATATCCATCATATATATGTATGTATAATAGTACATTACATTTGGGGATAAGAAATGAAATGCACCGTTCATGGAGACTGTAAGTCGTACGTACGCATGAACGCTACTTCCATTTCTATTTCATATTTAATGGAATTAAAACATAATGATACATAATAGTATTATAATTCCAGTATGGTATCATATATAATATCATTAAATCTATCCTATATACTTACAACATTTGGTATTAACGAATCAAATCACTTTGAGGGGGCGGTAGTCCGCACTTCCTAAAATGAAGATATCACGTTTACCCATTATGGAAACCATAAAGGTATGCCATAAATGAAAAATACAGAAGCTTAATGAAAAGATAAACATATTATATATCATATATAAATATAGTTTCATCTTAATGGCCACCTTTGAAGGTTTTATATGAGTGTTGAACAATCATCGTTTCGTGAGGTAGGAATTCGCCATCCACAGAAACACTATGTTCTTTAATCATTAGATGTAGGCGTGTGTATGTGTATCTCAAATACTTCTTATAACAAAGTCCTAGTATGTTTAGGATTCTGAAGTTGTTAAAAATGAAAAGAGTAAAAAGATTTTAGGGGGGTGGAGAAGCAAAATAAAACAAAAGAACACAAGTGAAGACATTACCTTAAAATCGGGTAACTCTCTTAGATTTGAGCTCATAGACTTCCTTGGGAATACTTCTGCCAAAATTGAGGCTTCTAGGAGTAATAGAGGGATGTGGGGAGATAAAAAGTGTAGATCTTGGCTGAACCAAAGGCTTGAGAGGTGTGGGTAAGGAGGTAGAGGTGGGGGCCTTTTATAAGAGGAGAGGAGGGGCACTCTTGGAATGTTAAGAAAGGATACATTATTATAAACTTATTTTTGGATACAAAGGGTCCCAAAATTATATATTTAGAGTATAAGGTGATAAGGGTTCAAAATCCACCCATCTAATCGGTTTTTGACATGTGCAGGTCTTAGATGTTACATTATCTTTTCATTTTATTTAAATCGTTAAATAATGAGGTAATCGCTGCATCATCAAGGTGTCATAAATAATATACTTTATTTAATGTATAAAAAGTATAAAAAAATATCATGATGTAGAAAATCTTTTTATCTTTATAATGAATATTTATAGTCAAAAATCTGACTTGTATAACCCCATTTAAAAATTGTTTGAATAAAACAACTCATGTTTGTGACATTTTTATTTTAACTTCAAATAAAAAGATATTAATGTCATTTTCCTACCAAAGTGGCTCCATGTGGTCCCCAAGTTGACCCATGGATTTTCTTGGTCGGCCATGACACATACAATAAGGGTAGGACATGTGTCTAGGTCATTTAATATTATTAAAACATTACTTTTACCTTAAACTACACTAATTACCTCTAATCGCGATTAATAAACATAAAAGTTACTATTCACAAAAAAATTATTTTAATCCCATTGAACCTCATTTTACTTCTTAATGACAACCATGTATGTCCGATTTTTTAAATTCAAAACACAAAGGTGGTAAAATATCATTTAAACAAAAAATCAGTTTTTTAAGTACCACTTAGTGGTTTCACTATTCATCAAAAATTGATGTTTTTCAGAAAAAATACCAAAAAATCACCCTAAGATATATTTTATATTAAGAATTCAAAAATGATGTGTATTTTACAAAATTAAAAACATATAGGTTGCATTAATTAATTTAATAATTAATTCCCACTGTCAGAGCAAATAGCGTGTTTTTATGAGACAATAAGTATCAAATGATTGACAGTAGTTTAAGTCCGATTTCAAAGTGAAATTAATTCAACGACCACTATTGGATTAAATGGTAAAAATATATTCTAATTTCACTTTAAAACCAATTCAAAAGATAATCTAATCATATATATAAATTAGATTAAAAAGAGGTTTTGAATTAAAATTCAACATTTTACACTATTCATTAAAAAAATGAACTTTATCGGAAAGATACCAAAAATTTACAAAATGTAAATTTTGATGTCCCAGTCATAAATAAAAAGTTTATTTTGACAAATAGGGCTTATAAAAATTTCAAATGTTTGATTTAAAAATGGTTTTCCATCAAAAGGCAGTAAAATATCGTTTAAAAATATTAGTGTATTCCATGCTTAATATTGGATTTATTCTCATTTTTAGCCTCTAAAACACTATCTAATTCATAAATATACATAGATATGAATATTTATTATTCATTACTTACTTGGGATGTTACATAACTCATCCACCCATATGTAGAACCCTCATTGTTTGACCTTGAACTTTTCCTCTAAAGATGAACCATGTTTTAATAAAACCACAACTGCAACTAGTTATTACTTAAAGGAAACAGATGGTCTAATACATTTTGACAACAAAATCATATTTCATAAATTTATCCTCATATAGAAAGGATTCATCAACTTAAATTTCATAATAAGACACCACACTTTCAGAAATTGAATCATAACTAATAGTAATAAACTATTTCTCCTACAAATGATCTTGTTAGCTAGGGTGTCCTGTAAATGAAATATAAGCATCTCGGATCACCCCCCATTATTTTTGAAATTTCATATCATCCCTCACCTATCCTGTCATAATGCATGTGATGTTGTTTTGAACATCTCTCCAAACATTATACCATACCACCCAACTATCTTCAATAATATTTGATATCATATTTTCCTTATCTTCAATACAAAGACTGTACTGAAGAAAATCCATTTCAACTTTTTTCGATATTGAAATACTCATGAACACTCTATGAGGTACTATGATCTATATAACATGGAAGGATTGAATATCTAGCTTCCTCCTCCACAATAATTGTCTTTCCTATTTCCTACTTCATTATAATCATCACCATTTACTCCTTTATTGGTATAATCTCTTTCATATCCATAAATGCTTCATCCTATATGGTCTGTTCCACCATAAACTTCACTTTAGATGATGCACTCATGTGATCAATATGACTAAAATATGCGTCCCTATGTGTATTTATGAGAGAATACTCATTACAAAACTGGATAATGATGTTATCCTACAATCCAGTTTAATAAAATGGTTTCATTTTTCTTAGATGATAATCCATATGATATTCAACAAATAAAATTAGTTAATGTAAATAGTCATGGTTGAATCTTCTTACTCGATCCAAGACTCTGGTTTTTAATGATATCCTTACTCTATGTTTTAGTACCCTTTATAGATTTAGTATCTAATAGAAGATTATCCTGATGATTTTCAAATTAATGTTTTAGTATTTTTTTACAAAACACTATCCTCAAAGAATTAAATTTTGGAAATTATAAAATTCATGTTTAAGAAAGTCAGTTTCATATATTCATCACAAACGATGCAGTGGAATGATATATAAGGATATATATCATATCTCCTTCATAAAAATTAGATTTTTTCAAAAAGGAATAAACATTCATCTTATCATGATGTTCTTTTTTTACAAAAAGAGAGTATAGACTATTTGTAGGCAAAATAGTCGCCCCAGGTTATAAGAATATAGAGGAAAAATTAAAATGTTTGTAATTTTCTAAATAATTCACTCATCCTATTCCCAATTTCTTTTTATTAATCTAGGGGAGAATTTATGGTGCCAAAAATAATTTTTGAGAAGATTCTCGGAGGAGATACCAAAAAAATTTATGATTAAAATCCAAAAGGATAAGGTAAATTTAACTTCCAAGAGTATATATCAAAGGATTACATGCAACTCAAGACCTGAAAAATCATTCAATGATTCCATAAACCTGAGACCAGGGTCTTTGAATATCACCTCATCTGTATTTTTTATTTTTCATGTATCTTTTTAATTATAAATTTAAAGACACTTTGACATTAAACATGTAATTGCATGATTCACACAACACTAGAAACATATATAGATTCTAATATGTATTAAATTATTTTATTTAAATTTCAAAAATTATCCAACATTTTGGTATTTTATTGAGATTTTCTCACAAAAATCCCTTCCCTAGAGAATACATTTCAATAAAAGTCTAGGATTTATTGGAACTCATGAAATCATGTACATACCAAAATGCTGAAAACTCATTCCATGGTCTCCCATGAGAACAATTTTTGAAATATTTCCCTATATCACATAAATAGAGGTCTTTAAAAATATTTACATTCATATAAAACCATACTATAGTTCATGTTACTCTATCCTTTCAATAAAATTAGTCTTTAAAAGGTTGAGTAAATTTTGAACAAGTATTCAAATGATCTAGGATTACTAAAAAGAATATAATACAAAATAACAAGATACATAGACTTAAATTACCCACCCACTATCACTACTAATATACATGGAAGTATCCTTACATGATTCTCTTTAGATTATTCTTCGTCATTCCAATACAATTTTCACAAATTAGGGGATCTGAAAAATCGATTCCAGTTCTCCAAATAACTAGTTGGGTAGATATCACATGCCTAAGACTCACTAATTATCTCTTTACGTCCAAGAAGCATAATGGATTATTAATCAATAATCTCCAAAAAAATCCCTAAATGTCACTCATTTAATGTCAAATAAGTCATTTCTTCATGATGTTAAAATAATTTGGTACGTTAATGTCACATGACCATGAAATTTGTAACTCAACCTTTTTGTTTTTAAATTTATATTTTTCCACAGTATGTGTGTAATGCCTCTTTGAGTCTCAATAATGTAATATTAAATATTCCCTAAATAACTTATTATTATAATTCCAAGATGTGTGATAATGTTTTTATGGTAAACTGATCCACACACTGAAACACCCACAAGTATCCATAAAATATTAAAACATATGAAATCTATACTAAACATTAAACATGTTCCTTCCCTTATTTTATAATCATAACTGGATTCATCACCAATGTACATTGACATGTTCTTAGACTTATGTGATGAGAGTTTGTTTAAGGATAACATCTAGATTATAATTATTTTCATCCCTTGTGATATGATCCGATGTAGATTATTTCTTTATGTGATGATCATGAGGCCATATATATGAAAAGTATAAGAAAAATCCCATGGGGAATAAAAAATGAATCCCTATGTTATGAGCCTAGTTCAACATATATGAATATCCATGGAATCCCAATATATCAAGAAAACGTGGACTATGTTTTCAGAACATGATCTCTAAGGTGATACTATTAAGAGTAATTCTCTATATGATGAGAACCATCTGCCTTATGTGATGTGAATAATAAAATTATTTGATGAGAATAGGATCTCTCCAACCTTACCTAAGGTGAAGACCCTACAATTATTTCCTCATATGATGAAAAATATTCACCAAATGTAATGACTTAGATATTTTATGATAATAAAAAACAAACAGGATGAGAAAAGAATCTCATTTGACACTTATAAGGTGAAGATCATTAGATTCCACGCTATAATATGTGACTATAATAAGATATATCATGTGAAAACATGGAATTTAGTTTATAATCAAAATCTACTATTCATGATTTTCAAATGTTTTCATCCATGATGGGCAACCATTTCACCTGGTAACGAGAATGAGTTTTCACATGTGATGATCAAAATATTCTTTGGGTGACTAACCAAATATACCTAAAAGAAAAATATTTCATTAAATAATGACATATCTAGTATAATATATTTTCATATTCTCTATAAATACAAATAAATAATCAACTACAATTTTATGGTTCTAAACCTACTATGGCCAACAGAGATGTAAATATCTAACATCAGTAAGAGCATGTCAATAGAAATCATATTTATAATCATGAAATAATTTTTTTATAAAGATATATACTAGTGAAAGTACACTATATATTAATCCATGGATGATGATTAAGAAACAAAATTATCCCTATAATCAAGGATCCAACACCACCACACCTAATGGTGATAGGAAACAATCCTTCCAAAATAGAAAATGTGGGACCAAGATTTTGACTATATCAGGTATAGTCCAATTTAAATGAATTAAGAAGAAATGTGTGAAATGAATTATATATGAAGATAGGCTATCATCCTATAAGATATTATATATTTTTATATTGAGTGGTGATTTAAATGGGTAATAGTTATTTTGGTATGTTCCCTATTCATCATACATCAACAAGGAATAATTACCAAATTTATTCAAGACATCATTTATATTCCAGGTTAAAATATAATTTTAACTATAGGAATGATATATGATGGAATGTGGAAATAATTAAAGGCCTATAAAATATTAAAAACCTTTAATAAGACATTAATGATATTTTAAGATTAAAAATAGGGAACTTAAAATTAAAATTAATTAAATAAAATCCCCTAAGAAACATGATTTATATAAAAGATTAATCTCTACTGGATTATGCATGGAATTCACCTGCATGAAATCCCTAGTATATTTTAGAGGAAAAATTTATTATTGAATCTTATAATTTAAATAGATACCATGTAGTGACTATTCAAATAATATATTACCTTGTTCAGATACTAAAGTGTAAATTGGAGATGAAGCACTTTATATTCATAAAATGTATTCATAGTTTTTAAGTATTAATGAGATGATCTTGATAGAGGATATACATTTCATTTAAATAATCAAAACCCATATCTGGTAGTATGTTTCATCATTTTTGTTTAAGGAAATATATATTCCCATTAGGAGGAGTAAAGAAAATCTACTGCCTCCCTATCTGGAATAGTTATAGAAGAACCGTTCATAAATAAAATAAATATTTAAGTACCAACAAATTTCTTACATTAAATTAAATAAAATTAGAATTAAGGTAACAATAAGAATAAAACTTCATTTCCAATATGCCAGTGTATGATGGGATCTATGTCACCATCATGATACTGTTCATTTTATATTAAACCATATACATATAAAGGGAAATGACGGTCACTTTTGAAGAAAATGCTTTTAATTTAAAAGATGATAATTAGATATCCAAACAAATTTATTAGCTAATAAGATATTGAAACTATATTTAATATTATAATACATGTTTTTTTGGGTATCCTAAATGTTAAAAATTATTATAATTAGAAATAAAGAAAAAAATACTACTCAAATAATTCACATTATATTCATCAAAGCATTGATTTCTGAAACCTACCAAAGTTATATATTCTTTCAAATTAATGTGAACAATACCACGTTCATAAAATTGAATCTAAAAAATATGGTTTTCTGAATCATTGAAAATAGGATAACGTAAAAATTCTACCATAATGTTAAATTTTTTTATGAAGAATGAAGGTGGACACACAACTTCCTAAAAATTTATTCAGTAAGAATATACATGTTGAACACTCTCTACATATTCATAGGAATTTTTAGGGAAATTTTTTTCATAATAAAAATATTTCAAGTTGAATCAATAGTATTTCTTTTCTAGATATAATGAGTAATCACTTTGATGAAATCTTGAAGAGCGAGGGATGAGAACAATTGTGGTTAAGGATATATTTATATAGGGATAAACTAATTAACTAATTAAAAGGAAATAGTATTTGGAATGATAAATTATATATATTCTCATCATGAATGTGTACCTTGTAAAATACATGATGTAATCGATATTCCAAATACTAATAATATATGTTTGTAATGATATTATATTGCAACCCAAGATAAAAATAAATGGAGATAGAATAATTTTATATGATTATTCATAACATTGAAAATGTACATGATTTTGGACCATAATAGTTTAATATCATTAAAACCCTGGAACACAATATTCTCACATGGTGAATGATATTCAATGTTTCCTACAATGATCATAATATTTAGTAATCCTACGTAAAACATTCCTTCATAACCCAGGGAAAATAAACATAATAATTGGTGTGCTCATATGATCAGTAAGGGTAAATAAATGAGATATATAAGAATAACATGATAATTAGGGTATGGGAACAAAAGAATAATATTTGATGATCACACTGTACAAATAAAATATCATATTCATGAATCCTTGAATATCAATAAGACTATAATTCACGAATCATAAATGAATCAAAGTTAATAATTCATGTGATTATAACATAATTATAAGAAAGGTAATTGTGGAATCTATATAAAATAACAAAAATATTAAGGGAAGGATTTCTGAGAATACATCAATAACATGTTATGCTAGGGATTACCACATGTTTATCAACATTAGGATTTGGATAACCCCTTATGTACCCTCCTTTAATGTATTGGGATGGCCACTGGTATACCCTCCTATACTGGATTGAGAAGACCACCAGTGGAGCCTCATGTATAGGCTTGAGATGACCACACATAAACCCTCAATTATAGTATAGAGGAGACCATATATATATCCCATGATCTCATATAACATTTATCATTACCCAATTCATTGTATGTACACATAGATCCCAACCATCACATAAATAAATCACATATATTTGTGCCACAAGATCATAATGATTCATCAAATTCAAACTCCTAAAATGAAATGGGTGTCAAAGCTATTTCATGATATCATAAACTTTTAAAAACATAAACATTTGATAATAATTACTTCTTATCATAACATGTGAATAGAAATGGGTTTCAAATCATATAACTCTAGAAAGGGAAACATTTTTCCTAAATATCATTCCATTAAAACATAAAAAATTCATAGAATGAAACTGAACGGTACCATGAGATCATATACCTAGTAAGGTATGATTAACACGAATAAAAAAATCATAGATGAAAAATAATTTTTATGGATTATTAAAAACATTTCTTGATTAAAATATTATATCTTCTTTGAAAATCATTTTTTAAACACAAAACATTTAGAAATAATTTTTTATTCGAAAATAACACTGAAAAACATAATGGTAGCACGAATTTTTGTTGATTTTTTTTGAAATTATCCTTGATTCTTATAAAATAAGATTCAACAAATTTAGTGTAAATGATAAAAGGAAACTCTATACATGAATTATACACAAAAATATTTTCATTTCGTATTGTCGTTTGGAGTCAAAAGATCATTGAGTAGAGAAGGATAATATGATCCCTTTTTAATCCATTTTTTAAATTGAAAAATAGGGGATAAATAAATTTTAAAAATAAATGGATTATAATATTACACTTATAAAATGTTTTTGAAATGTTTTATTTTTATAGAAAATAGTTTTCCTCCTCAAAATTAAAACAAAATAAGATTTTATTAAAAAAAATTTCTTGAAATATATTATGTATAAATGTGTGGGAAAATTGTACCATTACATTTATATATTATGAATAACTAGTGGATAATAATATTCATGATAATTATTGAGATATGGGTTATAATATTTAATTAGAGTATGCATTGTCTTAATCAATCTATATAAAAAATGAGGCTGTTTCCATAAACTATTACCACTTTTATAGCTTAAAATCATAATTACCATAACATTATATAAATAAATTAATATAAAATATAATTAATTGAATAATATTTATTATATATCTTGTTAAATGGGAATTATATAGACCTTATAAAATAATATGGTTCCTAACGTAACATCTGTCTCAAAATAGGGAAATAGAGATAAATTTATTTTACAGGTTTCATAATGTTTTAACCGTTAACATTGTAAAAGTGAAATACTCTGATTGATATTTATAAGGCCCGAGCCTTAAACCTTACTTAATCTTGAGTTATTACAAGATTACACATTGAGGATCTTTTCGGGTTTAGAGTTTTAGAGAATTAGATCATAAAACTTTCATTACATTCCACCTATAAACAAAGTCGTTAGATAAAGATAGTATTCTTCATTCCCATCAATTGAAACATATTTAAAATAAAACATGGATTCTTTCTTGACACTTCCTTGAAACAATCATCATATCATGTACCATTCCATTGACCTGTGAAAAACATTTCAAAAAAACTTGGGATGAGCATAAAAAGCTCAGTAAGGGATATAAAAATATGGAACGGAAACATGGGTACATTTATACATAAGAATGAAATCATACTTTACCCATAAAACATAAGCACTTTAACATACCTCATCAAATCATCAATAAATCAAAGAAATCATAAGATATAAAGGCAACTTGAGGCATTCATAACATTCTTACGTAGGGAGTAACCCTCTTAGTTACGTTTGGAATACCCATCACAATATATTCCCTAAATCTCTTCGGAGAAACCTTAACGTTTCACTCCATCACGTTACACAATGCATTAGAGAGCTATATCGGGCTCACCTGCCCTTAGTTTATCATGGAACCACCTGTCTTCATAATAATGCCCAAGAACCTCAACATAATCGTATCACATAAGACATGCATAAAGGAAACGTAACATTTCCACCTTTCAATCAGAAGATATCAATACAACACATTGATATAAAAACATTATGAAAACCATTTTCGATACCAAAATAAAAGAAAAGTAAAACATGGTATTTATTTTTCTTTAAAAAAAATCTATGGCTTGTAGAGGAAGCCGAAACTCCAATAATTGTCACGGTGGTAGAGAAGTCGTTGTCGCCGCATACGTACGACAAAAACATTCCCTTTTGTCATTTAGTAAACGATTCGTATAAAAAAGATTCGTTTTGGGTAAATGTAAATGTCAAAGGGTTTTATACACCGTATAAAAGAAGGTTGTTTATAAAACAAAATATGCCTCAATGAAAGTAGATTGAGACGAAGTCCCATACCTCGGGTCCGACTTGACTCGGTCGTTCTTTAATCTCCTGAATAATAGACTTGAGATAATTTCTACTTGTTTAAGAACCTTTTTCAAGTTCATTATTGCTTTTATATCACTTATTGTCATGTCATGAACACTATGTAATTATTTAAGTTAATAACGGTCGTTTTAAAGATCATTGGTACTTGAGTCAAAAATAAATCCTTTATAATTACAAGTTTTTCATGTATCCATTATATCCAGAATGTTATTCATGATTTATATATCATATATGTCATATATATCCAGTACATACATGCATTTATAATATTACATAATCATTTAGAGGTAAGAAATGAAATGCATTGTTCATGGAGACGGTAAGCTGTATGTATGCATGAACGCTACTTTCATTTCTATTTCATATTTTATAGAATGGAATCATAATGATATAAAGGTATATTATAATTCTAGTGTAATATAATATATTATATCATAACTCCATCCTGTATAAGTCCCACATATGGTATTTAACGAATCAAATCACTTTGAGGGGGCGGTAGTCCGGACTTCCTTAAATGAAGATATCGCGTTTACCCATAATGGAAACCATAAAGGTATGCCCAAAATGAAAAATACAGAAGCTTAAGGAAAACATAAACATATTATATATCATATATAAATATAGTTACATCTTAATGTCCACCTTTTAATGTGTTAAAAGAATGTTGAACAATCATCATTTCGGGAGGCATAAATTCACCATCCATAGAAACAGTATGTCCTTTAACCATTAGATGTAGGTGTGTGTAAGTGTAGCTCGAATACTTATTATAAAAACATCCTAGTATATTAAAGATACTGGATTTTATACAAAAAATCTGAATAAAAAGTGTTTAGGGGGTTGGAGAAGCAAAATAAAACAAAAGGACTCAAGTGAAGACTTTACCTTAAAATCGGGTAACTCCCTTTGGTTTGAGCTCAAAGGCTTCATTGGGAAGACTTCTTCCCAAAGTGAGGCTTCAAAGAGTAATATAGAGATGTGGAGAGAAAAAATGGATAGTGGTTGGCCGAGCCAAAGTCTTTGGGAGTGTGGGTAAGGAGGTAGAGGTGGGGGCCTTTTATAAGAGGAGAGGAGGGGCACTATTGGAAAGAAAAGAAATGATACTTCATTTTAAAATGGGGTTCGGATTTTAAAGGTCCCACATTGATATAATTCGAGGATAAAGTGATAAGGCTTCGAAATATACCCTCCCAATAGGTTTTGGACATGTGTAGGCCATAGATTTTACATTATCTTTCAATTTTATTTAAATCCTTTATTAATGAGGTAATCGCTGCATCATCATGATATCATAAATACATTAATAAATTTAATTTCTACAAATTATAAAAAAATACTATGATGTAGGAAATATTTCTATCTTTCCAATGACTATTTATAATAAAAAATATGACTTGTATAACCCCATGTAAAAATTGTTTTAGTAAACTAACTCATGTTTGTGTCATTTTTGCTTTAACATTAAATAAAAAGTTATTTTTGTCATTTCCCAACCAAAGTGGATCCATGGGGTCCCCAAGTTGACCCATGTATTATCTTGATCGGCCATGACACATCCAATGAGAGTAGAACATGTTTCAAGCTCGTCTCATATTATTAAAACATTATTTTTACCTTAAACTACACTAATTACCTCTAATCGCGATTAAGAACTTAAAAGTTACTATTCACCAAAAAATTATTTTAATCTCATTGAACCACATTTTACTTCTTAATGACAACCATGTATGTCAGATTTTTGAAAATCAAATCACATAAGTGGCAATGTTTCATTTTAATGAAAAATCAGTTTCTCTAACTACCACTTAGTGGTTTCACTATTCATCAAAAATTGAAGTTTTTCAGAAAGATACCAAAACCTTACCCTAAGCTATATTTGATATTCCGAATTCAAAAATGATGTCTATTTTACAAAATTCAAAACATATAAGATGAATTAATTAATTTAATAATTAATTCCCGTTGTCATGACAAATAGCGTGTTTTTATGAAATAATAAGTATCAAAAGATTAACACTAGTTTAAGTCCAATTTCAATGTGAAATTGATTCCAATGACCACCATTGTATTAAATGGTAAAAACATATTCTAATTTCACTTTAAAACCAATTCAAAGATAATATAATCATATAAATAAATTAGATTAAAAAGAGGTTCTGAATTAAAATACAACATTTTTCACTATTCATAAAAAATGAACTTTATCAGAAAAATACAAAAAATTCACAAAACGAAAATTTTGATGTCCCAATAATAAAGAATAAGTTTATTTTGAAAAAAATATATTATAAAATTGTCAAAAGAGAGATTTAAAAATGGTTTTCCATCAAAAGGCAGTAAAACAATCTTTTAAGAATATTAGTGTATTCCATGCATAAGATTATAATTATTTTCATTTTAAGCCTCTAAAACACTATCTTAATCATTAATAGACATAGATAAAAATATTTATTATTCATTACATACTTGGGATGTTACATCCTTCCCCCCTTTAGAAAACTGCGTCCCCGCAATTTATTTACTTATCGAATAAATGTGGGTACTTATCCCTCATTGCATTTTAAGATTCCCATGTTTCCTCTTCCATCATGTGGTTTTTCCACAAAACCTTTACCTGATTAATCACCTTATTCCGTAACACTTGATCTCTATGGTCAAGAATCTGGACTGGTTGTTCCTCATAAGATATGTTCTCTTCCAGCTGAGCTACCTCTGGACTCAAAACATGAGATGGATCTGGTATGTACTTTCTCAACATCGAAACGTGAAAAACATTGTGTACCTGAGATAAACTCGGAGGTAAAGCCACTCGGTAAGCAACAGATCCAACTGTCTCCAGAATTTCATATGTTCTAATGAACCTTGGACTCAACTTTCCTTTCTTACCAAATAGCATCACACTTTTCCATGGTGATACTTTGAGAAAAACATTATCACCTACCTCAAAAGAGAGGTCCTTCCTCCTGTTGTCCGCATAACTCTTCTGCCTACTCTGAGCTGTTCTCATGTGTTTCTGTATCAGTTGAACTTTTTATGCCAACTCTTATACCAATTCTGGTCCCATCCACTTCCTTTCACCCACTTCATCCCAGAAAGCTGGAGTTCGACATCGCTTCCCATATAACGCCTCAAATGGTGCCATCTGTATACTGAAATGAAAACTGTTATTATATGAAAATTCAACCAAAGAAAGATGATGGTCCCAAATTCCCTGATAATCCATCAAACAAGCACGTAGCATATCCTCCAAGGTCTGAATTGTTCATTCTGACTGCTCATCTGATTGAGGATGAAATTTTGTACTAAAATTTAATTCAGTACCCAACGACTTCTTAAGGCCTTTCCAAAAGTTATAAGTGAACCTGTGATCATGATCAGATACAATGGAGAGGGGAACTCCATGTAACCTGACTATCTCTTTAAGATACAAACGGGAAAGTTGATCTAGGGAAAAAGTATCTCATATAGCAAGGAAATGATTGGATTGAGTCAAGTGATCAACAATAACCCAGATTGCATTATTACCTCGAGATGTCTTCGGTAATCCCACAACAAAGTCCATGGATATATTCTCCCATTTCCACTCTGGCACTGGTAAAGGCTGAAGCATCCCTTTCGGTAACTGCCGCTCTGCTTTAACCTGTTGACATGTCAAACACTTCACAGTAAAATAAGCAATATCTCTTTTCATTCCATCCCACCAATAATACTCCCGCAGATCTTTGTACATCTTAGTACTGCCAGGATGAACTGAAAACAGAGAACTATGAGCTTCACATAACAACTCTCTCATCAACTGTGAATCACAAGGCACACACAATCTCTTCCCAAATCTCAAAACGAAATCATTATCAATGTTTAATTCAGGAAACTTACCTTTCTGAACCAGCTCTACCTTTTTCTACAACTCATTTTCTTTCTTCTGTGCTTGCATGATTCTATCTGATAGATATGATCTCACTGATACCTGAAACAAAACAGAGAAAATTCCTGCACCAACAACTTCTATACCAAAGTTCATCAAATCCTTAACCAAAGGATCACGTTCCAAATGCAGCCTTTCTAATGAAGCATTACTTTTTCGAATCAAAGCATCAGCCACTTTATTTTCTTTTCCCGGATGGTAATGAATTGTACAATCATAATCCTTCATTAATTCAAGCTATCTCCTTTGTCTCATGTTTAACTCTTTCTGAGTGAATATATACTTTAAACTTTTGTGATCAGTATATATTTCACACTTTACTCCATACAAATGATTCCTCCAAATTTTTAAAGTGAAAACAATAGCAGCTAATTCCAAATCATGTGTAGGGTAATTTTCCTCATGAGTTTTCAACTGTTGTGAAGAATAAGCAATTAACTGATCATTCTGCATTAGGACGCAACCAAGTCCTTTCAATGAAGCATCACTGTATATAACAAATTCCCCATTCCGAGAAGGTAGTGCCAAAATTGGAACTTTCACCAATCTTCTTTTCAATTCTAGAAAAGAATCATCACATTCTTTTGTCCAGATAAACTTAACACCCTTCCAAGTTAGCTTAGTCATTGGACTAGATAACCGTGAAAAATTTCTAACTAACCTTCGGTAATAGCCTGCCAAACCAAGGAAGCTACGAATCACAGTAACATTTGTGGGTCTTGGCCAGTCTTCCCCAACTTTGGTTTTTGCATGATCAATAGTTATCCCATATTTAGAAACAATGTGACCAAGGAAAGAAGTTTTTTGCAACCAAAACTCACACTTTCTGAATATTCCATACAGTTTCTTTTATTTTAAGGTTTGCAAGATAACCCTTAAATGTCCCTCATGATCTTCTTTACTTTTAGAAAACACCAAAATATCATCAATGAAAACCACCACAAACTTATCCAAGAACTCATGGAAAATTCTATTCATTAAGTCCATGAATATAGCAGGTGCATTGGTTAGCCAAAAAGGCATTACTACAAATTCATAATGGCCATATATTATACAGAACACGGTCTTTGAAACATATACTTCCTTTACCTTCAGTTGATGGTACACCGATCTCAAGTCAATCTTTGAAAAATACCGATCTCCCTGGAGCTGGTCAAACAAATCATCGATATGAGGCAAAGGATACTTGTTCTTAAAAGTAATGTTATTCAAGGCCCTATAATCAATGCAAAGTCTCATTGAACCATCTTTCATTTTAACAAATAAAACAGGAGCACCCCATGGTGACGTACTAGGTCGAATGAAACCTTTCTCTAATAAATCTTGCAATTGCTCCTTCAACTCTAAAATTTCAATTTGAGCCATTCGATAAGGTGGTTTTGAAATTGGATTAGCATCAAGAACTATGTAAACAGTAAACTCAACTTCCCGATCTGGTACTATTCCAGGCAACTCATCAGGAAAAACATCAGTATACTCATTTACCACTGGCACATAATTAATCTTTACAGTTCCCTTATTTTCAACGATGTGTGCAAGGTGACATTCATTTCCATCTGTTATAATTTTTTTGGCCTCTTGATAAGTTATCAACAGTAATGGTTAATTCTTGTACACAAACTAAAAGTCTTTCTGAAAAGAAACTTCTTTACCTCTACAGTCAATCATAGCATGGTAAATAGAGAGCCACTCCATACCCAAAGTAACATCAAACTCTAATAGAGGTAGAACAATAAGGTTTGCAAGTAGGTTCTTTACACAGATAAGGATAGGAAGATTCTTATAAATTATTTTTGCCTCAACATTTCCACCAGGTGTTTTCACCAAAAGTTCAGGAGTCATTTCTTGATATGGTATTCCCATTTTACTAGAAAAGATTTCAGAGATGAAATAATGTGTAGACCCCGAATCAAACAACACACTAGCATAATATGAAAAAACAATAAAAGTACCTGATACAACTTCATTTGATGGCCCGACATCTGCTGAAGTAGTTGCAAAGGATTTCACCACCCCTTTCTTCTTGTAGCCTAACTGCTTCCCATCACTCAAGCTCTTTGTCTGACACTCGTTTGCATAGTGACCCATCTCATTGCACATATAACATTTCACTAACTGTAAATCAAATTTGGTCTTACCTTCACCTTGATCCTTTTCAGTGAAATCATGAGCCTTATGTCCCATCTTACCACATCGGTAGGACTTTCCAGAATTCAGAAGACATTCCACAGCATGCCTTTTTCCACATTTATCACAAACTGGAAACTTAGTTTTCTTACCATCCGAATTTTTTGAAGAATTATTACATTTCTCCTGCCACCTCAGTCTCTTCTTTTGTTGTTTATTATAGAACACTTGATCATCAGAAAACTCCATTTCCACCTTCTCATCACATCGAACAAGCTTTTCATAACTTTTAAACTCACGAGAAGCTAATGCCCTTCGATATTTTGGCTTTAATCCTGAGTAAAAATGATTTATTTTACTATCAAGGTCTCGGATAAAATTTGGAGCATACCTTGCAAATCGAATGAAACTTTCTTCATAGGTAGCCAATGAGTCTTCCTCTTGCCTCAATTCCAAGAATTGCTTTTCCATTCTAAGTCGAACAGCCTTAGGAAAATACTTCTCAAGAAACATACCTTTAAATTCATCCCAGTCAAGAGCATCAATCTCATCGGTGTCCCTGATTTTTTTAACCATAGACCACCACTAATCTTCCTCACCCTCCAAATAGTAAATAGCAAGACTAACCTTTTGATTTTCTGAACACCCCATGACATCGAAAATTTTTTCCAGTGCTTTAATCCACCCTTCAGCTAGCAAGGGGTCAGACGATCATCTGAATGATGGGGGATGTTGCCTCATGAAATGTTTCACCACTGACATGTTCCTCTGCGGTTGATCTGGCTGATCTAGTGCATGGATACCACCACCATTTATCGCTTGAGTCAACTGCACCATTACTGCAACAAACTGATCAATTCCAATTCCGACCATCTCAGGATGATGATTCAGAAGGTTATTTCCTTCTGTATGCCTTCTTAGCACTACTTCCCTGTTTCCTATGAGGAAAACCATTTTGAACAAACATGTCTTAGATGAAGCAACATGGTAATCTTGAAATACTATATCACTTAAATTTGACCATAAAAAATATTTTTGGATAATCATTTAATAGAATTCTAACTCCTAAAGTTATCAAAACCGACCTCTGATACCAACTATAAGGCCCCAGCCTTAAACCTTACTTAATCTTGAGTTATTACAAGATTACACATTGAGGATCTTTTCGTGTTTAGAGTTTTAGATAATTAGATCATAAAACATGCATTACATTCCTTATATAAAAAAAAGTAGTTACATAAAGATAGTATTCTTCTTTCCCATCAATGGAAACATATTTAAAATAAAACATGGATTCTTTCTTGACACTTCCTTGACACTATCATCATATCATGTACCTTTCCCTTGACCTGTGAAAAACATTTCAAAAAAAATTGGGATGAGAATAAAAAGCTCAGTAAGGGATATAAAAATATGGAAAGGAAACATGGGTACATATATACATAATAATGAAATCATACTTTACCCATAAAACATAAGTACTTTAACATTTCTCATCAAATAATGAATAAATCATAGAAATCATAAGACATAAAGGCAACATGAGGCATTCATAACATTCTTACGTAGGGAGTTACCCTCTTGGTTACGTTTGGAATACCCATCACAATATATTCCCTAAATCTCTTCGGAGAAACCTTAACGTTTCACTCCTTCACGTTACCCAATGCATTATAGAGCTATATCGGGCTCACCTGCCCTTTGTTTATCATGGAACCACCTGTCTTCATAATAATTCCCAAGAACCTCAACATAATCGTATCACATAAGACAGGCATAAAGGAAACATAAAATTTCCACCTTTCAATCACAAGATATCAATACAACACATTGATATAAAAACATTATGAAAACCATTTTCAACACCAAAATAAAAGAAAAGTAAAACATGGTATTTATTTTTCTTTTAAAAAAAGGTATGGCTTGTAGAGGAAGCCGAAACTCAAATAATGGTCACTGCGGCGGAGAAGTCGTTGTCACCGCATACGTACGACAAAAACATTCCATTTTGTCGTGTAGTAAACACTTCGTATAAAAAAGATTCCTTTGGGAGAAACGTAAAGGTAAAAGGGGTTTATACACCGTATAAATGAAGGTTGTGTATAAAACAAAATATTCCTCAATGAAACGAGATTGAGACGAAGTCCCATACCTCGGGTCCGACATGACTCGGTCGTTCATTAATCTCTTGAATAATAAACATGAGTTAATTTCTACTTGTTTAGTAACCTTTTTCAAGTTCATTAATGCTTTTATATCACTTATTTCCATGTCATGAACACTATGTAATTATTTAAGTTAATAACAGTCGTTTTAACGATCATTGGTACTTGAGTCAAAAATAAACCCTTTATAATTACAAGTTTTTCATGTATCCATTATATCCAGAATTTATTAATGATGTAGATATCATATATTTCATATATATCCAGTACATACATGCATTTATAATATTACATAAGCATTTAGAGGTAAGAAATGAAATGCACTGTTCATGGAGACGGTAAGCCGTACGCACGCATGAACGCTACTTTCATTTCTATTTCGTATTTTATAGAATGGAATCATAATTATATAAAGGTATATTATAATTCCAGTTTAATATCATATATAATATCATAACCCCATCCTTTATACATCCCACATATGGTATTTAACCAATCAAATCACTTTGAGGGGGCGGTAGTCCGCACTTCCTTAAATGAAGATATCACGTTTACCCATAATGGAAACCATAAAGGTATGACCAAAATGAAAGATACAGAAGCTTAAGGGAAACATAAACATATTATATATCATATATAAATATAGTGACATCTTAATGGCCACTTTTGAAGGTGTTAAAAGAATGTTGAACAATCATCGTTTCGGGAGGCATAAATTCACCATCCACGGAAACTGTATTTCCTTTAACCATTAGATGTAGGTGTGTGTAACTGTATCTCTAATCCTTCTTATAACAAAACCCTAATATATTTAAAATACTGGAGTTGTTACAAAAGAAATTAATAAAAATATTTTAGGGGGTTGGAGAAGCAAAATAAAACAAAAGGACTCAAGTGAAGACATTACCTTAAAATCGGGTAACTCCCTTTGGATTGAGCTCAAAGGCTTCCTTGGGAAGACTTCTGCCCAATGTGAGGCTTCAAGGAGTAAGAGAGGGATGTGGAGAGACAAAATGGGCAGGGGTTGGTCGAGCCAAAGGCTTTGGGAGTGTGTGTAAGGAGGTAGAGGTGGGGGCCTTTTATAAGAGGAGAGGAGGGGCACTCTTGGAAAGTAAAGAAATGATACTTTATTTTAAAATGGGTTTCGGATTTTAAAGGTCCCAAATTGATATAATTAGAGGATAAGGTGATAAGGCTTCGAAATATACCATCCCAATAAATTTTTTACATGTGTAGGTATTAGATTTTACATTATCTTTCCATTTTATTTAAATCCCTTATTAATGAGGTAATCGCTGCATCATCATGATGTCATAAATAATTTAATAAATTTAATGTCTAAAAATTATTAAAAAATACTATGATGTAGGAAATCTTTTTATATTTCTAATGACTATTTATAATCAAAAATATTACTTGTATAACCCCATGTAAAAATTGTTTTATTAAAATAACGCATGTTTGTGTCATTTTTTCTTTAACATTAAATAAAACATTATTTATGTCATTTCCCAACCAAAGTGGCTCCATGGGGTCTCAAGTTGACCCATGGATTGTCTTGGTCGGCCATGACACATCCAATGAGATTAGGACATGTTTCAAGCTCATCTCATTTTATTAAAACATTATTTTTACCTTATACTACACTAATTACCTCTAATCGCGATTAAGAACTTAAAAGTTACTATTCACCAAAAAATTATTTTAATCTCATTGAACCACATTTTACTTCTTACTGACAACCATGTATGTCGGATTTTTTAAAATCAAATCACAGAAGTGGCAAAGTTTCATTTAAACGAAAAAACCGTTTCTTTAACTACCACTTAGTGGTTTCACTATTCATCAAAAATTGAGTTTTTTAGAAAGATACCAAAACCTCACCCTAAGCAATATTTGATATTCCGAATTCAAAAATGATGTCTATTTTACAAAATTCAAAACATATAATATGCATTAATTAATTTAATAATTAATTCCCGCTGTCATGACAAATAGCGTGTTTTTATGAAACAATAAGTTTCAAAAAATTGACACTAGTTTAAGTCAAATTTCAAAGTGAAATTGATTCCAATGAACACCATTGGAATAAATAGTAAAAATATATTCTAATTTAACTTTAAAACCAATTCAAAAGATAATCTAATCATATAAATAAATTATATTAAAAAGTAATTTTGAATTAAAATACAACATTTTTCACTATTCTTAGAAAAATGAACTTTATCGGAAAAATACCAAAAATTCACACAAAGTAAATTTTGATGTCCCAATCATAAAGAATAAGTTTATTTTGACAAAAATTGCTTATAAAATTGTCAAATGATATATTTAAAAAGGGTTTTCCATCAAAAGGCAGTAAAATAATCATTTAAGAATATAAGTGTATTCCAGGCATAAGATTGTATTTATTTTCATTTTAAGCCTCTAAAACACTATATTAATCATTAATAGACATAGATAAACATATTTATTATTCATTACTTACATGGGATGTTACAATATTCATATATAATTAACATATATATTATAATGGTAAAATATATGCATTTTTATTATACACAACCCTTATATGAAATAGGTTTTGAACATTTCTTGTGACTCATATAAAATAAAAGTGAGACTAAATTAGCATACTAGTTTAGGAAGTTTTGATTCATATTATCCATGGTAGAATAAAATAAAAATAAAAATAAATTAAAATTAAATAAATTATATTCATGAAATAACATTTCATTGGGTATTACATACACCACACAAAATAATTGATTGGCGAATATAGAATATATATCACAAAAATAAAATTTAGACTCTAAATCCCCTTAACAAAAGTCTTAACTCACATAAAACATGGTAAAAAACTAGTATAATAAATATAAGATTATTATAAATATTTAATTGAACTGTGTTAATATATATAATACAATATATGATATATTTATGTCTTTATATTTGTCTTTTATTTAAAATTTTCTATTAATAATATGTTTCGAGTAATAACCGCTCTGTTTTTCATGCAAGTTCTGACTTTTTATTCTTATTCCTCTTACATAGAACATTATTTCATAATATGAAGAATTTAAGATATGATATAAATATCATATATATTTATTATTTAATTATTTTTATTAATATATAAAATATAGATATATGAAATGAAATACACCATTCACATAGAATGTATGTCATACATTTTTTATTACAATATTTCCATTTTCTTATCTTTTTGATAGAATGAAATTTATATACCAAATAGTTATCATTAAAATATAATTTTTTAGCTAATATATATAACTTATTTATATTAAACCCATTAATTATAAATTCATTGTAATGCATGAATGGATCATACCATGTTGTGAGGGTGTGGTCCAACATTGTCACTAATGACATTATTATATTCTGACAAAATTAAAATCAAGATGGTATTTGTTATATAATAATCCTATAAGAATATATTCATAATAAATATAATATATAACATATATAAATATTATTCCCACAATTATTTCTTTTCGTGATGGGTGGTAATGAAAGAATGATTGACAATGATTCATAAAGCGATAATCCTCCACACACATGAACAATGATTGCATATCTCATTTGACAAAAGTTGGTAATGGTGTAGATAATACCATTTATAGGAAAACATATAATTATATTTAATATAATGAAGATATTATCAAATAATTAAATAAAAATAATTTAATGGGTTTTGGAAAGATATACAATAAAATCATTCATTATTGAACATTATCCCTTCTTCAGGTATCTTTTTTTCATTTTCACCAAAGGAATTTCATGATTGGATGTATATATAAAATAATGTCTTATAGGTTTAGGGGTTGTAATTTTGGAGTAAATTTAGGATCAAATTTTTTGGTCCAAAAGTCATTGTATGTTTGAATATGTGTTAGGGTGGGTTCCCCTTTACATCAGTGGAGGAGAGGCATTCTGGTAATTACCAAAAGGTAAACACTATTGGGTGGTATCCATAATATCATGATGTTCCAAAAAAGAACTATTTTATATTAAAAAAGTTTATATGGTTGAAATATGTCATTAAATAGGTTTTTACATTTTTTTATGTCAATTTTTACTTTGGATTAATGTGTAGTTCCATAGTAAACTCATTTTTCTCGTAATCACTGTAATTAATTTTAACTGTTTTTGTTAATAATGTTTTTAAAAATTTGGTTTACCTAAATATGTTTTTTAAATTATTATTATTGAAATTATGTAATCCAATTTTATATATTTAATTTATTCATTTAGTAGAAAATAATGTAATGTTATTCATGCATATTGGACGAAATGCTGAGTTTCTATTGTGAAAAAAGTTCACAATTTTGAAAAAATTATATACCCAAATTCATATTATAATTGAATAAAATGAAATATACGATTAATATTTTTATAATTTATCTACATATTAATTTAACCATATAAAAATAAAATTTAAAGTTCAGTATTATTCACTTATCATGAAAATATTAAAATTATCTAAATATTATAAAAAAATAATCCAAAGATGTTTTTAAAAGTATGATTTCATATTTTATTTAAATACAAAATATAAAAGATTAGAAATTTATTTTAATTAAATAATGCCTTGAAAATATGAAAAAATACATATTTGAAAAATACAACTTTTAATGCGTAAATTTGGATATAATCTTATCTATTATCTCTAAAAAATTACTGAATTTCAAATATTTTATTCAATTTATAATATATATATCTTTGAAATAATTATAAAAAATGTGGTTAGTATTATTTATTTGTATAAATCATGTATGTCCATAGGAAAATAGTTTTCTAGAAAAGGAATTTATTGGAATTCAAATATTTCTTTCATTCATTAATAAATAATTTTTTTTCAAATAATTTAATTTAGAAACATGAATAATGAATATTTAAATAATTTATTTAATCCTTTTTATTCCCAAAATTCTAACATCAAGTTGAAAACTAGAAAACTATATTAATAATAATTTTAATTGTATATTATAGTTCTGTAAAACTCAGTCTATCATGTAACACAAGCAATCGAATGAACTTGTTATTGTGTTTTCAACAAGAAAAACATATTTTTTTGAATTTAATATAATAATATCTAGGTGTAGCATACATCTTAATCCATCAAATAATTTTAATTTAATCTAAAAAAAAATTCAATAATATTCAAATTTTAACATGTCCAATTCAATTAATACCTTATCCATTTTACTGAGAAGAACATTATATTTATTATAATTAATATAATGTTATTTCAATCTAAATTCTGGGTCACCCTAGAAAATGTTTTCTATGTTATACTTCAGGATATTACCATTTCTCAATGGAGAAGATTGATAGTTATAAAATTATAAACAATAGATGATAGAACATGAATGATGTGAAATTATTTACCTCCCTTAGAGAGAAGATTACTATTTTATGAGTTTATTTGAATATAAATATTTTTTATAAAAAATTGGAAATGGAAAACCCTTAATTTAACACTGACGGTGGGGATACATAATGTATATAAGTACAATTTTTTAGAGTATATAATATGATAATATTTACATTTATAATTGGGAATCATTGATCCCCAGAAATCCACTAGAAGAATAATTTATTGGGTGGCCAAAAATATCATATTGATTGTTTATAAGTCATCTCATATGATGAAGAAAATTTAAGTCGACTATAATATAGAAAAGGTTATCATTATTATATACAATTTGAGGGTGATGTATGCAGTATCATAGGGATATAAAAATGGGTGATCTTTCATTGAGTGAAAAAATTTATGATTGTATTCTCTTATTTAGAATTTTTGTTAAATTTATATAAACTTCGTGGAAAAAATTACAAGATGTTTTTATAGATATGAAAAATTTTGAAATATTGGGATATCATATCAATGGAAGCTCTTGATTTTAGTTCCCTAGATGTTTATCCAATCCAAGATTGATTTATTATTAAAATAGTGTATTGTGGGAATGCAGTGAGACATGGAAGAATAATACAACTAATAGTTATTTTTGGTAGAATATAATAAATATATTTTATATAGTTATGTTAATAGATGTATGGATAAAAAAAATTGATTTTAGAAAGTAAATGTCACGTGGTATCGGGGTGGGACCCCTATAAGAGGAGTTTAAGACTACATTATCTTTGTCGATGTGAATTTAGAGTTACCATTTGATTGATTGATATGTAAAAAAAACAATAACACTTATTGAAACATTTGACACAAAGATCAATAAATCGTATTGTTTTCTCAGGTGGACGTAGGATGAAAATATGGACCATGTAATAACATATGTGTTCCTTATTATTACATTGAGTTTGATTATTTATAAAGAAATTTATTTCATTAAATACATTGTATATTGATATTTTTTGGGTCCCCAATGAATGATATGTTTTATATAACTCATTCAAGGAAGTATGGAAAGATGATGTTTGTGATGTATGATTAAAAATCCAATGGTCTAACATATGGTGAATTTACAATTTGTATCGGTGGTTTCCTTCAAAAATTTTGTTTCATTATTTGGTTCAATGAACATAAATTTTAGCATTAAAAGGTTTTTTTCTCTTCAATTACTTTTATTATTTGTTATAGTATGGGATAAATTTTCATGAAATTTCATTATGAAAAGTTAACGTGTTTGTCGATTGGTTTTATGAAACGATCCTTATTTTATATAAGATATACGTGGATGATTATCAAACCCAAAAGGAACATTGTGTTTTTGTGCCTGACACAAATCCTATGATGGTAGATAAGGATGAATGGAATAATGTTTAAAGAAAACATTTTAGTTTTATTTAGACTCCATGAGCATGGATTGTTTTTCAAAATATGGGGGAAGAAGATTACTATTGAAATTATATAATCCCCAACAGATATGTGGATGAATTATACTACACATAAAAATATGTTTATCATCTGATTGTTACTCGGTATGGGATAATCGAAAGTGTACTATTCCATATCATGTTAAATAAATAACATTGATCAAAAATCATCTCAATATTTTAAATTTTACATTTTAGGTTGATTTTTGGATGATTTTGTTGTTGTAAATTTTTCTAGAATCATAGGAAGTGATGGTGAATATAGTTATAAATTTATTAGATATAATTTATTATGTGTTCAAAGTAATCTAAAACATTATTTTTAACAAGGATATATAGATGAAGTATGTAGATCCTTCTTAACAATTATGAATGCTAATATAAAATGACATTCACCACATCGAATGAGAAAGAAATGTTCATTGGGTAAATATAGATGGAGGTGTCAATTTTATTTAACTGGTCACATCCTTGCATGTTGGAATTATGATAATACGGGGAATAAAAAGATAATTTTTCCGGATTTAAAGGCTGTAATAACACTATCTTATGGATGCCTATGATTTGAAAATATTTTACATAATGAAGGGAGTATACTAATTAGTGTAAATATTTTAGTGGAGTCATGTAACATATATTCCAATGCTTCCTTTAATTAATGAGGATCATGTGATAAAATGTCAAATTTTCTTTATATTCATTTCATTAAAGTTCTTATATAAGATAATAAATCATTACTGATTGTGGGAAAAGTATTTGTAAATGTTCAAACATATAATGAAAGACATTTTGAGATGAATTATATCTAGTACAGCCTTTTTCTTTATAATTACTATATTTTTTATGATAATTTTTGATGAATTTAGTTGTGGAACTAGATTTTGTAGTGGATTTTGGAGGAACACTCATGGTTCACTAGTCATTTGTAGAGGTATGAATTGTGTAAGTCAACATATTACAGAAATAATAGAAAGATTCATAACTTTCAATATGTAATCTTCATAAAGAATATATTTGTGTCATTTTCTGTTGGGTTATCATATTGTGAAGAATATAAATATTATAATATAAATAGGAATATTTATTTATATTATGAAAGAATTAGAAGTTGTAAATGTATTATACATGGAATGTAATTGATGGTCTCTTTTATTATCAATGGCATAACTCTTAAGAATCTTGGCCCATAACATTCATATACTAATTTATATAAATCATATAATAAAAAATAGAAATATAATTCACTATAATTTCTGAATATCAGTGGAAAATCCATGTGGATATTGTGGTTTTATTTCATAATGGACAAGTGGGATTCATTTATATTCAATTTTTTATTTAATGAAATAGGTTTAGGGAAGAATGTTTTAAGTAAAATTTTTTAATGTCTATTAAGAAATGTGAGTTAATTTGAATATTTTTTATGAAATATCATAGAAATAAATGAATAAATGGGGATTTAATTGTTTCACGAAATCAAAATTGAATTTTAATTGAAGTTGTAATTAACTAGACACTGATAGAGAAGTTGTGGATTATGAATACTCATTCTGAATATCATAAGGTATTTTTGGAATAATTTTTCTACATGGATACATATTTAGTCAAAAAAAATTACATAATTAATATTTGTTCATGGGTTACAATACACATGGTGTTATAGGAAAAAAACCAAGACTTCATCATCTTAGGATTATAGATTTTATTTCCTTTGGTCAATGAGATTATAATGATAGAGTAAATCATGAAGAGAACAATCACAAATGTTTCATTTGATTGTTTTGGAAATAAATAATTTGAATAATATATTTTTGATGATTCAAATAGGTAAGTCATAATATTTATAAATGTTATCTTTTACGAGCATGTTCGTTGGAGTGGTTCAATATTTAGTGGATGAAGAAGATGAGATAAATGAATCATCTCATGTATATGTGTACATGGGAATAATTTATAAATAAATTCAAATGTATTATATTTTAGGTGATACTAAATCTACTATTTATTATAAAATTAGAGAAGAATTTTTATGAAGTATCATTAGATGTTAACATAGTAATTCATCTTGGGTTATACAGGAAATATTAGTTTCACTTAATTGATGTGTAGAACATCATAATGAGACATTTGGGATGTTTCAATATCATAATTATATATAATGTAGGAAGAGTTGAATTTTTTTTCCAAGATTAAATGTCTAGTATAGTAGAATGATATTAATTGTCCATTCAAACATTTTATTTATGGTAGAGAACCTAGATTTTCATAATTTGTAGCCAATCTATGATATTCTTCATAGTGGGTTATAGCTATGAAGGATGACTAGGGTTCATAAAGATGAATAAAACATATGATAAAGAAGAAATCCATAATTTTAAAAAGGTATTAAAACCTAAATTTATTTTTTATTTAGATGACAAAAATAATTGATGTAATAAATATAGCATTGATGGTTGTGAACACTTTAACAAATAATTCAATTGTCTATTTAGAAATATTTTCACCCGTTGTTAAGAATACATATAGGAAGACTATATTAGTATCATTGACTTCAATGATCTTTATTAGGATAAAATAGATATTGGTAATTCTTTTCTCTAAAGTGATATGGATGACAAAATCAACATGATCAATGCTTATTTTTTTTTTGACATGATCATTTATTCCTTGGTTTGTGAACTTAAAATGAGACTTTATAGTTTGAATCCAGTTCTAATGTTTTAAATCATATATTTTTCTATTTTTATATTAAGGAATTGATTTTTATAGATAAATTTGTATCATTTTACTGACAAGAAGAATTTTGAGATAGGATGTTTCAATATTCTACTTATTTATGGGAATGATATGTGTATGATTGTTACAAATTTATAAGTTTTTTAGAGATCACATAGTATTTGTCTATATATTTTAAGAATAATGAAATTTGTCATTATAAGTTATTGTTTATAAAAACTGATAGTTATAAATGTTTGTAATTTTTTGATTTTTCTTAAAATATATTACTTCTAGATGTTATTAATGGTTTTGGGTTGAATTTATGAAAATTAATTAAAAATCCTATTTTTCAAAATTTTACCTTATTTCAGAAGAATGAACCTCCGAAAAAAGATGATAAGAATCAAATAACTGAAGTTTCATTCACATATTCCATCAGAATATTGATGTATTATATTTTTTATATTCATCTATAAATTTCACACACTACGGATACTTCCATATAGTTTATGCGAAATAGATTGAAATTATGTTAGGAAGTGGTATGGTGCATTATATTATTTCATAGGGTTATGAGAGAAACCAATTTGGGTTGTAGTTATAATGATCTGTTGAAAGGATATGATCATTCTTACATTAGAGAAGATTATAAATCTCAAAATATTGACTCTACTTTCTTCTTTAATATAGAGAAAATGTTAACTGTTGTGTCTAAAGTTTTTATATTGGTTTTTCTATCCCATTAAATGGATTTGAGTATCTTGTAGTAATAGAATAAAGAATAGAAATGGTGTAGTTAGAGAATTTAATTAAAAAACTCATAATCAGTGAAAAAAGTGGAACATTATTCTATGATATCAAATATTATATTCACCTAATGAGAAATAATGTTTTTCAAATGTGATTAAAATATATTAACCAACAATTAAATCAAATTAGGAAGTATAAAAATAATGAAGAGTTTGACAAGTGTATGATTTTAGAGAAACAAAAACCTGAAGGAATATTGAATAATGTTTTTTACATAGAATGCGTGAGGATATGTGTTTACTTTGTGGGAATATGGTGAATGGAATAAAGAGGATTAAGATTACTACATTGACTAAAATAAGGAAAAGTTCACTTTTTCACCCAAGTATTTTTCATCTTCCAACGGTACCCTTGAACAAGACATCTAGATAGAGATTATAAGAATTGTGAAGTCTCTTAAAGGATACAATTTAAATTTACATGATTATTTTCACTAAGTTCACTATAAAAACTCAGTGACAAGATAAATTCATCCATGTCAAGATGTAAAATAAATATAAGAATACTATTTCACTTCAATAGAATTTTGATAAAATCCTAATTTCTGTTACTCTCTATAAGAGGCTATTTGGGAAATGAGTAAGACAATGAAGCACTATTTTCTAAGAATTATTGATAGAAAAACAAGATAATTCTATAGAAGATTAGTCTTTTTATTGATAAATCAATGGTCATCCATAATTATAAGAAACTAATGCTACCATATGACCTAGTAGGAATATCTATAAAAACAGGGTGGGACCACATTTATAATGTGTATATAGAAGTTTTGCGATTATTTTAGTTAATAATATATTTGATATTACAATAATAGTGATTCTAAAATAGTTTTTCTGTGTGATAAATTATGAATTATTCTCTCATGTACATAGGATGGAGATCCAAACCATATAAAACAAATTCCTTACAATTCCAATTATTATTTGAATTGTTGATATGTTTTTTATTTATGTAGGAATTCTTGTGGGGTTCTTTGGGTCCCTATCACTATTTCTATGTTTAGGAAAATCTACTTGGGTAGAGTGGGGTTACACTCTGCATTATTTTTGACATCTAATATTTGTTTGGTTTAACATTTGATGAAATTACTATTTTACACCAAAATATTCACTTAATAAAAATGATGTAAATTACATGAATGTAGGATTTAGAGGCTAAAATATATATTAAAGGTGATAGGGGACTACATTATTTGACACCTATCAGGGGATTAATGTTCCTACATTCAATTAAATTGAAGAAAATTTAGAGGTTTTTATATTTCATCATAGTATTTATAATTTTGTTGATTATTTTATATAGACAAAAATGATAAAGGAAATTTAAAATGAATCCACACAAGAGGGTATAGAGGGCCTTAAGATATTCTAGTCTAATTATGTGATAATGTGTATACATATGTAAATTTATAATAAATCTAGTTATAATAATGTCGTGAAGAATCAATCTATTGTGAAAAGAATGATATTTCCATTTAGAGATGATCATGTCATGATAGGATGTGCATTATAAATATATGATTCTAGAAAATTCTATTCTAATAAAAGTGATTAATGAAATGGGGTATAAATCCTCAAATATACTACGTAATCCTTTGTTGGGATGACAAGATATATTATAAATACTGATAGATATAGGTAAGGGTGTAAGATAAAAAAATCTGTTAACTACAATGAATAGGTGATTACCTATGTCATCATAATAGTTTTTGTAGAAGGTTCTAGACGATCACAATGGAGCTAGATATCCAAATGAATTATTATCACATATAACCTTTTCAACCTATTCAATATTATATATATTAGATATAATATAGTTGTACTCATAGGAAACCAGAGTTGAAATGTAATCAAGTGTTTCATGAGTGCGATGGAGAAGAACAACATTATATTTTGATGTAATATATTATTTGTTTGTAATATATATAGAAATACGGTTATTAAATATGTTTCCATCAACTTTTTCATAGATCTAATAGTAGAGAATCTATATATATTCAATAAATTTGAATAGAAAAATTGGATATTGAGATAAACATCATTACGTTAAATTATTATAATGTTTTTATATCATGAAAATGTCTTTATTAATTATGTATTTAAGTACAGAGGCTCCAAATATGTATTGTTTTTTAGGATTAGTGTTTGATGGGTTGGTAACATAATAAATCACAAATATTTTAACATCTTCTCCATGATTATAAAAACTATTTCAATAAAAATTATTGTTTAAATTATTACACACAAGGTTCTGTTTTTACAATAATATAAGAAGCAGTTAACACAACTATAAGGGATACGAGGAACCAAATTTTGATGTATATGTGAAGGAAAATCAATATGAGTGAGAATAAAATATTTTAATTTAATAATATTTGGCTATTAAGTTTATTTGTATAATATTTTAATAATAATATTGGATTGATATGAGGAGGTGCAACATAAACAATGATTATTTGTATCCTCAATGATATTTCAAATGAATTGGGACATAAATGAACATCTAGTAACCTCTAGACAGAACCATTTGATATGCAGATGAACCAAGTGAACCAGATTCAGCCATATCTTAAAATTCTACACCCATTTATCGTCACATAACTAGGTTGAAAAATGCTGAAATATGTGACGATAGATAAATATTCATTTTCTAAATGAATATGGTTTTTTTAAAGAAACAAATTTCTAGTTTTCACTTTTTATTATATACACCAGAAATTTTGGATTTAATGAATGAATTTATATATGTTGAACCAATTGAACAATCAATATAATAAATATTGAAATGGTTTCTAAAATAAACAATCAAATTATATTTTTTTTCTTTTGTCGAATATGTAATGAATATTCATACCCAAAAATACTTGGTTTATAATAATAATATAATTTACGTGTAAAATTATAAGGAAAAAATGAATGAATTACTTGTTACCGATTAATTCAAGTTACAAAAATATTCATCATATTATGGATTTTAAAATCCATTAATGGTTTGAAAATTGATTAGTTTAAAAAACACATATTTTCTGTTACATTATGAATGATCTTTCACATTATTTATCACTAATTTGTAATTTAATATGGAGCAGTGATGTGTATTTATTTAGAACTAAAAAAATAGTCACTTGTGTGATTATTTAATACTATGTTTACAACTCCCACAAAATAATATTTGTGGAAGGATACTTCTCAAAATTCCTATTATTTATCTATTTTTTAAATTATATCAGGTGTTAGACATAGAATGAATATATTTATATATATCTGATATTAATTTATGGGATTATGAAATCTCAATATGTATCCTAAATCATCCCAATAACACCCTATCATATGGTAAAGATCCTATCACATATTATGGTTTTCTATATGGATTTATGTGCATAATTTTATTTCTGGAGGCTATTTAAAATAGGTGAATGATAAAAATTATTAATTAAATGAATATTTTCTTTAAATATTTAGTTCAGATAATGAATTTACATGAATAATTATATTAAATTAAAACAGTATTTGAATTAAGGATTCATTATAAAACAAATGTTTACAAAAATTTTAATTTCCTAAAAAAATTTAGAAACCAATACCACCTCCACCATTAGATAAATTAAATTAAACATCTCTATTAATAATGAAAAAAGCGTTCCTAACACCAATATCATTACCAAAAATGTCTATATCTATAATAATGATTATATATATGGCTGAGTATTAACACATTAAGATTTCATAAATGACTTTAATAAAATTTTAGTCTTGGTAAAATAATATATTAAATGGAAAATAATAGTGGTAAAAAAATAATAGTTTAAATTATAACATTTGATATACCAAATACTTTCCAAATATGACCACAAAACTAAGTGCAGAATTTAGTAAATCAAATTATCAATTATTAAAAACATATCCAATATAAACTGTTATTCTAAATGATTTAAATTTTCTATTTTTTCCTAAAAATAATTCAACATAAAACTCCCCCTTTTACATAAAAAAATGAAAATACATATTTTTCCTATTTTTTCTAGAAGCCACATTTTCCGAAATCAGATTTAGAATCCTTATTTTCCTATAAAAAAATATTAAAAATTCCCATTTTTATAAAATATCATTAATACCCCATATTTACAAGAAAATAAATTATACTAATGAATACCAAAGATAATAAAATTAAAATATATCTCGATATCCTAATCGAGGCTCGAATCCACATCAATGCACCAAAAACTCAAACCATATTGAGCATCACTATTTGAAACCAATTATACCCATTATTTCATACATTAACACATAATCTACAAGCTTCCACATCCCCACATATGTAACATAATGGTTTCGAAAAACAAGTTTCATTAAATTTGTTTCATTGTACTCCCTATGATAAATACATAATATCACATGGACAAAAATATTTATCAGTTCTATAAAAAAAATTCTTTTTAAATATGAGATGATAGAAAAAATAGAAAATCATAAAAATATATATATTCAAGTAAAAAAAGGAGTTAGAACCTCCCCCCCTTAAATCTCATCAACATTAACATAAAAAACATTATTTTTTATAAAATTCAATAATTCACACAAATTAATAATTTTCAGTCCTTAAAAAATTACTATCTATGGAAATAGAAAAATAAATTATAAAATACCCTAAAATATATTAGTTATATCCACCAAGATAGATCTGTATAAAAAATCACTGATTGCATGGATTAAAATCAAACTAATGGGTTAAATACATCAATCCCTAAACATATGAAATATAATACTCTGTAAATTTTAATAGATTAATATATCAAGAACCAATATATTTTTATTTTATATAAAACATATAATGAATCAAGATAAAGAATAATATCATGCTGTAATCTATAAATAAAATGAAAAAAATGATAATCCACACCAATTATTGAATAAATATATATTCAAGGATCACAAAAATTATAATAAATACCACATATAATAAACTAGGGAATTTAAATTGGATTAATGGAGAAATTAGAGGCTCAATAATATTAAAATATGATATAATTCCACTTTAAAATTGAATTTTTAGTAATAATACATGATCCCCCAATACATTTAGTCAATATCAAACTCCTCACTTTGTCAATATTACCACAATTGTCAATAAAAATGCATAATTTTTAGTATTGTACACCTGGACATGTTAATGATATTAGTATAAAATTTATAGAATTCTTGGACTCTATGCATTGTTCTCATTAGAACACACTCAACCATTAGAAAAATTCTAGTTCTAAAATATTCCATTTCATAGGAGACATGTACAATATCAAAGATTGTGTTATAGAATATTTATACTATGAAAACCCCTCTGAACATCACATGAGGAATTCATTTCCCACTACAGATAGACCCCAATAAAAATACAATACAAACACAGTTTAATGTTCAATATTTACATTAGAGTTCAAAAAACAAAATATTCTAGAATTTTTTTACTAACATAACATATAAATCAATCAAATAAAACCAGTTACAACAAAAAAATATTTGAATTAAAAATATACCCTCCATTGGATTTTGAAAATAAAAAAGTAACTAGATAATATGAAAATTATACATATATAGTTACTATTTATGTATCTTGTTCTCCGTCGACCAAAACTCTTCATAGATCACTTTGTGTTGGAATAAAATTTATCAAAGAGGACTGTTAGTTCCTCATATTGTCTTTTATATATAATATATAATCTAAATATTACACTCCATAAAATTGGTGTCTAATTTAAAACTTATTATCACCCACTCCAATACATGATACTAGTTAAGATGATATTGTTTCAATGAAGAGGCATTATATTTTTTAATTTTGTTCTATGATTATGGAAAATATAATCTATAATCATATAAGTTGATCCAATTAATGGTTTCAAATTACATGACACAATGCGACATCATTTATCCTTTCTTCTTAATAAGTAAATTCTTTAATTTGGGAGAACATTTTTGGGAATATATTATCGATGTAATTGAATATAAAATAAAATATTATATTATCCATGTAATTATTATGATGAATATTAGATTAAATCATATGCTTCCAAATCATATTAACCAACTTCATTGTTAATATGAAAAATTAGATCACAAAAGTTTCTTCTTGGCTATCTCATCAAAAAAAGGTCCACAACATGGATAAAAACCAATACCTATATAGTTTTGAGAAAAATATAAACTAACTATTATTATTTAGTATATGTTACAAAAATATAATAGGATCATATAAATATCCCCCAAAATCAAACATATAATCTTATAAATTATCTTCTAAAATATAGATAAAATACTCTTCATACTAGTGAGTTAAAATTAAAGTCATAAGGCACCCTAAGAGTGTGAGTGAATTTGGATAATTTCAAAATAAAAACCATTCTTTTCAAACCATGATCGATAATGGGGTTTTTATCTTTATAGAACGAATACAAATCAATATATTATTCCCTAAACTATTCTTTGAAATAATACCATTCCCATATATAAAGTATATATAAAATAACAAAAATATCTATTCTATTCACCCACAGAGATCATCATCAAATGATTATACATATGGTGAGGTGTTAATGCACCATATGAAATATTACATGTTGTTTAGTTGATATAAATATATGATTTTTTTAGTATATATTATTTCTCACTAACATTTCATTGAATTTTTTTATTTTACACTTATTCCCAAGGGTCACACCATACTGTATTTCCTCTAGGATAATTTTTTTGTAATTTACTTAATAGTTTATAGGTGTGGTTGTCTCCAAATTATTGTCTCTTTATAAAAAAATTGAATTGTATGGTAATATCTACATATTAGAACATATTTCCAATGATATATGTCATAAAATTCTTATTTATAAATTTCATACATTTCAATTTAAATGAAATCCATAGTAGTAATACAAGAAAAAAATTAACAATAATTATACAATTTAGTTTCCTCTCATTCCACTCAAATTGACTCTAAAATTCCTGATAGTATCAATGAAATTCCATATACAATAATCCTTACATCTATAAATAACTAAATATATTAATAACAAATTATTATCAGGCTCTCCCCTCTTCCCATAAATTATTAAAAGATGTTATAGTGTTATAGATCGCATTCTATTCTTGATGTACCATGTAAAATTTCATTAACTTATTCATTCTGTAATCCCTTAAACTAACAATTTAAATTAGTTTAGAATATATAAATTATTCATGATCAATCCATGTGTATCATATGAGTTAATATTGTAAAATATGATTATTTTGTTTCATAATACCATACAATACACAATAAATATAACCCTATTTTAATATCTAACTGAATTTTAAAACTCAGGGGATGGAATGTTCCATTATTAAATGAATTTTCATATAATGTTTTATAAATATCAGGTATTTATTTTATTTTCAAACATTAAAAACATATTATTTATATATACACGAAACCCACCAGTTTGAATCATTGCAACCTAAATTTGTGCATTATAATATAACCCTAAATTATACAATAAAATAAAAACATCATAATATACCATTACAACATGTACTGGTATTATCAACCCTGGAATAATGCTAAAATTTATTGAATAGAATAATTTTATCTTTAATTTCAATTATATAAAACAAAAATTTTCTTGATTCCATATTTTCGAATGAAATACCCCAAACCATTGTAAAATATGTTATTATGGTTCAAATTTTACCATGGTATTAATTTATTTTACTATTTTTTTATTATGCGACAATCATTGTGTACTTAAAATCCATTTGTTGTGAGAAATGTACTAGTACAGAAGAATGTCATTTTTCATTTTCATTTCATTAGTATATGTGTGTTGTGGAAGTGTATTTTTCATTCAACAATATATTCTCTAAATATTTTCCCCAATATTTATTCATTCTCTGTCATCAACAAATATTATAATTTTAATTAAAAAATATGCCCATGATTATGTATAGTCTTAAATAATGTGACCCCAACTAGTAATAATGGAATTTAAGTTCTAACCAACTGGTCATAAATCACTTATGAAGTCATAATTAGTGTATTTAACTAATAATTTGAATATATCGTATTTTACTATTTTCACTATTCTTAAAAAATACATGAATTTCATAAAAATCCCAAATATTCACCCTAACCATTTGATCAATGTGTAGAATTTAAAAATGATCTCCAATTTTTGAAAATAATTTTATATGTATTATTAATTTAATTATTATATAAATTCATCATTTATTCATAAATAACAATTTTAAAACTATAACTGCTTTTATATCACATTGAAAAATTAACCAAAATGTCATTATCATCAAGACTTATTAAAATAAAATAATAATAAAATTTACTATTCATTACGGTCATAATACTATTTATATTAATATTTATAAGGGTATGTTACCATTCAAAAAAAATTAAGTTGGTTCTATTATACTCTAAATAACGATATGAACAGAATTCCAGATGACTGTGTTTTGAAATTCAAAACGTAAATGTCGACAAAATTATGTTTAAAGGATAGTTATAAATATCTACTTAAAAATATTATCATTCATTTCAAATTATTTTTAAAAACATGGTGTGTTACAATAGGATACAATAATTTCTATCTAACATCCCATTGGATGTGCAACAAAAAATTCTTAACATGGTCAAAGAACTACCATAAAAGAAGAGACTAACACTATAAAAAAACACAACACTATAGCACCACTCCAACCATTACTCAACAAGTAATATTAAATCCATGATAGAGCACTAGATCACCATTGATGAAAGGATGATGGTTTAACTCCACATAGGGTTGGGAGTACAATTTTCAATTTCTAGTGGAACCACCATGGATGGATTTGCAACGTCGGAATATGAGAGCCACCTCTTTGGGATCGAACATAGAATCTCGTCGATAAAACGAACAATGAGATATTTCTTAAATGCAGATCAAACGTGACAAAGATGTGGGGGGAATAAATTATTCACAAAAGGATGTGAGGCACCAAGGCTAGGGTAATCCAAGCATGTGACCTCGGATAAAACCAAATATTTCAAAATGAATAAGACAAAAATGAAAAAGTGTGTTAAACCAAAGCTTTATAAATGAAATTTATTTTTATAAATGAGTAACTCCCAAATTTAGAAATGATGTTAAAGATAATACATTCAGTTATATGGTTATTTTGGACTATTATATATTCTTTTAAAATTAAAAATACCTTTAGGAATCAAAAACTTTTTTAAGATATTCATTGTAAAATTAACATTAATATTATAGTACTAATATTTATGAAAAATTATATTTGAATGTGAAAAAGGAGGTGATGGCTTTGAAAAGTAGGATTATACACTTTGATGCCCATTTAATAGATATTTGGAAGGAGATATCATCAATAGTATATTCCATTAACTAATCCCAAGATGAGCTTCAAAAACTAAAGCATGAGTGAAACCATTTATTTGAGAAGGTCATGCTCATTGAGATCATGTCATAATGCATATTCGTAGAACCACCCTAGGAAAAACTCACCATCAGAATAAATACACTCAGGGAATTCATTGTTGTAATAAAAATAAATTTATCTAGACTCCAAATGTTTGAATTTTTATATTTTATTTTTAATAATACAGTGAATATATTTTTCAATTTTTAATATTTATTATTAATTGATTGAATAATGATTTGATAAAACTTATAATTTTATATGATAAAACAAAAATATCAATTTTGGTAAATATAATGTTTGAGTCAAGAAAATCATTTTGATGAATTTAATAATTTTTTAAATAAATTATATTTCATTAAAAAAATTATTATATAAATTTTTTTTAATAAAATTGAAAATATAAATTTATGATGTAAAATTTAATTTTAATTAGGGTCATTAAACATTTTTAGAAATAAATTTTTTTTAATAAACAAGTTATTTCTTCAATAGTATTGATTATAAAATTTATAGAATTTTTTTTATTAAAAATAATATTATTTTCAAAATAGTAGATCAAAATTATCAAATGGGAAATTATTAATAATTTTCAGAAAAAAATTAATATTTTGGTAGAAATTAAATAATTTATAAATAGATAGTATGTATTACGAAATCCTAATTTCTAAAAAGTGATTTAATATATTTCATAAAAGGTATCCATAAACAAAAAATATTTTTCCCTTTTAAAAAAATGCAGTTTTTAAATTATTTTTAGGTTTTAAAACCCTTAACGAATCCTAAATAATTTATATTAAATCAAAAGGTTTTAAAATCCATTATTTTTAAACATGACTAAACATCAGATCACTAACGGAATTATATTAATATTTATAGTTATTATAAATATATTATAATTAAAACCATTAATCTCAAGTAGAAAATATATAAAAATTATATGAGAAAGGTTGTGGTCTGGGTTATGTTATACTATAGACTTAAAAAACCTATGTTTGTAAATTAAAAAATAATTATCATATTTTTTCCTATATAAACTCACATAAATCCACATTCATATTCACTCAAAATAATGGGATCATTAATCTACTCATCCTTTATTTATCTGGTGTTCTCCCAAGGTTCCAAAATCTCTTGAGAATTACTTATAAATCTTTTAGAATCTTCTACTCAAGGTATTGGATCCTCACATTCAATCCCTTATCCAAGATTATTTTTTTCTCCTGAATTTTAATATCATTTTGGAATATGTTTTCATATATCCATCATACAATAATCCTTATTCCAATGTAATAAGATCCACATTTCACACTCGTTCACCATTTCTATAAGCCTTCATGTGCACCCATTATACTGTAAAATTTAGACTGTGATTTTCCAAGAGAAAAATTTGTGTAAAGAATATATATATCCAATGATAGTAAAGGATATTCAAATAGTATTATCAATAAGTCAATTAATTCAGATTTAAATGTATATAACATTAACTTCATAATCATGTGGTTGAAATTTATGAACGAAATCACTTGTTAAAGGTCCCATGTTTCACACTAATCCATGAACATGAAAATAATGTGATGTGTGGGACTATAATTATACATCCCTTTAATGAAATGGGTAAATATTTAATCTCCAGAGATATTTTTTTGGAATATGGGGTGTTATACTAAATTTACAATGTTATTATTTCTTGGATGTTATCATAGACTTATGTTTATGATTTCATGTTTAATGTTGGTTAAAATTAACATATTTCCCTTATTATATTAGGTTGCATCACGCCTCATTATTTAAGAATACTATTTGCACCAATTTCATGACACATTTACATGCCACTTGGCTAACATGTACTTAGTTTACTTATTCTAAGATATCTTAATTCCATTTTTGGGATTTATATCTCACACATTTCATATGTAAAAACCCACATTTTAATGTGCGGTTTTAGATGACCAGTGGAATATTAAGAGTATATTAAGGATGTTATCAATAATTTCATTTTACTTAGGTTTCAATTTGTTATTTCATATAACTAATTTACCAAATAAATAAGGCATTAATATCTTATAATCTGTAGTATGTGTTATTTTATATAATAAATCAGGAAATAAATTTTATTAAAGATATCTGTTGAGATAGTTAGTATTAGTTGGAGGAATAATTGTTTTTGGGATTTGGATTAGAAAACTATAGTAAAGGCAGTATACATAATACAACGTATTGGAAAAAATACATAAATTTAAGTAAATTAGAGGGTATGTGGTTTCTATGAAAATGCATCCTTGCTTTGACACTACAAGAGGTTGTGACTCTGGCATTGAGGTGCCTTGGGGTAATAACCTCAAAAAGGGAACATTGAGTTGGACTTAATAATCACTAGGTGCATGATAAATATCCTTCTTGAAGATCTAGTTTGACACGCATATTGAATATTCATTGGTATATTAACATGATCATTGTAAAAACCATTATAAAGGGGAAAATTCCCAAAACATTTTATATTTTAAAACATATCATATAAGATAGAAATTTAATCCCATAAATTCATAAGGAAAAAATTACTTTCCATTTATGAGTTATCCATTTAATGTTAATGGTTTTCCATTTATGATGTTAATAGTTACACAATTCGCATCCATTATTTCTCTTTATTTCTAATTACTTGTTTAAAATTGGTGGAACCAAGTTAATAAATTATGTGTTGGGTAATATGTTGACTCTATAAATGATATTAATAACATGATGTGAGATAATGTAAGAAATAATGTGATTATTCCAAATATTTTATCAGTAACCAAAATTAATAATTTGATCATAGATGAATTTAATTAAATTAAAAACAAGACAAGGAATGTGTCTCATATAAATTATTCTTTATATGCGATAATGGAAATAATATTACATTTACAACATGTAAAAAAATTGGGAATATGAACAAGGAGAAATGTCACAATTGAACATAAAATGTTTTATATGTTGAAAAAGAAGGAATTATGTAGCTAATTTAAATTGAATAATGAAGAGTTCACTAAACATAATGAATTGACATATTGTTCCATCTAAGGTATATTTAGCAGTTCTATGTTTTAAATTTAGTGAATTGTGGAATTATCAAATAAAATTCAAAATTATAAGTTATAACTTGAATGATTTTATCCAACAATCTCTAAGACCAAGGGAATAAGGAAATTCCTATGATGAGATGGATAATGATGACTGAAATTCATATAACCTCTACTCTAGAGATAATTTATTCATATTATATTAAAATTAATTTGATATTATTATATCAAGTTCATTTTAGTTCTTCAAGTCACCAAAACCATTAATTTGATATCATGTTTTGAAAAACATCTTTTATTGTTTTATTAGAAGTTGATGTTTATAGGAATGTTATTGAAAAAATTATAATTCTCCAATTGATGAATTTGATGATTTTATGTGAATGAATTACCATTCCATATATAGAGGGATCATAAATTAATATGTGAAGTAATTAACCCTCAGTATCATTAATCACCCTCTAATTCTATATCCATATATTGAGGATGATATTCTCCTTTGGTTTCATTATCTGAATCATGGATATAATTGAAATACGAGCATGTTTATCTATTTCAAATGACTGAGACTAAGAAAAATATCATGAATGATGAAATTCCCATTATAGGGGAATTCAATAACTTTTTTCTAGAAAAAGTGTCTAATATTAATCCTAGCAATGAGGTTATGTCATAGTCTATCTCATACATGATGATTTACACGTATCCTAGAATCCATATTGAATTGAAATTATTAAACAAAACGATTGAGGGTTAATACTCCCAATTATATCATTATAGGTGTAGTTTATAATCATTATAAAGAATAAGTATTTGTCAATACACGTCTTCATGGATTTTTATCAAATTAATAAGATCATGATAATAAAATTTTCCTCTATCATGGATTGACGAATTCATTGATTAGATATGTGGAACCCAATACTTCTCCATGGTGGATCTTTGTCCATGATATTACCAAGTAAATGTGATGAAGGATAATAACCCCATACTTATTTTTATATATGTTACCTACATAATGAGTTCATAGTTATTATCTTTAGACTGAGAAATGTACAAAAAAATGTTATTTAACTTAATGTAAAGTGTCTTTATGGATTACCATGAAAATTTTGTTGTTTTATTTTTTATGACATTATTATAAACTATAAAATACTGGAGGAACCTATGGGGTATTTAAATAATAAATATAAGATCATAAGAAACAATATTTTATATTCAACATATAGTAAATGTGAGTTTTGGTCAGAATAATTAAATTTACTGGTCCTTGTTTTCACCAAAAAACAGAAATATGTTGATTTTTTAAAAATATAAGAAACCAAAGGATGAAAAATAATAATATTTGTTATTGAAAACAATATTTTATATAAATTATTTGAGTAATATAATATAATTATTATAGAACTATCAGCAATTTCAATCCCACTATACATGGTTAATTATAGAGGAGTCGTGTTTGTATAGACTAATGAATATGATGAAATCATTAGAGAGCAGACGAGGTGGCTAATTACTACACATGTTCTCACATTACCAAAGAGTAGGGAAGGATGTATGATCTATGTTGATGTATTTAAAAAAGTTATGGGTTGTGTACTCATGTAAAATAAAAATCTAATAGAGTATTCCTCATAAAAATTATTGATCCATGATAAGAAGTACCCAACTTAGTATCTAGAATTGGCTGAAGTGATCTTATAATGGACTATTTGGTGACAATTTCTATATCATGTGAAGTGTGACTTTTATAAGGTTCAAAATATTCTTACATATGTATTCACACAAAATTAGCTTAATAAGATCCAAAAAATGTTGTTAGAGTTGTTAATGAACTGTGATTAATCAATCCATTACCACCCCGATACGGTGACCAATGTGACATATGATCTGAGTAAAAAGAATCCCAAAACAATATCAAATATTGGGATATAGTGGTATCTAATCAACATGGGCCATAAAAGGATGGATATGGAAATAATAAAAGGATATTTATCATATCTTATCAAATAACTATTCAACCGTCTATATTTGAGAGGTTCAAGGAAGCCAATAATGATGATGAGTTTATAAAGAAGAAGGTAGTGAATGTTGTAGCATTCAACATTTCATAATATTATGTAATAAGGTCTGATATCTAGATATGTTTACCATTAAAACCAAAACTGAAGAACGAACTTTTGGATAATTGTAGTACATCAAACATTATTATCTATCAAGAGATCTATAAGATATGTACATTTGAAGTAAACATTATAGTGGGATATAATAAAGAAGTATAATATGGTTTTTATATGTAAATTTATTCTATACCAAATAGTAATAATCTCTTAAAATTAATCCTAATGGTTTAGTGTACCCATTTTCTACACCAATGAGAAAATAAGAATGCATAACCATAGATCTCATCATAGATGACCCCTAATGGTAATAATTCAATCTGGGAAGCAGTTGATCTCATTAGAATGATTGTGAATTTCATAACTATCAAGAAAGTATTTTCTCATGATAAACTCTATTTGATTTGAATATTGTATGTAGTAAAACTATTTTGAGTTACACTATATGTTGTATCAGATCGTGATGTGAGGATCTCCTTAATGTTTTTTTGGAATCCATTTGAAATCAATGGATAAAGCTTAGTGCTTCCTCACAGATAATCAACATCAAATCGGTGGTTAGTCTAAAACGGCCATTCAAATGTGGGTGGGTATGTTGATATCATTTTAATGTATTTACATGGATGTTAGGACTAACACGATCCCTATTATATGTTTTATAATTACAATAGTTTCTATTATCAAATAAAAAATATCACAATATTTGGTACTATTTGGGATGTGGTTTTACAATACATCATGTTGGGATGATGTTAGAATGTGGAATCTAATGAGACCTGATATTATGAAATATATGAAAGTGATTCCTAAAAAAAATCGATCATAAGAAATCTAGACAATGTAGATAGAAAAACAATGCAATAATCATCGAAGAGAACTAGATTTTGAGGTTATTCGTAAAAAGTTTTTTCATATATCATTTGCGAATAATGTAATGTGGTTTGACAATAAGGTAAATCAATTTCCAAGATACAATGGAACCTTTAAGATACGTAATAACATTATAGTGGTTCTCTGTCGACTAGAACTCTGACTGACCTAGCTCAATTATATAATTTGTTCCATGTATCCATCTAGATAATGTGCAAATCAAACACCTCACATGTACTAAATCCATTTTTCGTACCGTGACAGAATGAACATTGATTTTTTAAGAAGCCTATGATGATATTTGATAATAGAGAAAATTTTCTGAAAAATAGGAAGCCATGACCGACCAAATTGTATGAAATGATAAATTGGAGGTTAAAATTAAAGAATTGGGGAATAATGAAATGACATGAACTTTTATTAATGAATTTTTATTTAACCAAGAAAAAACTATTCTCATATATTTTTAAATAAATACAATTTTATGGTTATGTTACAACCATAGGAAATAAATCTCCATCATGTCATGGTGTCCCCCAAAGAAAATTTATCATTGTAAGAATAATCCACTATCGGGACCAATGTGAATACAGAAAAATAACGCATCAACATATCCCACCCATCCACTCATAGTGCCCTCATACAATGTCCCATGTCCCGCATTGGGATAGGAAATACTAAACCACCATCGGAACACATGAAGAAAACCTTGGATATTGGTGTAGAACCAAAATCAACCATTAATTCCACTCAAATGTCATTCTAATAGGGAAAAAATAGAAAATTATTAAATTTCCCATTTTGAATGGGTACATTTATTATTAAGAAATAATGTTGTAGAAAACCATTCATTACTTTGGTAATTTGAACTATTATATATTCAATCAAATTTAATTGATAGTTAATCATCATAACCAGTGTTAATATAGAAGTTTTAAAGTGACTATTATGAATTTTATATTAAGTGTTATGATAAAGTCCATTTGAATTAATCAACGTAAGAGATGGCCTCAACTATTAGTATTGTTCCCTATGAATCCCATTTATCAAAGATTTAAAGGTATATAACTTCATTACTATTTTTCCATGATGAATACTGAGGTGATAATCAAAAACTAATGAATGCATGAAAAAAAATTTTGGACATGTGTATGCTAATTTGGAATAACCCCAAAACCATGTTCCCAAAACCACTACAATAAAATCGTAACATCTCATGCTTTTCCCTTAAGGAATTCACTCGTGTAATAAATGGATATGTATCTTGACCATAAATTTATTACTTTTTGTTTCATTTTTAATAAAATAAATTATATATTTACCTATTTTTTGTAAGACTTTTTAAATGAATAAATAATGAGTTTTGTAAAATATATATATTTTATAGACCAAAAAAGAATTATATTTTTTGGAAATATATAATTTCAATAAAATAAATATTTTTCTAAATTTAATATTTTTGGAAATAAACTATATATTCATAAAATATTATTAATCAATAATATTTAATTAATGTAATTGATAATAATTTTTTATGAAGTCTGATTTAATTTATAAGGGTCTGAAAAATGATATTGTCAAAAAACTCATTTTTTTAATAATTTGGTTTTTCTAATTTAAAAATATAAATTCTAATATGTGTACTATTATTTTGGTTATATAAATATTATTCATAGAATAATCACATTTGAATTATCCAATGGTTAATTTTTCATTTTTTTAGGTAGCCAAATTATTTGGTAAAAAGTAAATGTTGTATAAATACACGGTATATATTATGAAATCAAAATGACCCAAATGTGATTTAATATATTTTATAAAAGGTATCCAAGATATAAAATATGTTTCCACAATAAAATACTGTGATTTATATTTTTTATATTGATATTATAAAACCAAAATGAATCCTACAGACACTATACTATATTTTATAGTTTTAAAATCAATTATTTATAAACATGACACACTTTGATGTCGCTATGTGAATCATTTTAATTTTTCAAGTGAATATACTTTTTAAATAATGTAGAAAATAAATATATGGTAGAAAACATTGTAAAATAAAAGATAATGTTTATGGTTTTCATTCCTTTATCATATAGTTTAAAAAACCTATGTTGGTAAATTAATACATTATTCTCCTATATTTTTCTACATATACACTCAAAAAATCACATTTCCCAATTATAACACCATTTTATCATGAAAATAATCTTTTTTACCTCTATAGAGTCCTTCTAATATTCACATAATCTCTTGAGAGACTCCCCCAAGCTTCATGAAGCATCCTCTTAGAGTAATAGATCATATCATTCTCCTCATTATTAAAAACCAACATCATGGAATTCTTATTAACTCTTAATTATTCATGTTGTGGTATGTTTTTATACATCCATATTACTATCCATATTATTACATGGAAATTAGATAACACTTTTCCCCCATAAACCCCTCTTATAATCATTTATGTACACCCATTATGTTTCAAAAAAAATTCTTAATAGTTTCCATGCAAATTATTTCTGTAGTGAATATTTGCCTCCATTTAAACTCAAGTATATTCAACTAGTTGTACTTACACATAATTGAATGATTATTAACATGAATTTAAGATTAAATTTTTAATAATATGTTTCAATTTGATAATGAAATCATTTGTTTATTGATATATATGGCTCAGTTATATGTGTACATAATAACAATGTAATAGTTGGCCCAAAATTCCATATCCCCCTAATGTGTTGATTAAAGTATCAAAATCATGATTTTTCAAATATAGTGAACATAAGGTCATATTATGAACACTATGATATATTTTCATGTTTTCTATTCAAGAATACTTTTTCTGACTTCATGTTTTATGTGGTTTTTTCATTCCCATGTTGACCTTATGCGATCATGTAATATAATGCATCATTGTTCAATATTCTGAATCTCACCACTTTTATGACAACATGATATAAATCCTAGATAATATTTTCAACATTACAATATTTCATCCATTTTTTATTCCATTTATAGGATTTATAAGTCACAACATTATTATATAGGTACCCATGATATATAGTGTAATTTTAGCAAAATGATGAAATTTTTGGATCATGTTAACGATGATTACAATAATGTATTTTTACTTAAATTGCATGTTTTTATGATATATACCTAATTTTCTAAAAAAATTATGAATCATAATCTTATATGTTATACTATATTTAATTTTGTTTAATCAGAAATGAAATTATGTTTTTTAACGATATTTGTATTTATACGAATCTAGAAGGAACAATGAGAAGAAATGTAAAATATGAAGTGGGAGAAGATAACCCTAAATCTCATTGAGGTGATGATTGTGACACTATGGTTTTATTAGAGGTTTATTTTCCACATATAAATCATATGATGATACCTTTAAACATAATATCATACAATTTTAAAAAATGAATTCAATTTCTAAAATAATATAAGAAAAGATGGAGTCCACATACTAACATAAGAGTCTCAATAAACATAAAGATACAACAATAAATATAACTAATCATGAGTTCTATTTATTATTCCATAAATAAATCCAATTAATTAATCATCAAAACAAGAATGATAAAATCGATGTGATAATTGAAAACACTAAATAAGGAACTGTTCAATATAAAATGATCATATCATGATTGAAGGAAAAAATGATGAGATGAAAGGGATGTCATATTCAAGTTATAGGACCCAAAACCATCAATATATTTAAAATGGGTTAGTAAGGAAGGTGACATTCAAAAAATTCTTGGATGAGTCCTATGGATCAATATAATAAATAATTGGATTTTAATTATAGTTTTTAATCCTGAAATGGAATGAATAAAATACTGAAACTTATTAATGCACTTAAAATAGTTTGGACACATGGTTTAACGAACCATGTTCCAACAACATGTGTAATACTAGAAAAAATCTATGGGATTTCAAAGATGTTTCAAATGCTTGGAGAAACTGTGCACCAACTATGAGAAATACCATTGTCACAATAAACCTAATTCACATGGATTGGTAGATCTATAAACCAAAACCATCAATAGTATAGAACCTACCCAGCAACATTAGGACTCCCCTACATAGTTTGTTAGATAAGTTATATTTTTTCCTTAACAGTGACAAAAAATATAAACCCCCTTAAATGGTTCAAAAAAATATCATAAGGGAACAAAAGGTCCCAAAATCCAATTATGAATTATATATCATAACAAATACAGAAGAAAAATGTTATTGTATCATAAAACAGAGGTGTTACATCGACCACAACATTATGATTTATATCACTCAAATATTTGAGATTTCTGGTGCATTGGAATAGGTTAGGGAATTCTCTTTATATTGATTTCTCCCATTACACTATGTCCTATAGAATTTAAACACATTTTCATATAACTAAACCCAATGGAATATCTCCACAATATGTTATTTTTACTATCTATTATATGAATTTATGCATGAGAAAATACTACATTGGGTACCCTATTTACAAGATCCCATTAATACTATAGCTATGATCATGATGGTATTTTTTTAATAGAGATACAGGAATTAAATTATTAATTAAACTAAAAATTATTGGAAAATAAAACCAATATTAATGACAAATATTTCATTTTTGTATCTCAAATAGTACAATATTGTAACGCTCTAACCCCAGAAGCATAGAGTCGGTGCATTATTACGTATCATTGGCAAGATCACCAAAGATCATGTCTCAAAATACCGATTAGTTTAGTAGAATTTGAAGTACGAGATACATTCATAAGGATTAGATTACATCTTAAAATAGAAAACTACAACAACATTCATTCCATATAAAACACTGAGATTCCATAGACTATCCCTCTAGGTCTATCATAATATACTTCTTCACATCATGGGAAAATAAAATATTGAAATGGGTGAGCTCAGATGCTCAGTAAGGATAACAGTATAGCAGAAACATTCATAAGTAAGCATAAGAATTCACGGAAATGTATAAAACTAAATAAAGCCTTTTAATCCTAAACTTCAACATAATATAGAAAATAAAAATCAAAAAAAATTCCATTTACTTACTCACATGGATATTCTTCTATTCGAAGAATCACATGAAATATCAATAGCCTCTTTCATAATGATGGAATTCCTAATGAAAGAATTTCATAACCACGTAGTCAAGGCCTTGTACCAAGACTACAAATACGATTTTATCAAGGCCTTGTGCCAAGACACTAGTTTATCTCATTAGACATACCGATTCATCGAGGAATTATAGTTGGCTCCACCCGTAACATACTAAGTCCAATTCATTCCTCATATCGAAAGGTTTAAACATAACATGAACATTCGAATTAAAAATAGCATACGAAATGTAAATACTTTATCCATAAACCATGAATTGTGTAAAAATAACATATCCATAGTCATACTTATCACAAAACCTTCAATTCAATGTGGAAGTTTTGTATCATAAAAAATCAAATTCAAATAAGCGTAAAATCCATCAAATGATGTTGACATAGACGAAATCAAAATACTTTTTTTAGAGAAATATCTCTTTCTATTTTGAAATAATTTAAAAGTTTTATTTTTATAAAAGAAAAATTTTATTTTGTAAATATTCTTATAAGCTTGTAAGGGAAGCTTTGATGATGTTGTAAACAACCTCAGATAATAAAGAGATTGTAAAATTAACCCTTACCTTGTACTTTTCCTTGGTTGAGGTTAGATTAATCTCCAGTATAACAGTGAAATAATTGTTATTAAATTATAAAAGAATCATATACATTAACATGATATCATATGTAATCTATTAACATTTTTTTTAATAATATCTTAGTTTTATCTCCATTTTGGGTGTTAACAGATTCATTATCATTTATATTATTTGTTATGTGAGTAATATTTGTTATGGATGGGATTTATCATATTCATATCCAAAATTATATCTAGTCTTTAAATGTAATTTTTAATCATCAAATGAAAATTAGTCTTGAATGGATACTATGGGGAATGAATTTCATCGCGTTCATGGAGACGGAAATCGGTACGTACGCAAGAGAAACAATATAATACTTTTTATGTTAAAATATTTTATAATTGGATGGTATATAATATATAAGGAATAATTATCATGGTATATTTATTATTTACATCAATTACACATCATTATTATACCCATCCCAATAACAACGTATTGAATAACAATTACACCACGACGTATAGATGGTAAGCCGTACGTACACATGTATGGTGATCTTTAATTCAAAGAATGTGAATAATAAGGAATATGGTTGTACTAAATTTATAATAACATCACATTATATATAAGATTATGGAGTAATTATTTTATAATGTAAACAATAGAGAAACAGGAAGGTGAAGAAGAAAGGAACTTGAAAGAGGTGATGAAATATTTATCTATTCTTTGAGTTCTTTATTTAGATTTGATCAAAAAGGATCAATAGGTTGGATTTATGACTAAAGTAAGTCATCGAAGATGAAGGGAGGACAATTGAGAGGGTATTTGGGCAGTGGTTGACCAAACCGATTGTCATTGAAGGTGTGAATTAGAGAGAAGGGGGAGTTCACTTTTATAAGAGGGGCAAGGGAACCTTAGAAAAATCTAGAAATATTATTTTATAATAAAATCATATTCAGTTAATAATGGTTCTGAAATTTATTATTTAATGGATAAGGTGGGTATGGGTCAAAAACCACTCAACCAATAGGTTTTAGACATGTTCGGGTCACTATATTAACCTAATATACTATATTTAACTCTTAGTTAAATAGTTTTACATTTACCATGTCTCTTTGTATTTTAAAATTATATGGTTAATAAACATACTATAAACTTCTAAGAGAACCCCAAGTGGTTCATTAATTATACAAATATCATTATATAAGTCTTTTTTCCTATCTTTATATTTTTAGGAATAGAATACCAAATAATAGTATAATATTGGTTTTGAAAACTCTTTTATGTCAATTTTAACACTATTTGGGAATTTTTTTGTTAAATTTATAAATGAATTATTACTTCAACAAAAATTCATCTAACCAGCCCTAATATGTAATATTAACCGATAAAATTAGATTATTTAAAAAAAATTCTAAAATTACATTTATTTGGATATTTATAATATCAATTATTTTAATCCTTCTTTAATTAGGTAATTGTTGCATCATCATTGTGTCACAAATAAATTATATTATATAATGTCTAAAAAATATAAATAAAATACCATTATATAAGAAATAGTTTTACCTTTTTAATTAATATTTATAGTTGAATTTATCTTATGTGTAACCGCATATTAAAAATGTTTTAGATATTAAACATTGATTTTAACTCTTTTAACTCTTCATTGAATTAAAGAATAATAATGGTCCTAATATAATAAAAGTGGAACTAAAGGATAGTATTTTCTTAATAAGGCCTTTTTTGATCGAATTACACTTATCTAATAGAATTATGACATGTGTTTGGGTAATAATAATATCATTTTTACCCGTAATTACCCTATTTACTTTTAAAAGTGTAAAATAAATGTAAAAAGATTCTTTTCACCAAAAATTATTTCCATATTATTGAACCACATTTAACTTACTGATATCAACCATTTTTATCAGATCTTTGAAATTTAACTCACAGAAGTGGTGAAATTATGTTTTTTTGTAAACTTGCAAATACTCCTAGGAGGTGGGAAAAAGACAGCAAAAAGTTCCAGAAAAACATTATATATCTAAAATTATTATAAACTGACTCCAATAATTTACATTGAACATATATGGGATTTATTTATCTATTTTGACATAAAATAAATTTAAATAAAATAAATTAATGTAAAAAAAATCGGTTTTAAACTATAACTTAGTGTTTTTCACTATTCATGAAAAATTGGATGTTTCAGAAAAATACCAACCATTCACCCTAATCTAATTTTTATATTCTGAATCAAAAAAATGAAGTCCATTTTGAATGATATATTTTGAAAATTTCAAAAATTGCGTATTACTATTCATAACGGCTAGTTTTATTGGTTGTGTTGTGTTAGATATCGAAGTTACGTACAACACACGCTGTTGTATTATTCATGGAGAAGCATACTATGGAAGTTTGAGGTGCTACATTCTACCCTCCTTCAAATACATATTTTCTTGAAATTTCTAGAATATTACTGCATAAAAAGACTCGGGTTGTTCTTCATCATAAGTTCCTCCGATTCCCGTGTTGCCTCTTCCATATTAGGGTTTCTCCATAGAAGTTTTACCAGACGAGTCTTCCGGTTTCTCACCACATGTTATCTTGTATCTAGAATCTTGACAGGCTCTTCTCAATAAGGCAGTTCAGGTTCCATTTCTAATTCCTTATAGATGAGTACATGCATTGGGTCAGGGGTGTAATTTCTCAACAGTGATACATGGAACATATCGTGGACTTTGGAGATACTTGGCGGTATTTCTAAACGGTAAGCTACATCCCCAATTCGATCTAGAATTATGAATGTTCTGATGTACCTGGGACTCAATTTAACCATCTTACCGAAACATGTAACACCCTTCCATAGAGATACCTTCACGAAAACATGGTCCCCTACCTGAAATTCCAAATCCTTCTTTGGTTTTATGCATAGCTCTTCTGTCTACATTGAGCTACCACGATGTTGTTTTGGATTACCATCACCTTTTCCATCATTTCCTTTACATGTTCTAAGCCTATGAGTTTTCTTACACTAACATCATCCCAACAGGTTGGTGTGAAAAATCTCTTTCTGTATAACACTTGATATGGATCCATCTAAATACATGAATAGAAGATATTGTTATAGGAAAATTCTACCAAAGGTAAATATTGATCCCACATACATTGAATGTCAAGTGAGATTGATCTCAACATGTCTTCTAAGGTTTAAATAGTCCGTTCTGATTGTGCATCAGTTTGAGGGTGGTATGCAGTGCCCAAATGAAGTTCAGTACCCAATGATTTCTGAAGACTTTTCAAAAATCATGATGTAAAACGACTATAATAATCAGAAACAATCAATAGTGGTACTCCATGAAGTCTCACAACGTCTTTAATATATAGTCTTTCTAGGCGTTCAAGTGGTAAATCTTCTCTTATAGCAAGAATATGTGCTGACTTGGTATGATGATCAACAATGACACATATTGCATCGTCCCTTCTTGAGTCTTTGATAGTCCCATAGAAAAGTCCATAATAATATTATCCCATTTTCAGTTAGGTATGGGAAGAGATCTCATTACTCATCCATGTTGTTGGCTTCCAACTTTCACTTGTTGAGAAACCATACATCTTTACAAAATATCAGCAATATCCCTCTTCATATTGTCCCACCTAAAATGTTCTTTCAAATCCTTATACATTTTCGTGCACCCAGGGTGTACAGATAAATTTGATCTATGAACATCATCCAACAATTATCTTTTTAGATTAGGTGTATTGGTAACACAAAGTCTCTTCCAAAATTTCAAAATTACATCTTCATACACAAAGTCAATCAATCTCCCATCATTCACAACTTTAATCTTCTTTTGAAAATCTATATCATCAGTCTGAGAACTCTTTATCCTTTCTAGTAAATATAGTTTGGCAACCATTTGAAAAATAATTGATGTTTCACCTTCCATGGTTATTCTAAAATCTATCATTACTATATCCATGAAAATAGGATCCCTTTCATCTCTCATCTTGTTCAAAACTCCATGATCTTTTCTGCTCAAAGAATCTACCACTGTATTTTCCTTTCCTTGGTGGCAGTGTATCATGCAATAATAATACTTGAGTAGTTCAATCCATATCCTTGGCCTCATGTTGAGTTATTTATATTATAAATTATACTTCACACTCTTGTGATCAGTATATATCACACATTTTTCACCATAGAGATACTACTTCCATATATTCAAAGAAAATATTACTGCTGGTAACTCAAGATCGTGAGAAGGATAGTTTTTTGAATGAATTTTTAGTTGTCGTTATGCATAAGAAATAACCCTATCATTATGCATAAAAACACAACCAAGTACTTTCTTTAAAGCATCACTATAAATAAAAAACATGTCATTCCCCATTGGTAGAGTCAAATAGGATCATTGACTAATATTATCTTCAAATAATCAAAACATTATTCATATTATTTTCTCCAAAGACAAATTTCACCCCTTTATGTGTGAGCGTGGTTAATGGGTTAGCCATTCGGGAAAATTTCTGGAACAAAAATTGATAATAACCTGCTAAACCAATAATACAGTGTACCTCAGTTATACTCAATAGTGCTGACCATTCATGGATTGCATTGGTCTTAGAAGGATGAAAGGAAAATCCATCCTTAGAGACAGTATGGCCAAGAAAATAAATCTCTTGATGCTAGAATTCACACTTTTTAAACATCCCAGATAATTCATGTCTTCTAAGAGTCTTCAGGACAATGCGGAAGTGATTTTCATGATCTTCATAGATTTTTGATTATAGAAAGATATCATCAATAAATACCACAAAAAATCATCATGATATTCCTTGAAAACTCTATTCATTAGATTTATGAAGACAGATAGTCAATTAGTCAATCGAAAAGGCATTACTGTAAACTCTTAATGCCCGTACATGGTTCGAAATGATATTTTCAGAATTTCTTTCTTCTTCACACACAACTGATGATATCCATATCGAAGGAAAACCTTTTAAAAGTATTAATTTCCATGAAGTTGGTCAAAAAAATCATCAACGTGAGGTAGGTGATACATGTTATTTATTATTATAGAATTTATCACCCTATAGTCAATGCAAAACCTCATAGATCCATCTTTCTTATTAACAAAAATAACAGGGGATCCCAATTGGGAAACACTAGGGTGAATAAATCCTTTATTACTCAGTTCCTCAAGTTGTTTCTTTATTTCTACTAAATTCCACAGTGGCCATTCTATAAGTTTTCTTCGATATCGGCCTGAACCAGGAATCAAATCAATGGTAAACTCAACTTCTTTTTCTGGGGGATATCCATCTAAATCCACTGGAAACACATCAATATATTCTTGTACAATGGGTACATCCTCTATTTGAACATTAATTTCCTCACCCACATTTATTTCATTCTCTCCCCCCTTAATAATTGAATTTTGTTGAGCTACTGGGGGTGGATATAGATAATAATTATGCTGTGAAATTTCTACTCTAAAGATAAGGTACACCATACCATCATAAAATTTTTTAACTTCCTTCATCATACAATAAATTCTCACATCATGTCGAAAATCCAATCCATACCAAGGATTATATCAAATTCAATCATGGGTATGATTATGAGATCATCCGATAGAGAACATTTATATGCCCAAATGGGGAATGATTCACAAAACATTTTTACAATGATACTTCCAATAGAAGTTTTGACTAACAACTCCCTTGTTAAATCAAATTGGAAATATGTAATTTTCATAGAAAACTGGGAAGATATGAAACAATACGATGATCCAGAATCCAATAAAGAATTTGCTAAACTTAATTAAACAATTAAATTACCTCCCACCCCATCTTTAGAAGCTTAAACCTTAGCAGTAGTGATAACATAAGACTGGCCTTGATCCCATGGCCTTTTCTGAGGTATGTTCCCCTTACACTTAGGACACTCATTCGCATAATTCCCCCTTTCTCTACAATTGCAGCATTCCACATCGATAACCTCTTTCTTCCCCTTGAAATCACGAGCTTGGTGGTCCTTTTTACCACATTTTTAACAGACTCCCATTACCTTCAGGCATTTATAGGTGTGTTTCTTCCCATATTTACTGTAGGATAGATATTCAAATTTTCCGTTCATCCCCTTATTTCCATTTCCATGTTTTTAGCAGATCTCTTCTTCACAATACGATGATCCAGAATCCAATAGTGCATGAGACAATGTCTTCGTACGACGAGAAGGATTGTGAGACTAATGCTGAATGGATAAATGGTTTTAACCCATCAATGAAAGGATCAATATTACTTCTTGGGTTACATATATAATCTGATGCATGCATTTATATCCTTGTAAAGTTAGCTTCCTACATTGAGACAATCTCATCCTCAGTTTACCTTAGATTCATAAATTGTCTTTCCATATCCACTTTTTGGTCATGAGGAAATTATTTTTCTTTGAAGATTTCATTAAACCACCTCCATTCCATATTTAATACTTCATCGCCTTCCTTTGTGTTTTGAATAAATGACCACCATTGATCAGTATCTCCAATGAGCCGGTAAAGAGCCATGAAAACTTTTCCCCTTTTTATACTCCCCATGGTGTGGAATATTTTCTCTAAGGAATTTATCCATTGCTGGGATACTAGTGGATTTGTACCACCATTGAATGTTGGTGATTTTTTCCTCAGGAAGTGATCTAACATTGATCTTCCACGCTGCAGATCAGGGTGCTCCATACTGGTAAGGTTATTATTCATAACCTGAGTAGGGGGGAAATCCCTACATGGAGTGCGTGCTTTGATACGATTTCCATTCCTTTCACTATGATCCATTTATAAGAAATGGCATAAACTAGATTATTTTATGAACTGCATTACATAAATCCAAACTTGTAAAACACATAACATAAATTGAATAGTTTGTTTATATAATCCATAATCATAAAAATGTTTTCTTTGAGAAAGTACATACACATAAACCCTTCATAATCATTTGTAAAGAAAATAAAAATTATCCTAAGCATATCCCCTGGGAGTGTCATAACCATGATTGCAACAAGGCCTGTTGTCGTGCACCAGTATCCGTTCGAGTCTAGCTCAAAGTGGTGTTTTCGGGTTTTACCCCTCGGTACATTTGTTCCAGAGCCGCCGCTACCTGGTCGTATACAGACAAGTATGTTTTGCTTGGAAAACTCAAAGAATCTCTACAATACTAAAATTCAATGAAATTTTTCATTACTAATCCTCAAAGTCTATCTCAGGGTCATGTGCTCTAATAAGAGTTTACCTAATTCTAGATTCAAATATTTGTACTAAACTTCCTATGATACCAAATATAACACCCTGACCCCAGAAGCCCCGAGTCAGTGAATTATTACATATCATTGGTAAGATCACAAAATATCACGTATTGAATGTATGATTACTTTAGTAGCCTTGGAAGTACTAGATTGATTCATATGGTTTACATTATATCATAAAATGGAAAACAACAACAACATTGTTTCCATAGAAAACACTGTGATCCCATAGACTATCCTTATAGGTCATTCATTATATAATTCTTTGCATCCTGGGAAAATAAAAAATAGAAATGGGTAAGCTGAGATGCTCAGTAAGGATAGCATTACAACATAATCTTTCATAAATAAGCATAAACATTTAAGGCAGTATATAAAACTAAAAAAAATCATTTTTATCTTCAACTTCAGAATAATATGGAAAATATAAATCAAAATAAGGCCATTTACTTACTCACTTGGATATTCTACTAGTCAAATAATCACATGAAATATCAATATCCACTTTCATAATGATGGAATTCATAATTCCAGACATTCATAACCACATAGTCATGGCATTTTGCCAAGACTACAAATAATATTTTTTCTTAAGGCCTTATGCTAAGACACTAGTTTTTCTCATGAGACCTACCAATTCATTGAGGAGCTATATCAGGCTCCACCCGTCATGTACTAAGTCCAATGCATTCCTTAGAAAAAAAGGTTTAAACATAACATAAAAATATGTATTAGAACTAGCATACGAAATGAAAATACGTTATCTATAAACCATGAATGGTGTAAAAATAACACATCTATAGTCAAATGTATCACAAAACATTCAATACAATATGGATGTTTTCTATCATAATAAATCAAATTCAAATAGGCTTAAAATCCATCAAAGGATGTTGACATAGATGAAATCAAGATCCTTTTTTAGAGAAATATCTCATTCGATTTTGAAATCATTTAAAATTCATATAATTATAAAAGAAAAAAATTATTTTGGAAATATTCATATAATCTTGTAAGGGAATATTTTATTAAGTTATAATGGTGGAAAACAGTCATACCCGTAGTATAAGTTAAAAAAACATTCTTACCTTAATTTTTTCAAAAAAGGTCATAAAGTACCTTGTTTGGAAAATAACGGAAAGATTCCATTCAAAACATATATGGAAAAATATGGGTATAAATGACAATACCCCATTTTCTAGTAAATAGAAAAAATGTTTTGAAATACATTTTTAAGAAACATGGATGTGGATGATAAAGAGGCCTCACTAGATAATTACATATAAACAATCCCAGATAATGAAGAGATTGTTAAATTAACCCTTACCTTGAACATTTACTTGGACTAGGGTAGGTTAATATCATATATAATGGTGAAATAATTGTAATTAAATGATACAATAATCAAATACAATAATATGATATCATATAAGATCTTTGAACCTTGCTTTGTTAATAATATTTTATTATTATCGTCATTTCGGGTGTTAAAGGATTCGTTTTCATTTATATTCTTTGTTATGTGAGTCATATTTGTTATGGATAATATGTATCAAATTAATATCCAGAATGATATCAAGTCTTTAAACATTATTTTTAATCATCAAATGAAAATTAGTCTTGAATGGATACGATGGGGAATGAATCCTATCGCGTTCGTGGAGATGGTAATTCGTACGTAAGCTCGAGCAACAATATCATATTTTTTATATTAAAATAATATATAATTGGATGTTATATCACATATAAAGAATTATTACCAGTTTATATTTATTATTTAAATAAATTCCACATCATTATTATACACATCCAAATAATAATGTATTGAATAACAACTACACCACGACGTGGAGACGGTAAGCCGTACGTATGCATGTATGGTGACATGTCATTCAAATGATGGATAGAATAATGATTATGGTTGAAAACAATTATAATAAAATTGTATAATATAAAATATACGGAAATTATTATTTTATAATGGGAAAAAACAAATAAAGAGGAAGTGGAGAAAGAAAGGAACTTGAAATAGGTGATGACATATTTACCTCTTCTTCTGGTTATTCCTTTTGATTTGATCAAAAGGGATCCTTATGAAGGCTTTATGACTAAAGGAAGGCCTCTAGGATTAAGGTATGATAGATTAGATGTTATATGGGAAGGGTTTGTCTGAGCCAAATGTCTTTGAAGGTGCGAATTAGAGATAAGGGGGAGTTCCCTTTTATAAGAGGGGTGAAGGGGAACCTTAGGAAAAGATAGAAATATTAATTAATAATAAAATAATTTTCGGTTTCTAATGGTTAAAAATTGGATTATTTAAGGTATAATGTTGTTATGGGTCTTAAACCACTCAACAAATAGGTTTTAAACTGGTGTGGGTCACTATATTAACCTTATCTTTTAGATTTAACTCTTAGTTAAATAGTTTGACAATTACCATGTCTCTTTGTATTTTTATATTATATGGTTAGTAAAATCACTGATTACATAAAAAACAACCCCAAGAGGTTCATTAATGATAAAAATATAATTATATAAGTTTGTGGAACGATCCATAGATTTTTAAAAATATAATATCAATTAATAATATAATATTTGTTTTAAAAACACTTTTATGTAAATTTTTACACTATTTGGTACATTGTTTTTGAAAAATTCATTACAGAATTATTACTTCCAACACAATTCATCTAACTAACACTAATATTTTATATTTACCTATGAACATAGTTTAATTCATAAAAAGTCTCAAATTAGATTTATTTGGGTATTTATAATACCAATTATTTTAATATTTCATTCATTATATGATTACTGCATCATAACTGTGTTATAAATATATTATATTAGTTAATGTCTAAAAAATATAAATAAAATACCATTATGTAGGAAATATTATTATATTACTAATGAATATATATAGTATAATTTATCTTAGTATATTAAAAATATTTTAGTTATTAAACATTGATTTCAACTCTATTAACTCTTCTTTGAATTAAATAATAATAAATGTCCTAATCTAATCCAAGTGGACCTAAAGGATCATATTTTATTCCTAAGGATTTTTTGGTCAGATAAATATTATCCAATAGAAATAAGACATTTTTAGGGTAATAATAATATAATATTTATCCTTAATTAACCTATTTACTTTTAACCGTGGTAAATAAAAGTAAGAAGTTACTATTTACCAAAAATTATTTTCAACTTATTGAACTAAGTTTTATGTACTGATATGAACCATGTCTCTTGGATTTTTGAAATTAAACTCATATAAGTGGTAAAATTATTTATTATGTTAATTTTCAAATACTCCTAGGAGGTGGCTAAAAGACGGTAAAAAGTTAATTAAAATTTATATATATCTAAAAATATTATAAGCTAACTCTAATGAATTAAATTGAACTTATATAGTTATTATGTATCTATTTTGACTAAAAATAACATTAAATAAAATAAAAAATTATTTAAATTAAAATTCAGTTTTAAACTATAACTTAGTGTTTTGACTATCCATAAAAAATTTAATGTTTTCAGAAAAATACCAAAAATTCACTGTAAGCTAATTTTGATATTTCAAATCCAAAAAATGAGGTCCATTTTGAAAGATTAAATTTATAAAATTTCAAAAATTAGGTATTACTATTCATGACAGCTAGTTTGATTGGTTGTGGCCTGCTAGATGTCGAATTTGCATACAACACACCCTATTATATTATTCAAAGTGAATTGTACCATCAAATATTGTGGTGTTACAGATATAAAGAGCATACAACATAACTTTTATACCAAATCTACAATGCCTAAAACATCGAGAGACATTCAAAAATACATAATCTCAAACATCATAGGGTTTTGTACAATTTCGATGATACTCATAATATTTATGATGAAATGGGATAAAACAAATTTTATTTATAATTTTAATATTCAATATGCATTAATAAATGAGGATTATTCTCAACTGTGGAATTTTTCAAGCCTATACCCATAATGTAGAGAACATCATGGCTGATCGTATTTTTCCTTGAAAAATATCATATGTATCATGTATCGATAACTATTTTTATATAAAAAATATAATAAGGGTAAATGATCCTCCTTTTGACCAACAAAAACGATTACACAAGTTCAAAAAATGTCTTATAGTTTCTAAATTTTTAGTTACCATTAAACATCTTGTGTAGGATAATTCTCTATTGTCATTAGTAATTTCATAGCTACTGATTTATAGAAGAATAATATATATGAGTGGAAAAAATATGAACATTTTCATTGATAATGGAATTCTCTATTAAATTAAATTTTAACACTTCTTAATTATAGTGATTTTTTATTTCTTCAAACATATTGGTTTAAAAATTTATAATGAAGTTGGATGAAATTGAGAGGTAGTTAATAATCACTAGGATAGATTAATTTTTTGTTTAATATTTAATCATAAAATCAGGAGAAAATCAATTTCCATTTTCTCCCATTTTGTTATGGTAAAAAGAAAATATTGAAACACTCTAGTTGGTAATTGATTCTCAAACTTTACATGGAAATATAATAAATATTTTCTAATATAATAAAACATAGTTTATTCCACAAAATACTTGTTAGAAATGTTTCCTCCGAAACATTTATATCTTTCAGATGCATATAGTAATATCCTACTTGTAATGGTTACAATGCTAAATAATTCTTTCATGGTAATATGGTAGAATAAATATCCAATATTGTTAAATAAACAAAGACTTCCCATCATGTTTCTAATTGTCCAGGGACATCCAATAATTTAATTTTGACATACTAATAAGTAAATGAAGATCTGATCGTTGGTGAACATTAACATAAAACCATCCTGGGAAAGTGTTTCACTGAATAAAATATTGTTTCTTTGTTATATTGATTTTAATAAAAATGTTTAACAATTTAAAAAGTTACAACATGCCAAATAATCATGAGATTATGTGTCTAGTTGACTATAAAAATTTCACATTGAAGAATCCTCCAATGAATTTTATTTTCTCATTATATAAACAAAGTCAAATTCAATAATTTTTTTACAATCCATCCACTATCATTAACTTAGACTAAAAAACATTTATCAACAAATCTATTTATAGTTGTTATAGTCATTGAAAACATTGAACGTTTTTCCAATTAGTGACACCATTTTTTCAATGAATTCACCATATCAATCTATTCAATGTTATGAGTCAGATAAATCTTTTAATGAATTAAAAATTTTCATAATCAATACGCTAAAACTTTATTTCCTTGAATGAGAGCACAACTGAGTCTACATGAAGAAACCTCAAATAGACCGCATAAACATTAATTTTTTTTAGAAAGATAACAATTTGTGATTAAATGAGAATAGTGATAATGTCAAAACATAATTGAGGAAAATCAGCTGCCTTTGAGAAAGGGGTTCACTATATTGTCTGTGATGTTATACGAGATGCGACACACGATGAATCATGATTGAAGTGATGATTCTCACCTGCAATCTCATGAAATATTTTAAGCTCGAAGACATTGTTTGGATGTTTCGAAGTAGTAAAAACATATATATATATATATATATATATATATATAGGATATAATAAAACACCATTCTTAGTAAGTCAATGGGAATGGATGAAAACATTATGTATGTAGAAATACCATGTGATGAATTTTTCAAACTATAGGTTCTCTAAAAACTTCCCAGAATATATCTAAATTTTGATCACGGTATTTTCTATTCTATGGATACACTATAATAGAATACAAAAAAAACACCCAAATGAGACAAAGAACTATTGAATGAAATGATTCATTTATTGTATAAAAACCACTCGATAATTTTAATGACCAAAGGTTATGAAAAAATGAACATAACGACCCTAGAGACTCTTGAGAGCATCTATTGTATATCTTATTTAATAATAAACACATTTTGATACCTAGAACTTAAATTAATTTTAGCGACCCATTAAGATCAATATAATTGATAAAAAATCTCATGAATTTAGGTAATAGGTTATCTATTCATTATCATAATTATAATCATTTTATGATAATCAATACAGAGTCATAACAGTTATCCTACCATCTTTACAAAAAGAACTGTGTCTCTACATGTTAAAGTACTCAATATTTTGAAACATTTAATTTCCAAATCATATAATTTGACCTAAAATTAATTTAACTATAATAGTTTCATTCTTTATGATGGAAGTTATATTTAATTTTTTCTTGTAATGTGTTAAATAATAATTATTATAATCATTCAGGTCTAAATTTTTTGAAATATTTAGGTAATATATATGGGTATCGATAAAAAATACATGTAATATTCTTATCTTCGATCATATCATTATTATGTAGAGTGGAAACATCTACTTTATATGAATTTTTAGGAATATTTTCTAAATGTATGGGTTTTTAATTATTTTATCATGGTCTTCTATGAGAATATGAATAATCACATCATGATATATAAAACATTCTTATAATGTATAAAATATATTTGATCTAAAGAAGTAAATAAACAATTTTTTCTAAGGTTATTTCATTGATATCCATTTATAGTATAATGAAGTCCCAAAAATAATTTCCCCCATTGATTTTTATAGAAGAATTTGACATTTTATTCCCATCTACTATTTATTTATGAGGGTTTTTTGAATGATTATCATTCATGGAATAGTCTAGAAATTATACAACTATTTAATAATGAAAAGTGATGAAAAAATGTGGGATTCAATAGTATCAAAAAAATAAATATTGTTTGAGTTAAGAATTATAATACCTCATATAGTTGAAGGACATGATTTATACTTTCTGAACACCATCAAAAAACTATATAATTTCTTCCTCATTATTTCATGGTCATTACTTCTTATTTGGGATTAAATAGTATGAGGATTAAGTTCATTGCAAATATCTCCCTATATCATCGGGTTCAATTGATGATAAATATTATGACCTGATCTTTCACTCAGAGAACAATATTTATGGGACATAGTAGAAGTATTTATTTTAAATTACTTTTAGTGGTAGGGAAATAATGATGAATATTTCTGATCGGATTACTATTAAGACATGAGTTGTGTGGTTCTCTATAATGCATATTCTTTTAATATAATGAAAAATGATGGAACCATACTTGCTTATTAATATGAAGTAGATGAATTTTAACTGATCTAGTGGTGTTTTCTGTAATTCACTACAAGCGTGTAAGAAGTATTCCCATTTCCTCTTGTTTGTAACATTCAAGTTTTATTATGTTCCAATACTGAAAAACATACTTCATCTAATTGGATTTCATATAATATCCCTCTCTACCACTATTTCTCTATTAAAAATTTTCTTATAGTAAATAATACATAGATAAACAATCTTATAATGATTTTCTATTCATATTCTAAACTTGCATATGCATTCCTTCAAAGACATTCAATGTGTCACTTCTACAGAAAATCGATCAATGTAAAAAATAGATTCATAATCTATAATTGATAGATTTAATTTATTTATAATGATGGAATATATTTTTTTATACATTTTAATTAATTTACGGTATAATTTGTTTTCAAAAAGTCATTGAATTCCTCTAACATAAGGTCCCGATAAAATTACTCTTGGATAGCTAAATGAAACTATTGGAGTGTAATATCATCTAAATCAGTGACTAAAATCATCACCTTTTTGTCGTTTAAGGTTCCATGGAAATATAATATTTGATTCATTTATGTAGGATGTCTATCTTATTTTTTAGTTTCTAAATTCTCAAAAAATAATAATTCTTGTTTTATTAATAGAAAAACAACCTACATTAGATATCTTGTTATTTTTATTTGAATTATAAATACAATTAGAAGATTCAGATATTATCTAAACTTATTGTTTTTTATCTTGTAGTTTAACGCATCCACATTCATGGAGAAAACTTTTTATGGGTTTCTATCTCATATAACAAGTTCATTTTTATATAGTTAGAATAAAGGGTCTACATTTCCAACATTCACTAGGAAAATGAATGATAAGGATATTTTAATTCATCAATAAAATTATTAATTATAAAAAAATCTAATGAATCATAAAATAAAATATGATAAATTAAATATGACTGTGGACTATCATTTCAAATGAAGGATATTCTAGACATATAATCCATTTCCCTAATGATGAGAAGTAAATACTCATATAACTGTCTAATTTTTTTTACCTAGAAGACATTAGTGACTATATTTTTAGAATAAATAGGTTATATAAAGCCTTTTATGTTATATATTTCAATTTCTTATATTTCTTATATCCTTATTATCCACCCAAAATAATGGATCTTTATAAAACAGTTTATAACATCCAAACCCCAAACGATGACTTATATATAGTATATGAGGAACTAACGTTAGGTAACATACCCAAGACAAAAATTATTAAAAATAAATTACAAAGGAATAATAACACATGGGGGGGGGGGGTTCCCTACATATGAACAAAAATATTCTAGAATAAAAAAAATTAACAAACTTGACTATACGTTGGATGCTGAATAAAAATTAACAAATCTATCGAAACAACATAAAAATAAATATCAGAGTATTATAAAAATATTATAATGAAGTGACCGAATATAACTAAAAGATATTCTGAAATATAATCATCCAAATATAAGTAATACTAAAACTCCACTGAAGAACCCCAAGATCTAATATGAATACCACAAATTGAAAATTCATTATTCTCATCTAAAAAATAAAGAAGAATAATTTACTTATGTCATGAATCATAGGGTCTTCATACATACCAAAGTGCATATTCATGGGTGAGTAGTCAAACACAATATGAAATCCTCCAAAAACATCTTATCTCATGCCCCCAGTTTATGAAAAAACTATCTCAAATAACAAAACATAATTACAATATACAAGTAAAAAATCAGAAACAAAAAAAAATTAAAAAAAATAACCTTAAAAAAAATTTATCCATTATTGACACTTAGAATACCAATTCAAGGATCACTCATAAACAAACACTGTTGAATTCCATGATTGATAGAATATTTATATATCATTTTTAATCCATATACTAAAACTATCATTATAGTTAATTCTTTCATTGCCACTATTTGATCATTATGTTCCCAAAAAAGGCTACATCCAATGAAAACAAAGACACAAAGACATAATATTATATTTATTTCGAGTTATCACATTAATTTATTTTCTAAACATAAAATTAACTTTTAAAATATATAATGAAAATACTTATTATGTTAAACAAATACTAAAATTTGTTAACAATGAAAAAAGGGCTTCCCCAAAAACATTTATTTTCATTCAACTCACTATACAAATGGACGTTTCATTAAATAAATAAACAAAAATTTTATTTTAAAATATAAATTAATAATTCAGGAAAAACAATGCTTATAAGTTCCTAAATAAGTGTTAAAATGAGAGAATCCTCTTACATCATGATGTGTTTTGAATAACATGTTGAAACAAGGGAGGATATAAATGATATAAGCCCCAAAACACAGTTTATTAGTATATCACAATAATTAAATGATCTGAAAATTTATGACCCCATTGTTTTAAGAATTAAAACACATATCTATGGGTTTTTTCAAAGGAATTCCAATTTATCTAGATGAAATATATGAAAAGTAGAGAAAAGGGATCTTCCCTTCAATCTCATAGATCCAAAACACTTCAAACTGTTAAAAACAGTGTCCGAGGGAATATGGGTAGAAAAATATTCATCAATGAGACATTTGGTGTGAGTACCTATGTCTAAAAAGAATAATGATTTTTTTTAAGAATAAAATGTATATAATAAGCACATTATTGATGTTATTACTACATGTTTCACAGTTATTACACACATTTTAATGACCATGTTCAAAACGTGCTTGTATTTATAGTGAACTAGGATTACCATTCCATGATATTATGTCATTTTGGATGAATATTCTCCACATTAGAAAATTAAATACCTGAGTACCATAATAAATTATTTTTATTTTGTAATTTGGAACATATAATTATCACTTGGTGAATGATATTCAATTTTCTCACAAATATCTCTTCAAATATCTTTCTCCTATGTAAAACTATTATTCACAACCTAGGGATAGATAATTTAAGAAGGGATGAGATCTGATGACCTATAATGGTGGAAAAAGGATATACACAATCATTACATTGTCATAAATGTATTATAATATGATAATAATATATACCAATTTTTTATCATGTTCTAGAATAACAAAATTTGTTGATAAAGGTCAATTTTCTGCTTGAAAAATGTTTTACCAAAATATATGTACCTATCTCTAATCTTCCCATAAAAACACTATCACTAATTGTTATTGTGGTAGATAAAATAGTTTTGTTATAATTATAATAAAATAGAAAAATAATATATATATCGTTTAAGGAATCTAGAAATATATTTAAGAAATTTTTTTCATTTGGTAATAATATTTCCAAAACAAAATATATATTTATAAATTACATTTAATTAAAAAAATTAAATTTTTAATTATTATATAATTTTATTTTATATTTATTTATTTATCAAATTTAATACACGTGAATTGATTATAAATCTAGAGATATATTATCACATATTCAATCGAAGAAAAATATTATTTATACAAATTTAATTTAAAAAAAATAAACCAACACATAAAATATCATAAAAAATTACAAGGACCCATCTATGAACCCCAACCACCCATCAGTGGTTATGTCTTCTATTTAATTAAATATTCTAGCACCACCATATTCTAATAATAGCATCTTCTTCAAAAAATTGTTCATCACCCCAATGTAAAACACTAAAATAATAAAAACCAAGTCATCTCGAGTATCAATGAGGAACCTTAAACCACTATTATGCCAAAGACTTCATCACCATGATATAGACCATAAAAAATAAAACTTAATACCCATAAATCAGTATAAACGATTCCGATAAATTGAATCCAAAATAGAATCAAATGAAACTATAAAAAACGATATGCATATAATGTGGTATTTTTATCATCCATAATGAAATCTCAAAGATAATTTGTCCAAATAATAAAAATATAGTCATACATTCAATAAAAAATATTCCTATTGGACCCCAAACATTGTATTGTATCAAAATATAATTTACACCATAACATAGTAGTTATAATATTGATTAATAATAGTTTCAACTTATCATTAACAAAAGTATATAAATTTAGATGACTTCTCATAGAATAAAATAATTGCCAATATCAGTATATCATATCGATTAATCCTCATTAATCAAATTCCAAATTCAACTTAACAATTAACAAACATTGAAGTTTAATTTTTTTAAACTCAATGGCCCCTTATGATTAGTATTAATAAATTCTAGAACTTCTTACTACAGTTTATATTTTTTTACAAAAAATCAACATAATCTCCAAGATAAAATTACCAATTTCTATACAAAACATAAATATTAATCACATTTCAATGTTTAAACACATTTCTATTTTCTAGATTTCCATACCTAGATTACTATTACGTTTAATAAGAAATAAAAACCCTTTTTGTGTGTACTGTAGTACTACATGTCTTAGTGTGCAATAGATGTATGATTCATTAATCAGTTGCGTTGCAAATTGGAAGTTTATGTAGAATATGCCTACTCTTAAACATGACTAATTTCAGTTATGTTAGAACATATATGTCTAATATAGGTCATTTTTAATAGTTTTATCATGTCTCACACTTCTTCATCAATATATGATAATAATATTTTAACAGACATCTATACGCATTAATACACACACATATTTCCATGTTATGTCGTAGATGTTTGTGTGTATAATAGAAACAGAGTCACTAATCAGTCTGTCTGTAAATATAGTAGGGAAAATAATAAAATAATTTGAAGATAAACTATTTTGATAATATTTTTTTAAAGAGCCTATTCTTCAATAACCCATTTAGTTTAAAACATGTGTAAAATGATGAAACGATTGACAATATAATTAAACTAAACCAACCAGGATTTTTATATTAAATTGATGACCAAACTGTGTTTTCATTTTAATTTCACAAAAAAACACTTTGTTTACATATCTTACTTATTTAATTGTTTTATAGCCATAAGTTTCCAAAAAATTATATTCATGGATATATTGAAAATGATTGGAGAAATTAATAGTGAAACCTAGTGTTAAATATATTTATGGTAAAATCATGAAATTGTGAGACTTCTTGACTAGTATATTCGAGGGTTTATTGTTAAATGAATTTCTCTTTGCTTTCTTCACACCAAAAACCCACATAAATACAATTTAAAACTATTTAATATTTACACATCAAATATTTACTAATCATATTAAAAATCTAGTCCAACCATACCTGAATAATAGAAAGACAGGGGACTCATGCCTTCCTAATAGGACTAATCAATTGCATCCAAATAATCTAGAGTATACTGTCCAATGTGCATTAGATAATAGATCATCCTTGAGTGATATTTGGAAGGGGAACTCAATATTTCAAGTGATAAAATCCTGAAATCTCTCGTCAATTCAGTCCTATAATTGTTTTATGACAAAAACAGTTAGAATTAATATAACCAATATAACTATATATTATTACCAATTTAGTATACAAATCAAAATGCAGATATATAAATTGGAGAAATAATACCAAAATGAATGATAATAATGTTCATGTTCATGTATAATACATGAAAAGTGTTCATTTTTACATGTCATCTTCCCATTATTAGATAAAAATATTCAATAAAAACATTAAAAATAATTAAAATATCATCAAATATAAGTAATTTTAAATATTATACAAACAAATTATAGACAAACCCCTTTTATTTTATCAATTTACCTAATGAATATTTCGATCAATAACCAACTTAAGTAGTTGTATCAGGATATTCAAAATGATAATACAACACAAGAAATGTGCTTCCAATGAAAAAACAATAGTCACCTGGTATCTTATAGAAATACATGAATCCCTCATCATATTTTTAGATCATTTAGAATATAATAGGATCAATCCATGGATTGGTCTTCCTCGAGTAATTAGAGTCAGTATTCAATATAATGCCTCCACCATAGAAAAACTACTCAGTATAATAACTTGATCCTATTGCATATTTGGTACATAATATTCATCATCGAATCCACCTAGTATAGGTTGAATAATTATTGAAATCCATTGATAGTAAACAATAGACCTTTATAAAAGAATGGAAGATCCTTCTTTGAATATTTTATCAGCCTAATATAATCCAAATTACTCTTTTCCAACTTTAAACATTAATTCAAATTGTTTTTTGTGGAAAATGTATTTGATTAATTCCATCCACATTTTCGTTAGATATGGATGAAGAGGGACTTACTTCACTACAGGATTCATGAAAATCACAGTACAAGCCACAATATAATGAAGCCCATATTTATTGACATCCTCCTATAATATATTGTTGAATGCATTATTTCAAATATATAAAACTTGTCCTAAAGGACAAAATATCAAATTATCAGTTGTATTTTCTAATTTTGTTGCTTCCACCAATGTTCTAGGAAGGAAAACGATGAATTTTCTTATCTTACATCACCCCAAACATATTATTGGTGAAAATATTATTTCCACTACTAGAAGGGAGAAACAAAACATCATAAATTTTAATATTAAAAAACCACTATAATACAAATCCGTATTCATAATAAATTATTATGTTATTGATTTTTTTTTTCAAATGTGTGGAAATGAAATAATAAACTCACCAAAATCCCTTTGGATAATTAATCTAGAAGGAAATATGGGGAAAATATTGGAAGTACAAAAACACTTACATTGAAATATCATATAAATCAATAGTTATCTATATTAATTGATATTTGGGTTTTCTAAAAATAGATTAATGATTGAATATGATATTGGTATTGTGGGTATAATGATAGATTTAAACAATAGTTTGTAGCTCTTGTGTTATTTCTATAAGATTATAACTAGTATTCCTTATGATTGATAACATTATAGTAAGGATAAAATAAATATAGGATAGTTATTATTTACTGATGATTAGAAAAATACGGTAGTCTGGATTCAAAAATAGATATCTTGAGATTTTTTGTTTTGATAATACAATGACCATCAACTTGAATGACTGTCACTATAAACATATATTCTATGTGTCTATTTATCTATATTAGTTTACCCACTATTTATAAGGAACATTCAAATTCATCATTTTCAATAGAAAAATTAGGGATTGTTTAATTTTCATAGTCATTTCTTCAGTTCATAATGTTTCTAATATTTCAATTCAGTGATTGTTTATTACATCCACTTCAAACTGTAAATATAGGCCCATATATATATATATGTTTATCATTAGTGACACCATTTCGGTGGTTATAATTAATTTTAAACAAACACAATAGACATTAAAATAAATGGATGTAGTAAAAATTTTGGCTAAAATGTAGGTATAGTCATGTTTCCTAGTGTTTGTTAGTGAGAAGGGGTAACCTGGTAAGGTTATAGTGATGGTAATGGGATGAATTTGAAAATTTGGTTGGTCTACATATTATTTTATTATATGTTTTCTATTATAATATATATGGTCCACCCACTAAGAAATATTTTTTGGGATATATGTCATTATAATTTCATTGGATAAATTTTCTACTACAAGGGGTACAGATATAAATAATATTAACATAATATAATTTTTTTAAGAATACACTAATGTTTATTAATTTATATAATTTCATATTTAATTTCATATTTAAATACAATATAGAGAAGTTATATTTCCCAACATTGGTTATTCTAGACCGTTCCACTATAAAAAACATCCAGTTCATAGTTTGGTACACCTGAAATATGTATAAAACTAACTTGGATCATATAGATGGTGAATAGAACAAAGACATCACACATATATGAATTCTTATAAACCAAATTATATATGAAAATATTTGTCATGGTTTATCTATGATTTCATCCAATACACAGTCATAAAAATCTGGTGTAAAATATACTCTTACCTATGTTAATATATCTGGCTATTACAAACCCAATACCACAATAGGAATAAACCTAAATCTTGCAATCATAACCTATCTGATCCTAATAAAATTTCCCTTATGAATTTCTTAATGAAAACACGTTTTTAAATTAACCCTTATATTCACTCAAAATTTATGTCTCAAAAATACTAAATTCATGAAACTAGTATTACATAAATTACCTTCATTAGGTATAATTTATTATTAAACTACTAAAATTTTATTCAAGGAAATAGTGATTTATTTTTATTTATAATAAAATTATACAAAACCATTTAGTTTTTGTTGGAAATTTATTTTTACAACATAACAAACTCATTTTAAATAAAATTGGATTTTGTAAAATAAAGGCCCACCATTATTTTATTGTTGATATCAAAAACCAAATCCTCAGGGTATTGAAAATTTTCTCACTAAATAATGGATTGAAATAATATATTAAAAAATATAATATGAAATAACAAAAAATAAGATGGAGTTTTTTTTTGTGATTTTTTACAATAACTCGTCAATTTATAACACAAAACAATCCCAGAAATAATTTATACAATTACTTATATCATAATATAAATATAATTTAATAAATTTACATTCCATGTAATTCATTTGTATTTTAAATAATTTATAAACTCATTTTTATGTCACAACAAACGGAAATGATATTTCTACTTCCAAAATATCCATAAGCACTATGATTTTCATTCTTGTGGAATTTTATTTACTAACATATTCCTTTTGAATGATATACATATTTTGTGGAAAATGGAAACAAAAATGTCAATATATAAATGTTTTAATAGAATAAAAACCTAAAATTAATTATTAGATGTAATGTATAATACACGTTGTCTGCAAAAATCAATCAAAACCAAAGAATGTGTAGTTCATAGATAAACCAAAAAAATCATGAAAACCCATCAATTATCATTTCTAGAATATGAGGTAACCTTATGATGAGAATAATTAACTAAAATGAATGTGGTTGAGGGAGATAATACAGAGATAAACAATAATAATAACACTCTTATTTTAATATTCTATTCCATTTTATTTATCCATTTTTTCATTGATCTTGGTGCTAGTGGGTGGTCCTTCAGCGAGCAGGTATTTCTCAGGACAAGAACCATAATGATAATATGAACTACTAGGATCTGAGAGAGGTAGGAAAATCAATACCATGTAGAGATAGAGGATTTTGATGAGGATATATATATGATGGTTGGTGTATGCATCCATGTGACGATGTAAAAAATATGGATGAGTGTGTTACAAATTTAGGATAATAATCTATTTCTATAATGTTTTGAAAAATTTACTAGTTTTAAATAATTATTATTTTTTCTGTATAATATGATTATAAAATATGTTTTTAGTAATTTTTTTTAATGATTTCATATTTTTTTTGATAGATTTTAAATTTACCTAAATACAAATAATGTATTATTTCTCTAACGAAAATTATTTAAAAAAAATTAAAATTCATTCAGAAATTATTTTTTTAGGATGGATAATTTGAAGATTATGATATTCGCAGACACAAATAACTTATAAATAATCAAATATTTATATCTTTATATACATATATATTTATATTTATATATGTTTGATGAAATATTTTATATTATATATAATATAATTAATTATATAAGTATATATGTTGAATGATGTGTTAGTTCTAACCTGTTAATACATATAAAATTTTTTTTGTTAAAATATTACTATTATTGAATAATTTTTTCCAACATAATTTTTAAACTGTAAAATATTAATTGCTTATAATAATTAATAAAAATAGTTTTTTGGTAAAATAGTTTTTTGTATTAATATGATAAAACAACATAAAAAATAGTTTATAAAAAATTTGTTAGTAGTAAATGGTTATTTAAAATGGATACATCTATTGGAAAACATAATTAAGGGTAACTATAATTGAATCCAACAAAACATTATATATTTAAGAATTTCTTCTCAAGACTAAAAGATATAAAATATTATATTAAAATTGTGTTGCTATAAATCATATTTTTTGTAGTGATTTAATGATCATACCTTTCATAACAAAAATCATATACACGAGTCAAGGAATAATGTATGGTAGATTAAAATAAAATAATAATACGGAAATCAATGGACATGATCCATGGGATCATAACATAGTAATAAGACAATTATTTATGGTACAGAAGAATGAATAGAAACCTAATGTGAAGTCTAGCCATAAAGATCTTCATAACATGTTAGGATTGGGATGACCACTCGACTACCTACATTGGGGTGTTCCTAAAAACCTATGTAACCTACTTTACATATCTAGGATAAACACATATTTACCATATTTTATAGGTATAGGATGACCAAATGTATACCCACCGTCATAGGATTGGGATACCAATGTGTGTAACCTCTTCTAATGTCTGGGGAAAACAACCCATGTGACATTTGATCTCCTATAATATTTATCGTCACTTAATTAATCTGAAGGATTTATATGTCTCACCCTTCAAATAATTAAATCATACATATGTCTTCCACGAGATAACCAAATTTCATTATATCATAACTCATGAAATAAAATCTGTGTCATATAAATATTATAAAATTCAATACTATATAAAAGAGATAGTTCTGATAATCATTTTTTCATCATGTAACCCTTAAAGAGAAGTGGGTTTCGAAGAAAATAACACATGGATGAGAAATGGGTTTCATAAATATTAGTACATTAAAACAATAACCATTTAGAGAAAGATTATGGATGGTACCCTTGAATCATATTCATATTAAATAATGAGTAACAAAAAAATATTTCATCTCATATGGAAAGTAATTTTTAAATATAAAATAAAAACAAATTAATTAGGAACATATCATTTCCACTTTGGAATATAATTTTCAAAATGTAAAACATTTTAAAAATAATTTTTTTTTGAAAATAACATTGAAAAGAAATGAAATATTGTAAGAAACATTATAAAAATATCATTATTTTAAAATATAATTAAAAACATATAAATTAATCTTCAAATAAAGGGAGTTTATATAACTATAGTATGTTATATACCTGAATAATACATCCAAAAAAATATTCTTCAAATATTACTAGTCTGAGCCGAAAGACCCTTGATCAGAACATGAATGGATTATTCCTTTTAAACCAATTATTTCAAAAGATAAGAAATGTAAAAAAAGTTCCTTAAAAACCCATTAGATAATTCTATAAAATATTTGGAATTTTTTTATAATTCATTGTTTTGAGATAAAACATATTTCCAATCGACGATATAAATAATGTCGTATTATCTTAAAAAAATTATTTTATTAATTATATTATGTTCCAGATAGTTGAAAAGTGGTACCAATAAATAGATATAACATTAATAACCAAATTACAAAAAAAATATAATAATTAGTTTGATTTGATCATAATATTTCATCAATTAATGAAAAATAATAAACCATCCTGATAAACTTAGATATTGTAGTGATAAACTCATTCCACTATTTTAACAATGAATAAAAAAATACACTAAATGATAACATAAAACTTTAGTAAAAAGATAATAAAAATTATTATATTAATGATATAACATTGCAACATGTTATTATATACACCAATTAAAATAATATAAGTTTATAACATAACATGTATCTCATAGAAATAAAATAGAGACAAAATTCTCTTACCACTTTGGTAACATTTTCACTATAAAAACCATGAATTATTGATGATAAATTGGATATCTAAATACAAATAATTATCAGTGTAAGAATAAAAAAATAAATCCATTTGTACTAAAAGACCACATATAATAAATAGGTTGTGAACATAGCTCATGTCTCATGAAAAATAAAATGTGAGATGGAAATGATTTACTACTTGAGTAAATTTTGAATCGAGATATACATAAAAGAATAACATAAATTGAAAAATTTAAAATCATAAATTATATTAAATTAATTATATAATATTTTATAGTTTGGATCATTCCCTATATAAAAGAAATTAGTGTTTAATATTGAATAAATCTCGTAGAAAAATAGGTGAGACTAGAAATCCCCATGCCTTAAGTATTGACACCATCATACACTTTGAAAAGACCTATATAATATATATATTTTTATTATACATGTTAAATTTAAATATATTAATATATATCATACCATATATTGTTATTTCATGACTGGTTGAATTTCTCGAAGGCCTGAATATTTATTCATTTTTGGATAAACACCCTTTTAAAGGTAAAGGGGAAAACCTCACAGACTTCAAATACATAGAGAAAAAAAACCTAAAGGTCAACATGGAAACAGTAATCCTAGACCAAGACTAATAAATAAATACCCCTCCCCACTATCAACATCATTATGGAAATCCATTACTATTGTATTACAGCTCATCATGTTTTCTTGGGTAGCAATGCAAGGGCCTGGTAAAAATGACAACAACATACCCTCTCAAACATCCAAATTAGAATAGCCAAACATGAGTAATACTACCTACTCTGATCCTCTTCTGAATCATTTCATTCTAGAATATATGAAATAATCAACCCTTATTCTTCTCAAAACCCTCTAAATCTTCCATTCTGAAAACCATTCCAATAGATAAAATATTATACATATGTCAAGAACTCTTTCACCAATGGACCTTCATTTTATCCTCCACAAAATCCAATATACCAATATAAAACAAACACACATTTCACTACAATGAAAAATATGGATTCACCCAAAAACAAGGAAAAATTATCCAAAACGGATCACTAATATTTGAATTCGTACAGATCAAGACTATCACATTAAAGGAAGTAGGAGGAGCCCATCACAACATTCTTGATCCATCACACACCTCCACATACACAAATCAAAAATCCTCGCCAAAATTCTAGAAACTCATAGATGGTCTCAACTAAACTAGATACAAATCAAAAATCAAGAAATGTAACCCATCACTGGAATGTAAGACACCCAAACACGCTCCAAAAGAATGATCTCTCCAGAAGCTCGAACTTCTCCTGTCGCTACATTCATGACCACACTTGAGACCTCAACTCACCACCCATTCCATGTAAAGAATTAATTAATAAATTTACTTTGCAAGGTAGAAGTTCAGTATACACATGAATGACAATATTGAATTCTCAAAAAATCAACATCGTGAAGGTATGTGTTATATAATAATTCCAAAATCATAAATAAATCATCTATATTATATATATCATATATAATCCTTAAATAAATAATTAATATAGACCATAACAGGTGTTAATGTGAGAACGAATGACTATGGTTCGCAAGGCTATGGTCTCTTGCAGACATAAACAATAATTATAAATCCCTTTTTTATGGAGATGTGTGATGTTATTGTTCATAAAAATATAATAAAAACATCATATTATATTTAATATATTTATTTTATTATATAATAATAATATAAAAATTAATTAATTTGATTTTGTAAAAAAAAACCATTGATTGGTGAATGTTAACTCTTCATTATGTATCTTCTATTGGTTTCCACAAAACAACTTCCTTTTATGGATTTCATCCCAATTGGAGGAATCTAGGATAAAGGGAGGGATGTTTTTAGTCGATTTTGAAATGATTTATATTATTTAATTATATTTTGATGTGTAAATAAGTGATAGGTGTGACGTCTATTTCATAGTGGAGGAGGAGTGGTGTTCTTTGAAATACTATGAGGTAATCCCTATTGAGAGGACTCCCTTACAATGTGAGATTCCATTAATAATCCATCTTTCAAAACAACAGAGGATATGGTAGAAATATTTTCACACAATGGGCTTTTATAGGTTTCCAGTTCATTTTACCCTTTTTGTTTAATGTTTAATCCCATTGTAAAATTGTTTTTCACTAAATCGCTGTGATTAATTATAATTATTTTTACTAATAATTTTGTCTAAAATTAATTTTTAATTTTAATGAATTATAAATTATTCTTATTCTAAATATGAAATCAATTTTCCCAAAAGCAAATACCCGAATTTTGAGAAATTAATAAAAAATTAATCCCATAGATGGTATGAAATAATGAGTTTTGAAACTAAATATATTAAAAAGATTGAAATGTTATTATATAAACTTTCATGCTAAAATTAACTACAATGAAATAAATTATACTATTAAATATATAAATTAACAAATATACTTTAAATAAAAATAAAAATAAATTTTATCTTTATAAATTACTTAGTTGGAAATGTAGTTTTCAATTACAATTAAGTATTATTCACTATTAATTAAAAAAAAAGATACTTCTCAAAAAATAACTAATATTAAAAAAATGAAAATATTAACTTTACTCATTCTAAAATATGATTTAGTTTTTAAAATGTAATTTTTAAAATTTTCAAAAATTAGTTTAAATATTGATGTTCCACTAAAAGTCAGAAAAAGATCCATTAAAAAAATATTAATTGTATACAACACTTCTGAGAAACTCAGTTATTCAGGTAACACAAGGAAAAATTAGTTTTCAGGTACCAAAATCTAAAATTAATAGTATCTATAGTAAAATATTAATATATTGTTTCATATAAATCATGATTAACAAGGTGTTTTGAAAAAAGAAATATCTCAGAAATTTTATTTTTTTACAAAAAGTAATTCATAAAAATATTGGGTGTTACATTCTACAACCATTAAAATCAATTTATCCCTTGTAATTCACTTGTAACATCAATATTTTAATTAAATTACAATCCTTTCATTGAAAAACACAACCAAAAAATTAATAATAATAAATAAAATAAAATAAAATATTAGAAACATAATGGCCACATAATGTAACATATAACTCTGTCTCCAAATTGGATAACGTGGGTGGTATGTTAAAACATGGACATAAAAGAGAATAATAATGTACAAATAATGATAGATATAGACAAAGAACATGGTTTGGAGTAATTTAATTATTAAAAATATATAAACCAAAGAGGTTTGAAAATATACAATAATATCACAAAGATGTTGATAATAGGGAAAAATATATATTTGATTTCCTTTTTTTTTGAATGTTCCCAGTTATTTCACATGATGATATACTTAATTAATTTCATTCAATTATTTAAAAATCATTTAACATAATGAAAGGCATGATCCCAAATATTTTGTGGGTTTTTTTCATTGGATGGTTAATGACCATAAATAATTTAGAGGATAGCTATATTAGAGAATCATATATTTATTGGGATTTTCATCAAGAATCCTATAGTTTTATAGTTTTTTGGGAATTTACATTCCATGTAATAAAGATAAATGACATATAATTATCACCTAGATTGTGTTGTGAAATTCATACACAATATGAATGGCTACACACCATATATAGTTTATAAGCCATGAGAATATTAAAATTGGGATTATAATTATAAATGTAATTGTTTTTTGTGTGTGTGGGACTCTAAAACTAAAAAACATGTAATGGGGTTTCATGCCATGTACTTATCAGGGAAATAGATTTTAATTATGTTAATCAGCTTATTTTTCTTTTCCACTCCACTTGTATCCATTTTTCTCAACCTAGATCCCTACCTTGGTGGTTTGGTGTCCCAAAAACCCTTCACAATTATTTTATTCAGTGATTGATCGTTCTTGTGGCTGTAGTGCGTCTCTATAGGTAATCAATATTCATGTATTATTTTTATATTATCCATTTCCTATTGATGATTTATATACTATATTCAGATTTATGGATCTAAACTCTGTGTTTTTGAATCCGGATACTTGGATGACTTCCAATATTTTGTTCACATCTGTTGTTTTTTAGTGAGTCCTGTTGTGAGATTTTTGTCTCCATGAGAAAGGTAGGTAGTCCCATTTAATATTTTACAATTCTAGAAAAATTTATTTGCATAATTTTTTTAAATTTATTTTAGTTGTATTAAGAAAATTGAATTTTATGTTAGTTTTAATTATATTTTATATTGTATGGACTTTACAATAATCCTCCAAGTCCGATGGATTTGGAATTTGGGGATTAATTTTATGATGATTGAATTTATAAATTGACATGTGAATTAATTTTTGAAAAAATATTATGTTGATTTATTAAAAACCTATTATTGTTTTTTAATTGAAGAAGAATAAAATATTGAAAACCCATAATTATGATTTTGAATGTTAATTGGAATTTTGAATAGTATAAGTGGGTCATTGTGATGTATTTTGGAATGAACTTATTTTCTATTTTTTATTGAATGATTGAGAACTTTTATAACTATGTAGTTAGTGGGTTATTTGTGAAAAATTATATGATGATATGTTTTGATAAATTGATTGATGATTTAAAACACTAACAAATATCTAGTTCGATATATATTACCCCTAATGAGATGGTGATGGTTTCTCTTTGACATTTACATATGGGATGTGTGTAAATATATTTTCCATGACCACTAACATGAGTTTTGTGAGGATCCCAAAAAATGATACTACAATACCTTAGTATAAAATACAATATTTGTTATTTTGATTACATTTATGAATATTAAATTGATTACGAAATTGTTTTACTCATTCCTATTGATTTATTTAATGTGTTTTAAATACTTTAGCTGTTGAGGGAAAGTTTGAAATATTATCAACCATTTAAAATTAATATAATGTATTATTCTTAATACGAAATTATTCTACCATGCCTATTTTTTATTAAATATTATTGAATTTTTTGTTTTATTATTATTATAGTTTATTATTACAGATCATTGTAATGGAGCACATGGGGAGACCATATTGATATTTTTAGTGCACACCCTAACTTTTCCTTGACGTGTTTGTATACTTTCACCTGGAAGTTACAGTTTATACGAAGGTTCCCATTGAAGGAGGTGGTTGTTATCGATAACTTGGGAAATGGAGTGATGTTTCCTTAGGGATGTGGATTTTTCTTCTTAGATATCTGGAGGTCGGAGGATTTAATGCATGGGTATTTTAAATACCTTTTTATATTTTTGGTACTGTCTAAATATGTAGTTTTTTTAGAATACTAATATATATATATATATACATATATATATATATATATACATATATATATCTTCTCCAATGTTGGAGAAAATTCATTCCCACTATTATATCTTATGATTTCGGGTTCTAGAAACCAACCCATGGGGATTATGAATACCCATTTAGCTATGTCAGTTCCAACATAGGTATCAATGTATCAGGGTATCAAGGATGGTTCGTAACAAAGAGGTATCAAATGTGATGGATTATAATTGTTACATGATCATAGTATGAAGTTAATAATTTTTTCTAGGTCATAGGATTTAGTTTCGTGTGAGTTATTGTCCATTTAACAACATAATGAGCCTCAAGTCACCACTAGTGTTTTGGGAAAGTGTATTTTGGAATAATTTGGTACATTTACCTTTTTTTAATTGGATTATTTGAAATCCAAATCTACTTTATCTATCTTATTGGATTAATTTCCATTGTTTCACTTGTCTAGTTGTTAACTAGATAATATTTTAATGTATTCATTATTTCTTATTGATGTTGTGTTTCATCATGTATCTGATAATACTAGTCAATTTGATCCATGAGGAATTAGTTTATGAAGAAAATTAAAATACTTCTTTGGAACAAGATATATGTCACACCCCGACCGCGGACAGCAGTAATTTTTCTCCTCTCTTGGTCCCGATTTAAATTTTTCAAAGATTAATTGTGATTGATGGTTTTGCACCGGTGCGCGGTCATCGCATCGCTAGCGGTGATCGTGCGTTCGGCCCGGGTGACGATGTGTCCACCTGACGTTTTAAATATTAAAGTTTTTACGTTGACTTTTTATTATTATTACTATTTGAGTTGCGTTACTATTGTTGTGGTTATTTTCCGTGTATAAGTGTATATATATATATATGTCTATATATGTGTATATGTATACATATGTATATACCTTAATAAGTTATGTTCATATATATATATATATATGTGCGTACGTGCGCGCGCGCGCGCCGCACACATTTATTTTCAAATGGTTTTAATACTTTAAATTTTTGATTAAAAATAATTATTATTATAAATTTTCTAATTATTATATTATTATTATTATTTTTATGATTATTATTATTGATATTAACATTTCATATTATCATTATTATTATTATGATGATTACTAACATATTATTAATATTATTATTACTATTATTATTATTACTAATATAATTATTATTATTTTAATTTTTATCATATTATTTTTATTATTATTATTATGTTATGATATTCTTGTTATTATTATTAAATTATTATTATTATTATGATATTGTCATTATATTATTATTATTAATATTATTATGTTAGCATTATTTTATATTATTATCATTATTATATTATTAATATATTATGATTATGTTAAATTGGCATTGTTCCTATTATTATTATTGTGTTAATATTATGATATTATTATTATTGTTATTATTGATATATTATAATTATGCTAATTATATTATTATTGTTATTATTATAACATCATTATTATTATTATGTTGTGTTATAATTATTATTGTGATTATTGTTATCACCGCGATTATTTTCACATTGTTATTATTATTAATATTATTCTGTTATTAATATCGTTGAGACCGTTTAACGGTCTACTGTTTTAGGACCCGCGCATGGCGTTTCCGAGAAAGCGCCATCACTGCGCCTTGTTTCCGAGGTTCTGCCGTCTCCGCGTCTCAGTTTCGAGAGTGTTGGACTTTATCACGTGGCTTCGGACACAGGTCGTGTCATCGCGCCTTGGTTCCAAGGTCGTTTTACCGCCGCGCTTGGATCCTGAGGTAGGTCTCCCTATGCACTTGCCTCTAAATTAAGAATTTATTTATTCCTTGTCCTTTTACTAAATTTCAGTAAATTTAAGAAAATAATATTAAGTAGTTTTTATAGTGTGGTGATTTGCTGATAATGCAAACTGTTTAATTCCAGCATTTCATTAAAAGTGTTTTCTTGGTTTTAATTGTGGGATTTCATAGTAATGTCGCTAAATGGTTCTTTCTGAGTAACGAAAGACATGTTGAATTGGGTTTTGAAATGTTTTTGGCATGTGTAAATTAGAAAATGTACTGTTTATGGAAAATGGTGTTTTCTTATAACCTTGATCATAGAAAACGTCGTGTGACCTTTTGAAATTGTTTTTGGAAACTTTGCGTGTGGTTCTTGGTTGACGAAAGATGTTTTCCCTTGTTGTGTTATTAAAAATAATGCTTTATGGGTTGTGAAAGTTGTTTATGTTCTTGTTTGAGTGTTTCCAAAAAGGGGTTTTTGTGAAAAGATTGGGTAATGACATTTATATTTTCAGAAAGGTATTTTTGACGTGCGTGAGTTTTGAAATATTGTTTGGATGTGGAAATGGTGACTTTTGTGTGCGATATCTGGTTTGGCCTGCGATATGAGGAAGTAATATACTATATGAATGTGAAACTTGTTTGAGCACACGGGGAAACCCTAGGTATCTAGGTGGGCGGACTAGAACTAGTGTGCTAGTGAGCCGGATGGGTGTCGTCCCTGTTTCACTTAGCTGGATTGACGATTGCAACACTAAATAAACATATGATATCGGAGGGTCGTGGCCTTCTAAGCCACGTGTTCTGAGGGTCGTGGCCTTCTAAGCCACGTTTTCTGAGGGTCGTGGCCTTCTAAGCCACGTTTCACCGAGACACGAGGTTCTAGGGTCCCACGCGAGCTAGATGAACCTTAGGGGATTTACCTATAGTGCTCTACCATCTCTGGTGTGGTGCCTCCCGTCGGCATATGGGGGACCACTTGGGTGTGAGTGTGTGCGTGTGTGAGTATGTGTGTGTGTGTGTGTGAGTGTGTGAGTGTGTGTGTGTGTCCATGGTTATTGCTGATAACTTCTGGCTTATTTTTACTTGCACTTGGTTTTCCTTGCCTGTTTACCTTTACATGCACTTGTTTTCCCTGCTTGTCTACTTTCAGTCATCTTTCACAGCCTATACTGTTAGACTTTGGGAAAAATGGGTTTTCAAATGAAAATGCTTAATTCTCTTTGGGTGATATTTGAAAATGTAACACTTTTATTTTCAGAATGAGTTTAAAACTAATGGAATGGAACTAACCTTCGAAAAATAATAAGGGAAATTTCTCGTGTTTGATTTTCAAGTAAAGCATTGTGAAAACTTACTTTTATAAATTATAGTTCAAACCTGGATTATGTAGATTCTTTATTTACTGGCAGTGCATTGGGATTTGTTGTGGGGCTCACCTACTGAGTACTTTTGTGCTCACGCCTATCTTTTACCTTTTCAGTTGCAGGTTCCTTTTGTTCAGGTTCTCCTGCTTGAGTCGCTCAGTGTGGGAGCGACGTTTGTTGTAGTTGGGTGGTGACCCGCGAGGTCACGTGGAGGTATGTCGTGGTATAGTTTTGTTCGTGTCTTTAGTGTTTATTTGTTCTGTTCTATTTACTTTTGTTTGGGCTGAAATCGTTCCCAACGATCAAATGTTAATGCTCGGCACTTGTTGCCATCCCGGGGGGATCGAGAACGCCCCTCGGGACTTGCCGCGGACCGGCTCGGGTGACCGGTTCAGGGTCGTCCCGGGCTGGTTCGTGACAAAATGGTATCAGAGGCAGGTTCTTGTTATTTGGGTTGTCCGGTAGAAGGAGATTAGGACTGTCGGAACTCGAGGGGTAGGTACGGGAAGAGCGTCGCGAACTCTTGCTCGCACTGATCCTCGAGTTACCAGGGGTAGTTCGGGAATTGTGTCCTTGTCTTTTCTTGTTTGTTTTGCATTGAGGGATGACAATGGAGGCAAGCCGACGTTACGTCGTGATTTCACATGGAGTAGTGACCCATGTGGAGTCCGAGTACGTGGTTTGAATTCCTCCTAGTGGTCGACGCTGACTTGGGACATGGCCCACTACCATGTCGCCAGGTTGAGTGTAACTACTAGTCCTTCATTTCAGTGGTTGATGCGAATTTGGTTGCTGCTTTCGTTTTGGTTGGTGTGAGTGCGTTGTTGGGAATGAAAAAGGTTTTTGAAAAAAAATTGGACTGGTTTCTTTTAAAGGACTTTAAATGTATAAAATGGGTTTTTGAAACTGAAATCTCTTGATTTGAAAATCTGTTGTTTGCTTGAAATTGGTTAAGAATGGTTCAGGATGAAAACCTCGGTTCCTCTTTATGAACGTTTGTACATGTGTGAGAATGCATGGAAAGTGTGTGTGGATGCACGTATGAATGGAATGTGGATAAAGACATGTGCAATGGTTCATGAGATTACATGGGTCTGTTTGAAATTTAACGCTTGACTTTGTTTTCTAAATTGGTTTTAAAGGGGAAACAGTTTTGGAAAGTTTTTGGTTTGAAAATGGATTGGTTTTTGGAAAGTGATCTTGGGAAAGGGTGGTTTTGAAATCAAAAATGAAAAAGGGAATTTTAAAGAGGAGATTTTGTTTTGGGTTGTGTTGTATCTGTTTGGTTCTTGTGCTGACTGTTTTTGATGAAGACGCTTTTATTGATGTTACTTCGATTTGATGTTGGTTTTGGCTTTGTGTTTTATATATCGCTCGGGAAATGCCGCCCAGAAAGGTCTCTAAGGATTCGGATATGTCATGCCCAGTTTTTTTTGATCCTCCTCAGACTTTGCCTATTCTCCATGGTGATCAGGGTCCGTTAGAAGCAGTGAAATGGATCGAGGAAGTGGAACATGTCTTTAGAATATTGGGAACTCCCGATAAGGTTAAGGTCCATGCAATTATGGAATTGTTCGAGGGTCCAGCTCTGGACCAGTGGAAGATGGTTACCCCACCGTCAATGCAAGGTGAAGTGACGTGGGATGTCTTCAGAATCGTTTTCAGCCAATGGTTTGTACCTGAGGAAGTGAAGCTGGAGAAAAAGGGTGAGCTTGTGCATATTCAACAAGGTCAACGGATGGTGAAGGCATATGTTGACCATTTCAAGGAACTGATTCCCTTTTCTCCAGATGTAGCGTCACATGAACTCATGAAGGCCTCTCTTTTCACTGGGGGTCTTCGTCCAGAGATCAAGGAGCGAGTCCTCACTTCTAAAGACCTTTGTTTCGAGAAGCTGGTGGAGGAAGCTTTCTTGGCCGAGTTAGTTTCCGGTGTGCGGGTGGTTAGTACTTCAGCATCCCCAGTTGTTCGTAAGAGTTCCTCCTCTGGTGTGGAAAATATGCCAGAGATACCTGTCCCCAATGAGCTATCCCCTTTGGTCCCAACTTCCAGTTCATCAGATCGTTCGATGGTATGCTTTCAGTGTGGTCGTTTCGGGCATTTAAAGTCGTCTTGTCGCAACCGTTCGAAGACGTGTCATCGCTGCGGTTGTCTGGGTCATCTGGAGAAGTTTTGCCGGAAGCGTCGCTTAAAGAGGACGTCGTGATGGGATAAAGTAAATACCTGACTGTGAGGCAGAAGATTCTTCAGCCATCAGAGCCCCAACCATAGGTCTTGGGGTGAAGCTCGCACACAGTCAGGAGTCCCCAGGGGTGTGAAGCCTTGGTCCAAGTTCTGTATTCCGTGTGGACGGTGGAGCAATTAAAAACCTTTTCATGTTTTTTTCCCTGCTATTGAGGTCCCAACAACGTTGTAAATGCGTTGTTTTTCTATAAAGTGATGGTGGGCTTGTTCTATGATAATCTAAGAAGACTTGTCGTGTGGACGTGGTATTCTGAATCGTGTGTCTTTCTTAAAAGTGTGGCTGACCCTTCGGTGGGTTGACCTTTGTTTAGCAATGCTCGTCAGATGTGGTTGTGTTTCATGGATTTCAGTGGGCCATGTTTCTAACTCGATGTTTTGGTTTTCGTGGGTTTCCCCTAGTATTGAAGGTTGTTGACTCTAGTCGTGGGTTCAAGGTTTCGACAGAGGTGTTGTAGTAATCGTGTTATAAGAGTTGGTTTGAATTGGTTGGTAGTTCCCGCGTCGCCCCCCCTTTCCCAGGGTGTTCTATTTAAATAGTCTTCTTTTCTGCACTAGTTAAGTTCTTGTGGTGGGGAGAACCCCTTCGGGTTCTCCCCTCACCCTCGGACCCCAGTTTTCTCTTGAATCGGTCGGGTGTGACCTGTGTAGAGTAAGGTCATCCCCGAGAACTTCAGTTTTCTTCAGTACTGTTGGGCATAGACTTGGATTTTTGACTGACTTGTGACCTGGTGACTTTCTGGGGGCAGAAAGTGTCTATGGTGGGGAGAATTGTCACACCCCGACCGCGGACAGCAGTAATTTTTCTCCTCTCTTGGTCCCGATTTAAATTTTTCGAAGATTAATTGTGATTGATGATTTCACACCGATGCGCGGTCATCGCATCGCTAGCGGTGATCGTGCGTTCGGCCCGGGTGACGATGTGTCCACCCGACGTTTTAAATATTAAAGTTTTTACGTTGACTTTTTATTATTATTACTATTTGAGTTGCGTTACTATTGTTGTGGTTATTTTCCATGTATAAGTGTATATATATATGTATGTCTATATATGTGTATATGTATACATATGTATATACCTTAATAAGTTATGTTCATATATATATATATATATATGTGTGTGCGTACGTGTGCGCGCGCGCGCCGCGCACATTTATTTTCAAATGGTTTTAATACTTTAAATTTTTGATTAAAAATAATTATTATTATAAATTTTCTAATTATTACTATTATTATTATTATTTTTATGAAGTTTTATTATTATTAAGATTTGTTTTCATTATTTTATTTAGTCTTTTATTATTATGATTATCAATTATGTGTATATATATACATTTTGACCCTAACCTAACCCTACCCCTATTCTCCCGCAGCCGCCACCCCCCTTTCTATCTTTCTTTCTCCCCTTCCTTCTTCCTCCGCACGCACCGGCCTGCCAACCTCTCGTCCAGCGGCCTCCCTTCGGCATTGTTCGCCTCGCCGCACCTCCCCGGACCCCCGCTGCTCCGCCCTGCCTCCTGCGTCCGAAGCCGCACCGCCGGCCTCACCCCCTGCTGAACCCTGCCACCGGCGTCCCTCCGCGGTTCCGACCTCTTCCTGGTTCGACCGACCCGCGCCACACCTTCTCCGGCGCCGGCTCCCGCTCCCCCCAGCGCCTCAGCGCTCATCCCGCCTCCTCTTCCTATCCCGGCCTCGCCGTCCCCTTCGCCGCCCGCCGACCTCCCTGTTCCGACACCCCCCACCCGACCCCGCCGGCCACTCCGCCATCCTGCAACCTTCCCCACCTTGCGCCGACCCTGACTGCCGCGCCCCTCTCGCCGCCGTCCCGGCCTCCCGGCTCCGCCTCCTCCCGCGCGCATTCCCTCCCCCTCCTGCTGTAAGTTGTTTTTATTTTTATTTTTATTTATTATTTCTTTTTTTGGTTAATCTTATATAATGTTTATCATTTTTATTATGTTAATAGTAATATAATTACATTATTATGTCATGATTATTATTATAATTATTATATTATTATTATTATTATTATGTAAACAATTATATTATTATTATGTTAATATTTATATTATTATTATTATTGCTTTATTATTATTATTATGTTAATATTATTTTGTTATTATTATTATTATTATGTTAATATTACTTTATTATTATTATTATTATATTATTATTATTATTTTTATGATTATTATTATTGATATTAACATTTCATATTATCATTATTATTATTATGATGATTACTAACATATTATTAATATTATTATTACTATTATTATTATTACTAATATAATTATTATTATTCTAATTTTTATCATATTATTTTTATTATTATTATTATGTTATGATATTCTTGTTATTATTATTAAATTATTATTATTATTATGCTATTGTCATTATATTATTATTATTAATATTATTATGTTAACATTATTTTATATTATTATCATTATTATATTATTAATATATTATGATTATGTTAAATTGGCATTGTTCCTATTATTATTATTGTGTTAATATTTTGATATTATTATTATTGTTATTATTGATATATTATAATTATGCTAATTATATTATTATTGTTATTATTATAACATCATTATTATTATTATGTTGTGTTATAATTATTATTGTGATTATTGTTATCACCGCGATTATTTTCAAATTGTTATTATTATTAATATTATTCTGTTATTAATATCGTTGAGACCGTTTAACGGTCTACTGTTTTAGGACCCGCGCAGGGCGTTTCCGAGAAAGCGCCATCGCTGCGCCTTGTTTCCGAGGTTCTGCCGTCTCAGCGTCTCAGTTTCGAGAGTGTTGGACTTTATCACGTGGCTTCGGACACACGTCGTGTCATTGCGCCTTGGTTCCAAGGTCGTTTTACCGCCGCGCTTGGATCCTGAGGTAGGTCTCCCTATGCACTTTCCTCTAAATTAAGTATTTATTTATTCCTTGTCCTTTTACTAAATTTCAGTAAATTTAAGAAAATAATATTAAGTAGTTTTTATAGTGTGGTGATTTGCTGATAATGCAAACTGTTTAATTCCAGCATTTCATTAAAAGTGTTTTCTTGGTTTCAATTGTGGGATTTCATAGTAATGTCGCTAAATGGTTCTTTTTGAGTAACGAAAGACATGTTGAATTGGGTTTTGAAATGTTTTTGGCATGTGTAAATTAGAAAATGTACTGTTTATGGAAAATGGTGTTTTCTTATAACCTTGATCAGAGAAAACGTCGTGTGACCTTTTGAAATTGTTTTTGGAAACATTGCGTGTGGTTCTTGGTTGACGAAAGATGTTTTCCCTTGTTGTGTTATTAAAAATAATGCTTTCTGGGTTGTGAAAGTTGTTTATGTTCTTGTTTGAGTGTTTCCAAAAAGGGGTTTTTGCGAAAATATTGGGTAATGACATTTATATTTTCAAAAAGGTATTTTTGACGTGCGTGAGTTTTGAAATATTGTTTGGATGTGGAAATGGTGACTTTTGTGTGCGATATCTGGTTTGGCCTGCGATATGAGGAAGTAATATACTATATGAATGTGAAACTTGTTTGAGCACACGGGGAAACCCTGGGTATCTAGGTGGGCGGACTAGAACTAGTGTGCTAGTGAGCCGGATGGGTGTCGTCCCTGTTTCACTTAGCTGGATTGACGATTGCAACACTAACTAAACATATGATATCTGAGGGTCGTGGCCTTCTAAGCCACGTGTTCTGAGGGTCGTGGCCTTCTAAGCCACATTTTCTGAGGGTCGTGGCCTTCTAAGCCACATTTCACCGAGACACGAGGTTCTAGGGTCCCACGCGAGCTAGATGAACCTTAGGGGATTTACCCATAGTGCTCTACCATCTCTGGCGTGGTGCCTCCCGTCGGCATACGGGGGACCACTTGGGTGTGAGTGTGTGCGTGTGTGAGTATGTGTGTGTGTGTGTGAGTGTGTGAGTGTGTGTGTGTGTCCATGGTTATTGCTGATAACTTCTGGCTTATTTTTACTTGCACTTGGTTTTCCTTGCCTGTTTACCTTTACTTGCACTTGTTTTCCCTGCTTGTTTACTTTCAGTCATCTTTCACATCCTATACTGTTAGACTTTGGGAAAAATGGGTTTTCAAATGAAAATGCTTAATTCTCTTTGGGTGAGATTTGAAAATGTAACACTTTGCTTTTCAGAATGAGTTTAAAACTAATGGAATGGAACTAACCTTCGAAAAATAATAAGGGAAATGTCTCGTGTTTGATTTTCAAGTAAAGCATTGTGAAAACATACTTTTATACATTATAGTTCAAACATGGATTATGTAGATTCTTTATTTACTGGAAGTGCATTGGGATTTGTTGTGGGGCTCACCTACTGAGTACTTTTGTGCTCATGCCTATCTTTTACCTTTTCAGTTGCAGGTTCCTTTTGTTCAGGTTCTCCAGCTTGAGTCGCTCAGTGTGGGAGCGACGTTGGTTGTAGATGGGTGGTGACCCGCGAGGTCACGTGGAGGTATGTCGTGGTATAGTTTTGTTCGTGTCTTTAGTGTTTATTTGTTCTGTTCTATTTACTTTTGTTTGGGCTGAAATCGTTCCCAACGATCAAATTTTAATGCCTGGCACTTGTTGCCATCCCGGGGGGATCAGGAACGCCCCTCGGGACTTGCCGCGGACCGGCTCGGGTGACCGGTTCAGGGTCGACCCGGGCTGGTTCGTGACAATATAGTATAGGATGTTGTGAAATCCATCCAATATCTAGTACATTCACCTGCACTCATACCTGCTCAGGCTCCAACCGGGGAACCTCATAGGGATGAATCCCAAAGTCATTCATATTATTAATTCATCAAAAACCACATATATTAAAAATATCTGATGATCTTCAATAAGCATTGGATTTGATGAATAAGTTATAGATTATATTTTATTTCTTGAAAAGAACTGAATATATTAATGTGAAATGTTCTACCTTAAATCTTGCTGGATTTATCATAATACTGTGGGACTCAATGGTGATGCAAGAGAAGAATTTTGTTTTTGAGTTAAAGGAAATATAAGTTCACCAAACTAACTATTTCTACCAAGATATTATGGCATTGGTGAATGATGTTGTGTTTTTCAAACTCGAGTGTACTGACATGACAATGATAGAATACGAAAACTGATGTGCTGATATTGTTTAGAATAAACATGATATTATATAGAATTAGAAAATGAAGACTTGAGGGTTCAGAATAGGACTTCGATTTTATATTCATTCCCATTTTTTGTAATGATGGTCACATCTTATGCAAAGGTACTGAATATGTTTTTCTATGGTTGAACATGATAGGGTAGTTAAGATAGTGTTTACATGAGTTCTTTTTTCTACTATTGGTAATTTAGTGAATTCATACCAATCAAATAAAATGTGTGATGAGTCTCATGGTGGATCTCCACAACATTGTTTTCTATACCTCAGGAAGTTCCTACAAGAGTTCTTCTTACATGATACCATTATGGATAGCCTGGGCATTGTAAATAGGATTTCACTATGGAAAAAAATATATGAAGCACATGTGTACATTCGGGATGTTTTAGGAATTATGTAATATCTTCTCAACTCCAAATAATGGAATGAGTTCATCCTCACAAAAAGTTACTATATTGAAATCAAAAGTTTTATGATTTAATTTGTTGTCTCCATATGAATCTATAAAAAATATTTCTCATCAAGTATAAGAGTATATATGGGAAGAAGATATGGTTCTAGTAACAATTAGAGGTTCCATCATATTATCTTCATATTTAGTGACTGTTGTATTTATAATGGGGAATCTCATTAATTATTTTTGAACTGTAGTGTGATTCTACTAAATCTTATTATCTAGATTTTATCTTCAATGATTAATATTATAACACCCATTAGAACAAAAAGTGGTCATGGTCAACATTTATCTTTTTTTTTTGCACTTTATCACAGATTGATCATAGTTATGATTTGTATGGTTTTCGACATGAAACCTCTTGATGTAATTTTTTGGATGGATTGGAATAGAGTTAATAAATATTTAATTGATTTTTATCAGAGATAGGTATTTTTAATTGTTTCTTATGGGGTGAGTTGTGTCTTTTAGGGAGACTGTGAATTGAGTTCGAGTAGAGATATACCTTCTTACACAGAGTTGGGGAATGTAATATAAGTTTATTATTTTGATATCAAGTAATAATCAATATCCATCTATCACCCTCTTGTTTTCGTCTCTTCTGCAGACATATTTACTTCTAACTTAAGTTTTTTTAAATAGTGATATAGGTAGAGTTTTTTTATTTGGAACCTCGTACTCATATGTTTCATTTATTTATTGCTTCTTGGAACAAGCTAAAATGAATGATTTTATGTATCACTTGGATGATATCTTATAGAATGGTGTTATATTCCTAAGTGTGTCACATTAATAGTAGCCTATTTTCATTTGTAGGAATGAAGATGAAACACTTTGACTTTGTGTTGATTACTAGATATAGAATCATGTCACAATAATGAAAACCTTTCTGTCAACCTTGATCGATGATTTTTATGACTAGTTGAAAGGGTTGAAGTGGTTCTCTTGGATTCATGTTAAGTCTGGAAATCACCATCTATGAATAAAAGTATATGATATTCACAAAACCACTATTAAAAGATGGTATGGCCATTATTAGTATCCTATCATCCCATTTGGTATAACTTATGTTCCTCATGATTTTATGGATTTTATAAACAAGATTTTCCATTATAATATTGATATGTTCATGGTCATCTTAGAGGTAGAAATATTAGTTCAATCTATGTCCAAGGAGGATCATGTGCATCTTTTGATAGAGGATTTTGAATTATTGATAATTCAGTGACTTTCTTCCAAGATATTGAAATGTATTTTTTGGATCTTGGTATATATATTCAATGTACATGTGGTCTATAAATATGGTAGTATAATTGACATTGAGGGGATGAAATCAATTATGACATGGGACAAACAACATAATGTTTTTGAGATTTAGATCATCCTTGGATCAACTATATATTATCACTAAATTAAATGGATTTCTCAAAGTGGTCTTATCTGATGACTAATAAAATTGGGATGGGGGTAATTTTTTATTTGTATGGGAAATATTATAGTTTTTTCTTTATTTTAAATGTATTTTGAATTCTATGTCAGTGTTGACTCTTCTAGAGGCCAGAGCGGGCTATATGGTCTTCAGTAACGTAGTAGGCTTATGTTTTGGCAGTGTTCAAATGAAGGGTGATAACATCACTACCTGTGGATCTTGAAATCATAGGCCTCAAAAGAATAATTACTTAACAATTTACATTTAACATGCAGTTGTAATAAAATCACTCAAGAGTTTTCAATATTAACATTTTAGATAAAGGAATACATTATATTTTTAGTACAATTGGTTGAGTTATAATTTCCCTTAAAAATATTTTTATATCCACCAGAGGCATTGGTTAATGTATCTATAATACTTTTATTTCGATTTTTCCTATCCCCTAGGGAATGTAAATTTCATTATAGATTCATTGACCATGAAACAAATGACCATGTATATGATGGATTCATCATAAGAGTATATTATTGATGGATCATTTTTCATAGTTACATATTCGAGTTTAGGAGACATGGGAAGTAGTTTCCTTGTAGAGTGTTAAGTTTACCATAAATCTACTCGAGATGGTTCTTTAGGAACATCATATTGATGATGATTTTAGTGGAATTATGAAATCTCATTATGATGTGGATATTATTTTAGGGTGGGAAGTATCCACATAGTGTATCATATTTTTGATTAAGATGTATGTTGTACATATGGTTATAAGAGAATCGTTGAGGGGTATTTATATAATTCACAATATTTACAGACCCCAAGAACCATAAATATGTTTTATGATATGTTGGGATGATTCTAATGGCCGAGTACAAGACTGTATATTGAAAAAAAAATTGGGAATATATACATTCCAAAAGGTCATTTCCATGCATCAAGGACCTTTATGTTTTTTACAAACACATCAGGGGACTGCATAAAAGGTGGATTTGGATTCAATGGAATTATTGGTTTGTTTTCAACATAACATGAGAAAGAATAATGTTTTATGGGTTATACTAATAATCTGAATAATTCATCTCCCTTTATATACATCATCCATTTAACCAAAATTGTGGAGATAGTAAATCTCTATGTCAGAGAAAATTTTTCATTTAAATGTAGTTCCTTCTATATTAGTGTCTAATAGAGATCCCCATTTTAAATCTCACTTTTCGAGAGGTCATTAGAAGGAACATGAATAATAGGTTCATCTAAATATTGTAGAAAGTATCTCAGTGCATGACTAGAAAGAGAGAGCCATATAATTTTCATTAGGATATGATTCATTATTGAATCCTTGAGTTTGGTGGAGTCTTGGAAGACCATTTACAGAAGGTTGATTTTTTTATAATAGTAGATACATGTTCACAATTAGGATGGATCCTTTTTAGGATTTTTATGGAAAGTGGTATAAATACGTATTATGTTGATTGATGATTAGTGAATAATTACTTGTTGGAATGAGCATTGTTCAAGTGGAGATAAAAATGATTTATATGATTCATAATTGTTTTTTATTTAATAAAGATGATATAATCATATGATAATAAATGGTATAGAACATTAGAGATTTTAGATAGTGAGCTGGCATTACAAAATTTTTCGTCCTATTTGGGTCATCAGTGACTTGGGAGGCACAGGTTGCTTACTCCAAGTTTTGGGGGGGCCATTTTTAGGTAGTTATGCAGGTGTGGAAAGTGGATTAAAATTTTTAAAATCTATTATAGATAACATTAAGACATAAATTTTTCCAATTTTCATATCTAACAATGTATGTTGTCGATCCATCAACTATTTCGAGATGGATTTATATTTTTGTTGATCATGATTTGTCCATGACATAACATCCATCCCGGATAGTTTATTTTTATACCAATGCACAATATGGGAGGAAAATAACTATATTATGAGTGATACGGTTGAATGATTTTGATTATCATGATATGTTGTTGTTTGAGGCCCCAAGAATATAAAAATGACCTCACCTTTTTGATATATATGCATATTGACATGATTTCTATTGATAAAAACTTGTTATGATATAGAGGTTGTGACATCCCTTTACCATTCAGATTGGTATGTTCTAAAACTTTTTGTTGGTTTGCCTTTTTATTTGGATGGGTAAAGTTCAGAAGGAATTGTGAGGATACCTAAATGGTGAATTTAGGGAATTTTTTTGGGATTTAAAGCATTACGCCTACATGTTTTCAAACTTATAAATATTTAAAAGATTTTTAATTTGGCTACATGATGTGTAGTCATCATTCGGATAGTGTTGTGAAATTGGTACACATCATGAAAAGTCTCATTCAGTCTATAATTTAAACGCCGTTGACATATTAAAAATAATTTTTCAAATAAATACTTGATGGGTTTTTTATTATATGTGGGACTTGAAAACTATAAAACATGTAATCGAGATACATGTCATGTAATTATTTGGTTAGATAGTTTTAATTCTATTTTTGGATGATTTTTATTTTACAGTAAACTTTAATCCCTTCCTCTCATCCTAGATCCATCCATTGGAACTTTTGGAGCCCTCTAAAAAATATGTATTCTCTTATTCATAGATTGATCACTGTTCCAGTTATGGAGTGTATCTTTGGGTAACTACTCTTGGTTTGTCTCTCATCGATCACCCTATTCTAATTAAGGGTTGATATATCATCTAGGGATTGATGTAACAAAAAATCATGTTGTTTATTCTTGATTATTGATTGAGTTCCAAGATATTCAAAACCTTCAATATTCATTGGTGAGTGTCGCTACAGTCATTGGGTTACCTTGAAAAAGGTTGCTAGTTCCGATTAAAATCTTCCACTTTATTAATCATTTAATTAAGAATTATTTTAATTTTATTTCAATATAATTTTGAAATCCTAATATTATGTGAATTTAAATTCATGTTTAGATGTTATGGGTTTAGGGAAAACCCCAATTACAATGAAATTTTATTTTATGGTGTAATTTGAAATTTAAGGAATTTATAAATTGATATGAGGTTTTATTTGGGAAAACAGATTAATTCTATTGGAAAAAAACCAATGAATGTTTTTTAATAAAAATCGAATGAAATGATGAAAAAAATTCATTGTTTTTGAACATGAATTGGATTTTTGAAAATTAAAAGTAAGTGATTGTGATGTATTTTTGAATGAAATAATTTTCCCTTTCTCTATTAATTGTTTGAGAGCATGATAGTCTATTCAATTTGCAGGTTAGTAGGGTACACAATCTAGAATGGAAACTTCTATGAAATAGATTGATGATTTAATGATCTTATAATATCGTATTTTATTATATCTTATCCCTGATGGGATATTTATGGGTCTTATTCAGTGTGACCCTGATAAGTTTGTGTACCCACATGATATAGTATCACTAATATTTGATGTGGGAGGATCATAAAAATTATAACTATATTACCCTAGAAAATATGACCACATTTCATATTGTTTTTACATTGATGTGTATTACAATGTTTTTGAAAGTATTTTACTTTTTCCAAATGATTTATACAAACTATATTATTTATGACTACTTTACATTTATTTCCATCATTTAAAATGAAAACCATGTTCTTATAAAAATGAAAATAATCTTCAACTAATATTTTTATTCAAATTTTAATTCCTAATTTAATTTATTATTATTTTCCAATCATATTGTGGAACACATGGTGAGACCATACAAAGACTTTTATCTCACACCCTAGTTTTTCCATCATGCATTTGTAGATTTTCTCGTTCCAGTTCTTAGTAATGGGATGTTGTCTCATTAAGATGGATGATTTTATTAATCATATTAATATCGTATTGATTTATCCACAGGGGAATATATTTTTCATTTTCATCTTATTGTAAATTGATGATGTGTTATTTGGGTTTTTTAAAATAGAAAATTGTTTTCTGGTACTATATCCATTTGGATTTTTTTGTGTATACTGATATGTATTTTCTTCCGTAACTATTTTTTATTAAAATTCATTCCCAATTTTTAATTATATGATCATAGGTTCATGTCTCAATCCTATGGGGATCAAGGATTTACATGAGAAATTTCAAAAGTACAATCTCATCCACTAATATTGCCTACATAAATTTTACATTAATCCCTTATGAAAAATATATAATGTTTTATTTTTTGTTGTATAATGTTCAATGTGATCATAAGATCCATAAATAGAATGTTAAGTCATTCCAACCGTTTGTAGTCCTCAGCACAAAAAAATTGTTTTCATAGTTTATATGATTTGAAAAACTCTATATATGGTTATGTAATACATTAATATCTAAAACCACAACCAATGTTCAATGTGAACATTTTTATAAATGTTTATCTCAATAACCTTGTCAAAATAAAAAATTTATAAATAACGATACAAAATTTCGAAGAAAATAAAAACACGAATCCCTTGAAAATCATAAAATAAATCTATATTTCCATTCACCAAAAATGTGAATACCTTTTATCATGTATTATCATGAAACATGTTAATAACTAGATTTTTTGTAAATAAATAATAAATATACAACTGCTTCTTTATTCCATATATTAGCTCTTATAATACACAAACATATTTTCATTGGATGCTTGTGTTCATCCTTGTACCATTAGAATATGTGATTTCATTATTCTAGAATCCAAATAGATAATCACATTAAATTTCATTGAAGGATGAACAATAAGAAATACATGGCTCTCAATAATACAATGTTAAACTTAATATTCACAACTATGGATAGGGGATAATGATCCATTAATAATTTGTGATCTCATTATACATAATGAAAGAAAATGATTTAATGTTATCCTTTATACTTAGAGGATATTTTATATTATCATCCACATTACTTTATATATTAGGACAATTATTAGTATAATTCTTGATATCCTTCTAATTGAAACACTCAACTGTGGGAGTTTTATTTTGGGACAATTTTCAAATATTAATATAATTATCTAACGTCTTTACATCATTTATACCTTCATATTATTTATGACATTCATTTCCAAACTTTTAAATACCTATTTTCCCTTTCATTCATTAACTTGTGTGGTTTTTCCAACATTTATAGAATATAGATACCTCTCATTTTGTGCCACCATTTATGTATTCAAGTGACTAGATATTTAGCATCTTATCAATACTAAATGAATGGTTCGAATATCTAATTTACAATTCTACATTCAGTTCTCAGTGAAGGACTTCTTTATTTCTGTTATATCTCTTATAGACAAGGACTATTGAAGAATTTTTTTATGTCCACCATAGAATTGATCCATTTTAATTCAATGATAATCATTATACCAGAATAATACCTTATAAGTATTATAAAATATGGTTCCTAGGTACCAAAAAAATCATCAATTTTTTGGAACATGGAATTCTATCTCCACCATTGTTCGTATATTATCTGTGATGTACTTAATGAATATTATGACCTTAATCAAATACCATTCCGTAGATTTAATTTAATCTTGTTCACTCCTGATCTTAATTTGATTCCACCACTGATATTCTTCATATTCTAAACGATAATCAACCAATATTACTTTTTCATTTTCTGAACACTGCTGATAAAGAATCTATTTTTAGTGGTACTAATATATTTTTCAGAAACTACTAGATCATAAAACCATTGATAAAAGCCGAATGTTTCCTCATTAAGTACTGAAACAAATATTATTCTCTGATTATATTATTCTGATGTTCAACACAGTTTATAGCATGAGATTTTTTTTTGAGAAAAGCAGTTTGGTTGTTCATTTTATCTCTCATAACACATATTTTCTCAAGAGGAAAAGTACAAAATTTTCCATCACACTACGGAATAACATAGTTCTTTCAGGTTCCATCCATTGAATAAAACTGTAATGCATTATATTATAAAAAATAGTTATTGTGGGGAACCACATAATCATTAAAATAACTTATTTTATTTCTAAATTATCACACCTTCATTAATGTTTGACACATTAGGTTTAAACTAGGTTATTCATTATCAATATCTATTTAAAACCTTCATGATGTTTTCTAAAGGGTTTTTAATTTCCAAAGTATATCCGGTAAGAATTTCATCCAGGTGTGAATCAAGGACCATTTTGTCCCCCAATTCCTGATCGAGTATAGATCAATATGGGTTTTTCATGGTTGTTACAACAATGTAAATCTATTATAGATCCACATCTACTTATAATATCCTCATAAAATGTAATTTATTCGAAACCACTCTATGAATCCTTTATCAAAATTCAATGACATTTTTCAAAACGTTAACTCATCCTTATAATTATATTTGGAGACATCCCTAGAAATATGTGTAGAAATATCCCAAGTTCTATGAATAAGGTTTTCACATCTTAGATGATGAGGTTTGAAAAAAAAATTACAGTGATACCAACTATATTGACTGAGGATATGAATAATATGATACTACATATTTTTTATAATTAGTTATCACATTAAAAAATTATATGATCGAGGACTATAAAAGTTTTTTGTTATTAGAAACATGGAACATATTCACCAAATTTGGTGAAAGAGTATAAATTTTCCCACAATGATATTCTAATTTAGTAATCCGGAATAAAATATTTTTTCATAAACTGGGGAAAGAAAATATAACAAATGGTGATATAAAATATGTAATAAAGGTATGAAAAGGATATATTTAAGCATATCATGAGCATGAATTCATGAGAATATAAAAATTAAATTTGATGATTATACCATGTATACCAAGAGCATATACATGATTCACAGAATAATGTTTGGTAGTACATATTACATGAATCATAAGGTAGTCAAAGAAAATAATCTATGAGAGCATAACATAGGCATAAGACATAAATTTTTGGTTTACAAACAAGAATATAATATCTTTTTCCAAGGATAGAGACCAATAAATTATTAATATATTTGGATTTGGGTGTTCAATGATCTACCACCTTTGGGATTGGTTTGACCACTAGTGCACCATCCCTAATAGTAATGGGCATACCACCATTTTACCCTCCATTATAGGCTTGGGCTGACCACAAATGTGCCCTCATTTATAGAATTGGGTTGACCATGAATACACCCTTTGTTAAAGTCATAGGAAGAACAAATGTGTACCCTTAGAGCTCATGTTACATTTATCATTAGCCACTATACTGGAGGGAGATATAGGTCCCACCGTTCACGCAGAGAGATAATACATATGTGTTCATCATGATCACAAACATTCATCATATGATAACACCTGAAATTAAATGTGTGTCATAAATATTTCATCAAATCAAAACCTATCAAAAACAAATTGGTTTCATAATCATTTCATCGTAGCATAATTCATGAAGAGATGTGGCTTTCCAGTAACATAACCAATTGAAGAGAAACATGTTTCATAATCATCATTACATCAAAACATAAAACATTATGAGGAAGAATATTTATTGTACCCTATGATCATAACCCTAGTAAGGCATGAGTAACAACAATATATGTTTTCTCATAAGGGAAAAAAATTTACAATCATTTATAACATTTTTGTTGAAAAATATCATTTTTTTCTTTTAAAAATTCATGTTAAAAGAGAAAACATTTTTATAATTTTTTCTTTGACTGTACATTTCAAAAAAAATTGAATTTGTTTTTATATATCCTAAAAAATTTATAAATTACTCTACAAAAAATGTATTGGCCAAGATTGGAGTGATTTGCATACCCAAAGTATACATAAAAACAAATATTCCTTTTATATAGTAAGTAGAATTTAAAATATCCTTCATCATAATTTTAAAATATTGTTCCATTAATAACAGTTTTTAATAAATTTAAATCATGGGTAAAAATTCATATTATAAATCATTATATAATAGTAGATCATTTAGAAAATCCTTTATAGAATACATTCTTTTGGAATAAAAAAAGTTTCTAACAGAAGAGATAAAAGTTTTTGAATTTCAGTAATTTTTTTATAATTATCATATGTACCAATGAGTGAAAAAATGGATCCATTACACTAATATATCATTAATAAATGGATGATAATAAACGTCATGGTAATTACTGAGGGATGGATTGTAAGTTTTCTTCAATGGAATTATACTCATAAAAAACTTGATAAACGATTAGATTATAGAAATTAGATCATACCACTTTTTTAATTTTTAGTCATAAAAACAATGAAAAAATAGCACTACATAAAGCATAAAATTTCATGAAAAAAATATTTTCATGATATAAACTGTCGAGGGAACAAAATATACATAATATAAAATAATATTGGTGTTTAACATAACATGTGTCTCAAAGAATGCTAATGGAGACAAATTTCCCTTACTACTTTGTTAATGTTTTAACTATAAACCACATGAAAGAAATATATTGAAATGTATATGGAAATAAAAATAATTCTATTTATAGGATTCATAATATACTTTCATGTATAGAATAAACATCTCTTTGTTTATTATAAAAGTTTTGATTTGATATTTTTTCCCTCTTATATTGATCATGAAATAACTTTTTCAATACTATAAACCATGATATATATATATATATATCATATCTATTACAAGAATATGTACATATAATTATGTATATAATATATAAGTAGGAATTGAAATAAACCATTCGTGGAGAAGGAAAGGCATATATACACATGAACATTATCTCCATTTTTGTCATATTGACATAAATAAAATTAAATGATATATATAGGTATATATTATTATTCAAGTAGAATAAAATTGTCATCTGTATCACAATGAATGATAAAACTAATCCATAATGTATTCTATGTAAATCATTAATGATACACATTGCTTCGTGAGTCAGTAGTTTGTTGTACACCCGAACGGGGGAAACGTAATATCAAAAAAAGAAATCATGAAGGAATCTGTTGTATAATAATTATACACTCATAAATACATCATAATAATCATATATATCATATATAAATTTTAAATCCTACATTATTCACAACATTGAATTTTTTTAACAGAAGACCGAATGACATTTTTTCATGATGCCATTGTTTTCGTTGAATATGAATGATTATTACGTATCCCATTTAATGGAAGTGTGTGAATTTTTTGATTTAGAATTAACATACATAATCTCAATATATTGAAGATAAATGATTTATAAAATAATAATTATATAAAAATAAAGTAATTGGTTTGAGGAAGAAATAATATAATAACATTCACTGATGAACTTTACCTATTCTTCAAGTATCTACATTTTGCTTTCCATAAAGGACATACTTGTTTTGATTTCCTCCTAAAGGGAAGACTATAGGATGTGGGGAGGGAATTTGGGAGATTATTTGGTTCGAGTTTTAAATAGCCAATAGTCTTGAGATGTGTGAATAAGTGAGGGGTGGGTGGCTATTATAGTGGAGGTGGAGTTTCCTTTTTGAAACACTGCAAGAAATCCGGGATATTGCGACGGGTTATTAACTCGTCCCAAATAGTAATTTGGAATGTTTTTTTTGTGACGGGGAACCAGCCCATCACAAATAATAATGTTTTTGCGATGACAATATGGTTCCCATTGCAAATTATTTGGCATGTGTGGCGTGCCAATAGATAGTAATGGGTATTTGCAATGGGCTATATTAACAGGTGGTAAATTCCCGATAGAGTTTTAGTATTTGTGATGAGATATATATCCCGTCACAAATACTACATCGACAACATGCCTTTTGCGATGAAGTTGGTCAGAAAAGACTTTTTATGTTGAGGGTATTTGCGATGGGTCCCATCCTAAATGGTACTATTTGCAATGGTAGTCACATCGCAACTATTCTGACATATATATATATATATCCACACCTGTTTTCCCTCATTCAATTCAATTCTCTATTCCTCCCACCCTCTAGTGGAATTTTTTTTCTCAAAATTTTTCGTTGTTTAAAATTTTAATTCGGGGAATTATTCATAGCCTATATGATTCGAAAGGCTTCCGGTTTAAGGTATTTATCAATTTCTTTTACATGTTATGTCCTTCATTTTATTTTATTTTACTTATAATTATTATTCATTAGGTGTTGTTAAATTAATTTAGAATTAGACAATTTTATTTATCAGGGATTATGTTTATTTTTACAAATAATAATGTGTGATTAGTATGAACGAGTATTAATTAATAGTTATTATATTAATTAATTAATAATTAATGTTAATTTTTAGTAATTTGTAGTAAATTTTAATAATTTGTATTAAATTCTAATAATTAGTATTATATTGTAATAAATTGTAAAAAAATGTAATGAATTTCAATATTTAGTAATAAATGGTAAAAATTGTAATAATTTTCAATAATTAGTAATAATTTGTAATAATTAGTAATAAATAGAAATAATTTTTAATAAATTTAAAATCTTTGTAAAAAAGCGCAATAATTAGAAATAAATTGAAAAAATTAGTAACAAATTGCATCAATTAGTAATAAATTACAACATTTAGAAATAAATTCGAATAATTGCTAATAAATTTGAATAATTTCTAATATATTCAAATAATTTTTAATAAATTAAAATAATTAGTAATAATTTGTATGAATTTGTAATAAACTCTAATAGTCTGTAATAAATTGTAATAATTAGTACTAATTAGTAATAACTAGTAATAAATTCTAATTTTTTTATTAAATTGTAATATTTAGTAATAAATTTTAATAATTAGACATAATTTTTAATAATTAGTAATAAATTTTAACGATAAGTAAATAAATTTTAATGCATAATAATAACTAGTTATAAATGTTAATAATTAGTAAAATAAATAAATAAATAACAATAAATTATAATAACTAGTAATAATTACTAATAACTTCTAAAATTAGTAATAAATTGTAATAAATAGTTACAAATTGTAATAATTAGTAATAATTTGTAATAATTTGTAATAATTACGAATAATTTGGAATAAATTTTAATAATTATAAATAGCTAGTAATAATTATGGAAAAATTCTAATAATTAGTAAACAATTGTTATAATTTGCAATCAATTAAAATACATTGTAATGAATTGTAAGAATTAGTAATAAATTGTAATAAGTAGTAATAAAAAAACAATTTGGAGAAACTTTAATAATTATGAATAACTAGTATTAATTTGTAATATATTTTAACAACTAATAATAAATATTTATAATTAGTAATTAATATAATAATTAGTAATAAATTGTAAAAATTAGTAATAAATTGTAAAAATTTGAAATAAATTGTAATAATTATTAATAAATTGTAATAATTAGTAATAAATTGTAATAACTAGAAATAATTAGTAATAAATTCTAATAATTGGTAATAAGTTCTAATAATAAGTATTAAATAGTAATAAACAGAAATAAATTGTAATAATTCGGAATAAATTGAAATATTTAAGAATAATTAGTAATAATTAGGAATAAATTAGAATAATTAAGAATAAATTCTAATAAAGAGTAATAAACGTAATGATATGTAATAATTTTGAATAATTTTTAATAAATAGTAATAAATAGTAATAATTAATAATAATTTGTAATAAGTAGAAATAATTTGTAATAATTTGTATCAATTTGGATTAATTTCAAATAATTTCTATCAAATTGAAACAATTTTAATAAATATTAATAAATTGTAATAAACTATAATAATTAGAAATAAATAGTAATAAATTATAACAAATATTATTAAATTGTATAATTAATAATAAATAGTTATATATTCTAATAATTAGTAATAAATTGTAATAATTATTAATACATTTCTACCATTAGTAATAAATTGCAATAATTAATAATAAATTTTAATAATTAACAATATATTATAATAATTAGAAATAAATTATAATAATTAGTGGTAATTAGTATGAAATTCTAATAATTAGTAACAAATTGTAATAATTAGAAATAAATTGTACTAATTTAGAATATGTTGTAATAATTAGGTATTATTAATAACAATTAGGAATAAATTATATTTATTAGTAAAAAAATTCTAATAATTAGTAATAAATTGAAATAATTAGTACTAAATTAAAGTAATTAGTAAAATTTTTAATAATTATGAATAAATTGTAATAATTAGTAATAAATTTTAATAATTAGTAATAAATTTGTATACATAGTATTAATTAGTGATATATTATAATACTCATTTTACACAAAGTGAATGTGGTTCCGTAGAAGTTGAAGGAATTGAAATTTTTCAAGAGACTTCTTCAAATCCATCATTTCTTAAAACATACGAATATCAATGATGATAAACCATAATTAATGGTTGAGCTCTAAAATGATGTTAATGAAGTTACAAATGAATTTGAAATGACAAGAGATAATCAAACAATAAATGGGAGGGAAATTGATGCTCCTGCTGAGGAATATGAAGACATTGAGATCGTCAAATATGAAGATGGGGATAAAGATAAACATTTAAATAGTTAAATGCTTTTTATAATCATATATAATACATATCTATATAAAATTGTTATTTATTTATTTTTTATCAGTATTAATTTCAGGTTTTTGATGGATGAGGATACGTATCATCTATTGTAGGAAGTTGTTTTACATTGGATGAGAATGATGTTGGTTCACTTAACCCTCTGACTATTAGTAGTTCTGGTGGGACTCGGAGGGGGTGTGGTCATACATGTTTTATGATTCCTTACCCAATCAATGAGAGACTTCCACGTCTGGGCATTGATCAACACGTGAAGAGGTCTGTATACCTATGTATTTTACAATGTTTTCAATAATTTATTTACATACTAATTGTTTGATTATTTGTAATTTTATTCACACCCTTTACAATTACAAAAAATTGGATAGGGGAGTTCTATATTACACAATTAGTTTTCTGAAGCATTTGTCTCATGGGATGAGATTCATGTTGATGTACAACATTCAATGTTTGATCATTGTTTTCTACGTAAATATATAATATATAATTATAAATTAATTTAATCAATAACATGATATTATTAATTATTTGTATGGTTTATGGTATCACATTGACGAGAGCATTTTTAGGGATATCTGGAAGTCATGACATGTGTCTATGCCTCACTGTTGTAGTTAGTTTTTTCCCAATTTGAGATGGAAATAAATGGAAAAAGTATGAGTAAATGATTTTGATGATTATTGTCACACCCACTGACCCGATTAGGTTTTGTATTAGGTTTGGGATGGATTATGTTCACACTTGATGGGTGGTCATTTTTAGAGGAGATCATTGGTAGGATGAAAAAATCCAGGGAGATTGGAGATGACACATAGAGTCAGAAGTCGTACATTATGTATGCATAGAGAGTATATGGTATTTACTTTTTTAAATATGTTATATAAATTTAAATGTTAAAAGATAACTTTTAAATCATATAGGTAGTTGAATGACTCAATATTTAAGAGTTAGGAATTTATAGGAAGATATATAGTTATCGGAATATTGGAGAGATTAGAGGTGATCTCCAGTGTTATATTGTGTTTAATATATTTTCTTTATGATTTTAAAATTTGATTGAAAATAATATATACATTATTTTACTTTTAAATTGCAATTTAAGAGTCATATGATGCCACGATATCTTAGAAACCGACTAATATTCTGGAAGAGGACTATACTCAGACCAGTGTCAACTGATTTCATGAGACAACATGGATGCAGGCGACCTAGTATGCCTTCATGAAAAGCCGAGTTGTTTGTATCAGCTCTCGATTGACGCCTTCGGATTATTATGGCACCGCTGCGATATTAGAATCCATCTCAAGAGGTGATCGTGGAGAGTCATTATAATTTACAGCATAATATCAGGGGTATCTATGAGCTCGTACTAATCTTATAGATATTATGCATAGAGGGCAGGAGCAGATGCGACCAATGCAGCAACAGCAGCTTGAAGAGTTCCAACAACCGCAGTAGTAGCCACAATAGGAGACAAAGGAGAAGATGTGTCGATGGTGGAAGCAGTAGATATAGGAGTAGTTTTAGCACATGTGACATCAAACATGTGGTCTTAGGATAAAGTTACCTCCACCATCTCTACTAGACGACCCTTATAATAAGGGATCTATTTTTTTATGATAAAAAATTTGATGTAAATTATTTTTATAATATTAACTATCTGTATTTTTATATATATATATTATTTTATTTTGAATGATAAATTCTCTATTATTTAATTAAATTTTTATTATTTTATTACATTAATTTATTTTTAAATATTTTTATTATTTTTCTAATGATACTTATTCGTATTTGTTTATTTTTTTTTATTAAATATTATTTTTGATTATTTTATTTTTATTATTTTATTATATTTTATCTAAATATTAAGGTTTAAATTATATTATAAATTTTTATTATATTAGTGATATTAATATTATTATTTCATTAATATTTTTATTTATAATAATCTTATATTATAAAAATTATTTTTATTATTAGTATGTGAACAGTATTTTATTATTTTATAATTTTATTTATTTTAATCACATTAATATTATTATTTCATTAATATTAATATTATTTTATTAATATTTTTGTTATTATTATTATTATTTTTGACTATATTCGATGGGCCCGGCGCAATATGGTATTCTAATACCATTATGAAACTATTTTGCAATGGAGCCGCATCCCATCACAAATATTTAATTTTTGTGACGGTCAATCGTAAAAATCCATATTTGTGACGCCTTTTTCATAATGGGTCCTTTGTGAAGGAACCAGTCACAAATGCTGTTATTTCTTGTACTGTAAATACATAAATGTAAAAACAATTGGGAATACTCCCTTACATAATGTGCCTCCAATAATAAAAATATAATATAAAATTGGGTATATGGTTGAATTTTTTTTATGAAAATCGTTATTTGAAAAGATTTTATGTCATTTTTACCATAGGAGTAAATTTTAGTGCCTTTGTAAACTTTTATTTGTCAAAATCATTGGGATTAGTTTATCTGTATTCACTTATAATTTTGGTACAAAATTGATTTGGACATATTAAAAATTATAAATTATACATTTTCTAAATATGGAATTCATTTTTCCAAATTCCAATATTATAATTGGAAGAAATTAATTTAAAATTAATCCCTATGATTGGACAACACAACATGTTTTTAATGTGAAAATAATCAAATTTATGAAATAACTTTTTATCCAATTCATTTTAATGTTGTAACAAATGAACTAAAATAGAATAATATATGTATAAATTAACTAGTTACACATTAAAAAAATTCCAAATATAATATATCAATTGAAATTATATACATAATCATTCAATTTTCAATTAATATCATGTATTTTTCAATATTGAAAAAAAAAACCTCATAAAAATTATAAAATTTCCCTATATTATTATACTAACATTGCTATTCCAAAAATATTGTTTCATTTTTCTAATAGAATTTATAAAATTTTCATAATTTTTTTGAAATAAGTGCACCAGTAAATGGCCATAAAACCGCCTTTATGAAAATTACACAATTTTATACCGAAAAATGTATTTATTATTCTCTATTGTCTATGAATAAAATGAATGTTAAATAGTTTATTTAATAAATAATATATATTTCATTTAAATAAGTCACCAAAAGTGGGTTTTTTGAATTATTAAGACAAAAAACGTTTTTTCATAGAAATGTAGTTTCCTAGAAAAGGAAAATATGAATTTTCAAATAGTTAATAATATTTTTTATAATAAATTTATAAAAAAATCATTTTTATATATTTATGTATAAAAATGATTTCATATTTAATTTAATATTATTCATATATTAAATTCCAATGACTATGTGATAACTAAAATGATGTTTTTATAACAATACTAATTGTATATTTCAGTTTGGTCAATCTCATTCTTGCATGTAACACATGCTAAATACAGTGTTGTGTGAATTGAAAGCTGAACTCAGTATTGGTGGTAGTGAAATATTATCTTGGCGTCTTATATAAATCAGGAATAAATTTATGTGACCTTAAATTCTACCAATCAATGAAAATAAAATATTTAAAAATAATAATAAAAACTCATGATGTAATATTTTTACTAGACAAAATATTGGGGACGAAATGTTGGGATGAACATTTTGAAAAACCATACACCAATACTACTCAATTCTTATATTTTATAATCAATAGTTTGTAGTGTTTCAAAAAGACGTGTTCCAAACCATGAACCAACCATGAACTTAATAGGTAACTCCAAAACTTCATTGCATGATTTCTTGGAGAAGATACGTGGTTTCCCTTAATTTTTTGTAAACCATGAACTCCTAGAAGTGGTTCTATAACACACCAAATAAAAAAAGAACATCAAAAAAATAAAAACAAAATACATTATGTAGAATAAAAATTTATACTAAAATAAGGAATTAACTAAAAATATCGGGGTTACATTATCCCCCATAGGATTCATCTCCCCACAAAGCTAGAAAATTTTTTTCCATTGAAAAATATTAAGACATATTTATAATATCTTATGCTCATGTTCTCATCCATCCTATGTAATTTCAATATCATTCTATAAACCTTATTCTAATGTAATACGTTTCTAGATAAAAAATTATCTTTTATCTTCATGATATCAAATAGTGCTTGAATAATAGTTTCATCTAATTAAAAATCAATATGATCTCCTAAAATTACAAAGTTAGGATCAGGTTGGTACATCCTCAATTGAGATTTATTAATTAAATTTTGATATAGACAGAACCATAGTGATAAATCCAATAAATAAAGAAGAATAAAAATTCATTAATGTAACTAAAATAGTATAGCATTCATAGGAGAACAATTTTTTAGAACAGTCAATTATTTATTAGAATTATAGGTAAGTATAGGAGTATATGAATTTCCCATGAAATATAATATTGGGAAACATTGGTAATATGAAGACCTTGTCTTATACCCTGTCTTGAAAGATTTTTTTTTTCTAATCATATGAATATCCATAGTCATTTCATGAATGATTCTATGTCCCAAGAGTTTTGTATCTCTACTCTCAATCCATCCATTAGTCTATAATGAACTAGATTTAATCATTCCGTCTAATAGTTTAGGGTAAACATGTGACCAAGCCTATTATAATATCCCTCAATATCCATATGGTTATTAGTAATGATTAAAACATCAATCTACCCTTCAATTATCATCCTCGACCTCCTAAAAAATATATAATTTTGTAATATAACAGACCTAGTTTAATTTCATACATGAACATTATAAATGGGTCAACAAATTTATGTATATATTTCAGATGCACGGAGGAATATACTGATTTGAGTTGTGATATGTTGAATTAATTTGTTCAGGAAAATATTTTTGAATGATAACATGATCATGAAAATGAAATAGATAATTTTTATCTTATATCTACAAATAAATAGTCTCCCGCCAAAGAATATTGACATAATTTTAAATAAATTTGGATATATTCTTTAAACATGCTTAACATACTCAACCAAGTCATGTATGAGTGACACTAGAAATAATATTTTAACTTATTTATTCTCACTGCAATTCAAATTCATATATACAATGATGATAATCAATTTAATTTGATTAAGAGATTCTATTTTCAATTGATTATAGGTCTTTTGGCCTAAATTATCGACCACATATTTTCTTCTTCCTTGTTCTAAAAATAAGTCAATTAGAATATGTTGACATGTTAAATCAGCTGTATTTATCTTAGTTAATATATCTATAAGAAATTACAAGTTTCAGGATTTTATGTTTTGTTAAAATAATAAAGATCCCCATAAAGAGAAAATAAAACATTTATTTGAATGAATTAACCAACATAGTCAATTCTTGTTTAAGGATTAGATAATTAGTTTAAAAAATTATCAACTATCATGATCCATATGAAATTACAAGATCTCCATGATAGAGAAAATATTCTATTATAAATCCATATGTGTCACAATAGACCAAATAACATTTCTTATGTACGTGAAAGAAATCAATTTGTGATGATGTGAGTTAGGAGTCTTTCTCTAAAATGTAATTAATTAGAAACTGCTACGCCACAGAAAATTAATTCCCTTTAATTTTAACATTATTCATTAGAGAAAAATAGAAATGAGATGCCTATAAACAATATATGGGTAGTAAACCATTATTCTAAGAAAGTTGGTCATCTCAAATATGTTCATTGATGGATACTAATTTTCAATATCTTATAAATTTTCAGGATATACTAAAAACAAATTTATCAGAAATATCATTTATATGGATGAAAAATGTTGTATTTAAGGAATTTGGTTGAAAATCCTTCGTTAGAAATTTATTCCAAAAATTTAAATATTATTCATGTTCATTTAGAGTTCAATAGTACACAAGAATATCGTTTGAAAATACCACAATGAAAGAGGATATCTAGTATTTAATGTGGTGATTAATTAATTCCATGAAAATACATTTTGAATTTATAAGACCAAATGGATTTACCAAATATTCATAATGAATGTCAAATGTTCTAAAATATGAATTATGAGTATCCTCATTCATATCAAAATGATACTAATAGATAAAATATTAATAAATTTTAAAGAATCATTAGGATCAATTTTATTGATCAAATATATCAAATGTTTTATGAATAGAATATTTTATCATTATTATAATCTGATGTAATTTACATTACTAACCATAGATTAAAAAATACCTATATACCATTTTTACCATATTCATCAGGAATTTCCAATGTGATGTAATCGGTCCTATGAAACTTTTATATTACAATTATTATAATTGAACATTATATTACATTAATTTTATTAGTTCTATTCTATATGATGGCATCAGTATTGGATTGGATTCCTAGATAAGATCAATAAAATCACCACATCCATTTTAATTGAAAAACCAGTGAAATGTTCAAAAAAGGGTTCCAGCCCATAATTTCAAGAAAATTTATATTCTCAAACATATAATTAATCTCCAATGTGACCTCTACTAATTTATTACAAGTAGTTGTAAGAATTCATGTTAATGGTTACACATTCCATATATTTATATCCTTGTCTCTACTAAAGAAAGAACTCTCCCATTAAGGGAGTTTAAATTAAATTTTAGAAAATAATAATAATCATGAACATTAAAGGAAACTAAACAATACGTTCCTATTATTATGTATGTAATAAACATTTCTAGAATTGAGAATCCCCAAACATACTAAACATCATCATTTATTATATAACCTGACACATATTAATATCCCTTAAAATCTCATTGAACAAGAGTTTTCTGGCTACTTTTTACATGTGGAATCATATATATTTTTAATTGAATTAAAATAATGAAATGTGGAGGAATAAATGATTCAGATTCACCAATATGAATAACAAATTTCAAAATCATTGAGTTAAAAAGAATGGTAAATCATATAGTCAAAGAATAAAATTAATAATTAATGATCAAACACTCAACACTGTAAAAAAATTACTCTCTTCTACTTGTTTCATACATTAATGATATTATTACATCATATAAGGGGTCATGATGTTCCTAGATTTACCCTATATCACTTTTTATTAAGACCTGAACAATTTGGTTGTGATTATTTGGTTATAGTATAAGAAATTTTTGGCACATGAGATGGATTTACATCATATGAAATTGTATCATTGTCAAAAAATAGAGTTGATGATGTCCCATATGATTATTATTATGACAATAATTTATTGGTTTCATATATTCATACTTCTTATCCATTAACGAAGAACATTGGGATCATCTAGGTTTGTCATATGGTCACAGATCAAATGGTTTGGATCAATGATGCTTTGCGTTCTCAGATGTTGGTGTCCCTAAAATGTTTTCCACAAAATTATTGTTCCAATCTATAATATTTAAGAAAATCCAACATCCTTTGGTAGTATTCCCAATAATATCCGTTTATTCAATTTTTTTCACAATTAACCATATCTATATGATCAATAATATAAATCACTAAAAAATAGAAGTAATTTTAGGTTATTATCCATAATTGATTATGTGTTCTTTCAAGGATGTTCTAGTATACACATAAAGATAAAAATAAGTCATATTCAAAAATATATCTCAAATTATATAATTTATAGATTATATTTTTTTTACACATGAAATGTATCATTTTTTATGTTTTGAATGTGTATGGGTGGAATTATTTGATGAACAATACTTCAAATCCAAAGCACGTAATGTCTTGGTCAAATGTACTATCCATAGATAAATCCTAAAATTAGTGTGAATATACCTAAAATGTATATATAGATTAGTTTAACATTAACTAATCTAGACTTCCTAAGAAACAAAATACTTGATTCATTATATTGGTCTATAATTCAACATTTTTAAGACCATAATTCCCTTATAAGATTGGTCTATTCTTTTTTGGAAACATTTTAGAATTATCTACATTCTATGGTTTATCATTTATACTTCCTTTAAATAATATCTTGATAAACGTAAAATATTATATGAATAAGATATTATTTTACCCATGCTTTGTGTGAAAGATAATTATTTGATTCCTCTTATTTTGATTTTCTCGGACTTCTACCCCCATTTATTTTTTAGTCCATTTAATAGCCACATAATCTTTATTCACTTCTAATAAAAGGAAAATCATATCGAAAATAATCAATATCATTATTCATTATAATATGTTTACAATAATTATAAAATATACTATGATTAATAAAATCGATGTGGGAAGCCTCATTATTAATCAAATATATTCTTCACTCATCAGCTAAACCCATGACTATGTGATGATAAGACTCATATAGGAATCAAAAATATTATTTTGTACCTAAAACCCCATGGTAACATGGTGTTCATCCTAAACTGGTTAGATAAATATTTTTATTCAATACATTTCAGATTTTTAGATTTACCATATACTTCCTATCATCTTGATATGATGTATTGAAAAAAACAAATATTCTTTTTAGTATCATGAACCTAACTATTATCTTGCAAAGAGATAAGGTTCCAATAACCATAGTTATGTCCCTATATTACCAAAAGACATCTAATAAATACTATGTCCTTATGAAAATATTTGGGGATATTTTTTCCATTAGAAAAACATAAAAAGTCAAGACAAAAACACAGAAACCAAGATATATATTGAAATAAAAACAAAAAATAGGAATCAATTGAAAAAATAATAAAACAATAATATTAGAGTATCATAACAAAATGTTGAATAGGGTGACTAGATAAACATTAATAAAATATTAATGTAGAAACAATGATGAATAATCACTAATACCACTCCACAAGATAAATATATGATCTGGTCACCATGAAATGATTATTGTATCAAAATATTTATCTAAATAAAGAAGATATTTTTACTTTAATAGCCTGAACTATTCTTAAAAACTATTACAATGTGATTTAATTAAACATCTTATTATGTAATATAGTTATAGATAAAACATGCACTTATTTTATTTATTATTTCTTTTCAAATTAAAATGACCATTAATCATCTTTTCCTTTAAAAATATAGTATCTAAATATTGGTCACATTATTTTTATAAATATAGGGTTATAATAAACCGAATCCATATATAAAAAGGAATTTATGGCCTCAACTAGTTGAATCATACCCTATAAATTCCATTTATCTGAGTTTTTGAGGGAGATAGAATCACTGTGTGTTTTCAATTACAAATCCCGAGATTAGATCCACCAACTTAAGCATGAGTGAAACCGTTTATGGGAGAAGTTCAAGCTCATTGAGATCACGAACCAAACCATGTATCGTCGAAACACCCAAGGAATGTCTCACCATCAGACACCTTATTGGCATTTTTTGAGTATTAAAGGGATTTGAATCAAGAACATAGTGATATGAGTATGTAAATTATTTTTTATCAAATAATGGATATACATTCATCATATTATTGTTAAAATAATATATTCTGTAATATTCAAATTCAATTAAGGAATTTATTTTGATCAATTAAAATAATTCATAAATATATATTATTTTAAAAAAAATATTATTAAAGAATATTTTTCATTAAATAAAAATGATCATATAATTTTTCGGAACTCAAATGTAGTTTTAATAACAGTTTAAAAATTGTTGGTATAAAAAAACAAAAATTTCATAATAAATATCAATTATTGTTTTAACATTGAATATAATTATATTAATAATATTATTTAGATAAATTTAATATGATATTGGAAATTAGAATGTTGAAATTATCTAATGGTGAGTTTTTCATTATTTTCTGTGAGAATCCATTTTTTGGGTAAAATTTAAATGTTTTATAAATATACACTATTTATTATGAAATCATAAGGTTCTAAAGGTGATATAATAAATAATATAAATTTTATTGTCAACCAAATAAATGTTTTATCTTTTAAATTTTGTTAATTTGGGACCATTTTGTTAATTTTATAAATCCATTATGAATCCTCCCAAACTATTAATATATTTGATGTTTTTTAATCATTTCATTAAGAGTATAACTTAATTTCACAAAATAAATGGTTTTAGTTTATTATGATTGACCGTTTTTCTTATAAGATAATTAAAATAAATCACATTTGAAGGAAAAAATGGGGAAAATAGGATTTGTTAGTTAGTTATTGTATTATAGAGGGTTTGAAACATATGTTTGAGAAATAATAAAGAAATCCCAACATAATTCCTCTATAATCCCACCCAAGATCCAATTTATCTTCACTAAAAATACATATATCATGTACTCACTCTTTCTTACCATCCCTAATGGCCCTCATATGGTTCATACATGATATGAAGAAACCCCTCACTTGCATTTTATGTCAAACACTCACGTAAGTGATCCCCACATTCATTTCTTTATTCATGTTTCAATATTTTCTTCTGCCTAATGTTTCCAATTTGTATTTTTTGTATTTTTATTTAAATATATCTATTAAGGTCAATTTGGTTTCGAAATAATTATATACCACTTTCAATATTTTAAATCCATTTTATGAATTTTCATATGAATTCGTGGTGCTACAAAGTGTCACCACAATTTTTCATACCAAAATATTTGTGTAGTGAATACCATACCCATTTCCTTTCAAGGGTGTTTACCATTATGCACTTATAATTAGTTGAAATTGGAAAAACCTGTATGTTACCCACACTACTTGATAGTGTTATATAATTTGATGATGAATTAATCCACGTTCTATGATCTTTATGGAATTCATAATCTAGAGAATGAAATGAAGGTTATGTGTTTTCTGAGAATTATATAGTGCTCCAATGCATCGAGTAATATTTAGTATCATGAGACATAATATTGGTATAGTGAGTGAAAAAAATTTATATGGTACATTTTCAATCATTATGAATTGGATATTATCCATGGCCTATGATTATGATGTCGTTTTTCAAGTTGTTTCCACTTATACTATGTTATGATTATCATTGTATATCATTCTTTATTATTTATATTTATAATTCAATCTACTTTTATTTACCATCTATAGTAATATTTTAAAACATGTATTACCATATGTTTTGTTTGTTCCCTTAATAGGATTTATATCTCACCCATTTCTTATGTATATACCTAGGTTATCCCATTCAATTTTATAAGCTATGGGATTTTACAATCATGTTAAGAAATTTTTCAATAATGATGTTGTATGCCTTGTTCAAGATGTTATCTTATATACTGAATTACCAAATACACTAAAATTATCAATATTCTGTTTATATTATGTGTACTTTTATATAATAAATATTGAATTAATTTGAAATAAATGATAGGGTTGTTATATTGGGTTTCAAAGGAACATATTACATATTTTTGGGGTTAGGAATAGAAAACACTATAGAATTCATTAAGGGTAAAACTATGTATATGAAAAAATCTGTTAAATTATTTATGTATAGTTTTTGTGTTTTATGATGAAGATAAATCCAGTTGTATATACATTATGTTGATGTAGTTTTGGCACAGATGTACCTTGGGGTAATAACTCCGAAAAAGAGATTCATATCTGACTCTACATGACCTGGTACATGACAATATAACATACAATGGACCTGGTTTTTCACTCATGGAGTATATGATCAGGTGAAATCAAAATCTCATTATGAACAATTATTAAGATAATAAAAACCATTATGAATATAAGTAAAGTAATAGATCAAGAATGACATATATTAATGCCTATAAAATCATTATGTCATGGAAATAAATGTATGTTATGTTTTTTTCCCTTTAATAACATTAAATTACATATTTTTTGATTAGTAGATTGAATATAATCATCAATAATTTTGCATTAATTTTATCCAATGCCCAAAAATTGGAGCATTCATGAAAACAATCAATGTCACAACCAATGATATGACAACACCAATGAGATTCCCAAACCGATGGGAGTGATATTTGTAAATTTTTCTATGATACTCTCTATGCTAATATAGGTTCTAGATTGAATAATTGATCTGGGGGAGCACCCAAATTCCCATAAAGATGAAAAAGTTTTCAAACTATTTCTTTGTACCATAAAGGCCCCTGAATTTCAATGAATCATCTGACCCCTTAAGTAGGGAACCATGGATCAACACTATTAAGATTATCTTCACCGTCATTCAATGTTCAAAACAAGAGGATGTACTAGTAGCTATTTATCACATGGAAGGATAAGATCATTATTGGTGTAAATTGGTAATTAATATAAATTTTAAAGATGATATCAAATCAATTGGGTGGAAGGAATTATATATTTATATATATATATTTTCCCCGCACTCTCAAATATAAAATGGAAGGGGATTTTTGTTCCCTGGAGAAAAAATGCTATGAATTTATCATGGTTCATGAAGGAAAATTCACAATAATTTGATGATATGCCTCCAACATTTTAGTTACCCCAAGATTCAAGTTTTACCACTTCATTGGTTATCTTAAACCTAGTATACTATGATCCCTATAAATCCATGACCTTGAAGGCTGTGATGAAATTTTCGATTGTTCCTTCAAAGATGAAATAGAGATTGGTGAATCTGAAGTGTACCACAGGGATAAGAACATGAAAGTGGATTTCAATTCTTACAGTTAGATAAAGAAACATAACGATTCCATTATTTTTAATATCCCAAAATTTGAAAGGTTCAAAATGAAACACCCATGAAATTTCATAATAGGGAAGATGAAATTCATTTGGTGTGTGAAGGTGGGAATCTTAGTTAGCGATTACCGACATGATAAACCCATTAATGCAATGGAGGATTAAATTATCCATTCAAATCCAAATGATTTATTAATTTATTCAACTATAATATTTAACTATAAAAATCAAAGGAACTTTTAAAATCTATTAACAATGATAAGTGTTTTTAGAGACAACCAAAAACATCCAAGGAATAAAGGGAGAAAATTTTTCACCCCTACCACTGAGGTGGATCCAAAAAATGAAGTGGTGACTAGTTTTCTATTTAATTATTCATTTATATAAAATTTACATTTTTAGTATAGTTTAATGTGATCATTTATATCATGTATGTTTGGTATAACTATTAAAACAGTAACTCAAATCCTGAAAGTAGATTAGTTGATGAGAATAGAAATTGAGAAATTTTTGGGTCCCAAGTATATAACTCCCCCATTGTTGAAAAGTATTGTGCCAAATAATAAATATATCCATTACATTATATTTTCAGTCATATTTGATGTAATTATGGGAGATTATTTGATTCCACAATATAAATCCAACATAAATAATTTGAGAAGGTATCACTTTATATATTGAGAATCAACTCCCGATTCAATACAAGTAAATAGAAGATGATGAATTTTATTTAAAACGAACAACACAATCACTAATATTATTTCACAATTTGGAAATATATCTATCCTAGATGATTTTGTCTAGGGAATTAATCCTCACCATATATGTGCCTATTATATGAGAATGCACTGATATGTTTCCTAAATAATTTCATGGTCTTCCTCTTTGCTGATAGGTTAAATTTTCAATTGAGTTTTTACATAGGGAGTTACCATTATACAAAACTCCATAGAGAAGGGGTATTATAAAACATGAGGATTTGAATAATCAACAATAAGGGAAATTATATTAAGGGTACATACCACCCATGTTCTTCAACATATGGTGAACAAGTCCACTTTGTCAAGATGAAGGATGCATCATGGAGCCTTTACATTAAATATCTTGAGCTCATCAAGATCAAGATAACGAAGAAGTATAATCTAACATTTATTGATGAATTTATTGATTAGCTACAGGAATAATAATAATTCTCTATTGTGGATGTACATAAGGGATATTAACAAGTTAAGGTGAAGGATGATGTCTCCATGACCAGTTTCTATATGATGTATTAGCACTATGAGTTTATTGTGATGTCTTTCAGACTCACTAATGTGGTATAAAACTCAATGAAATATAAGAATATTATATTTGGGGAGTACCTCAAAACAATTGTGGTAGTATTTAAATATGATATAGTAATATACTAAAAAATCAAGTATGATCATGAAGAGCATCCCAAAACTGTGAAAAAGTCCATTAGAAAAGAGATGCATTATGCAGTGTACATCAAATGTAAGTTTAGGATGATGGAAGACTTGTTCTAACAGAATATCGTCACAAGAAATATTGTATCATTGTATACCTTAATAGAAGAAGCTATTGAAGGACATTGAGGACAACATCTATGATAGATATCCATAGTTTCATTATATTTTCTTTGTAATATCTATGATTTGTGAGAAATTTCATGCGATTATCAAACCATCTAACCTAGATAACATGGAAGGGATTCATGTTTTCTTGGAAGAATTAATGTTAAGAGATAATAATAGATATAAAAAGTAGGATTGTCACTCCACTTATGACCAAACTATGGAAAATTTGAGAAAACTTCATGGAAATCAATGACATTTTGATGAAGGTATTGGGCTAGATGTTAATGTAGAATTGCATATTCATTTCCCAAGTTTGATGGATGTTGAAATTTAAATAACATAACTACCCATAAAATGATGTGGATTTGGATAAAGTGATATTTGATTTGGAAATATTGAAAAACTACCTATTTATATAAAAGTGTGATATACATATGAATTAGAAAATCCTCAAGTATATATTCAGAATAAAAGAGATCTAAATGAACCAACAAAGATAGATAGTACTGATCAAGGACAATGAATAATCAATCCACTGCAATAATGATAATGAGAATAAAGTGGTAGGTCATATCTATGGAACAGATAATGTAATTCAATCATTGAATATAATTTAGAGGGATCTAATCTTTTTATCTTTTGAAAGGATAGATATGGGATTCATAAATGAACAAACATTATCAATACTTTCTCAAATGATTGCCTGACCATCCCTTATAGAGATGATATAGGATGATCAAAGATATGATGTGAGAATTAAAAATAAATCATAAACTATAAAAAAATGAAAATACTTAGAGTTAAATGTTAACAGATAATGAGTTTTGATATTTGGGTCAATATAATGGGCACCATCAAATACAAATTAAAGAAGGAGCTATTGTATGACACATATAGCTCACCTGTATCCATCCCCCTAGGATGAAAATGTTTTATCAAGATCTCTGAGAACTCTATTAATGGGAAAATGTGAATAATGATATCCAATTATATACATCAAGATCTTTCTTTTTGACTAAAAGGTAAATAAGAGTGGTAAAAATCTAGGGAGATGATGCAACCATTACCCAAACATATATGGGAATGAGAAAATAGAACCATAAAATTTGTCAGTGGTCTCCCAATACATCAATAGGTAATAATAATATATGTATTTTGGTAGATCATCATAAAATTACAACACACATCGTTGTTATTTTATGGTATTTCCCACTTGACCAAGGTGTAAAGATATACATTAGAGAAGTATCGAGGATTCATGGAACACCACTATCAATTGTGTCTAATTAACATCCAAGATTTACTTATATGGTCTAGAAGATTCTCTAAAAATCTATAAATATTTATTTGAAATTCAAAAAAATTTATCACAATAAAATGGATGTCTTGTTTAAGTGAACTATTTAGACACTTGAGAACATGTTTATAGCATTCTAAATTTACTTCAAAGGAGGATGAGAGAAATATCTTCCACTATTCATGTTATCTTACAACAATTGTTTCCACTTGAGATAAAATTGGCTTCCTATGGATCCCTTTATGGTAATTTTCGAAGAACACTTCATTCTTTGGTTGAAGTTGGGGAACAAAAAATGTTGGGTCTTGAAATGGTTAAGGAAAATATGGTAATGGTTATGATCATTCATAAGCACCTCAAGGATAATAAGAGTCGATAGAAGATATATGATAATAATCAATGGAAATAAATAGATTTTTATGTTAGATATATTGTATTCCTAAGATTATCTTGATTAAATAATGTTATGATATTTGGGAGGAAGTGAAAAGTTAGTCTTAGATACAAAGGACGGATTAAGATCCTAGATCTCTTTAGATGGGTGGTATATTAGCTAGCACAACCAACTAACCTATCACTAGTAAATGTTGTATTAAATGTATCCCTATTGAGAATGTATATGCTAGACCACTCACATGTACTCAATATAATTGTGGTACCATTAGGTAATGAGCTCTCATATAATGATCAGCCAGAATAGATCATAGATCATATAGATGAGGTTCTGTGAAATTAGAAAATGAACTTGGTTAAAGTGTTTGGGAAAAACCAGAAGATTGACAATGTGATGTAGGAACTGAAGTAAGTGCAAAAACAAAGTTACCCAATCTATTTAAGTGTGGGAAATAGAAAACTTCATTGAAAAAATTTATTAAAGGGGGAATGTTTTAATGACTCGAAATGTGGTTAATAAAATTTCCCTTGTGATATAAATAAAAGTCTTATTCTATAAAATAAAAATAAAAAACACATGCACTTATTATTTTATTATATCCCATCAAATTTAATTAAATATTAAGAATCATTACCATTGATAGTACTATCACTGGTCATTGATAACATTATTTTTATAGTTATTAGATTTTAACAAATATAATTATCATAGATAAATGATGTGACAACCTCCATCAGTGGGATAGTAACCTATGAATCCCATTTTTGGAGTATCCGAGGGAGATAAAATCATGGGGAGATCCCCTTATTAAATCCCTATATTATATCCAACAAATAAATCATGATTGAAAATATTTGTGTAGGAAGATTAAGCTCACCGAAATCACGACCCAAGACATGTGCACTGAAGAAAGCATATAAATACATGATTGAATAAAAAATTGTAATGAATATATAGTGATAAGTTTCAATAAATGATAAAACAATTAACAATAACAATAAAACATCCTTTAATATTTTTATATTATTCTGAAACACTCAACCCCACACACTATAAGAAAATTGGTTTTTGGAACTTGTCAAAATCCTGAACCTATTTGAATTTTGACTCGCTTATGAGAAAACTATAGAAATTGGACAATTAAAGGTTAAAACATTGAAGTTGGGGAGGTCATGCAGGTGTGCACTGTTGGCGCATGGTCTGAAAAAAATATGTGGAAATACCGTGAAAAGTATCTGGGTGAGATAGTGGGCTCCTCACAGGTGGCGCATGGTTTGCTAAACTGTGCGGGTTATTCGTGCGAAGTTCCTCAGTGAGGCAGTGGAAACCACACAGTTGGGGCACCGTTTTCTAAATCATGCAGGTTAACCATGCGGCCACATAAAATTATGGTTTTTATGTTCCGAACCACCTAGTAATGCCCATTCTCCTCTTTTTCTTCCTTCCACTCGGGGATTACGCAGGGAGAGCCGGCCGGACCTAAAATTCCCTCACGGATCTTCATTCGAACTCTGTTTCAAACATCATTTAATGCAATAGAACCCCAAAGGAAAGGCCTTGATTCTTTTGATCCATTCTTCTTGATTATTGTTCTAGAATAATTTATAGGGGTTTAAATAGTTCGGAATTGTTTTTAGATTTACTGGGTTTTCGACCTAATCAGAGACTAATATCGAAGGAGTAATATCGTACTAGTATAAGGTAGGTGGTACATACCTTCTTACATCTTTTCATGGAAATTTCTATGTCACATCCTATGGTACGTTTTAGGTTATTTTGAGAGAGACCATAAATTATATGCTATTGCATATTAAGTTGTGTATTACACCTATGAGACACCTTTGGGTATTCCCTTTGTCCTATCTTGATTGAGCAGGGTCGGGCGAGAGGTCGTTTCTCACATGTGGAAATTTGGCCAGGGGTTCCAAAATGATAGTACTCGAAATGTATTGGTTTAAACTATTAGGTTTAGTTATTTAAACCTTGATATGAATTCTTGGGGACCTTAGAAAGTTCAGTGCTGGTATGGGGTGGAACTTTGTTAGTGAAATTCATAAATTTAGATGGGTTTTCCTATTATGTGTTCTATTAAAATATGATTATATATGTGATGTGTGATTTTTCATATACTGGAACATTCGGGTTGTGATGGAATGGCCCGAGTTACATGGTTTGTTTTGACCACAGGATTGGGCGTCATGGACATCAGCTTGAGGCAGTACGACTGTCAGGTTGGGCTTGGCCCGAGTTTACTTTGAGTGGTTTAAACCCAAAAAATGATATTTTTTAGTGGATAGTAACCCATATAAAATGTTTTGGAAAAATATAATAATCTCCCTTTATATATAGACTGAATATGTTTATTCACGATTTAGAACCAGAAATTCACTGATGATTTTTTTCTCATACTCCATTATTTTTATGATTCATTTAAAAAAACATAAATGAATCCATATCTGAATCTAATTTGACTCTAGGTAAAAAATATATATTAAATAATTTCTCTAGAAATAATGTTTTTTTTGAATTTTCAAAAGAACGAAAAGTAATATGAAATTTATGTTGAGAAATGAATTTGATAAATTTTGAAATATTTCTATAAATATAGATATATTAGATAAATAAATAATTTTTAAGAATAATGACTAGATTATGATTAAATTTTTTCCCCAATGGTAGGGTTCTATGATTTAAAATTTCTGTTATCATATGCTTCTTTTCATTTATGGAAATTATTTCAAATTTATGTAATTTTTTTTCTAAATGGATGTCTTTCTTTTTTATAAAACTTGTTATAGAAATACAGAGAGTCATATTCATGTTCTAAAACATTCAAATATTATTTATTGACTTTATCAAAAAACATGAACATGATATGAATGATTATGTAATTTTTATTTGAAAAATATTTTTATAAAATTAAATGTTAATAATTTTTTTTTGTTATGCAAATCATTAATGTAATATTTATTGTAAAAATATATATAGATGATATTTTTTAGATCATTTAATTGTACATTATGAAATTAATTTTCATTATTAATGAAATGTGAATTTGATATAAGTCTTTTGTGAGAATAAAAAGCCTATAATGTATAATGAATTTTTTAAAGGAATTATTGAATATTTCAAAATTAAGATATGTATATAGAATTCCAATTTTAATGGTCATGACTCTATAATTGTAATCTTTAAAACAAACCCATCAGTAAATAATGTAATCACAATATTCTAAAATCTAGAAAATTAATGGGTAATAAACGTCTGATAGGGTATGTTGGTAATTTATTATAATTAAATATTTTTCTATAAGCGTTTATGTTTTCATTATTTATTCATGCTATATTTAAAATTTATCATATGAAAAATATCATCAATGTAGATAAAATATTTATAAAATAAGCTATTTATTCTATAAATCATTGATTGTTTTATCCATCTAAAAATCAATTGATTTGAAAATATTTTTAGATTCTGATTTTCATGTATGAAAACTAGATTCAAAAATCCCAAATGAAAATTTTCAATTTTAGAAAATATATTAGATTCATAGAGTTTTATGAAAAAAACGCTCAGTTTATCTAATATATAAGAAGAATACAAAGTAATATAATGTTGTCGTATTCACTCTTTACAAAATTTGACAAAATTGGAGGATATTGATATTTTCATTGATATGATAATTATTTTATGTGACAACTAATATACTATTTCAATTTTACTTAATCATTTATACAACTAATGTGTAAATAATATTGGAATTTTACGTTATATTATTTGGAAATTTTGTAGAAAATAATAAATCTATTTAGAAAATGATCTTAATAATGATAAAATATAGTAAATTTATATGAATCTATTAGATATAACAATGTTTTAGAAACCCATTTATGATCTGAACAAGATTAGAATGTAAACTAAATTATTGAGATATATCATCAATAATAATTTTCTGTCCAGAATGTGTCCATATAGAGTTTAGGGACCTTATGGCATGATAAAACCATTGAAACTATATATTTCCACATCATACTAACTTTATTAATTTCAAAATTTCTGATAATATGTTTTGATATTATCATTGGTTAGTGAGTAAGCTTATAGATATTATTTTTATGGATATTTGGAACAATTAATCCATGTTTTTACGCTGTTTTGATTCCATGAATATATTGACATGGTTTTTTGGATCATTATGGTTTCAAAAGAATTTATCAAATGAAAAATTCACTATTTTATGAATGATATTTTTAAATTAATCTACAAATATTTTTAAGGATATCGCTATTTAAAGAAAGGATCCATGCTTAAAATATAGGGGAGTTTCCATATTCTATGTTTTTACATTACGATTTATTATTTTTATTTCAATTGGAATCTATTATTAGAATTCATATATATAAGTAGAGTTATTTTTTAATAAAAAATAAAATATTTTAAAAGAAAAAATCAATTAATAATTTTTTTATTTATAAAATATAAAAGATATGTGTTTGTTTTAAAAAATATATTCAAATAGGGGGATAAATATTTTAATATTTCATTTGAAATTATGTTATTTATATATTTTTTTAAAAGGGATGTGGTTATCAAAATCAAAATTTTCCTTTTAATTATAAAAGGATGATTTTTAAGTGGATACAATAAACATTATCACTTTCTCACTTTTTAGAAAATACCATTTTATATAATTAATATTTTCATAATTAAAATGAAATAATTTATTTGTAATAGTTTTCAAGAATGTAAAAATTCATATTATTTTCCATAATATGTTCATTATATAAATATCTAATTATAGAAAAAAAATATTTTTATTCTATAATTGTTTATCATTTTTTAATTTGAAAAAATATTTCAATTTATTATATATGTTTTCTAAATTGATATCATTAAAAAAAATATTTCTGAACGAGTTAGGTTATAAATAATGTTATGTATTATTTTCAGTGTAAAATGAATCAAAAAATCAACATAGAAATGATACAAAATCTTTAAATAAAACATTAAGAATTTCCATTATGAAAAATTTTTTAATAGTAAAATGAATAATACACACATTGGAAAAAAATAATATTCAATTACAGATTAAATTTTCACAAAATATGATTTCCTTTATGATGAACTAAAAACAAAACCTTTTTTAATTCTTAACATCTATGATGATACATAAATAATCCAGGTTTTTTGGATGAACCATACGAGATATTCATCCTTACAGGAAGAGGACACATACACATATTTTTTCATACATATATAATATTGTTTTCAAAAACAACCTGTGTTAGGAAAATATTATTACGCAAATAACCTAATGTGAACTATATTATTGCATGAAAATATTTATTTTAAAAATATTCCTACATATATAGCCATAAATAAAAATTATTCTTTTTTGAATATGTTTTCCTAAATAATATTCTGATAAAAATATTTAATAGCTCTTAAACTGTTCTCTCTTATGTGAAATAACTCATGCATGGAATTAATCCAATGTAGAATGACTGTTATTTTATTATTTATGTTTAAATAGTTTTTATATATATGAATACATCAATTTTTTTTAATTTTACTTTTGGAATCACTAAAACTATTTTATACATTATTTCATTAGTTAAATTGTTCCATAATCAATTTTTAATTAATATGATGCTATGAAAAAAATTATATATGAGTGTTTTATATCAAAATGAAAAGTAGTATTTTAAGTACTACTATATTTCTTTCTTATGGGATGAATATAAATTATTTTCATACTATGTCATTGGAATTTATACGATTCATATTTAAATTTTTTTATATACAGAGTTGTTATCACATATTATATGAGATTATTTCAAGGAAATTAATATTGACAATTATGTGAAAAATTAATACACTTTTTAAATGTTATGATTAGTTTATCTATATATTTGTTTTATTTTATATATTTTAAATAAAAAAATTCAAGGAATGTATATATTATTATTTTCATTTATGTAAAAATACACATTAATAATTATACAGATATTACAATTGACTATCTTTTAATTTTTTTTTTATGGATTCAGGTTAACAACTATCTCTTTGATAATGAAAAATCATAATGAAGTAAATATTAAATTTCCTGGAAATGATTACATAATCATTGAATTTATCATGTATAAATAAACTTTATAAATATGGTTTTATTAGGGATTATTTACATGGGGGTTTAAGATATTTCATGTATACTATGTGACACATTTAGTAGTTATATACAACTATAAATTGGAATTGAAAACTTCAATATAATGATGTTTGTGTATAGATGTAATATTTCATTCAATGATATTCATGAAATCATAGTTTTACATTGGGTTTTCATGTGACAAATCTAATATCATGACTACATTTAATATTGATATTTTTTATATTTTGGACCTTCAAAATATATTAAGTTACAATAAATATAATATGAGGATATCATGAACCTTTTTTTAGTATGAATAATAAACAGTGAAAAATCCATTATAAATTTTTTATCAATATATATTATTCTATGAACCATTTGAGTTCTAAAAATAATATTCACTAGGAAAAATAGACATTTCTTATTTCTATAAAATGACCATTATCATATAAAATTTAACAACACCCTGAACAGAGATCCAGAATCCTAGATTCATGGTACATTTTTTTATGAAAGAAATTTTCCAATTAATTTATATAGGTATTTGATATATATATATATATATAAGGTTAAAAGGTAAACTATTGAAAATATTTTTCCCTCTAAGAAAACTAATATTATACAGGAGATTGAAAAATAATTCTAATTAGAAAAACACATTTAAAGGTAAAACAATAGTATATATTTTTTTAAAACATTTACAATTAATAAAAGTAAATTAAACACCACCAAATCCAATTTTAAACCATCAATGTTTATATATTGACCAAATTTGATGATATATGTTGTGGTCCACTTAGCCACCTCATGACTAATCAGGCCTCTTTGTCCTTTAAAATTCATGCGTTTGGGGTGTGTCTAAATTAAATGTTTTTAAACTAATTTATATAATAAAAATCAAAGAAAATTATATTTCAAAAATATATATATATATATTATTAAAAATCATTTTAAACAAAAAAAATTTAAATTTCCCAACACTTTCTATCATCGATTTCAATACTAAATAAGGAATTTAAAATTATAAATTATAAATATTTTAATGGAATGTTATCATATATCATGAAACTAAACAATTTAGAGTTTATGAATTCACTATAAAAACAATATCTAAAAAACAATTTTTTCAAAAATATATAAATCTTCTTATATTTTCAAACCATTATGATATCAATATTTTCTCAAATCATATTGAATATTCAAATTTTCTTAAATATTAGAATGTGATATCGTTGTTTTCCCAAAATATAAAAGAAATTTTTAATTTCCCTCTGAAAACCTTGTGTTATTTAATATATAATAATTTCTTAATTACTCAATTACTGCCTAGATCTATCATTATGGGAATTTATATTCACATTCTACAACTCGTCTAATATTTAGTTTCATGTTTTGTCGAAAATTATGAAAACATTTCTCTACTTAACTATCATGTCAAAATCAATTTCATCCAAAATGATAAAAATATATTTTTTCAAAAACATTTCTCATTAAATTAATTTTACAAATATTAAAACACACAAAGACACAAAAATATAAATCCTAGAAACCAAATGAAGAAATATTTTCACCAAATTCATGAACATTTATTTATCTTGAATATCCAGAAATTTTTATACAATAAAAAAACATTGAATATAATCATTTTAATTTCAACCCAACAATATCCATAAAATATATAAAATTTTCATTAATAAAAGTATATAAAAATAATTTTTTTCTATATAATTAATAAATTTACATGGAATATTCATTTTCATCTAATAATCAATCATATTCAATCATTATGGGAAAATACAATATCTAATCCAATAAAAATAATTATAACCACCTAAATATTCATTCCATTAGAAAAAAACATCTAAATCTATTGTCTGAATTCATACTAATGGCATGATTCCTTTATTTTCCATCCACAAGAACAATAATGATAAATTTATTAAAAATAATCGATTGATTAGGAAAAAATATAACTATATTGAGAGATAAAAATATAAATTATTCAATTAAAAATTGATCCATAAATTACCTGGAAATTTAATGGAAACTCTTTGACCAACTCCAATAATCCAATAAAGAAATGTACATAGTTTTTCAAAATTTCTAGGATAATCAAATTTGGATATTTAACAGATATATGGGGAATTACTATAGGGTTTTAGTTCATAGAATAATGAGGCATTGTGAATTTAGCGTGACTCTACGACTATAATTCATGATCCCTAAGACCATATAGTATACTATGTATTATTTTATGGGTCAAAATTTCATTATAAAATAATATTGATAAATATTCTAGATGACATATCACCTATCTATGTAGGTACTACAAATACCATATTTCTATATTACCTAGTCCTCTTAAAAAATCGATCAGGTTGTGCACTAGAACCTAAAAACCCAACCATTTTTAAATTATTTGAATACATCCCAACCTTTTCATTCATTATAACTATGTTGGTTACACAACATACCAAATAAAATTCCTCCCTCCATCATTATGGTACTCTTATTACATAAAAACATGATCTGAATTAAAAAACACAATCTAGTATTAATATAAATTTAAAGTTTAACAATACAATGAAATAAAATATCAATATATCTAACTATTTATGTAAACATCACATTTATATTAAATGAATAAAACCAACTCACAACATGAAACCCAAGAATTATATTTAATGGATCCTATATTAATGAAATGTCAATTAGAAGAATCCTATTTCATTTATATAGTCAACCACATTCATAATTCCTAAGAATGATGAATTTTAAACTCCAATGATTGGGAAAAAGGTCACACATGAATATATTCAAATTTTACATTAATAAAAATATATAATTTCTAAGAATTTTATTATACTTCTCTTGAACATGATTCAGATATTTAAATTGAACTATTATATGTTGTCGTGCCTATATTTAAGACCCCATATTTAATGAACCATCTTGTAGTTAAGTAATTTTTTTTGAAACCATAAGAACATTTGGAGAAGGATTCTACGCTTCAACATTAGAATATATATTGTTTAATGAACCTTTTTAATTATTATCATGAACTCAAAAAATTTATAAAAAACAAATAAATTAACAAATACATTATATTAATTTCTTGTTCAATCAATTTCATTTAGATTAAAACATAAATACCATGGATATTTGATCTTTATGAGATAAATATTTGGTGAAAATGAAGATAATATCTCAGAAAAACATCTATAAAAGATATGGGAACTATGAATTCATTGTCTTTCTATTCAAACATATAAGATATGTAATAATATTCATTGATTTAAGGATATAATTATTTAGAGACTGACATGATATATTTTTAATTGTCTTTATTCATATTATTAGCACATATTCCATATTAAAGGATGAATTCTTTGTGGGTGTATGGACTTTTTGGATGAAATAAAAAATTGGGACGATTTTTTCTTAATTTTTATAGTGTTAAATTTTCTTTTCAGAAGTATCATTTTTGAGTCATGTTATCCTACGAATGTGTATATATATGGATCCTTCCTATATAATGTTAATTTAAGAATAAAAAAACAAAATAATATGTTAAGGATCTATAGTTTAGTTAAATTATATGGGTACTATGGATTCTTCATGAGAAGTTTAACATGTTTTTATAACCCACTACTCATGAAATATAGAAAATATTAGTGATTATTTGGTTAATGGAATACATGGAGATAATTAGGTATCATAAAAAGAAATTATTTAGAATTATCTTCCTTAATATTCCATTTATCAATGGATATATAGTGATACAAAATGACTCTTATATTAATGGATTGGTTTATTTTCTCCTGAAAATTGAAATTGTCATAGCCAATGACAAGTGTAAATTAATGGCCAACTATAAAAATTAACCGAATTATAATATAGGTTTAATATATATTAAACCTATTTTTATATATGTATATATAAATATTTTACATAATTAGATGTCTGATATATATACCAATCACATTATAGTAATGTTTATATACACCATTATGAAGATACACATATACCAAAGGAGAATGTTCATGATGACTATTAACCATGTCTAGTTTTAACAATGTAATCATAATTAGGTGAAACATTTTTTTAATTTTCTTATTATATTTTGTCCTTGTAACATATTTATGATAACTATTAAATGATATTCAATCATAATAGATAAGAAAATATTGACATGGAATTTTAGGGTAAGGAAAAAATTCATATAATTCAAAAATTATTTCCTTACCATATATTCATGAAATCAATAAGGTTGAATATTAAGATGATATAGAGTTTCCTGATAAGGTGAGACATATTCCAGATTTCATTTATTAAACATTCAATGTTATATTAATTTGATAAAAAGGAACACAACTTTCACTATTCTTTATAGAAATAATTTTTTTTTAGAATTCCTCGAGAGAACATTTGGTGGAAAATATAAAGTTGGATATTTTTACTAATTAATTATGATTCCATGTCTTCCAATATGATAAGGTAGAGTTTAATTATTCATTTAAGATAATGAAACCATTACCCTTACCCCAATGGAAATGGATGAACATCACCATGGATTTTTTCATGGATCTCCATATGAATATTAACATGACAATACCGATATAATCATTATTTATTTTCTTTAAAAAAATTCTCACATTAATTCTATTGGGTAGAATTTTATACTCAATAAACACACTAGGATATTTATAATTGATGTCTCCTAGATGAATAGGTACCAATTTCAGTTCTATTTAACTATTATCCAACTCCTACAACAAATTATTTAGAGAATTCATATTTAAATATTGAATACAATACTAAATTTTAGCCAAAAAATATAATTCCCAAATAGATTCATTATCCAAAAAAACATTTAAACATTAAAATATTTATATATATATATTTCTCAATGGGTTTAAAATATTGTTGGGATTATCCTTTCACCTTGGTAAAATTCTTACAAAATAATATGTACAACTTGTAAATGAATATCGAATAATATATTTCTATTTATGGGAATGTAAGTAGAAAATGGGAATGATGGGATGGTGTTTGGTTGTGGATTCCATCATGAAAAAAAATTATAAATAATTGACTGGGAATATAAAAATCATTAAATAATATATTAATGTAGAAAAATGTGGATAATAGAGATAAAATGATGACAGTTGATGTTGTAAACAGTCAGATGCTAGAGAAAAAGTATCCCCATAAATATTACTATTGAGGAGGACCTGTTATTTCATAATAATGTAATGTTAATCCATAGAAACATTGACCCCATTGATTTTCATGCTCATTTTGAAACTATATATTATTAACTAGTTCTTTGATCGAACCACTCACTAGGGTATAATGTGTTCCCTCGATTTCTAATACGGAATTACATATTAGATTCATCACATATATTTAATATCATAATTAGGAAACTAGGACATGAGGAAAACTATACTCATAAACTGTTAAATATAAAAGATCATAAATATAAATAAATATTAAATAATACTACTCAACAGCTCTAATTTCATTAATGAAATCATAAATACAAGTAAGAATGAAGTAAATAAAAACATTCCATGAATTAGTAAAATCATCTTATGATTTTACGTGATTAATGTAATTCTAAGGGAATTTATTTATTCAGGGATTTAACCCTATAGATTTGATAATAATTTATCATTCCTAAACATTCATGTTTATAATAAATGAATTTATTTTTCTATACAGAATACAAATTTAAAATAAATGAAAATATATATTTTAGTTGTAATATTAAAAAATAAAAAAAATAAACAATTACCAGTAAATGTAATATTTATAAAATATAATTATAATAAATATAAAATCGTAAAAATAAAAGTAAATTAAATGTACATGTGAATTGAGTTTTCTACCTTACACCATAAAATCTATACCATCAAGTATAACTATAAAAGGACCCTTAGAGTATAGAAATATAATATGGATTTTTTGAATAAATCATGATGGATACCTATTATTTATAGAATTATTTGAGGTTACATTGGTATATATAGTTGATGGGTATATAAAAATTAGTAGTATATATTCACTGAGAAATTATACTGGCATTGGGAAAAATTGATCAATGAAAAAATTATTTTTTTTATTACATTGTATTAGTTAATGAGATAATGTAATAATGAAATGTGACTAGTAATAGTGTTTATATAATTAAAATTAACTACATGTAAAAATTACACACTAAATGGAGTAATTATTGAATCTATTAGTAAAAAAAATTTATATAAGGAATATGTATTCAATCATTATAATTAAAAATCATACCTAGGGATTTGTTCAATCTGATCCCAAACTGAAAATCTACAAGTGGGGTTGGAATAGATTCTTTGATGGGTGAGACCAAGAATGTGTATATCATAATTTCACACTTAATAGTTTAATTAATTAATAATAATATGACCATTTACTATATAAGTTGTCCAAATGCATCTAGAATAATCGGTATTGGACCAGAGTGGTACATGATCACATGAATACCATCACTTATACAATAAAAGTTTGATTAGTAGATATTGTTTAATGTAAAAAAATGGTGTATATATAACCTATGTATAGTCTAAAATATTATGTAAATAATAGAACATATAGTAGTTAAAACAAATAGTAAACAGAATCCAAAAAACATACATTACATAATTAACAAATGTGGAAAAATATAATTTAATGGTAAATCTATTGTGAAAGAAACTAATCACATTCCAGGTTGATAATTTAATAAAGTAAATAAAATTACTAATGAGGTTCTAAACCCAAAATGAAGAATCACAAAATATTAATCTTCTACACATGATGTGAAATATCCTAATCAATGGTCAATAATGGTTATTAACTCATCTTGTACCAGCACAATGTGAGGGATTCTGGGGAACCCAATCTCATGGGCCACCTAAGAAGGGTGTGAGAACAACTTTGTAGTGCCCTAATAAAATGGTTATAAATTTAATCTCTAATATAAGTGTTAATTCCCATAATAATATCAACAGAATAAATTTAGAAAGAATTAATATGTATATTATAACAAATAGGTAAAGTCTAATAGTAATTTATATACATTTTTGAATTAATTTATTGTAAACATTTAAACATATATTGAATCATTAAACACTATCCATACCTGATTCAACTACATTATAAGGGTACTTTCTTAAATTGGACCAATGTACATGAAAAATTAGTGAATAATCCAAATCCGACTTGAAGGTATAACAACACCCACAGTAAAATATAATTCACATTGTACCTTGAATGTTCAAGTCAAACCCCACCATTAAAGATTTATATATCCACTAGTAAATCATTCCATAGTCATTCATCTATACTAAAATTGACCCTCCTATGATTAATGATCCCTCAAAGGGATTCATTTCTTATATTTTATAAATTTAAAAATCATGCATTCCCTGGATTAAGATGCATGACCACTCTCTGGGAATTAGTTCCCATTTTTCATAAAATGAACAAACATAATTCCCTCCCTCATCGAGCATGATCCCAATTAGAAAATATATATTCATATCTACAATAATGAACATTTTAGGAATCCTATACTCAGGAAATAATACCAATTGAAACTTAACCTGGCCACTCATTTACAGAGACAAAGAAATTATACCTAAAATAGTAGAATATATAATAAAGAAGATTATAATCATTTCATTCCAGGAAAGAATCACATAATAAAATATAAATCCACATATAATTCAATTGTATAAAATGACTCATGGGAAACACATGCACCAACATGAACATTATATCAACAAAAATTTCCATGTGTTATGAAATTTTATTATATGTCATGAAATAGAATGGAATACCATGATAATGTAAGGAAGAGTCTAAAAAGGGAAACTAAGACATATTTAGCCGACCAGTCATGGAAGGTGCTAATGAAATATTGAGAACAAAATTAAGATTAAGATTATGGGCATCGTGGATTGATATAAAGACAAATCATAAGTGTCTTTTGGGGCCCTTGACACCTTTTTAGTTCATCAAGCATAGTTTATTTAAATAGATACTAATTTAATATCATTAATCTAATTAATAAATTCATATAGTTTATAAAATAATTATTAAATATGGTTCATTCTTGAAAGATGGAAACCCTCATGTCACATGATAATTAACATTGAGTAATACCAAATATAAGAGTACCCATAACCTCATTCGTCAACACATATCCTTTTCATATATTTGTAAAACCTGATAAATCCCATCTAAGATCATCATTTTTTATCATGAAAATTATCATCAATCTAATGACCAATCACATGGATTAAGATCCCAAAAACTAATTACATATTTTTATAACTAATAAAAAGTATTAATTTAAATTGTAATTAATGAATATTAGTCACTATGTGACATCCACTTTCCAAAACCTCAATCAATGTTTTGTGGTCCATTCTCAACATGCTCTCGATCCTACATAAACCTAATGTCCCAATTTATATAGATGATTCAAGAAATATTTTTTAAACAAAATCCATATGAATCCCAATAGAATTCGCTTGATGTATACATTTAATCGATGGAATAATGTATACTTGTTTCTGGTGTTTGAGGATTTCATGTATGAGAAACTAAAAAATTATCTTTTCTGTGAAAATATTTCTCCACAGTCTAGTAAAACAATAGGTATAAAACCCAATAAATTTAGACTGATTTCAAAAGAGAGTGGATAAGTAAGGACATGAAGAGGATAATATGATATTATATTAAAAACTGACCTGATATATTGTCACTATGCCACCTAGAGAAAAGAGTGATAATTAGGGGACAGATTCTATCAATCCCTATTCTACTAACAGTCTCTGAGAAAACGAACCCATGGGGGCTACAATTCTGGAAAAAACAAGACCGCATAAAATAGAAGGAAATGGAATTTCATGACTTGACATATGTGATCATATAGTGATTTTTCATTTTTCTGTCTGCTTTAACCCTTATTCTTCATCATAGAGAAAACAACCCAAGAAGTACATTCATGGTATGAGTGAACAATTCTTGAAGGAAATGCAATGAAGCTACTATTTTCAATTTCTTTACCACTCTGGTTTATCCATAACATTATCTTCAACACCTAACTCACCAACAATATTTCAAAACCTCAACTAAAATAGATTTCTAGGCTGTTAAAATGTTAAAACCCATAGTTAAATTCTTATTACAAAAAGATATCCATAAAAATAAATTTAAAATTTGTTTTTAATTTCATTAAACATTAAAAATATAGGGAATTAAAATATCCCAACCCTTAAAATTCGCATTAATAAGAAATCCATTCAATAATTTAATCAACAAATCTTACATACATGGGATGGAAAATTGTTTCCACTCATCAATTTATACCTCAGAACATCAAACAATCCTCAACTACAACACTACATCATCCGAAATTCATCCTCGATATTATTGTTATCCCCACCATAATTCTCTTTTAGTAAAGGATGATTATGACCCACAATTCTCCCTACAATCTGAATCACCTACTATATTGCATCATATAATGGTAAAACAGTCTGACTTGTGTGGTTTCCATCAAACTGCACATATCAAATATAGATGCACTATCCAAAATTTTATATTTCTACCAGTATTTAATACCAATATAAATTATAAAATTACCCACTAACTAGACACAAATGCAATAAAAATATCATTTCCATAGAAGGAATTAGTCAAACATTATAATTAATCTATTATACCAAATACAATGTACCCAAACAATGTTACAGGATCACCTTTCCTTCATAATGATTTTAATCCAAAAAATCACCATAAAAATATCTACCAAATTGTTTTCCCACTAAATCACTTGAAGAATAAACATCACCTTACAACATAATTTATGAATAACTATTTCACCTCATGAACCACGAAACAACATTGGTTTGTGATTGATTCATTTAAGGAAGCATATTTCACTTTTGAATAACCATAATATCACACCAAAAATATCCTAATCCCAATTCCAACACCTCAAATCATCTAATATTTCATCCAAATTAAAAATATTTTATTTTCCATCGGATTAAATATATCAAAATCCAGGGATATTTAGTATCCCAAATTCCATATTGAATATCCAATAACCAGTCCTCAAATAATGATACCTTATCAAAAACTATGCTTATAACTTTGGAATTGGTAGGATCTTATCACCTTAGTGCCATTATTCAATCATCAATCGATAAACATTACTTACTCACATTACATTTTTTCCACAACATATATTGAAATTATAATCAAAATATGGGTTACGAACTCAAATAAACAATGGTGGAATCCCCATTATATGTATTACAACATACTACACATCAAACACAATAATATTTGGACCACTAATATCACATGGATATTGTTCCTTATGATCCAAGATTACTTTATTATCAATATTATACTATGATTGGTTGATTTTATTGGCCATAGAGCCACACCCCAATCCAATTCCATCATCTCTTCTAAAATTGAATGAATCTCAAATCCTTTTCCAAAATATTGATCTATAACGCCAATAAGCACAACATCCAAATATATCAATCCAGTAATCACACATTTCCACTGGCCAATCCATAATTCAATGGCACCACCCAAACCTATCCCTTTTTTATACTCATTGAAATGAAACAAGTGTAATATCTTGCACTTCCCAACCATTTCCCCAGATTCATAGTCCTAATAAAAACATAAGATCAAAACTAGTCCCAAACACCTACAAACCCAATATATCCAACATTTCAGGGTCATCACCATAGGATCGTCCTTAGTTCTCTTAAAAATAATACAGTTCAATTATTCCATGGTCTTTCACACAATCCCATCTAACCCCAATATCATTTCATTATGACCATTTTTCAATCCTTAATCTATTACTACACCACCCAAAAACATATCCTAATCAACTATTTGGACAACTCACTTATTCTATACCATAAATTCCATATTGATATACAACATACATGTTACATAAGAGTATTTATCCCATGATAACAAATTCATCATAAAAATTCCAATATTTTATGTTATATATCAGCTCAAAGGTACCACCTCATAACATAAAGAACATACTTATTCATCTTAAATGTAATATCTCAAAAATATTATCTAAGACATAAAATTTTATTCAAAATCATAGTCCATTCAATTAATAAAATAATACCTTAATAAACTAGTATCCCAGACTAACCCCTCACTCATGTTAACCCAACTCATGTTAACCCCTTATTGCAAGATACATTGACTATTATTGACATAAGTCACATATATATAGTCATTAATGTTACCCTGATAACACATAAGAACTTTTCACTATGGTCTATCCCAACGAAAAAAATCTATGTATAATTATTAAGATATTCATATTGATAACTACCTAGAAAATCTATGTCGAACAACAATATGTGTATGGTTTGATTATAAAATGTTCCATTAATATACATACGTGTAACACCACATTAGTATTATATAGTTTCATAATTAGTCATTACCATATTATAGTTAACTATAGTGTATTCATTAAAATTTAATTTAACACATCAAAATGAGAAACCTATATTCACATCACCTTTCATGCATAGAGGAATAGTGTCATCGTTATCGTCACTGTGGAACAACATGGTATAATCCTAGTTGAGCAGCCATCCAAATATTGAATTCATGTGGGATAACCACATATAATATTGATAAGAAATTATATGTGAAAAAATATTACATTTTGATGAAACATTGATAATTGAATCATATCTCATTATTATAGTCACTAAAATATATATATATATATATCTCTCTCTTAAAAATCCAATGTTTTGACTATGATGACTGAGATTCCTCTTAAATATACAGAAAAGAGTCACGTAAAAATTAATAAATAATTATCACAGTACTTATATGTTATAATATTATGATTCATATGATTATAATAGTGTAATGGAAAAATATCTTTGCCATTAACTGGTAACCAAGACTTCTTTTTTTAAAGGTGATCATGATGCACCAAATGGTGATTCATCACAAGTTTAAACATATTCATATGTTAATTTCCTACCATACCACTAAATAACATGAAAAGATAAAAATATACCTATCATATACACCATTTGTTCGTAACCAATACCAAAACATGAGGATTGGTTGTAGTAGTACATGAGAAAATATGTTCCACATCATATTGTTGTGGATTCTCACAAGCTTTGACAATGTATTTTGACACCAGTGAGAGAGTATAAACTCAGTTAGAGTGCAACATAGTAGATAAAAATCCAAATTTATCAAAATTTACTAATAGATTTTTCATTATATAATAATCATAATATCAATAATAGGGGAATATAGAAATAAATTAATGGGGAATATATGTCAGCAAAGAAGACAAATATCACCCACTAAGATGATCATAAAAATAAAATAGTAAAAGAAACAAAAGAATTAAGAGGGTATTTCCCAACACTATGCCTCATATCATATTGAAATTCCACATTTAGAAATAGAAATATTGATGAATGACTAACCCTAGGAATCATCCAATCCAATACCTAAACATGTGAGGGATACACATGAAACTAATTTCCATATACACCCGATAAGGATGTTAGTGTAACAAAGTAGGGAACCACCATTGTGGTTATATTCACAATAGATGAATTTTTTTTTGTAAAAAATATAATATTAGTTTAAAATAAATAAATATTATTAATCAATGGAATAGAAAATGGTAAAAAACCAATAGATGATAATTTGCAATGTCTGATGATTATGTATTTGCTGGTAAGAGGGGGTTAATCAATGGTAATTTATTTTTACCAATTATTTTAATTTTGATTCATTTCATGTGACATATTACAGTCTTAAACCCTTTTAATTAATCCTTATCCTCACACTACAAGTTGTTAAAATATTGAAAGCACATGAAACCGTTATTTACAAGGATGAGAACCAGTACCTACCAATAGATATGTTGGGTGGAACCACAAAAAATATATCTATACAATAAAAGATGTCGGATAAAATAGTTACAATACAGAATCCCCATTAAATAATGTTTATAACCCCTACTACATGAAATCTTTAACATTTGGTTTGACCCAAAAATGTTCATTTTATTCATAGTGATTTGTTACAAATAGAAATTACAAGTTTCTTTAAACTAGTTATAAACTCAAAAAGGCATCCTTCTTCATCAGATGACTTGATCCACATTATAAAAATCTATTAAAGATACAACAACATGATCTTACTAGATCAAACCAGCTTCGGAAAAAATTCATGTACCTTTTCATGGATGTGTGTCTTTCAAAAAAATGATCACGAATTCTAATCAACATCATCCATTCATTAATTCTCAGGAATGATATGTTACATATATGGAAGACCTGACCTTAATAAATATGGAAAATATGGAAATCAAATCCTTTGTAAATTATAATTGAAATTGTGTGCCAGGATTAGTAACTAAACACTTCTCACCAACTAATAACTGAATATTTCATGTTCATTAATGAAACATTCAGTCATGATCATAAAAACATGGATTTATCACTCTCCATGCATGTATAAACAACTAATTGTATTCTCAAACTAAAATATGAAGAGAAAAAAAATTTAATAACAGTACACATTCATTTTTGAATTATTTTATACACAATATTCTTTTGAATAATTGGACCACATTCCACTTCTTAGTTAAATTATTAATTTCTATGTTTTTTGTGTACTTCCTAGGAACATTACTTCAAGCAATCATATCAATCACCACCTCTCCACATTTACATCATGTAGCTTAGTAGAACATGGAACTCACCTAAAACATATTTATTTCATTGTTCATTATCATATCCTCTAATGTAATTTTTTCATTACATAACTCATACATCCATATTCATATAGATTAACATATTAAACATTAATCCCTTCCTTGAAAAAACATGGGTTTCCAGAGATAAAATACCTCTATCAATTTATGTCATGACCCCCTCCCCACAATTTGTACCACTCTTGGGATGAAAATGTGAGAAGGGAGATAATGACCACCCGAGTCCCACCTCTAGTAGGCCTCAGGTATGCGACTTGATCCGAGGGTATAACAGACACCCAAATGGGAGGAATTACCCTCTAAGAGAACACATGCAGAAAAAAGAAATAATATAGACACCAACCAACTCTAAATCAACCTATAAGATAAAATAAATCCCAAGTACACATATGAAATTTCATGAAAAACTAATACAACTGAAAGGGGAAAAACTGAAATTACCCAAAATAAAGTAAAAAATATGCAACCACAAGCCCAAAAAACACATGAAACCACAGGTTAGTAGTAACCAACATGATCTCCAACCTAATCCAAGTGACCTTAAAACAGATTATATATACATAGGGTGAGTATAATAGTATACTCAGTAGGATCCTCCCCGAAAACTCTGATGAAAAAGTAAAGAAAGCATGCTAAAGCATAGTGAATAACAAGTGAAACTAACTCGTCATCTAAATAGGTATACTATGTTCTCATCCACACCATGGCTACTCTCACCAAGTAATGCATACTAGAGTATATAATATAATAAAGAATATCAAGGGTACCCCACTACTACTTCCCCACTGGTTTTCCGCTTTACCCCAACATCGCACGTCCAAAGAATCTCTCTCCAAAAATTCATGCCGGCAGACACCTGAGTGAAGCACTACAATACGAATCTCATTCCAAAAACCCACAATTTCCCCTCAAGAAAAGTAAATAGGTAGTTTATGGGAGCCTCCACATCCCATATAACGTGTATCATACATCGGGAATTATACCTCAAGTGATTACATTACATACATCGAGTAAAGATCCTCAAGTTACGACAACCTATACATGTTACACCTATAGTAGACCATGGGTAACTATATCCAGATTATATGTGTGTGAATAACCACAAGCCATAACATACCTCTAAACACATATATGGGGAAAACTAACTACTGTGACTACTAGTACATGTAACTACCAAGAGAGGAGTGTGGGGACAAAGGGGGTAGTTAGCCATTCATCCTCCCACTGGAATGTTTGGGAAAACACCACCCAGTGGACAAAATCCTCAGGGTGTCAGCTTCTCTTACTAACAGGGTGGAGTAGCGTATAGAAACCCAAAAAGTATACGATATAATATATCTCTCAACAACACTATGGGCATAACCTAGTCTTAGATTCAATGGAAGCAAACATATCTCAGTCTCTGGGTTGTAACTTCTAGGACTAGGTATCCTATAAGCACACAAATTTTAAAGTGAATTAATAGATTATTTCATTCTCTTTTTATCAGTTCGAGTTTACGTTAATTAACTTATTAACATTAATTAACCATTTAAAATTCCCCATTATTCTTTGTTAGCATCACACCCAATGTCCACTCTCCCATTAAAAATATAGCCAGATCATTCTATTCCATCAACTCCAACCCCAAGGGTAAACATCATTTATTCAATATTCATTGAATAATTTATTTCCTATATTCTCAGGCATTCTAGAAAAATGTTTTATGCTAATAAACACAAGGGGGATCAAAACGGTGAGTAGATGTACTACCCATGGAGTCTTTTCCTCAAATAGAAAGAGCGTAGACACGTCATCCCTTGTGAAGCTAAACACGGGAACCATGTGGCAGAACTCATGTGTCTCCGTCCCTTTCAGAAGAAGTTTAAGTAAGACAAGCTTCCTTGAGAAGTGGAGATAGGTCAAGCAGATAATGAACCAATAAGAATCAGCAAGCCTCCAAAAATCACATCCATCCTGTTTCATTATCCCTGGTGTCCTCCCCGACACCCACATATATAAACTGATGCATCTCGCCACTGTAGGCATCATCTGCCGCCACAACCAAAGGAATACATTCCCCCACATTCCACAACAGCTATCCAGGATCACATCACAACACAAGAAGTAGGAAAAAAACATCTTAACAATTGGAATCTTCTCCCTTTAAAAATCAAAAGGGAAACTTAGAACTCTTCAAGGAATTATCAAACAATCAGTTCTTTAATACATCTTGGATTAACCGATTTATTATTCATCGGTTCCAAATTTGGGAAACCTAATCAGTAAGCTATCAAAAACAATTCAACATTCTTATTGTGCCAATTTGATTAAAATCAAATTACATCAAGAAGTACCAGATTTATTTACAAGTCTCTTTATCATTTAACAAAACAATTATTAATTATTTTGTTATGTTCATTACCAATTTCCTTCTAGAACAAACAACTAAACATGAAAGATTATATATCACACTATCTAGCAAAACAAGAGGAAATAACATACGATATATATCAATTTCCTTACCTGGTTCAAATATTTATTATGTTAATTCCATTTTCATCCAGTGGGATAGAACATACTAACTATAAAGTTCCACGTAAAGGATGAGGGAAGCAATTAATCCCCTACCTCAAATGGTTCTTGACATTCTTTATATGAGAACTTTCCTCAGAACAGGTCCTGATCCACCTCTCGTGACAACTACATCCACCCGAGGATGCCACGGTACGACCACACTGACCGAGAACCAAGAAAACTCCATTAAAAGCATGAAGATCACATGATATAATATGGAAGGAGAAACAGGAGAATATGAACCCTAAAATAATGATGATAAAACAAACCTTATATCGATGATTGATCGAAACAGCTTGGTTGCATCATAATAGAGCGGAACAAATCAGTGGAGGGAAGTTTGATTGTGTGACACCTATGAGAAGGAACGAGATGCTCGATCATCTCACTCACGAGAACAAGGAGAAATAATTAGGGAGTAAGATACCTCACCCTTAAGAAGATTTAATAGTGTGATGGTTTAAGATACACTTTATTTCCAATTAAAAGAGGATCGCATTTAAACCACACTGTTTGAAAAATGTAAAAACTTACCAAGCCATAGGGATAATTTATATAGGAGTTATGGACTTTGAATCAGCCTTAGAGTACATAAAAAATGATTTAAATGTATTTTATGTCAATGGAAACGTTAATGTGGTGAAAGAGTAGGAATCTGAAAACACTGTTCGACATTAGAACCTCACCGTTCTGAAAACACAGTACATGAACCTCACCATTGGAACCTCACCGTTATGGAAACACTGTTCATTAACCTCACCATTGAAACCTCACTATTGCAACCTCACCATTCTAGAAACATTGTTTATGCACCTGACTATTGGAACCTCACTAGTCTAGAAGCATTGTTCATAAACCTCACCATGGGAACCTCACTATTCTTGAAACACTATTCATGAACCTCACTATTAGAACCTCACAGTTCTGGAAACACTGTTCATGAACCTCACTATTGGAAGCTCACTGTTCTGGAAACACAATTAATGAACCTCACTATTGGAACCTAACTGCTCTGCAATCACTATTCATGAACCTCACCATTAGAACCTCACTGTTCTAGAATCACTGTTCATCTAAGGATACCATTTCCACTATTCACAGAAGGTTAATATTGTCATAGTTCACCTAAGGTTACGGTTGCACTGTTCACAACAGTTTACCGTTGGAACAGTTCAAAGATGGTTAATGTTGACACAGTTCACATAAGGATACCATTACACTATTCACTAAAGGTTAATGTTGAACTTTTCACCTAAGGTTGCCATTGCACTGTTCACAACGGTCTACTATTTTAACTGCTCACCTAAGGATACCATTTCACTGTTCACAACTATATGTCATTGCAAATGTTCAGCTATGGTTACCGAGGCACTGTTCATAATATTCTACTTTTGGAACTGTTCATAGAAGTGGATAATTGGAAAAGTGGTGGGGATAAGTCACCTTGACATCCCAGAACACTCAAACACTAGATTTTCACAGACTAATAGACCAAAGAGGTCTGAACCATTACATCAGATACCTCTCAAAACATTATCATCCTTGAGAATTCAAAAACCTCTTAAAGGGAAAATGAAATAGGGTTCGAACAACCACCCATCGAGATACCTCTCAAAAGAGAGCAAGCCACAAGAATCAACAAAAGAGAAATTCGTATTATAAACAAGAATGGTCTAACCACAAAGGGGAAATTGTTACATGAAAAGAGTTAAACATCTAATAACTCTGGGTACTGAGCCTGTATCTCTGACTCACGTTCCCAGGTGCTCTCCTCCATGCCACCGTGTCACCATAAGACACGATCCAAGGGGATTGAACACCCTCTCAACACCTTCTCCTTGCGTTCTTGGATCTCCACAGGTGGTCCTCAGTGGTCTCATTATCATCAACATCGATCTCTCCACAATCGATGACGTGATAGTCATCATGAAGATAACGACGGAGCTATAATACAAGGGAAAAATCGTGTATCTGAATCATCTGTTGGGGATGTGATACTCGATATGCCACATCTCCAACACAAGCTAACACCATTAAAGGCCCAAAAAATAGGGGCGAAAGATTACTCACATGACCAAACCTTCGATACCCATGATGGGGAGTCACCTTTAGAAACACGTGATCCCCACATAAAACTCTAAGGGTCTCCCGTTTTGATCAGCATATGGTTTTTGACAATCTTGCACTGTCTTCATCCTCTCACGAATCACCTGAACCATATCTGTTTTATTCTTCACTAGTTCTGGTTCAAGAATTACAGACTCTTCGACCCTAGTTCATCACAACACAGAATGGCAAGGTTGGCCATACAAGGCTTCAAATGGCACTGTACCGATATTGGTGTTAAATCTATTATTGTAAGAGAACTCCACCAAGGGTATGTACCTAATCCATAAAATTCAAAAATCAAGAACACAATAGTGTAACATGTCTTCAAGAGTTTAGATGATTCGCTCTATTTGACCATCCGTTTGAGGATGAAAAGTAGTGCTAAGGATTAGTTGACAAGAAAAAGAGTGTTGGAGATCTCTCCACTCCATGGAGGTAAAATGAGGATCTCGATAAGAAATGATATTCCTTGGGACTCCATGAAGTCCCACCACCTCCACTAGATACTGCCTCGACAAAACATCCACTAATATCGACTCCTTGATCGCTATGAAGTGGGACACTTTTGTTAAACGATCCACTACCACCCAAATTGCATCAATCTTCCCAGATCTCGAGGTAAACTAGTAAAAAAGTACATTGAGATGTCCTCCCACTTCAATTGAGGAATATCTAATGGCTGGAGAAGACCACCCTGAATGTGGTGTTCGTCCTTCACCTTCTGGAAGACCAAGCATGGAGACACAAACTCTGAAATCACATTCTTCATCCTCAACAACCTAAACTGGATCCTCATGGCTAAGTACATCATTTGTACACTAGGATGCGCTTCTAAAGGTGATATATGACACTCTATGAGAACTTTATCATGCATATTCATTGGAACAAAAATCCTTCCATGATACAACACTCGATGTTGTTCATCCTCGGACCAACCATCTGGGGCCTTGCCCCAAACAACTCAGTCTCTCCATACCATTAACTCAAGATCCCCCAATGGGGACTCTTCCACCTTCTGAACTAGAGATGACTGTACGTTCCTCTAATAAAGAAATCTTGTTCCCCCTAACTTCTCCCATGTCAAGATGTAATGCCGACAGCTCTTCCATTACTCTCCAGGAATCAACGGATTAATGCACAGCATCACTACGTGACTTTCGACATAGCGCATCAGTTATAACATTCCCCTTTCCAAGTGTATTTGATATTTAGAAATCATATTCTTGTAAGAACTCTATCCAATTATGATGTCGTAAATTCAAGTCATGCTAGGAGAAAACATACCTCAAACTCTTATGATCAGTGAAACCACAAAGTGATCACCAATGTGGTAGTGCCTCCATAACATTAGAGAAAACACCACTACTGCCAACTAGAGATCCTGGTAGGTATAGTTATTTTCATGGGGATGCAACTCTCGAGACCCATAAGAAACAACATATCTCTAATAAATGATAACAAAGAGTATCCCCAGATGCAAAACGTCATAGAAAACACAAAACTGAACTCCCTCAACTAGAAGACAAAGAACTAGAGGACATACTAACTTCTCCTTTGATACTAGAAAGCTTCCTGACACTAATTGGCCCATATGAATGCCTGATCCTTCCTGGTCCATGTTTTCATTGGAGTCACAACTCATTTTAAATTGGCTACGAACCTTCGGTAGTATCCTGTGAGACCAAGTAAACTTTGCACCTCTTACACTATCTTGGGGGCTTCCGATGACACAAATGCTTCCGTCTTCGATAGATCCAAATCTACTCCCTGCTGGGACACATCATTCCCCAAGAAACAGACTTCTGAAGACCAAAACTCACACTTCGACACCTTCCCAAACAACTGATGTTGACAAATAACTCTCAAAATAGCATGTAGATGATCTTCATGATCCTCCTCAGATGTGGAGTTCAAAAGGATGTCATCAATGAAAACCACAACGATAATGTCATGGAACTCACAGAAAACATCATTTATCAATCCCTTGAACACAGCTAGAGAATTATTCATGTCGAACAACATTACAATGAACTCATAATTCCCAGGTTGACAATGAAAATAGGCTTCGGGATATCCTCATCCTTCACACGCATCAGATGATATCCTGACCACATGTCGATCTTTGAGAACCAACTTTCACCCTTCAATTTATCGAATAAATCATCAATCTATCGAAGAGGATTTTTATTCATTATTTTCAGATTCTTTAAGTGATGATAATCTACACACAATCGCCAACTATCGTCAGCCTTCTTCACGAACAAAACTACTGCACCCCACGGTGACAGACATGGCCCAACAAAACCACACTATAACATACCATCACGATGTATATGTAACTCTCATTAATTAGAAGGGGGCATCCTATATGGATACATAGATATAAGCGATTCTCCTAGTTGTTTTTCAATCCCATACTCGATCTCTAATCGTGGGGGTAATTCTACAACCTCTTTGGGAAAGACATCAGGGTACTCTTCTATGACCCTAGGAAACACCAACTGGTAATCCTCTAAAAAACTCAACACCATCTCATCCATCATGGATGATAAGGAAGAAAGGCACCTATGACCCATCCGAGGATCTTTCTCGCCAACAAACACCACTGGCTCTCTATCTGCACCAATGAAAATGAAATTCTTCTTAAAGTAATCCATGATATCCTGCCCCAAATGCAACCAGTCCATGATGAGGATGACATCATATGGTATTATTCGTAAAGATAGGAAATCACCCCAAGAGTGGTGTTACCCCAAAAGTAGCTCACAATATCTACATAATTCAAATAAATCAGGTCATCCTCCAAATGGCGTAGCAAATTCCATGGGGACTGGAAACCTCTCTACCTCATGTTCCAAAGGATGGATGAGGGTAGGTGATATGAAGGAGTGTGTCACTCATGAATCAAAAAAGGCATACAACAAAGTACAAAACCTGAAAAGGGTGCCTCGAATGACATCTGGATTTCCTATATCTGGCAACACTAGAGCATGATGTTGACCATGGCCACCTCCACCACCACTCTTACCCTAATGCCGACCACCAACATGACAACACTCTGCTCTCTGAAGGCGGGTATCTTCATGGGGTTGTCCTCTTCCTTCCTCATCCACCCTCTGCTGGTCTAAAGCTATTGCAACCTACTACTATTTCCTCGACTGGAACTGCCTCAACGGATGAACCTGAATCATACCACCTGGTGCATGATGACTGCTCTGAATGTTCGGGCACACTTGCTGGTAATAACCAAGACCACTTCAATAAAAACAAGCTCTTGATCCCTTGGCATAGGCTTGAGAGTTTCTGGCTCTAGAGAAACAATATTTGAGGGGCTGGGACCTACCCCTGGCTGAATAGAAACTCATCTTCCTTAAAAACAAGGAACCCCAGACCAAATCTCTGCTTTGTGAGGAATCATGATGATTCCCCTCTCGTGATGATACGATCTTGGCCAAAATCCTTTAGACAACCGTTTCCCTCACCAATACCTCATGATATTTCTTCAACATAAATGGGGTGACATGGCACTGGATCTATGGATGAAAAGCCTCCTCGAAATGCCTCGCTATGGACTCCTCATCGGGAAATAGTTCCGAAGAATATTGTAAAAGGTTCCTGAAACGGATTCCAAACTCTCACACACTAGAAATCCCCTGTCGAAGTGTCAGAAGTTTCTGGAGACTAGATGCCTTCGCAGTTGAAGAATGCAACTCGACTCTACACTTTTCTCGGAACTCCTCCCATGAGATCGATGAATCCTCACAATCACCGAGGAACAAGAACCACCATTTCCTTGCTTCTCCCCGCATAATTTTCACAACCAAGGACACCCAATGCTCCTTTAGACCACAGATCGAACTGATGCCTATCTCGACCTCCTCCAACTAGTCTTCCATGACTGCATATGAAAACAGAGACCTCATACTTCTGCAGACTCCGAAACTGAAACTCTCGGTTTTTCTTCCTCCTTGTGTTTTCGTCGTCAACCTCTACTATACAACGATCTGTTGGAATAACATGCTGGATATTTTCTGCGCAAACCTAATGAGGACATCAACCTAGAGCCATAACTATAACATAACAAATTATTAGAACTCCTAAAACAAATATATGTGAGACTCAAAATTAATTAATTAATTGTTTTATTTCATTGATTTTATTTTAACCAATCCCAAGGTCTACCCATTCTAACATAGGCATAAAGAAGAATGGTGCATGATCCTTTCCTAGCTCTCTACCCCACAACTAATATCACTTTTTTATTAGCGATTGTTAATGTAAAGGACCATACATCATCTGATAGGGAGCCCTAAATGACTATTCCTTAGTCGGTATCTAATGATTACATCACTTGATTAACATAAATGACACCATTTTCCAACCTACCCATGCAACCTCAACGGTGCCTAACTCCAAACCCCATCCTGTCCCTCAACCAGACCTTTTATACCACTCTGTCATGACACCCTCCCCACAAAGTGTACACCTTCGAGGCCGACAATTTGTGAAGGGAGATAATGACCCCCATGTATTGCCTCCAGTTGGCCCCAGGTTGGTGACTAGCACCGAGGGTATATGAAACACACAAATGGGAGGCATTACCCACTAATGGAACCCATACAGAAGAGAGAGGGATATGATAGACACCAACCAACTCCAACTCAACCAGTAAGATAAAAGAAATCCCAAGTACACATATGAAATTTCATGAAAAACATCTAGAACTGAAAGGTGAAAAAACTGAAAGTACCCAAAAGAAAGTAAAACAGTATAAAACACAAGCCCGGACAACTCCTGCAACCACAAGATATTAGTAACCATCTTGATCTCCAACCTGCTCAAAGTGATGTGAAAAAAGGCTTATATATACAATGGGTGAGTATAACAGTATACTCAGTAGGATCCTCCCTAAATCCTCTCGTTTAAAAGTAAAGAAATCATGCTAAAGAACAGTGAACAATAAGTGAAACTAACACGTCATCTAAACAGGTATACTATGTTCCCAGCCTCACAATGGATACTCTCACCAAGTAACGCATACAAGAGTATAAAATATAATAAATAATATCAAGGGTAACATGCTACTACTTTCCCACTAGTTTTCCTCTTTTCCCCAACGTTACACATCCTAATAATCTCTCTCAAAAATGTCTTCCCCACATACACCTGAGCGAAGCCCCGCAACATGAACCTTGTACAACAAAACCACCACGTCCACATAAGAAAAGTAACTAGGTAGTATTTGAGAGCCACCACATCTCACATATTGTGTATCATACATAGGTTATTATACCACTTTCCATTACAACCCATACACCGAGTAAGGATCCTCAAGCCATCACATCCTATACACGTTACAACAATTGTAGTCCATGGGAAACTATATCATGAATTTATGTGAGTGAATAACCACAAGCCATTACATCCCTCTACACACATATAAGGGGAAAACTATCTTCTATGCCTACCAGCACATGTTACTACCAAGAGAAGAGTGCAGGGCCAAAGGGGGTAGTCAACCATTCAGCATACCACTAGAATGTTGGGGAAAACACCACCTTAGGGCTCAGAATCCTCGGGGTGTCAGTTTCCCTTACAGACGGGATAGAGTAGCGTATAGAAAGACAAAAATTATAGGACATAATATATCTCACAACCACACTTTGGGCCTAACCTATTCTTAAACTCAACTATAGATAACATCTCTCAAAATCTAGTCTGCTACTTCTAAAACTAGGTATCCTATAAGCACACAACCTTTTAAAGAGATTTTATAGATTATTTCATTCCCTTTTTTGATTTCAACTTTATGATAATTAATTATTTAAACATTAATTAACAATTTACAATTCCACATTAAACATCATTAGCATCACACCCAAAGTCTACTATCCCATTAAATTTACAACCTCATCATTATGTTCCATCAACTCCAACCCCAAGGGTTTACATCATTTATTAAATATTAAAAAATCAATTACTTTCCCATATTCCTAGGAATTATAGAATAACATTCTATGCTAATAAACATAAGGGAGATCATCAAGGTGAGTAGATGTACTACACATTGAGTCTTTGTCGCATATAGCAAGAGAGTATAACCATCCACTCCTGAGAAGCTAAACATGGAAAGCACGTGTCATACGCTGTAGGTTATTGCCCCTTTCGGAAGAAGGGTAAGTAAGACAAGATGCCTTGAGTAGTGGGGAAAAGTGATGCATATAATCAACAAAAAAGAATCAGCAATCATCCAACAATCACAACCATCTTATTCCATCATCCCTGGGGTCATCCTCGACACCCACATACATAAACTGGTTCATCTTGCCACTCTAGGCGTCATATGCTGCCACAAATAATGGTATCCATGTCCCCACATACCACAACAGCCATCTAGGCTCTCATTAGAACACAAGCAGCCAGAAAACAAACATCTTATCAATTGATCTCTTCGCCCTTTAAAAATATCGAGGGTAACTCAGAACCATTCAAGGAATCATCAAACAATCAGTTCTTTAATCCATATTGAATTAACCGATTTATTATTCATAGGTTCAATATTTGTGAAACCTAATTAGTAGGATATCAAAAATAATTAAACATTATTACTACTCCAATTTCATTATCATAATATTACAACAAGGAGAACCAGATTCATTAACACACATCTTTATATTTTAACCAAACAATTATCACTTAATTGATTTTTACATTCATTACCAATTTTTATCTAGAATGAACAACTAAACAAGAAGGCATAGATATCACACTATCTAGAAAAACAAGAGCCAGAAAATTATGATCAACATCAATTTATTTATCCAGTTCAAAAATTTATTATGAAAATTCTATTATCATTTAGTGGGATAAAACATGTTAATAATATAGTTATATATAAAGGAAGAAAGAATAAATGATTCCCCTACCTCAAATGGTTGTTGACGTTCTTTATATGAGAATGTTCCTCGCAATGGGTCATGATCCTCCTCTCGCGACAACTGCATCTACACAAGGATTCCACGGTACCAACACTCTAACCAAAAGCCAAGAAAACTCCATTAGATGCATGGAGATCACATGATATAATATGGAAGGAGAAAGAGGAGAATATGAACCCAAATAGAACGATGATAAAACATACCTTATATCGATGATTGATTGAAACAGCTTGGTTGCATCAAAATAGAGTGGACAAATCTATGGAGGAAAGATTGATTGTGTAAATACTATTAGAAGGAACGGGATGTTCGAGCATCTCACATTCGAGAACAAGGAGAAAGAATTATGGAGAAGTATCTCCCATCCCATTAGAAGATTTAACAGAGCGACGGTTTAAGAAACACTGAATTTCCCATTTAATGTGGATTGCATTTAAACCATGTTGTTTGACCAAGTGAAAACATCCCGAGCCTTAGATATAATTAATATAAGAGTTATGGCCTTTGAATCATCCATAGAGTCCTTAAAATGATGCTTTAAATGCATTTTACGTCAAAGGAAATGTCAATGGGGTGAAAGAGTAGGAAGATAGAAACATTGTTCGACATTGGAACCTCACTGTTATGGAAACACTATTCATGAACCTCACCATTAAAAACTCAACGTTCTGGAAAAATTGTTCATGAACCTCTCCATTGGAAACTCACCATTCTAGAAACACTATTCATTAACCTCACCCTTTGGGAAAAACTATTCATGAACCTCACTATTGGAACCTCACTATTCTGGAAACACTGTTCAAGAACCTCACCATTGGAACCTCACTGTTCTTGAAACACTGTTCACAAAACTCACTATTTTGGAAACACTTTTCATGAACCTCACCATTGGAACCTCACTATTATCAAATCACTATTCATGAACATCACAATAGTGGAAACAGATTTCATCTAAAGTTACCATTGCACTGTTCATAGAAGGTTAATGTTGACACTATTCACCTAAGGTTACCATTGCATTGTTCAAAAGGTCTACAATTGGAATTGTTCACATACAGATAATGTTGACACTGTTCACCTAAGGTTACCATTTTACATTTCACAGAAGGTTAATGTTGAGACTGTTCACCTAGGGTTACCATTGTACTTCTCACAATAGTCTACCGTTGGAACTGTTCACCTAAGATTACCGTTACACTTTTCACAATTGTCTAGTGTTGCAACTATTCACTTACATTTTTTGATACACTGTTCACAACGGTCTACCATTGGAACTATTCACAAAAGTGGAAAATTGGAAAAGAGTTGGGGATAAGTCACATTTACCTCTATGAACACTCAAATACTAGATTTTCACAATGGAATGAACCAAAGTGGTCCAGTCCATTACAATTTAAATTATTCATGATGACTGGATACTCTTGGAACTCGTGGATCATTTTCAAAACATAGTGGAAAAATATATACTGGTTCACAAAAATAAATTCACCATCATACTATCACAATGCTCCTTAAAGACACTATAAGAGAGCATGGATCTATATTTGTGAAATTGGATTGCTTTCATGTCTCTGTTTCCATCTCCCAGAAATTTCATATTTTCATTTATATCATGCATTAGAATGGTCACCCTAAGTATTTATAGACAACTACATCATTGAATCAACACTTTTACACTAACATACATCAATCATGAAATGACTTATTTCACACTACAAAAGTATTAGGATCCCATTCACTATAACTATCCTTTTTTCTACACCAAGTGAATCATTGTTTGGATATTCATTATATCATGCAAATTAAGTTCCATAAAGAATCAATAATATTATAATAATCAATATGATTAAATTTTTCTCTAATGATTTTTATGGATCACCCATACGTCATAGAATGTAGATTGTAGTGAAAAAATATTTTCGATGGATGCTCTAGGAAGATAAAAAATATACCATTGACCCAAAGATGTAGACAAGAGAATCCTATTTCCAAGAATATTTACATAACATTAATAAAGCTTGATCAATGACATTCCATGGTAGTCCCACATTAAATATTCATTTTTTGAATTACCCAAATAATCAAAAATTATATCCTAATATATAATGAAATATATAACGAGGTTGACACATAAATCATTAGGGAATAAAGTGAATAATGCATGAAATCATGACATAGGAATAAGGCATAAATTTTGTGTCTAACATATAAGAATATAAAATGATTTCTATATCAGTCTAGGAATCATTTCTACGGGAATCTTTGTTTTATGGGTTCATTCCCCTTTCCATATTGGTAGTAATGGATCACTCTCTTGACCAAATAAGTAGTTATCGTTTACTCCCAAAACCATATTAACAAAAAAATATTGTTAAAGATCATAGTTCACTCCACCTTCCAACCTGGTCTATCTCAAGAGATATAAATCATTACCCATGAAATTGGATGGAGATATATGTACCACCCTTATGAAAATTAAATCAAACATAAATGTTCCCCAAGATTAGAAAAAATTATATCAAAACACATGAAATGATATGGGTAACATAAACATGTAATCACATTATATACTGTGGAAAAGAGATAGACCTCATGTTCATCTCATCATAGAATAAAAAATTAAAAGTAATTTATTTCATATGAATATAAACAATGAAATAGATATGGGTTTCATAAAAATATATCCCATGAAATGGAAATGGGTTTCACAAACATCATGCAAAAAAATCATAAACCATTCAAAAAAAGAGAATACAAAAGGAACCCTTGAGATATTTCTACTAGAAGGCATGAGTAATAACAATAGATATCATCTAATATGGAACACGATTTTTGAGAAATAATTTTGAATCATTTCTTGTGTATAATAACTTTTATTTTTAAAAAATTGTAAAAAAATTAAAAAAATTAGAATATCATTTTCTTTAAAAAAAGAATATTTATAATGAAAGCTTGAGAACATTTTTAAAACCTATTTCCATGAAACATTATAAACGTATCATGAAAAAAATTTCAACATTTATTTCCTTAACAAATTTTAATGTATACTTGAAATTATTGGAAAACAATATTCATTGAAAAAAAAATTATCCTAAAAACATTTTGAAAACCATTTTTCATTGACCACTTATAAACGAAGCTTGAAAAGAATTTCAAACCCATTTTAGATGAAAATAAATTAAATAATAATCAAAAAAATTTAAACAATATATTCCATGAAATATTATAATAGAATATTTAATTTATTTTAAAAACATTTTTCCTTCAGTACCTATAAAATAATCTTGAGAAATATTTAAATTTATATTCCATGAAAACAAACAAAAGAATCTTGAAAAAAATTGAAGCCCATTTTCTGTGAAAATATTTTAAAAAATCTAAATGGTTTTATTAAATAATTGATTTCATTTTCATAGAAAAATTATTTGGAAAACATATAAATGAATATTCTAAAATATTTTTATGAAATTTTTAAAAACTAAATATTTTCATTGAAAATCATTTTCATCGAAAATAACATAAAAAAGAATATCCAAAATATTATGAAAACATTTTTTTAAAAATAAATATTCTAAAAATGATAAAGAATCTTCAATGTAAGGATGGTCATTAGGGCTGATAAATCTGTATGTGTTTACCATTCATTTTATGATGTAAAATTATTATAAAAGTTCCTCAATTAGAATACTACAAGAAGATTCCTTTTTTAAATACAATTTTTCTTTAAAAGGATATACGTTGGAATTTTTTTAAAATATAATAGTAGAGTGGCATAAATTTTTTTAAATAATTATTGTAAAACATGGTTGTGAAAAAACATATATTTTTTAATGGAGAGAGAGATAAAGTCATATTTTCATGAAAAAAATCTTAAATATCATAAGTACCAAAAATTGGGACAGTGGTACTACAAATTGATGAAATCATTAAAAAAATATGATTGTTATTTAAATGGGTGTTGTTGAAATATGTGTCCTAATATTTCATCAATTGAAACATAATCATTACATTATTGATAAATTATGATATTGCATCAATAAATGCTTAAGACATGGAAACAATTAATTATTATCCCCATTTATGGAAATGAAATTTCAGAAAGCCTAATATATCATAATAAGAATTAGATCAATGATATAACTTTTGGATTCAATTTATATAATCCTCGTTAAATAATATAGGTGCAGAACATGGAATGTGTCTCAATGAACAAAAATTGATGCTAAATTATTTAACGTATTGGTAATATTTGAAACACAAACCCCATTAATGAAATATCATAAAATGAATAATTATATAAAAATAAACTAATTTATAATAATCATGTAATACATACATGGTAATTAAAAATCCAACATATATGAAATAGGTGGTGATGATGGATTATGTCTCATAGAAAATAAAAGTCATACGAGAAATCCATTACCTTTTGTCTTGACATTATTCTTAAACATTCAAACCTCCCGTATAAAAAAATTATTTTTTTTGAAAAAATATACCATAGAACCATATTATTATATGTTATAAAATATATCAATTTATTTCACTATATTAATAATTTATTATCAAATACCATATAATATTTTTTGGGGTAATATTAGCTTTGTTTTCCGTACATGTTGTGAAGTTTCATTCTTAGTCCTCTTACTTATGTCATGATTTAATATTTTTCATATTATAAATCATTATATTAATATCATATATATTCATTTTATTTTTATTTATTATAAAATATATAATATATAAGTACGAAATGGAATACACCGTTCTTTGAGATGGTAGGTCATACATATACCTGAGGATTGTTTCCAGTTTATTATAAATAAAGTAAATGAAATATATGAATATATATTTATATAATAAAATATAGCATAATTATTATTTAATATATATTATATATGTATACTAATCACATACTTAATACATTCCAAATTAATAATGAGTTAATCAAGTTGCTTTAAAGAGGCAGTAGTGACAATTCCACAAATCAAGTTTTCATATTTAAAAAAAATATAAAGAGTGACGGTATTTTTTAATATAATAATTTAATAATAATTTAATAATATTAAATTAATCATAATTATAATATAGATATATATAATATAAAACCATTTTCCAAAATAAATTTTATCTAAGATAGGTGGTAATTGAAAAATGATCAACATCATTTCATGAAGAGGTACCTCACCATACAGAGGAACAATATGTTCATTACCCATTAGATGTAATTTTGTTTATGTTTATGTATATAAATAGTAATAAAACATCTCATTATATTTATTATGGTTATATTATTATATAATCATTCAATTATAAGAGTTTAAGGGTCATGAATTATAATAAAACAAATAGATTAATTAAAGATGTTACCTCCTCTTTGGATAACTCCTATTGTTTTGTACCAAAGGGTTTCCATGGATCAATATATTTAAATAAAAAGTCTTCTAGGATTTAAATGAGGTTTTTTGAGAATATTTATTCATATTTTGGTAAATATAAATATCTTGAGAAGTGTGATGAAGTGGGAGGGGCGAGTGATGTTTTATAGTGGAGGAGTAGTGCCATTCATGTAAATTTTATCAAAGAGGGAAGTCAAACCACATTTTTGCAAACTCATTTTAATGAAATAATGATCCAAATTATATAACGATCCGTCTCCCAAGGCCCGTACCATGACTACCCCACGCCTTCCTTCAATAGGCCAGGGGCTGGTGACTAGCACCAAAGGCATAATTCCCTAAAACTATTAAGGGGTTGCCTTTATAAAACGCAAACACACACAATCAGAGTACAATAAAAATCAAAAACTATGTAAAACATATATAAAAAGACTACTGAATGTAAAGGGGGATAGAATAGAAGCCCAACTATAAAGTAAAAATACAACTGGAAACAAGTACAACTCAAAAAGGGATAAACAACTGAAAGGTGAAAGATTCTCCTGGATCGTCCTCTAGGGTTCCTACCTAACGGGTAGGTATAGATGGCCTCCATAGAACTACAAGTCCATTAGAGGGTTTCGTGTACCAATAGGTCATAATGTCCTCCTACGGGTACCATTCAGTCCTGAAACTCTAGACCTCCGTCAGCACTGTCTGTCGTCTGCATCCAACACAACGAGGTGTGGGCATAGCCCATGTAGGGGTGAGTATAAAGATACTCAGTAGGGACCCCAAGACCATCAAGTTCTCACAAAATCCAACAAGGATAATCCAAAAAGTATGATTTCAACTGAAAACCATTACTTAGGTATATTCCCATACATATACCTATGTTATCAAGTAATCCATCTCAATCATGAGGAAAACATAAAGGTAATTGACTCAGCTCAAACCAGGATTCTCATTATCAAAACCCCGGTTGCTGGAGAACTCCTCCTCTATCGAGAACAGTGGGCCTATCGCAACACCATAGTTTTTCACACTAACCTTGGACTGTTATGGTACTCCTCCTGTCGTGTACCGTGGGTCTAGTGTAAACTACCAGTCACTCCTCCGTTGTGGGTCTACCTCCAAATACTTGGCTCTCAACCTAATAGAATGCATATTTACTCCTCCTATCATGTATGTGGGTCTGCCGCCAAATATCGGGAACTCCTCCACCATGGGTATGCCACCAACTACCAGGCTCTCCCCACTGGGCTAGTCGAATCTCTCCGAGTTGAATTGGTCAAGCAATCATCAGATCTGTCAGCTACTAGGTCTCCGCACTCTGTACGCTCGTCACCAGAAGGATCTACTCCATGAGCTGCTATTCGATACTCTATGTGTCACAAAGTCTCACGTGGAAGAATCTCAAAGGACCATCGCGTCATAGGGGTCTCAATGCAACTTATGGTGCTTCAATCGGACACCCAGTCTGTGAGTTATGATCATTTTAGTCTCGGGGGCCTGGTTGGATTCATGTACGAACCAATATGATCGTGACTCAGCTATTCCCCGAATTTTTATGGGGTACACTCAAAAGGATGGGTATGATCCAAGAATACCAGCACCGTAGACGGTTCATTAAAAGGATGTTCGGTGCTGAAGACATGGCCCAAGAAGTTAATGGGTAAGTAAGGGGCCCAGGTATAGTCTAACCCGGTCAGACTGACTCGGCCCAACCCAGTCTGGGATGACCCAGTCTGGGTCAACCCGATCAAACTCGTTGGGTCTGACCTAGCTCCTTGAGCAGGTCAGCCTGCTATGTTTTGTCCTGGTCCGCTTGCCACGACCCAGCGGACCACGAGGGCGGTTAGGCCCAGTAGTCGCCATGTAGGTGGCTCGGTGACTCGGCTCAAGAGACTAGGCCAATTCATCCAGTGACACTACGGGGGTCTCCGTTGGATGTCTTGGATGTCAGGTGGCTAGAAGGCCAATACAGAGGCCACGAGGGGCGCGTGCAGACAGGCTAGTCACAGGCTAGGCTACGGGTGCATTGGGCAGGGCGTGGCAGGCCATGGGGCAGGCGACGGGGGTGTGAGGCAGGATGCCTATAGGGGCCGGGTAGGCCACCGGCATGCCGTGGGGTGCCGGGAGGCCTTCTGGCGGGGCACGGGGTGCCAGGAAAGGCGCCGGCAGGGCCAGGCAGCGCGCCAGGGGTGCGGGCTGTGTTCCAACTGGGCCGGGCATCTCACTGGAGGGGTGTGGACAGCATCTTGGTAGGGCGCGGTTAGCGTGCTGGGGGCATGAACAGAATGCGGGGGTGCTGTGAGTAGGTGAGTCAGGCGCCGCTTGACCGACGATGTTTGGCCGGGAGCACCGGTGCACCGTGATGGCGGCACGATTCACGTAGGCCGTGGGTAGCATGGCCGTGTCATTGATGCCTTCGTCGCCTTGCCGTAGAACGCCACAAATGATAAGAAATCGATGGAGGATGTCGGGCCATGTTAGTTCAGCCCAAATCCTCTGTTTCTAAACCGATAATAAACATATCACTAGTATGAAGCACAACAACCTTTGTTCTTCATTTTGAGGGAAATGGAATAACATTTGGAAAAGTTCATAATTTTAATAAAATCAAACCCCTAACTTTCTTGACGATTGTTCATTGACGATGTCATGGGAAATTCCGGCCTCATTTTGTTGTTTTCGGGAAAGAAGAAGTTGAGGATGGTGTCTTCATTCTTCATGGGTGACACTTCCCTTTCGTGCCCTGGTCGAAGAAGGAAGAAGATGTTCATCGATGTTCTTCTTGTTCATTGCATTCTTCATTGGATGAACAGTTTTCCATTGAGATTTTTTTCCAACAATCCCACAGGAAGAGATATTCCAACCCCAAATAAAATAATAGTCTGTCTTTTATTTTAAGTGTTGGCACGTAACACAAAAGGGTGAATTAATAACCCGGCTCCACCCAATTAGATCACGTGCGTTGGAACAAATTGATTATGGGGGTTAGGTTCATTAAGGTGGGGAAAGGTGGAGAGGCTCTCCCTTAGTAATGAGGTAGAGTTGAGAGGTTAAGGTCTCCTCTGATTAATGAGGGGTCTGGGGGCCTCGTGTGGTCCCCACCACAATTAACCTCAAATGCGAGGTTGGGTTCATGTATGCCCCACCACCATAACCTCTCGTGGGAGGTTAGGGTGTGGCAGTCCCACCACCAACTCCCAAGTGGTGGTTCCAAATACCCTCACTCTCATTTAGGATAGAATAAAATAAAATGTGGCTACACTATATTTTATTAATTTATTTATAAAAATCCAAACAGTTACTCTTATTCCCGACCATTCGCCGTCGAGGTGAATGTATTTTTAAATGAAAATCGGCACGGTGAGTTCAACAGTTCCCTCATATTTCAATTCTGATCACCGATTCAAAAGTTATAAAAACCCGACCGTAGGATTACTAAACACACCTGAACAAAACATCAGAAATTGATTATGGACACATCGGGCCTCAGAATCCAGCGCAGTCAGAAACTGTGAACTGGTAAAATTCCCATGTATTTTAAACAAATTCAACGGAATTCCTGGTCATTACATTCTCCCCACCTCAGGGCTTTACGTCCCTGTAAGCTAAAACATGAACTAAGGGAGCAATAGGGGTATTTGAGCATGCTTCTAAGCCTCCCGCTCCCATGTGCTCTCCTGGAGATTCTCGTGCTTCCAATGAACGCGCACCGGAGGTATCGACCGTCCATATAGGACCTGCTTCTTTCGATCCTCAATTTCCACTGGAACCTCCGTTAAAGTCGCAATGCCATCGATTTCCATCTCCCTTCGGTCGATGATATGGGATGGGTTGTGCAAATATCTCCTCAGCTGAGATACATGGAAGACGTCATGCACTCAGTGCAACTGAGGTGGCAGAGCCAAGTGGTAAGCCACCTTGCCTACTGTACAGAGGACCTATAAAGGTCAAATGAATTGCGGGGATAACTTGATGGATCGTCCAAATCTCTGTATACCTCATCGAGGTGAGACCCATAAGAAGACGTGGTCACCATCCTTGATCTCCAGATGTCTATGTCTCCAGTCAGCATACAACTTCTACATGCTATGTGCAGTCTTCATCCACTCCTAGATGATCTGCACCTTCTCGATGGTAGGCCGTATCATCTCTGGTCCCACTAGTGCTGACTCCCCTGGGTGTGTCCAACATAGTGGCGATCTTCAAGGTCATCCGTACAAGGCCTCAATAGTTGCCATACCGATGGTAGAGTGATAGCTATTGTAGTAAGAAAACTACACCAAAGGTAGGTGATCCTCCCAACTACGACCAAAGTCGAGGACACATGCACGGAGCATGTCCTCGAGGGACTAGATGGTTCTCTCGGTCTAAACATCCATCTGAGGATGGAAGGTGGTGCTCTAGCGAAGCTGTGTATCAAAATCTTCCTTAAACCCCTTCCATAGCCGGGAAGTAAATCGTGTGTTACAGTCAGTGACAATAGAAGATGGTACTCCATGAAAATTCACAATCTACTTCATATATAGGTGTCCCATTCTCTCTACTGAGCCCTTCTTTTTTATTGGTATGAAGTGGGATGACTTGGTGAGTCGGTCAACAATCACCCAAATTGAGTTGTGACCCCTATATGTACATGGAAGACCCGTCACTAAGTCATTGAATATCCCTTCCCACTTCCACTCCGGGACCTCTAAAGGGTGAACCAAGCCTCTGGGTACTTGGTGATCCGCCTTCACTTGCTGACAAGAGAGGCATCATGAGAAAAACTATGCTACAACCTTCTTCATACCTAGCCACCAATGCTGTCATCGAAGGTCCGGGTAAAACTTCACCACTCTATGATGTACCACTAGAGGGGAAGTTTGTAACTCTCTCAACACTTCCTCCTAATGTGAAACTGGTACCATGGTATGTCCTATGAAGAGGATGACATGCTCCCCACCTTTATAAAATCCATCAGGTGCCTACCCTGTGGATATTTGAGCACATCGCGTCTCGCAGTCAGTGTCCCCATGTTGCGCCCCCATGACTCATTGAAGAAGTGGATGAGTTACTGTAAGAGATTGTAGTAGGATGCTCCATCTCTATCCATAAAGGATATCTTTAAGGCATCCAACTTCTCTGTCACCTCTCATAGTAACTGTATACTAGTCCTCCTGCTGAGCGCATCCGCAAAAACATTCCCCTTCCAAGGAGTATAGAATATCTAAAAGTCATAATCTCGGGGGAACTCAATCCATCGCCACTGTCTCAGGTTCAGTTACTTCTGAGAAAAGATATACCTAATATTCTTGTGATCAGAGTACACGGTAAAACGTTCTCCCATCAGATAGTGCCACCACATATTCAAGGCAAAAACCCATACTTCTAAATCCAAGCCATGGGTAGCATATTTTTTCTCGTATTGTCTCAGCTTTAAAGAACCATACACAATCACTGATCACTATTTCATCAAGACACAATCGATTCCAGTCCCTGATTCATCAAAGTAGACTACATACCATACTGCTTTGTATGGAATCCTCAAGATGGGTGCACTAGTTAGCCTCTACCTCATATTCTGAAAGATCTATTGGCATATCTCCAAACACACAAAGGGTTTCCCCTTCTTCATCAAGTCTGAAAGTGGTGCTGAAACTCTAGAAAATTTGGTCACAAATCTCCAATAGTAGCCAGCGAAACCTAGGAAACTTTGTACCTTCGTCACACTCCTGGGTGGCTCCCACGCAAGTACCGCCTCAATCCTTCCTTTATCCACTCAATATTGAACCTACGAGATGACATGTCCCATGATTTGAACCTCTCGAATCCAAAATTGTCACTTCGAGAGCTTACTATAAAGCTGGTTCTCTCAGAGGGTGTCTAGTACTACCTGAAAATGGTAGGCATGCTCCTCCTCAGTAGTCGAGTTGATCAGAATGTCATCGATGAACACTACGAAAAAAAGATCAGGGTATGGCTAGAAGATCCTTTTCACAAGACTCATGAACACTGCTTAATAATTGATTATGCCAAAGGGAATAACAATGAACTCATAGCGGCCGTAACGACACCTAAAGGCCGTCTCCATCGCATCCTCATCTCAAACTCTAACTGGTGATAACCTGATATGAGGTCTATCTTTGAGAACCATCATGCTCCCTTGAGCTGATGAAAGAGTTCATCAATCCTCAGGAGTGGGTACTTGTTCATCATGGTCACCTGGTTCAGGTGATGATAGTCGACACAGAGCCTCAAGCTCCAGTCTGCCTTCTTGGTGAACAAAATTAGGGTTCTCCAGGGAGAAACACTAGGTTGGATGTATCCCTTCTCTTGAAAGTCCTCCAACTATACCCGTAGCTCCCGAAGCTTGGCGGGAGCCATACAATATGCTAAATTATATATCAGTTCCATCCCAGGGTACATTTCATTGTAGAAGTCCACCTCTCTACAAAGAGTTAGTCATGGATCATTGTTAGGGAAAACATCCGCATACCAGTCCACCACTATAGGATAAGTCGTACTCTCCACATCAACTGATCTGAGGGTAAGGCAAGACAACTGATGAGTGATTGGATGAACCATCCTCCGAGTAAGTCCATCTTGAGCTGCAAAGGTGCCTTTCTCACCGTTGAAGATGAATCTGGTCCCATTTGTGTGGACACACCTAATTTTCACTTAATACAGTCAATCTGAGAATGGACTGTAGATAACGATTCCATACCCAAGATGACGTCGTAAGGCCTCAACACCTCTACGAGGAGATCACAGTCGAAACTCTAACCTCTTAGAGTAAGCTCATTCTTCCGGAACTTGTACATAATTGTCTAGTCATTCTTGTAGTATTCTCTAGCCATAAGGATCGATCCAACAGCTCTATCAGAATCTCTGAGCTCCGAACAAGGGTAGTGGTAATGAAAGAGTGACGGTCACCTGTGTCTATAAGAACTACATCTATGGTTTGATCGATAGAAATCGTACCTCAAATCATCTCCGGAGCACTATGATCATAGGACTTAGCTGCATGAAGTTGTGCTATTCCCTGTCCACCTGCTCCCTGTGGTTGGGGTGGACCTCCTGTTGGTGGTGGCAGTATCACCCCATATTGTCGTCCACCACCAGTTGCATGACCAACTCCTCTGCCACATCTGCATGCACACTGTGGAAAACTTTTATTGAACATATTCCTATACCTGGGAGGTCCCTCAACTGTATTTTGATCATCAGAGCGGCGGGTCAGACAGTCATGAGCCATATGACCAAGCCCACAGTAGAAGTAACACTATCGTCTAATAGCATGTCTGGCTCTGTCTCCACTCTGTATACCCCGCACAACTGATCCTGAGTCCTGCAGTCAACCACCTCTGGTTCTAGTCCTCTTGGACCTCTGCGTCATCTTTCTACTGCTAGATGCAGAAGACTCCGCTGCAAGTCGACTAGTGATGGGTCTCGCTTCTGGAGACTACTCAGCAAGGAAACTATCCACTAGGAGGGCTCGCTCCAACACCCCCATCTGTGTCGGGATGTTGTGGGAGATAACTGATGCTATAATAACTGATGCTCTGATCTCTCTCTTGAGTCCCTACTCGAAGGTTCAGGCCTTGAAGAACTCATCTCGTACCATATCAATGGAGTAGCGCGAGAGGTCGGTGAACCTCGGTGAGTACTGATCTACACTCATGTTGCCCTGCTGTAGATGAAGTAGCTCTTATATCCACACCACTCCAAGGGTGGTTGGTACAAACTATGTAACGAATAGGCTCTCGATGTCTGCCCATAGAAGTGAGGCCATGTCATGTATCTGGAGCATCATGCTCCACCATCTGCTTGCTACCTGAAGGAGGCTAGCAGCAATGATCACCGTTAAGTTGGGTGGTGTCCCTACCAGTCTGAAGACTTTCACCAGAGCCTCTAGACAATCCTCAGCCACCTGTGGGTCCATCTCTCCCCTGAAACTAGGTGGCCTCTAGCGCTGGAATGCGTGCAGTGTGCTCAAGAAGCATGCACTCTCTACTACTGGGGCTGGTGGCATCGGTGGCCCAATGGGGAGTGGTACAGCTGGTGCCTCTGCTGGTGCCTCAAATAGAAGAGGGCCATGTACTAAGGCCTAGTCGCTCGGTGGGATGTTAGTATGTATGACTCATGGGGCTCAATCTAGTCGTCTGCGGGGAGGCATCCTGAAAGAAACAGATGTGACACGGTCAAAAGACTATACCTGGTGAGCTGACTTGGTTTGAGCAGACATAATGAAAACATTTGAAACACACATGCAGTCAGTATTTTCATGCACTAATTCAGAAATCAGATGTCAGGGTCCTGGTGTATGGATATGTCGGCTGCCCGCACCAACACAGGACTCCCTGAATTGAAAACCACACTTAGCACCCTTAACACTATTTCTTCACAGAAGAATTATAAGATTCCTATGTTTTGCGGTAGAAACGACATCCTCTGATACCAATTTGTCACGATCCATCCCCTGGGACCCGTATAATGACTACCATATGCCCTCCTTTTATAGGCGAGGGGATGTAGACTAGCACCAAAGGCATAATTCCCTAAAACTGGGAAGGCATTGCCTTTATAAAATGTAAACACACAAAACCAGAGTACATGAGGAATTAAACACTAAGTAAAATCTATATAACAAGAGTACTAAATGTAAAGGGGGCTAGAATACAAGCCAAACTTTAAAGTACAAACACAACTGAAAACATGTACAACTGAAAAAGGGAAAAACAACTGAAAGGTGAAAGTAGTTCCGGGATCGTCCTCTGGGGTTCCTACCTGAAGGCTAGGTACAGATGACTTCCACATAACTCCACGTATGTCAGACACCATCGTGTACTGATATGTCGTAATGTCCTCCTTCAGGTACTGTCTATTCTGGGCGATCCTGGCCTCCTTCAGCTATGTTTGCCATCTGCATCCAACACAACGAGGTGCGGGTATAGCCCGTGCAGGGGTGAGTATAATGATACTCCGCAAGGACCCCAAGACCCTCAAGGTCTCACAAAATCCAACAAGGATAAACCACAAAGTATGATTTCAATGGATAACCATTACTTAGGTATATTCCCATACATATACCTAACTTATCAAGTATCCCATCTCAATCATGAGGAAAACACAAAGGTCATTGACTCAGCTCAAAGCAGGATTTTCATTATCGAAACCACGACTGCTGGAGTACTCCATATTTCCCAAGAACATTAGACCTATCGCAACACCGAGGCACTTCTCACTATGCTTGGAATAATATGGTACACCTCCTGTCTAGTACTGCCGGTCTACTGCCAACTAATAGGCGCTCCTCCGCTGTGGGTCTACCACCAATTACCGGGCGCTCCCCCTAATAGCCTGCAGAGGTACTCCTTCTATCAAGTACCGCAGGTCTGCCACCAAATACCGGGCTATCCTTCGCCATGGGTCTGCCTCCAACTACTAGGCACTCCCCACTAGTCTAGTCATATTACTCCAAGTCATATCGGCCAAGAAGTCATTAGGTCTATCATCTACTAGGTCTCCGCACTCTGTACACTCGTCACTGGAGGGATCCACTCGTAGAGCTACTGTTCAATACTCCATGTTTCATGAAGTATCTTGTGGATGTATCTCAATGTACCGCCACATCACAGGGGTCTTAACACAATAGACGACGTATCAATCAGATGACCGGTTTGTGATTTATGAGAATTTTAGTCTCATGGGACTGGTAGGATTCGTGTATGAACCAACTTGACCGTGACTCAGCTATATTCTAATCTCCAGTGGGGTATACTCAAAGGGAAGACTATGCTCTATGAATACCAGTGCCGCTGATAGTTTTTCCAGCAGACGTTTGGTGCCAAAGACCTGGCCCAAGAAGTTAATGGGTCAATAATTGGCCTGAGTCTAGTCTGACCCAGTCTGGGTCGACCCGGTCAAACTCGCTGGGTCTGACCCGACCAATTATGTGGGTCATACCTCTAAGATTTGACCCAGTCCGCTGGACCTGGCCCAGCGGAAAGTGAGGGTGGTTCAGACTGGTAGTCGCCACGTAGGCAGCTCAGTGACTCGGCCCGGGAGACCAGGCCGGTTTGGCCAGCGACAACGTGGGGGTCGCCGTGAGTCGGCTCAGGAGGCTAGTTGTTGGGAGGCCAGCAGGCAGGCCATGTCAGGCACAGACAGGTCGGATGGTCACCGAGCAGGTCGTGGGTGCACCGGGCTGGGCGCGGAAAGCCGCTGGGTAGGCCACAAGGGCGCCGGGTAGGCCGCGGTTGGGTGCACCAGGGCGCGGGGGTGTCGGGCAGGCTGCTGGTAGGGCGGAGGTGATAGGCAGACCGCGGTAGTGCGCGGGGGTGCCGGGTAGGCCGCCAGTGGGGGCATAGGGGCGCTGGGCAAGCTGCCGACGGGGCGTGTGGCACCGGGCAGGGTGTCGGTAGGGCTGACCAGCGTGCCAAGGGCAGGGGCAGCATGCCAGTGGGGCCGGGAAACGCACCAGAGGGCTACGGGAAGCACGCTGGGGCCGCTGGCAGTGCACGAGGGTGCCTCGGGGAGGCCGGTCAGGCGCCACTTGGCCGGGAGCACCAGTGCACCGTGAGGGCGGCACGTTTCATAGAGGTCGCGGGTAGCACATCCTCATCGTTTCCGCCTTTGTCTCCTTGCAGTAGAACACCACAAAAGGGAAGAAATCGATAGAGGATGTCAGGCCTTGTTAGTTTGGCCTGAATCCTCCATGTTTAAGGTGATAACAAATGGATCTCTAGTATGAAGCACAACAACCTACATTCTTCATTTGGAGGGAATGGGAAGAACATGGGGAAAAGTTCATACTTTAAATAAAATCAAACCCCTACCTTTCATGATGATTGTTTGTTGACAAAGTCGTGGGAAAAGGTGGTGTTGTTTTGTTGTCGTCGGGAATGAAGAAGCTGCAGATGGCGTCAGTATTCTTCGTGGGTGATGCTTCCCCTTCTTACTATAGTTGAAGAAGGAAGAAGAAGTTTGTAGACATTATTCACATTCTTTGAATTCTTCGTTTGAATAATGGTTCTCCAATGAGATATTTTTCCAAAAATCTCAAAGGAAGAGAAATGCCATCCCCAAATAAAATAATAGTATACCTATTATTTTAAGTGTTGGCATGTAATTTCAATTGGTGAATTATTAACCCTGCTCCACTCAATTAAATCACGTGTGTTGGCACTAATTAATTAGGGGGGTTTGGTTCATTAAGGTGGGGAAAGGTGGAGAGGCTCTCCCTCATTAATGAGGGAGTGTTTAGAGGTTAATGTCTCCTCCCATTAATGAGGGGATGGGAGGCCTCGTGTGGTCACCACCACAATTAACCTCATATGGGAGGTTGGGTTCGGGTAGGCCCCACCACTATAACCTCTCATGGGAGGTTTGGGTTTGATGGTTCCTCCAGCAACTTCCAAGTGGAGGTTCCAACTACCCTCACTAACATGGCGGCTGAAATAAAATAAATTTTGGCTACACATTATTTAATTATTATTTTTTTATAAAAAGCCAAAAACTAAATTTTATTCTCGACCATCGGCCGTCGAGGTGAAAGTCTTATTAAGAGAAAATACATGCAATGAGTTCAACGTTACACTTGGATTTGAATAACAAGCACCGATTAAAAAGATATAAATACCTGATCATACATTAACTGAACATACCCAAACAAAATATCAGAAATTGATTCTGGAAACACCGGGCTTCAGAATCAAGTGTCGTATTAAACTACAGACTCGTAAAATTCCCATGTATTTAAAAAAAATTCTACGAGAATTATGAGTCTTTAAAAATACGATGAAATGTAGGATATGGTTAAACTATTTCCATAAAATAGATTCTGTACAAGTGTATATATCATTTTGGTCCTTCTATTTGTGGATTATTCCTTTGTTATGATAATTTTTCTCTTAATCGCAGTAATATTATAAAATTAATTTCACTAATCATTTTTGTACAAAAACTATGTTAAAACTATTATAAATTAAATTAAATTATTAATTGAAAATTGGAATCCATTTTCCAAATTTCCATCACATAAGTGGTAGAAATTAATTTAAATTCACCCTATGTAAATTTTTATTTTCCTATTCACAAAAATAATTTATTTTTTTAAATAAAAATTATAACATCTGAAAAATCATATTTAAAAGGTGGTTCCCATTAAAATTTAATAAAATGACCTAGTAGATAAATAATTTTTTTTCACAAATCTTCATTTATTCTTGTCTTATAACTATCAAATATATTTTATGAGAATCAAAATTTTTTATTGAGTATATAATATATAAAATTATATAGAAAATATTAATCCAATGAGGTTTTTAAATTCATTAGGTTAAAATTGTGTTCGTATAATGAAAATTGTTTTCTTAGAAATGTAATTTCATTAATTTCATATTGTTGTTTAATTCAATTCAACTAATTTATAACCAAATGATTCATTATATATTTTTATATTAATAAATCATATTTTTACTTTTATTCTAATATTATTCATGAATTCCATTATAATTACTAGATTGTAGATATAATGATATTTATATAATATTATATATAGTATATTTTAGATCTATAAAAACTCATCCTCAAATGTAACACAAGCTATCGTTGGGACTCGATATTGTGTATAACATAGGGAAAACCTTGTTCTTCATGTACCACAAGACATTCTAAATTTTTTATGTGGTGAATGATTAACATGGTTTTGTATATAATGATATCCAACCATAGTACTTTTATATATAAACTGTATTTAGTGTTGTGTGACATGAAAAATATGATAAAGATTATATTAATTAGAAAAAAATACTAAAAAAAATTTGGGTGATGAATTCTACATGAATAAAAATAATTTAAAACTTGAAATGTGTTTGGCATTCAAGATGATTAAAAAATTAATGTTCATTTCATAAAAACTAACAATGATATAAATAAATACTAAATATTAATTTAAATAGGGAATGCAGTAACCAAAATGGTTATCCATAGTAACAAAATCAAGGTTTCCACATAGGATAATATTGGTTCAAATTAATAACATTGATTTGTAAGAGAAATATAAATATCATTTTATGACGAAGAGTGATATCAAATGTTCCTAGGAGTATTTTCACAAAAAAAATTCCATAAATATACAATGATCTAAGGGGCTATTTGAATTATCGAAATTGATGGTACAGGGATTATTATTTTTCTTCAATATATTCTTTCATAAATTTAATTTATTTTCATGGAATTATATACGACATGATTTCATTAAAACCATACCTTTTTTGTTCCTTGATAAACATCCACATAATCTATCATTCCATGAACTGAAGGTGAAGTTATCATTCCTGAACTATTACCAGATCATGAGATACTTGAATATATTGAAAGGTCATTCCATAATTTTTTATCACAAAAAAAAGTGAGCACAAGTTATCTAATATTCATAAATAATTGTATGGTTTTATAATACATTAATTTCTAATATCATATAATATGTTTAAAATAAAACCGTCCATAAATGTATAACCTTATAACCCTTATAGAACATAAATGCCCAAAACATTATAAATAAGGTCAAAAAATACTATAAATACATATTATCATTGATCCATCATATAGAATCATCTACCTCTTGTTTTTCACATACCAAACATTTGAATTGCTTCCTTATGTCTTTTCATGAAATATGGTAATAACCTAAATTACCAAATATACTTATGAAAAAAATTCATGTTTTTTATTCCAATGTTTAATGGATATATTACTAAAATCCAAAAATGATGTAACATTCACATCTTATTCATCAAATCATTAATTTTTTCCAAGGTAGTTAGTTCCTCCCAATTTACTTATTCATATCCGATATATCATTATCCAATCATCAATATCATAATATAAGAAAGATACGGAGGGTTATGTTTCCTTACCATTGTATTTACCATGAATAAAATGTTACTATTAAATAACTTTTTTAGTAATTCGGAACCATTCATAAAATTCTTATAAATCCTTAGCAAAAACATAAATTAAAAAATACTTATATAAGTCATCATTCGTAATTTATTAATCCAAATACATAAACACATCAATCCTTACACTTTAATGATTTCCATGGAATACATACTTCATTAAAATTGAACTAAATTCCAAGGTACTTGAATTGAGTTTGGCAATACCCATGTTCTCCATAGATGATACAACGAAATCCCTGACAATTTTTGACTCTATAACACCTTTTCCAATACTGATAACATCTTCCCCTCGTTTTGAGGTATTCATCAAGGTTTTTATTCCCTTCCTCTTGACATATAGTAAGATTAATCCTCTTTACAATAGGCTTCTTATCATGTGAAAATATAAAGACATACACTATCTGTGTATTCTATGTGTTTGGAATATAAATAATGTTCACATTGTTAATCATATATTGAGATAGCTAATTCGAAATAATCAAACTAACATTCACTCCTATAATGGTCCAATTAAGTTTCTCATAACATCCAAATTATCCATCATATTCAGAAATAAGATAGTTCATTCTCGTTCCCTCTATTCATTTAATCCAGACATCATTCTATGAGAAACACTTATTATAAAGGAAATCCACCTAATTAAAAAATATCTTTTATGAAGTGAAGATTCTAACACCTACCTATGGAACCATAGGCTTATCCTTAGAGACATTTATAGGAATATGATTAGGAAAATTCTATGGGATCTCACTATATTTCCCATCCAACAATCCATAATATGTATATAAAATTCCTTTGATACCAACTATAGGGAATTAAGGTTAAAATACATGGATATTAAATCACTTTAGAGGAATAATCAGCACATTGAAAAAAATGCTTAACTATAGACAATAATATGTTAGTGTATTTGGAAATTTGTAGAGGAATATTCCAACATGGTGAATGATCATTAATTATTCCAACAATTTTCTCCCCCTTTAGTAATTACACTCACAACCATTCATAATAACATGTGGGAAAGGAAACATAATAATGGGGTGAACTTAGTTGCTCAGTATGGGTAAATAAAATATATACATATGATTAAGATTGGAGTCAGATTATTTGACCATTATAATATCATTAGATGTTCATAATCATCATATCAATGATAATATACATGAATCATATCATAAATATTAAAATTTTATAAGAAATTAATCAAAATGGAATCATGATCATAAGCCTTGAACAGATAACAAAATAATAATGGAATCTAAAAATGTGGTGCATGGAATGATTTATTTCTATTAATTTAGAAATATACTACCTTAAGGATTCTCTTATGAAATTATAGGAACATAATACTATCAATAACTTAACTAATGGTATTTTTAGAGAGGATGAGATTCAAACTAAGTTGAATACTCTTTTAAATATCAATAATTCCTTGCAATGATAATCTTTTAACTCCAACTGGATGAAAATGGTGATATAAATTCAATGTTCTTTAATTATCTCCATAAAATCAAGAATGTTTCTAGGCCTCTGTCCTTGATGAAAAATGGGGAACACCTTCATGATAATAAAAATGATCTATTAGGTCATGTGATTTTATATGTTGAAGATCATTTCAATGGTTCAACGATCTCCAATTATCTGGTTGATGTATTTATTCCTAAACATTTAACTCAAGAGTATAAATCTATTCTTATCTTGATCCCCCTAGATTTTGAAATTTAGGATGAAATCATTAGCATCAAGTTTGAATTATCTCATGGAACAAATGGTTTTGGCAACCTCTTTTTCCCAACATTTTGGGGTATTATTTGGTCGGATGTTTTCAAGTTATCCTCTCATTTTTTAAAGGGAGCTCTATTCCCTATGGATTGAAAGCTCAATTTCTTTCCTGGATTCCAATTATGGAGAATACCAATGAAATCCATCTTCTTATGCAGGTTTCCCTAGTCAACACCATTTATAGAATTATTTTCAAAATCATGGACACTTATTTATCTTCAATTACTAGTAAGATTGACTATCCCAAACAGTTTGGTTTTATAAAAAGTAGATTCATTTAGGATTACCTCATCACGTCCTGTGACCGTTTTAATCTTTTTATGAAATTCAATAGAGGTGAAAACATTGCTATCAATCTTTTTGTCTAAAAATCCTTTGATACTATTGATCAGAATATCTTTTATAAATTTCTTAATGTGTTTGGCATTGACCATTTTATTATTACATGGGTCAAAAATCATTCATTGTTTTCCTCATTTCTATATTCCTAATAATGGATCCCTTGATGGCTACATTGATTTATTTAGAGGTGTTAGCAAGGTAATCCCCTCTTTGATATCATATTCTACATTGGGAAAAACTATCTTATTAGGTTACCCTATTTTATTTCCAGAAATGGGAAAATGTAATATATTATTACTGGAAGAGGAATTGTGGATCCTACTCATTTTTAATTACTAGATGACATCATTATATTCATCCAAGGGGACGAATCTGACATTAGAAACATAACTCGATATCTTTTACACAGTCATAATGTTTCTGCTCAAGAAATCAGTTGGAGTAAGTAATCCATTTATTATCTTAGGAACTACTCTTCATCCAGGAAGAATGATATTATCAGGGATATGGGTCTTCATGATGGATCTTTTCTTTTTCACTTATCTCGGGGTACTTATGTCTTAGGGACATCCAAAATCTTGTTATTTTTCCGATATTCTTATAATGGTTTGATAATAATTTTCTTCATAGAATGGAAAATCTCTCTCCTTGGCTACTCTTATTTTCTTTGTTAACTCTATCAATGTTACAAAATTTGATTATTTTTTTATGTTTTAAAAATGGTCTATCTCTCTCTTTAAGAACATTAACTCCTCTATTAATAATTTTATTTGGAGAGGATATATTTTTGAACAGATGTTGTATATTGTAACACCCCGCCCCAACCTCATTGCCTTGAGGAGGCAGTGAGGGCTACATGGCCTTAAGAGAAGTTCCCAAGACGCCAAAGGCTAGAAATAAATACCAAGGGCTTCAAGATCAAGTTGGGTAATGATATGCACTTAAGAAAAAACTAACCAAACAATCCACTAACAACCACTATATGATGCATGTCAAATAAAATTCCAAACCAGTTATTCCCAAAATACATCTATGTTGTTCCACACTACAACTCAAAATCAATACAACCCGACATGTACACAAAACATCAGAGTACATTGCAGAAACAAAACAACCAAACACCACCAGCCATAACACCACCACAGCTCCACACCATGCTCGGAGCTCCAAGCTCCACCAAGGGATTACAAAGCTCTACTAAAGGGGGGAGATGCCTTAACTTTTCCCACGTCATGGTACAAAACATCTGCAAAGATACCATGGTTCCAAAGAAGGGGGTTAGTACTAAAACTCAGTAGGATTTCCCCAAATGACATCCCTACACACGCCACTAGGATAAAACAGTTATCACATTTATATAAAATAGTTTATATAAAATAAGTCCCAACTGCAACCATTTTCATAAGGAAAACATGCCCTAACCAAGCCAACACATCTAACCCAATAAACGAAGGGAAATCCCAAGAAAACATGCCACAAACCATTTCATCATTTACGCATTAGCACAACGACTTCCATCTTGCAAAGAAATGCACAACAAACGACAAAAACAACCAGCAACCAAACGGTGGAACTTACCCATTCACACTAAGAGACACTTCTCGTCCACATACCATTGATGGTTTCCCTTCCATCCACTATCCATCCCATTTTTATAGTGGTATTACCTTCCACTTCCACAAAAAATTCCAAAAAAGCCAACCAAGCATATAACCCACTATGGTCACAACCACATGCAATCAACCAATATAATTGCATATCAATCAATTTCAATAAATCATCCATTTATTAAAAACCATTTTCCATGCCAAACAAAATTTTAATAAAACAAACATTTTATTGAAAACCCTTTTCAACAATCATTTTGACAAATCAACCATATCATCCAATTTTTAAATCATCATTTTAAAATCCACAAGAATAACCCTCACCGTAAAACACCATTTTCCCAAATATCCCTAAAACATCACCCAAGGGATTTCCAACTAATTTCTCATAACAATTAAAAATTAATTTTGAGCACAAAAATTAATTGTAACAAGGAACAACTAGTTATAACCAGGTGGAGTTGAGAGAGAAGCCACATGCCTTTAGGGTTCCCGAGAAATCGACCAACAAGCCACCGCACATCAAATCCGGAAAACACACCACCAAAACCTCTCTAGATCCCCTTTCCATAACATCCACAAGAAATAATGTTTAAATACAAGGAAACCAAAACCCTATATCTACACCCAACAAGTGTAGATATAGAAAACCACAAATAGAGGGATATAGATCTAGAGGAAAACACAACAGAAACCAGAGGAGAGAAGTACCTCAGGGAAACCACCATCAAACTGCCGTGAAGCCCCTTTGAAACGCTTCCAAATCGAGTGGGAGAGCACCCTTAACCCCTGAGAACCCGAAATCCTGAGTGAGGCTTAAGTGGAAGGAATAATGGAGTGAAATAGGTTAATCCTAAGGGAGCCCAAAACTTATAACCCAATTTTTAAGTGGCCTCAAGGGTAGCCCGCATGGTTTGGAAAACCGTGCGCTAACCATGTGCACGCTACTGCCTCGTGAGTAAGGGTCTGCACGGTTTCCTCGCATGGTTTGGCAAATCGTGCACAGGCCATGCGAAGCCTACTGTCTCCCCTGCACGGTTTCCCTAAGAACCCACACAGTTTCCACTAACCATGCTCAAAGCGTGGACCCCTTTAAAAGTCTCTAAACTCATCCAAAACCGTTCCAAATTCTCCCAACCTCTTCCCAAATCATCCCATGCACTTTAAACACATAAAAATGCATAAAAAAGGCCACATACCTCAAAATTGGGGTACTACATTCTCCCCACCATTGGAAATTCCATCCCCGGAAAGTAGTGAACCCGCCCTTTGTCAAAGGAGCTCGGGCCACTACTTGACCATATCTTTCTCCGGCTCCCAAGTCTCCTCTTGATTCGGACCATGCTTCCACAAAAAATGAATTAAACCGATGTTTTTACCGCGCAAGACGTTTTCTTTCCTATCCACAATGCGCACTGGCACGTGTACTGATGAAGCATCTGATTCTAGCTCGACATGATCCCATCGGATCACGTGGTCATGATCCGGATGAAACTTTTTCAACTGCGACACATGAAACAGATTTTGCAGCTCACTAAACCTAGGTGGAAAAGAAAAATTATAAGCCACCTCACAAACCTGCTCAAGAATCTCAAAAGGTATAATATACCTTGGAGATAAATTTCCATACATCCCAAACCGACGATGTCCCAACCTAGGAGAGATCCTAAAGAACACATGATCACACGCCTCGAATGCCAACAGCCATCAACGATGATCCACATAAGATTTCTGATGACTTTGAGCCTTCTCCATTCTCTTTCTGATCAACTTTATCATCTCCATAGTCTCCTGGACAAGGCTCGGTCCAACCATCAAGGACTCACCCGTTTCCACACAATATAGTGGAGAACGCCATGGACAACCATACAATGCTTCAAACGGATCCATCTGTATAGAATCCTGATAACTATTATTGTACGAAAACTCATCCAACATCAAATACTCCTCCCACGAGCCACAAAAATCTATGACACAAGCCAACAACATATCCTCCAGAGTTTGTATCGTCCTCTCGGATTGACCATCCGTATGAGGGTAATACGCCGTACTCATGGTCTACTGTGTCCTAAGGGCTTGCTGCAATGATTTCCATAAATGATATGTAAACCATAGATCTCTATCTGATACAATTGAAACTGGAACACCATGCCTCTTTAACACCTCCAAGATATATATTTTGGGCAGATCCTCTAGCGTATGAGATTCAAAAATCTTGATCAAATGGGCAGACTTCGTTAGCCGATCCACTATCACCCAAATGGCATTGTGCTTTCTAAACGTTCTATAAATACCTGAAACAAAATCCATCGCTATCTACTCCCACATACAAACAGGGATTGGTAAAGACTGCAACATTCATGATGGCCTCTGATGCTCTGGCATTACCTGCAGAAAAGTCAGGCATCTCGAAACAAACTTAGCCACACTTTTTTCATACCAGCCCACCAGAACTGCTCATTCAACTATTTATACATTTTCTGAATTATAGGATGAACAACCCACATAGAATGATGACATGCCCTGAGAAGATCCTCTTTACAAGAAACTGGTACAACCATCCAATTCCGAAAACACAAAACTGAATCTCTATTTAGTTTCCAACCCTCAATGGTCTCCCCACTATTGAGTCTTGACCCCATGGTCACACACACTCAGAATCAGATATATGTGCCTCTCTAACCAGGACAACCAAGTTAGGAATCAACAAAACTAGAATGAAGTCCGCTCTATCGCCATGGTCCTCACATTCCAACCACATATCAGCTATAACTGGCATCGACTGCCACTAGTCTGATGCATGTTTTACCACCTGAGCATATCATTTTCAACTTAATGCATCTACCACCAAATTTCCCTTACCCGGTGTCTACATCAAGACAAAATAAAACATCTGGAGATATTTCATCCCTCTCCTTTGCCTCAAGATCAAATCCATTTGAGAGAAAATGTGTTTTAAGCCCTTATGATCTGTATATACTGTGAATTTCTCAGCGAAGATATAATGACACCATACTTTTAAATCATGGACCACTACTGCCAACTCCAAATCATGAGTTGGTTAGTTCTTCAAATTCACTCTCAAATGTCGTGTTCCATATGAAACCACATGATTCCCTTACATGAGAACACCACCCAACCCTGATCTCAATGCATCACAATAAACCATGTACCCTTTTTCTGGTTCTAGAAAAAGCAAGATTGGTGCTGATGTGAGGCGACCCTTTAGCTTTATGAAACACTAATAACACTATTCATTCCACTAGAATGGAACATCCTTTCTTGTAAAAACTATCATCGGCGAAGACAAACATGAAAAATCACAATCAAAACACTGATAATACCCAACTAGACAAAGAAAAATCCATATATCAAACACATTATTTGGAAGCGGCCATGAGATAACAACCTCTATCTTTTCTGGATTCACTAAAACACCCCTTTCAGAAATCACATGGCCAGGAAAATGAACTTCCTATATCCAAAAGTCACACTATGACAATTTGGCATATAACTGATGATCCCTCAAGATCCCCAACACTATCACCATGTGCTGCTAATGCTCCACCCTTGTCCTTGAATACACCAAAATATCTTCAAAAAACACCACCACAAATGAATCCGGATATCTCTAAAATATCTGATTCATTAATGCCATAAACACCGATGGAGCATTCATTAGTACAAAGGGAATAACCACATATTAATAATGTCCATATCTACTTCTAAAAGGTGTTTTAGGAATATCCTCTTCCTCACCTGTAATTGATGATATCCCGACCTCAGGTCGATCTTTGAGAACCACTGGGCTCCCCTCAACTGGTCAAAAAAATCATCAATTTGTGGAAGTGGATATCTATTATTTATCATAACTTGGTTACGTATACTATAATCAACACAGAGCTTTAATGTTCCATCCTCATTTTTCACAAACAACACTGGAGATTCCCATGGAGACGTGCTATGTCATATAAACCCTCTTTTTTCTATCTCTTTCAACTGGATTTTCAATTCCTGCAATTCTGCTGGTGCCATCCGATAAGACTGAAGTGAGATAGGACTGGTCCCCAGAAAGTGATCAATTGTAAACTCCACTTCTATTTCGGGAGGTAACCCATAGAATTATTCAGGGAAAACATCAATGAATTTATCTACAACTACGGGAAGAACAGTTTTCTCAACACCATCTGCCAATTCCAATGACAAAAACCGCTAACTGATATGATAAAGTACCCACTGGCAGTGCCAACAAACCTATTACACCATGCCTTTCATACTTCTCTCCTTTAAAGAGATGTCTAACGCCATTGTGTGTCGTAAAATCCATTGTTCATGAATCACAATTGATGTGTGACTTAAAATTTACCATCAAATCCATTCCCAGGACTACATTATAGCCATCCATCTCAAGCACTGAGAAATTACACACTATCTCAACATCTCCCACAATGATGAAACATTATCTACACAAGATGGCTCGACTCTATCTTCAACCCAGAGGTGTTTGAAGTTTCAAAACTGAGGGCATCATTTATACCCTTAAACCCAGCAAATCAACCACATGTGAAGCAATAAAATAGTGTGAAGCACCTATATCAAACAACACTTGATCCAAGGTAGAATTTAGAAGAATAATACCTCACACTGTGGATTGTCCCGATTGATCATCCACGACAACCTTATCAGCTCCAGACACATGTTTTCTTTCCACACTCTTCTCTTTATTGCTCTACTGAGGTGTTATGGTATTCATAGAATCACCATGACCCACTTTACTCTGCTGATGAGGGGTATGCTATTGTCCCCATCCCGTCGAAGCATACGATGTCTGCTATCCCCGAGGAGTGTCACGTACTCCCGAACATGGAGCATTCTGATAATAACATTGCAGATGCCCCATATTCTTACAATTATGACATGCTTGGGGTTGTTCTGTACAATCCTGCTTGATGTGGCTCGTAGAACCACATTGAAAACATCCCGGCTTAATCTGGTGCTTCAGAGGAAGATTTACCGATCCTCTCATCAGATTATATGCCATATTCCTACACTAGGAATATGTTTCCCCCCTTCATATGAACCCATCATTAGAGTTCCCACTATTCCCCCTGTGTACCTCCATGCTTCCTCCTCCCAGAGAACCCAAAAAATCCCGCTCAACCACGTAGGCTCTATTCACCATCTCTGTGAAATCATTTATACACAAAACCACTATATTTGAACAGATTTATTTCTGTAAACCCGTTTCATAGATCCTTGACTTTAATGATGTGCTGCCCGCCACCTCGGGTGCAAACCATACTACGTTCTTAAACTTAGTTGCATACTCTGTCACAGACATAAGCTCTTGCTTCAAACAGAAGAAATTCTTCATATGCCGAATTCTAAACGTATGTGGGTAGAATTGTTTATTAAACAATTCTTCAAAGTGTTCCAACATTATACCATGGTCAGTCTGAGATTGGACTACCATCACCCACCACTGAAGGGAAATATCTTCCTACATATACATGGAAAACATCACTTTTATTTCTACCGGTTTCCCACCATCTCAATGATCTTGTTTATTATATTAAACCATGATTATTCCCTCTCCTGCTTTGAATCACCCCTGATGATGTGTGGAATCTTCTTTTGAAACTGAACTCCATGATCCAAATGCCTTTGTTCATCCATTTTATTTCCACATTCCACATCTTGGAAAGCCTACACTATGCTTTGCACTAACTATTTGTTCACTTGAGGCTCATGTGCTACCACATTCTCAGCAGCCTCCTCCATTTGGTCTCTACGACACCTACCTAGTGCCATTTCTATAAAAAGAAAACAAATAACCTTGAGTATCACAATTGTAGACATCATGAAATCCCATTTCAAATCACATTACACAACAGTTTCACAACAAGGCTTTCTAGAAGATCACATTTCCCATGTTTCACCATTTTGATAAGCATACCATTTTCAAAATATTCAAATTTATTCACATTACAGTTTCATAAAGAAACCATATCTCAATTCATCCCATAGATCATTATAGCCTAATTAAATATGCACCCTAGTGGGAACTCATTTTTACTATGCATGCCATGCTCATCTCATTGGCTACACCCACAACAATGAGATATCCAATGCTTATAAGTGTCTCCAAAACACTTATGTACACAACTCCCTAGTAACTTGAATTTCATCCTAAAAGGGTTAGCTATGTCCTTTTATACTATGAATTCCATGTTTCGACATTCCTATGCCTTGTTACCATCCCAACTCAGGGAATGTAACACAAAGAATGTCAACACCAAATTAGATAATCAATACCAAAGGACCGAACAAAATGATACACTCTTTAACACCCCGCCCCTACCTCATTGGATTGAGGAGGCGGTGGGGGCTACATGGCCTTAAGAGATTTTCCCAAGATGACAAAGGCTAGAAATAAATGATGAGGGCTTCAAAATCAAGTTGGGTAATGATTTTCCCTTAAGAAAAAACCAACCAAACCATCCACTAATAGCCACTATATGATGCATGTCAAATAAATTGCCAAACCTTGCATTCCCAAAAGACAACTATGTTGATCCACAACACAACTCAAAAATCAATACAAAAAAACATGTCCACAAAACATCATAGTACACAATGGAAACTAAACAACCAAACACCACCAGCCATGACACCACCACAACTCCACACCATGCTCTGAGCTCCAAGATCCACCAAGGGATCATTATGCTCCACTAAAGGATGGAGATACCTTACCATCACCCACGTCAAGGTACAAAACATCTGCAAAGACACCATGATTCCAAAGAAGGGGGTGAGTACTAAAACTCAGTAGGATTCCCCCAAGTGACTTCCCTATAGACGCCACTAGGATAAAACCATTAGCACATTTATATAAAACAGTTTATATAAAATAAGTCACAAGTGAAACAATTTTTAGAAGCCTAACATGCCCTAACCAAGCCAACAAATCCAAACCAAGCATCCAAGGTAAAGCCCAAGAAAACATTCCACAAACCATTTCATCATTAACATGTTAGCACAACAACTTCCATCTTGCAATGTAAAGCACAACAAACAACCAAAACAACCAAACAACCAAATTGTGGAGCTTCCATCCAACCCATTCACCCATTAACACTTAGAGGAACTTCCCATCCACTTACCATTGATGGTGGCACTTCCGTCCACTATCCATCCCCTTTTTATAGTGGTACTTTCCGCCACTACCACACAACATTCCAAACAAGCCAACAAAGCATATAACCCACTAAGGTCACAACCACATGCAATCAACTAATTCCATTGCATATCAATCCATTTCAATAAATCATCCATTTATTGAAAACCATTTTCCATGAAAAACTACATTTCAATAAAACAAACCTTTTATTAAAAACCCTTTCCATCAATCATTTTCACAAATCAATCATATCATCCCATTTTAAAATCTTCAATTAAAAATCCACATGAATAACATTTTACTGTAAAACACCATTTCCCAAAAATCTCCAAAACATCACACAAGGGATTTCCAAATAATTTTTCATAACAATTCACAATTATTATTCATCACAAAAATTAATTGTTACAAGGAACCAACAGTTCTAACCATGTGGAGTTGAGAGTGAAGCCACGTACATTTATGGTTCCCGAGAAATCGACCCACAAGCCACTACACCTCAAATCCGGAGAACACACCATTGAAACCTTTCTATATCCCCTTTCCCTAACATCCAGAAGCCTTAATATTTACATAAAAGGAAAAAACACTAGATCTACACAAAACAAGTGTATATCTAGAAATCCATGAAATAGAGGGATGTAGATGTAGAGGAAAATAGAAGAGAAACACGTGGGGAGACTTACCCGAGAGAAAGAACCTTCCAACCGCCTTGAAAACCCCTTTGAAACGCTTCAGATTTGAGTGGGAGAGCACCATTAACCCCTGAGAACCAAAAATATAAAGTGAGGCTCAAATGGGAAGAAGATTGTAGTGAAATAGGTAAAACCGGAGGGAGCCCAAAACTTATAACCCTATTTTTAAGTGGTCACATGGTTAGACCACACTGTTTGGAAAACTGTGTGCTAACAATGTGCAGGCGACTGCCTCAGGAGCAAGGGTCTGCATGGTTTCCTCACATGGTTTGGAAAACTGTGCACAGGCCGTGCGAAGCCTAATGTCTTCCCAACATGGTTTCCTGGTGAACTTGCATGGTTTCAACTACCTATGCTCAAACCATTCACCCCTTTAATGGCCTACTATCTCATCTGAAACCATTACAAACTCTCCCAACCTCTTCCCAACTCATCCCTTTCACTTTAAACACATAAAATTCATAAAAAATCCACATAGCTCAAATATGAGGTACTAAATATATAGTCTCATGGATTACATGTTGTAAACATTTTGATGTAGGGGGTGAAGGAATTAAGAACCTTGATATATTCAATGATTATATTCATGCTTCTTTTTTGTGGAGACTCTTTAATAGAACTTACAAGGAACTTGATTTCCTTTGAAACATATTCACATATAGGATCATAATGGAGTTTTTAATCATTTATATTCCTTAGTATGTCCTACTTTTATGTTCAGTTATTCTTTCATCAATTATCATTCTATATGGAAGGTCTCAAAGAACTCATCTCTTCCCTTTTGGAGAATTAATTGGACTGGAAACAACATTGACTCTTCCTTGGTATCTATAGATTTCATTATGGATATGGATATCACCATCAAGGATCATATTGAAAACATGGAGGGCTTCCAGATTCCAACCATAGTATTGTTAATAACTATTTATTTTCCACAAAAAGAGATTTTTGGGCTTGGGAACCTACTACTAATGGAATTATCTCTTCCAAGTTATTTTACAGGAACACTTTGTAGCATAGCATATATCTTCAATGGATAGGATAACTTCAATGGAATTTTATCAGACCTTTATTGTCCTTCCTTATATGGAGATTGAAAAACCAGAAAACTCCAACTGATGATTATCATTAGTCATGTGGAATCTCATTATGTTCCTCATGTGCACCATGTCATCAACGTAGGGAGGATACTCATCATTTTTTCTCAATTGTGTTGTTGCCTCAACTATGTGGAGAGTTTCAATGGATAATTTTGAGATATCACTGCCTTATGTGGTTTAAATCCTGTATTTAATCAAGGGATGGAGTTCGATTCATCTATACGCTCAGCTTATGGATGGTTTCTAGGTTGTAGTTGCTAAAATTCTTCAATTTTTTTGGAATTCTCGAAATAGTATTATTGATGATGGTTTTTCATTAACCATTAGTGTTTCTATATCAACAGTGGTTGCTTCTGTTCGTGAGGCATGCACACCAAAGAAGAATTTTTTCATCAGTTCGGTATATAACTTGTCAGTGGTTAATGGGATTCATTTAAAATGTTCTTTCCATCCTCATCTTGGAATTTTTGATGACATATAATATGAACCTTTTTTGAGTTAGGGAAAAAATAATTCTAATGGATCTTCTAGAGTAAATATGGGGTTATCTATATATTGTTCTATTTTCAGGGATTGTTGTGTGTGTGTGTGGGGGGGGGGGTCCATGTCTGATTTTATGGATCCTTTGTTTTTGCTTCTTCAATTAAGGTAGAGATTCATGGAGTTATTGTTTCATTGGAACAATAAAAGATTCGAGGATGGAATAATATTTGACTTGAGAGTGATTCAACCACTATTGTTTCTTCTATCATGAGAACGATGTCTCACCTATCCAAGAAGCTTAATAAACATTGGAGTAATTGTATGTATTCACTTTTCATAATGGATCACATCCCCATACATATTTATTGAGAAGGAAATTCAGTGGTTGATGTTATTGAAATAAAGAAGTCAATGGTACTGATTTTCTATCGAATGATATGGTACCTGAGGAAATTATTCCCCTTATGAACAGGGAACGGGTTAAATCACCCATTATTAGAATCATGTAATTCAGACTATTTTTTCCCTTAATAAAGTCGCCTAGATTTTTTTGGGAAAGGTATCATCTCACCATTAAAACAAAATTATATGAGATTGAAATAGTGGAATAAAAAAAATTAAAAGGTATTACATAATTGATAATTCATTTCATAAGACGCTATATTTGTAGTATTGGTTCACTCCCTAAAACATCTTGGAAGTCATGGTTCTCTTATATAACCATCTTATAAGTCAATGTTCACACTCAAGAAAATATAATTGGATAATGTACTTTACCTGACCGAATTAACACCATGTTCCAACCATGTTTTTTTTCATGAGTTTTAATTATTTCCCATTGTATTAGAGGGAGGTATAGGTACCAAAAATCTCACAATGAAATCATACATACATGTGCGGTATGATAAATAAAATTATAACAAAATACAAGAACTAAAATGGGTATCAAAAACATATAGTTACATAATAATCTCTATAAAAGAGATAGATATCATAATTATTTGAATAAAGCATAAACCACAAAATGAATTATGATTCATATGAATGTAACCTCTGAAATAGATATGGGTTAAAAAAAAATATATCCCATGAATTATGAATGGGATTCATAAACAACATTTTATAAAAATAGAAAACAATTCAATGAAATTATATGAATGGAACATTTGAATCGTTTCCCTTGAACGGAATGAGTAACTAAAATAGATTTCATCTCATATGGAATTGTTTTTTGAGAAAACTATTCAAATAAATTATTGAGTAAAATATTTTTTCATCATTAAAAATAATTCATTATAATATAAGAAACATTTTAAAAATCATTTTCTATGAAATACAACAGTAAAAAATAAAAAATAATCTGCACAAAATTTTGAAAACAGTGTCCTTAAAATATTATAAATTGAGATTGAAATTATTTTGGAAATTATTTTCCATTAAAACATATAGATAATGCTTGAAAACATATGAATCCCAACGTCCTTGAAAAGATTTACAAGGATCTTAAAATCATTCAGAATTAAAAATTCCTAGAAAATATATAAATGAATATTGAAAAAATCTTGAAAAAAAATTTAATATAAAAAACTATAAAAGATCAATGAAAATATTTTGATAACCATTTTCCTTGAAAGTTTATAAAAGAATCTGTGAATAATTTTGAAATATATTTTCATTTTAAAAATATAAAATAAGCTTGAAAATATTTGAAAAACAAAAACCTTGATAACATATAAATAAGTATTAAAAATTGTAAAATAAAATTTCTATTTAAATACATTAAAAGAAATTAAAATATTGTTTATAATAATTGATATCATTTTATTTGAAAATAAACATTGAAAACATATGGATGATGTTTCAGAAATCATTTAAAACAATTTTCAAGCACAAACTTTTTTTGTTGAATTATTTTTTCATTAAACATTAGTTTTAAAAAATGTAATTCTACAATATTATTTATAATAATTAAAAAAATTATTATATTGAACATGAATTGGGAACCTCAAGGAAAGGATGATCATGATGGTATGTAAATCCTTACATAATGAGAAGTCCTTTTGAATCATATAATGTTTATAATAGTGCCTCAAGGGGAAAAGACAATATCATTGTAACGTCCTGGTTCCGGAAGCCACCCAGAGGTGCCCGTAACCGGTTGGTTACACAGCGTTAAATGTATTTCCCCGAACGCTAGAGACTGCCGACTAGCAGTGAGGGCCTTGGGTGTGATAGTGGGGAAACTATCCCCTCATTGGAAGAGTAACACAACGAATGATAAAAAAATATAAAATAGAGATAATAGTAATATCCAACAACAGAATAAAGCGGAAGACTCGAATAATAAACCACCAGAGCACATATATATAAAGTGATGCATGGTACATATATGTCTAGAAAATAGCCAATCAAGTCACAATTCTGAAGTCAATATTAAACCAATGTTCAAAAGGAAAATAGGTAAGCAACTCCTCAGCATTTCAATCCTCGGCTTCGTCCCATGCTCTCCAGTACCAATGCAATCAAGTACCTGAAGTCGAATGATGTTTGCCCTTGTATATACCTACAACAATATAATCTGTTTTGGCCCAAAAGCATGACCCAAACAGGGTGTGAGACTAAATTCCAGTAGGAAACCACCCGAAGATATCTGCCTAATAGTCAGTGATTATATATAAGGTAAAAGTACTGAAAGTAGTATATAGGAAAGTACTCAGCAGTAAACAATCCACAATCCAATTATCAAGATTCATCTAAACAAAACAAATAACACAAATAGGTAACCCTTTGGGAAGTACACATAGCCTATCCCCTCTGGTCCTACCTAGAAGATATAAGAAACCCTCTAGGAAGCACACACAGTCCCACCCATCTGGTTCTACAAAAGTATAGACTCTATGGGGAATCACTAACTGTCAATTCCCCCCTATAGTCTCGTATTGTACTAAAGGCACTATGGGGAAACACTCAATGTACATTCCACCTATGGCCTCACATCATATAATTATAAAGACACTCTGGAGAAGCCCTCAATGCCAATTCCCCATGTGGTCTTTGGTCGTATAATTATAAAGAAAATCTGTAGAATCCCTCAACGTCAATTCTCCCTATGGTCTATAAACCATGTTCTCATGACCCCAAGTAAGTCAAGCAAGAGTAGAAGTGTGTAACAACTAATGTAAACCTCATGAACTACATGTCTAGTATTCAACATCATAAATTCATGTTAGAAAAAAAGTCAATCCATCTTATAATACTAGGCATGGGAATCTAAACAGCAGCCTTACAGGCAAATTACACCCAAAGGTCAAAACATGAAAAAAATTCATGGGAAATACCTCCAAAGCATGAAAATTCCCATAATTCAATAAATATGAATCTACTAAGACCTACTAGAAAAGTAGGCAAAAAGGGGGAAAAACAGTAAACACGCAATACCTCGTTCAAGGGTATTGGTGGAATTTGCACATAATAATCAAAGACATTCTACAAAAAGGCACAAACCACCCACATTGGAGTTGGGGGATCAACATACTTGAATCACTAGGCTTTAATCACCTTAGAAAACAATAGATGTATGAAAAAACATAAAATGTTCAACCCATGATAACATGGAAAAGTGGAGGAAATGGAAAACGACGCTCTAGAAGAAGAGAGAAGTCACTGATGCGATTCCAACCCAACCAATGGAGTTTGATTTAGAGGACGGACAGGGGATCGGGGGTTTGTCGAATATCTATGGTTGTGTGGGTTCTCTCAGATGAAGAAAGACTAGAAGAAGATGGTTTTGTCCATCAGACGTGAACCCAGTGAATTTAATGGAAAAAAATGTACACGGCATGTGGTTTTAGTGTAAAAGGCGTGTACTTGACTTTTTTGTACTCCGTTTTAAGAGAACTCTAAAAACCCTTACATAGCCATGTGTGTGGCCCCTACACGTCCATCACATAGCCTTCAATGGAATGGATTTACCCTATGTGTAATCATAACGTACACAACATGTACATAGATAATTTTCAGAAATTCATCTTTTCTCAAAAACACTAGTAAAAAGAAAATCATACCCGAAATAAATATCTGGGTTCATACAAACATCTTTCTTAGTGAAATTCCTCCCTGAATCTCCCTAGAATGGAGTAGAAGATGAAACCATGAGCAATATCGGCCACTGCGATTGTACATCAGCCACCCTCTCCCATGTCTCGTCATGTACTCGCCTGTGCTGCCATAGAACCCATACCAGAGAAACATACAGAGAACAGAGAACCTTCGTACTTCGATCGACAATCTGGATAGTATTCTCCTCGAAAGATACATCCACCTCCAACATGACTTCCTGGTCTTGGAAGGAATGAGATGGGTCTGAAAAGTATCGTTGGAGATGAGAAATGTGGAAGACGTCGTGCATTGTTTGATACCTATATGGTAACTCAACCGATAGGTAACCGAATCAACTCTCTCCAACAACTCAATCAGCCCGATGTACTTTGGTGAAATATTACCCTATCTTCTGATCCACTTGTGTCCCAACCTTGTTGTGACACATAGAAAAACCTGATCCCTGACCTTGAACTCCAGAGGTTACCTCCACTGGTCATCATAAGTCTTCTGATGAGACTATGTAGTAGCCATCCTCTTCTGAATTAACTCTATCTACTCTATGGTCTCCTGAACAAGATGAGGTCCCAACAAAGATGCCTCTTCTACCATCATACACCATTAGGGTGATTGCATGGACTACTGTAAAAAACCTCATAAGGTACCATCATAATAGTTGTTTTAAAACTATAGCTGTAGGAAAACTACAGAAGAGGTATATGTTTCTCCCAAGAACCTCAAAAAACTAGAATGCATGCTCAGAGAATGTCCTCATGCACCTGAATTATACGCTCAGAACGGCCATATTTCTTGGGATGGTAGGCTGTACTGAAAATCACCTATGTACCCAATGCTTTCTGTAGCCCCTGCCAGACCTGAGAAGTAAATCGAGCATCCCTGTCTGAAACGATGGAGTGTGGAACCCCTTGCAGACGTAAAATCTCATGGATGTAAAACCGTCCTAGCTCTTCAACACTGAATGTATCCTTTATCAGGAAGAAGTTAATGAACTTCGTAATACTTTCAATAACAACCCATACCACATCATTCCCTAGAGGAGACCTCAACAACCCTGTCAGGAAATCCATCGCGATGTTGTTCCACTTCCACTCAAGAATGGGTAACTACCGTAAAAGCCCTTATGGCTACTGATGCTCTGCCCTCACTTGCAGACAGGTGGAATCCCTCATGAAGAAACCTTCAACGTCCCTCTTCATGCATGGACACCAATACTGATGGTGTAGATCAAGATACATCTTTGTGACACCAGGATGAACTACGCAAATTGAGGAATGAAAGTACCGCATCAGCTCCTCGCGTATATCTACTGGCACCCATATGCGTCCCCAGAAATGCAATATCTCATCCTTACCTATGGTCCACCTAGGAATAGGGTCCTCTGCAAACATTCTTTCCCATAGGAATAGGCCTTCAGAATCTGATAGCAGCCTCATTCGAACTTGTTCGAAAAGGGTAGAGGTAATAACTACAGTAGAAAGGAAGGTCTTCCCCTGCCTTTCGTGCACCTCCAAATGCATCTTAGTGAATAGGGACATAAGTTTCCACTCACTACTAGCCTCCTGAATATCTAGTATCTGAGTCCACCTGCTCAATGCATCAGCCACTACATTTCCCTTTCCTGGCTTATAGGCAAGCTCAAAATCAAAGGACTGAAGGAACTCAATCGACATTTTCAATCTCAAATTCTGGCCACACTGTGTGAAAATTTACTTGAGACTTTTTTTATTGGTGAAAATTAAAAAATTCTCTCCCAGAAGGTTATGTCTCCAACAACACAAGGCATGAACAATATTTACCAACTTTAGATCGTGTGTCAGGTAATTCCTCTTATATGGCCTCAACTGCTGAGACTTGTATGCAACAGATCCATCTCTTTGCATAAGCATAACTCCTATCCCGATACCAGAATCATCAAAATATACTGTATAGCTCTTTCCCGGCTCTAGAAAAACTAGTGTCGGTGCTGAATCCATCTTCCCTTTCAGCTCCTGAAAGTCTTACTCACAAGAAACTGACCATAAAAACTACACTCCTTTCTTATTCAGAACCATCAGCGGTGATTCTTAGTGTGAAAAGTCCTAAATTCAACGTCTATAGTTTGTATCCATCTATAGAAAGCTCCGCAACTCAAAAAAATTCTTTGGATTCAACAAGCAAACTAATGCTCTCACATTCATTGGGTCTACTGACACTGCTGTCTCTAAGATGAAATGACCTATAAGAGAATTTGATGCATCCAAAAGTGGCATTTTGAGAGATTATGATATAACTGATGCTCTCTTAGTATACTCTGAATGATCTCAAGATGTGTATCATGGTCCTGTCAATTGTGAGAGTACTCCAAGATATCGTCGATAAAAACCACAAATAAGGAATCCAAGTAGGGATGGAACACTCAGTTTATTAGTTCCATGAAAACTGCAGGCGGATTCATGAGGCCGAACGGAATAACCATATATTCGTATAGTACTTACCTACTCCAGAAGGCTATAATAGGTATATCAGATGGTCTAACAGGAAACAGATGATAACTGGATCTCATGTAAATCTTCGAGAACACCCGAGTTCCTTGAAGCTGATCAAAGAGATTATCAATCCTTGGCAAGGGTTATTGATTCTTGGCCGTCAACTGGTTCAACTTCTGATAATCCACGCAAAGCCTAAGAGTGCCGCTTGCATTTTTTGTCAACAGGATAGTTGAACCAAAAGGGGATGTACTGTGTTGGATGAAACCCTTGGACTACAACTCCTCTAACTATTTCCTGAGCACCTGCCACTCAGGTGTATCAATCCTATATGGAGGAATGGACACCAGTGCTGCCCCTGGCACATGCATAATTGAAAAGTACACCTCATGCTCAGGAGGAAACCCTGAATAGTCCTCTAGGAAGACATCTCTGAAATTATCCACCACCGGAGGAAAGTCTAACTGTGAAGTCCCTAGATCATTTAGATATAGACTAGAAATCTGGGCTGTAACTACTCCCAACCCATGATTCTCTGGACCCGCTCTTCTCGCATTGATATCCCAATCAACCTTATGAAGAATTGATCCCCCCTCTGGTGATAGGAAACTCACCCTACTGTGATAACAGTCAATGTATTCTTGAAAGGTAACTAGCCATTCCATTCCATGAATAACAACATAGCCTTTCATCTCTAGGACATAGAGATCCTTATGGATGTGACACCCAACATCTTCAAGAGGGAACACCTTGCACATAAGTACACCAGATATTCTTGTCCCCAATGGAGTGTCTAGTTTCAAAACATAGGCAGAAGAAAGATATATAGCCCAAGGCTCTCCACAAAAGTGACCAATATAAATATATTCATCGCACCAGTATTGAATAGACCTGAATATAAAATTGAGGCAACTAGGATCATTACTAGAACTACAGAGGGTCCAGGATCCTAATTTTGATGGGTATGCTCCACCGAAAAAGTTTGGCTAGCTCTGCGGCCCTTAGTCCCTACCTGACTACTCTAAGCTGATCAACCCTGCTGTCGCTGGTAGCTTGTTGACTGACCACCATGGCTGCAACCACCAATTTGGCCTAAAAGGTTGTAAGAACTCTAGTTTCCAGACTGGTGAGAAACTGGTGGAGCTTCTCCTATACGAGGGGTCATAGATGAACACCTGTCACTGGCTGCGGGTGAGAAGATCTAACAGAAGCACTGAAGGTGACCCATCTTGCTGCAAGATCGGCACTCCACTGGGTCTCTCTAGAAATACATCCTCGTATGCCCACATCTCCCACACTACTAGCACACTAATGGGCTACCAGAAAATGCATCATGCCTACTCGAATCTCCACAGGTAGTCTCCCTATGGTGCTTCCAGTTATTAGCTGGTGAAGCACTAACTCTGGATCTCAAGCCTCCCAAGCTCACAACTCTAGATTCCCTTATATTCTGCTCTGTGATTAGTTCTTAGTTGATGATGGAAGGGATGGGAGTCAACCTAATGATATTTACCTGAGAGGGAATGTCCTATCTGAGGCCATCCTCAAATTTCATTTCCCGGAATAACCGACCTCCTCCCAAGAAGGGTGTGAAATGCTGAAGCTCTGGGAAATGAGAGAAATACTCCATAACCGATAGGTTACCCTTATTAAGGAGCATAAACTCTCGGGCTCGGTCAGCCCTCTGGCCCTTCAGATAAAAGTAGCCATAGAAGACGTGGTGGAACTCCACTGAAGCCATATCCTGCTAACGACCCGCCTGTAAGATTACATCCCACCATCTCTTGGAATAATCCCATTTCATATAGGCAGCAAGCTTGACTCTATTCTGTGGAGGCATCTCCAGATGCTCAATGATCATCAACATGGCTTCTAGCAATGACTCTGCAACCTGAGGTCCTCCTTACACTGAGAATGTGGGAGCATGGTGCTGCTGGAGGACCCGTGTCAAATAATTGATCGACGAGGCAGGATGTGGTGCTCTCTGAAAGGTCTGCATCATCTTCATGAAGCCTTACCGGAACTGTGCATCATTTCTAGTAATAGGGATGATGGCTGGTGTGAAGACTGGAACAACATCAAGATCTGCTGGAAGCCCCGGATCAGCCTTATCTGACATCTAATCACTACCTTGTAACTGGTGGAAAACTGGAGGATGTCTCGGTGGAATGAATTTTCAAGGTAAAGAACACACCTTAGATAAACATTATTAAGGAATGAGAGCTAGAAGTGTTGAGAGGGAACAGAAGAAAGAAAGAATTCATCTTTTACAAAACATGACTACACGACATGTTACCTAAACTCATTTACATGTCCGTATACTCTTACCTAAACTAGTCATGTAACAACCCAAACACACAGCGTGTTATCTTATCTCATGGCATGTACCTGAATCCTCTTCCCTTTCCCGACTTCTCCTACACGGTCAGGCCACATGGCTCTCCCAAGACAAGAATACACGACAGGTTCTCAGAAGACCTGGCGCGTACTAGACAAGCTTCACCCAGCACGTTTTTTTAGTGACATGACCTGTGTACACAGGTTACACTACACGACGTGTTCCAGACATACACAGTGTGTATTAAGAAGTCCCAACCAACCGTGTGGTTAGTTACACGGCTGGCTACACGACTGACACTGCATGGCATGTTCTAGATGGACATGACATTTATAAGAAGGATAACACTGACCCGTGTGATTAGTGACACGACCGAGTACCTCAGTCATACTAAACTGCATGTTCAAGGTGAACACAACATGTATAAGAAGAGAATCCACTGATTGTGATGTTAAATACATGGTCAGACTCCTAGGATTACACTACACGGCGTACACAACTAGTTCATGGCGTGTTCCAACAAGATTTTCCTTATCCCGTGTCTCTGACCACACAAAATGTGATGTGTTTCGAGACTACATGGCGTGTACATAAGGTATATGGTGTGTACTTATGAAATACATTTTATTCCTAAGCATAAGAACACATGGAGTGTATTCAGTGTTATTACAGACAATAATCCTTAGAAACTATTCTGGATCCCAGAAAACCCTGAAACGAACACTGAAATTTCCAAATTCCGATCCGTGAGAGCCCATACTCCCCACAAATCAATGTTTGGAATCCCAAAAAAAGTTATAAACAAGTTAAAAATGTCAACGATCCATAAAATTTAAGTCCACTAGGGCCCATAAAACCTCATGAGCCAATGTTTGGATTTCATTCAAAGAAAAAATTACATAATCAATGCTCTAAAAAGAATCAGATATTTTTATCAAGGCCTATATCACAACAGAATGCATATTCTATACAACATCTATCACAACAACATGAAATTGATAATTCATCCTAGATGACATGGAAATAATGCATGAAATATGAGTTCTAGAAAGTGAATATATGATGCATGAGATTGCATAACCTCATATCATCGGGTTACGACAGAAATAGAACCTCAATAACATCAATGGTAACAACACAAAACATGTGAGTCACCCAACGGTGAAATGAAATCAACTGTAAAATTTCAAACCAGAGAAATTGAAATAAATGAGGTAGATTGGATTTTCCCTGTACATAGGTTAGCTACTCTTGGGAACTGATTATTAACATGTACCTATTCTATCTTATCCCTGAATATAGGCTCCAAACACTAAGTCAATAGAAGAAAATTACACTGATACCACTTTGTAACGTCCTGGTTCTAGAATCCACCCAGCGACGCCCGTACCTAGTTGGTCACATGTCCTCAAGCACATTTCCTAGAATGCCAGAGGCTGTCAACTAGCTGCTAGGGCCTTAGGTGTGATAGTGGGGAAACATTTCCCTCATTGGCAGTGTAACATAATGGAAGATAAACAAATATTCAATAGTGAAAACAGTAATATCCAACAATAGTAAACAGTGTAAGAGTGAAATGATAAACCACTAGAGCACATATATATAATGTGATGCATGGTACATATATGTCTATGAAATCATCCAAACAAGTCATAATGCTGAATACAGTACTAAATCAATGTACAAAAGGAAAATAGGTAAGGAACTTCTCAACATCCCAATCCTCAACTTGGTCCCATGTTCTCCAGCTACAATGCATTCAAATACATGAAGTTCAAGGGCACTTTCCATTATCTATACCTGCAACAATATAATCTTTTTGGGCCCAAAATCATGACCCAAACAGGGTGTGAGACTAAATCCCATAAGGAATCCACCCAAAGATCTATGCCTAAAAGTCAATGAATATATGGCAGGTAAAAGTACAGAATGCAGTAAACATGACAGTACTCCACCGAAAACAATCCACAATCCAATTAGCGAGCAATAGATAAATAAAAAAATAACACAAACATGAAACCCTCTGGGAAGTACTGACAACCTATTCCCTCTTGTCCTACCTAGAAGATACAAGCAACCCTCTAAGAAGCACACATAGTATCCCCCCTCTGGGTGAGCTAATGTATAGACTCACTGGGGAAGCACTCACCATCAATCCCCCCTATAGACTCGTATCATACTAAAGGCGCTCTGGGGAAGTACTCAACGTCAGTTCCCCCTGTGGACCGCGTCGAGGAACTACAGACACTATGTGGAATCACTCAACATCAATTCCCCATGTGGTCTCAAATAAAATAATTATAAAGTCACTCTGGAGAATCCCTCATTGTCAATTCCCCATGTGGTCTCACATAGAATAATTATAAATACACTCTTGAGAAGCCCTCAATGTCAATTCTCTCTATGGTCTATACACTAGGTTCTCATGGCCCAGTGTAAGTGAAGAAAGAGTATCAGTGCATAATGGCCAATGTAAACCTCAAGAACTACTTGCCTAGTAGTCAACATCATAACAACATGTCAGAAAAAAAAGTCCCTCCACCCTACAATACTATGTATGGGAATTTAAATATCATCCCAATGGGAAAACTAGACCCAAAGGTTAAAACATGGAAAAAATGAAAGAGAAATACCTCCAAAAAAATCAAATTACCCTAATTCATTCAATAATAATCTTTTCAGACATACTAGAAAATCGGGAAAATAACAGGGGAAGAATAGTAAACACGCAATACCCCGTTCACGGATATTGGTGGAATATGAATATAATATTCAAAGACATTCTACAGAAAGGACTAAACCACCTACCATGGCATTGGAGGGTCAATATACATGAACATTGAGGCTTGAATCACCTTATAACGTTGTAGATCTATGAAAACACATAAAACATTCAACCCATGATAACCTGGAAAAGAGGGGAAATTATAAAATGATGCTCTATAAGAAGAGAGAACTCATCAATGTGATTCCAATGCAATCGACGAAGTACGATTTGTAGGACTGATGGAGGCTCGGGGGTTCATCAACGATCTGCGGCCGTGTAGGTTCTCTCAAACAGAGAATTCCTAGAAGAAGACGGCTATGTCCTTCAGACACGACCCCAGTGCGATTAGTGAAAAAAACCAAAATACATGGCGTTTACTATTGGAGTACATGGCATGTACTCTACTTTTCCATACTCTACTTTATGTAGCCACCAAACACCCTTACATGGTGGTGTGTGTGGACCATACATGGCCAAAACATAGCCTTCGGAAATAAGGATGTATACGGCGGGTACTCATAAAGTACACGCCATGTAGTTTGAAAATTTAAAAAAACTCTTCTTTTCTCAAAAACTCCAGGAAAAAGAAAAACATTCCTGAAAAAAAATCCAGTTTATTATAAAAATTTAATTTTTAGAAATTTTTTTCGGTTAAATGGTAATACGTAGATAAAATTTATTTTAAGGAACACAGAATATTGAAATAAAATTTACTACATTTTTTTAGATAACATGGTTTTGATGGAACAAAGATTTCTGACCAAAGTGAGAGATATAGACAGATCTTATTAGAAAAAAATTTGTAAATATATTAAGTACCAATGATTATAAAAACAATACTACTTAATGAATATAGAATGAATAACCATTGGAGATGACAATTCATGATTTTTCTGTGAATATGGAAAATAGTATTTCATAAATGGATGCATAATCATAAATAATCTCAATAAACGATGAGATTGTTTCATTAAACTATTACTAGTTTGTAATATTGAATTATACACCTTATGTAAGAAAATAAAATTACATATAAGATTAAAATATCATTAAAATAAATATTTTCATTATTTAACACGTAAATGGAAATATATATACCACTTAAAATAATATAGGCACATAAATTTTTTTTTTGTGTCTGAAAGAAAAAATATTGAAACAAAATTAGTTCACACAACTTGAAACATTTCACACATAAACACCATGAATACAATATCATCAAATAAAAATGTAAATAGACATAAATTTACGAATATGAATCATATAATACATTCATAGGAAGTAATAACCCCACAAAATTAATGACATGTAATCCTATAAGTGAGATTTCAATTTTTATATTTATATAGTAAAATATCTATGAACCACAATGAGAACACAATAAAGACGTTGAAATTGAATAATAAATGAAATTATAGGTATTTAATGAATTTATGGAAAATTTACCGATGAAATAGTAACAAGGCCTTATGTATAATAATATGACCCTAATGAAAATTAAATTGTCCAAATGAATAGGAAACATAACATTGTTTTTAAAAAAATGGGGAATATTATAAATCAATGTGTGATAAAATTATATCATACTATAAGTAAGGGAATATTTTAAAAAATGATATTTAAGTATTCTTATTTCTGTAAGTCATAAATATTTAAATATAATATTTTAATTAAAAAAATGATTTAAAAGAAAATTAATTTCCAAAAAATATATTCATGAATCAATATGTAGGTGTCTTATGATTTTATTATAATTTAATATGACCTTTGTAATTTTTTAAAAATTTATAAAATCAGTTATAATTTTAAAAATTTCTCTTTAGTAAATGAGGATTTTAATTAAAAATTAAATCTCTCATAATTATAGAATAATTTTTTAAAATGGAGTCATATTTTAATTCTAAATGTCGAAAAATTGTTATGTAGAATTATATGGAATTTTCTGAAATATTTTAATTTTTGGTGAATAATTAACTATGATAATTTACAATAAACAATAAATACATTATTTATTGAGTCATAGGTTATGTTTGGATGTTGTAGACACCCTTGGATTGAAATAAAATGAAATTATTTCATTATTTAGTCACAAAAATCAACACTAATTCATATATTGAGAAAAATAATAAAACAATGAATAAAATAATAAGAAATCACCCCTCTCCTCCACTATAAATTCCACCTTCACCATCTTTACTCCACACACCATACAAGAATTGTTCGTTATTGAATTTCTACCCAATCATCTTCCTAATAATGTTCCCCACATATTTGAGCTCTTGGTCATAATAAATGACCAATACCAATCCTGTAACATTGGTTCAAAATTTGAAGTATTCAAGAGGTTAAATCCCCTTCCTTTCTACTGTTAATTTATTTTCATGTTCTTTTGTTTTATTCTTCCCCTATCACCTCCTCTATCAAAATGATCATAATAAATCTAGTATCATATATATGTTGTAATTATTTAATGTTAATGGAATATCCTTTATCGAACTCATTTATTGCTGTCTTTTATTTTTGAAAACAAAATCATCATCTGTAAGGTTTTGATTCACAACATTTATGGAATATAGATTTTCATTGATATATTTTTCCATAATGTCTGGTAATGAATAAATTTTAATGGTTAAAAAAGAATATAATATATGTATCGAAAACATTATTAAGTTTTGTAAGTACATATTTACAAAATAATATATGATAAAACAAAATAAGTTTGTTATTATAAATAACTGTCGTAATAATGAAAATGATTATCACTAGCATTCCTACGCAATTAAATCGTATATTATAACTCAACGAAAAGGCCATAATTGAATTAAATTAAATTATACATAATAAAATACAGGTATATAAGCCTAATAATTAATTAATTAATGTATTTAAATAGATTTTCATGGATGTTAAAGTTATGTGTAGAACACATTAAGACCTAGGGTAAGGGTTTCTACCTGAACCATAATTATTTTCCATCAGGTTATTATTTCACTATCATTACCCCAATGTAATGATACTCCCTTTTTTTACATATTATATATTCTATTTATATTTTAAAAAATCATATATCAAGATAATACCATTTTTATTTTATGGTAATTATATGTTTTACAAGGTTCTCTTCTTAATTTTTACCTATACGCATGCCCGATTAAAGGGAACGTATATATTTATTACCCATTTTCATGTAGCATCCATAATCTGTTTGAAGAAAAATTAATTTTATAAGTTAAATATTTTCCTCATGAAAAACTACATTTGTTAATTATTGGTTTTATACAATCAATTATGACAAACAAAAACTATTTTCAAAAACAAATATTCTTTCCAAAAAAAGGTGTATTTTTCTCAAGAATTCCACAATGATATTATTAGAGTAATTTCATCTATTTGAACACATATGTTGAATTTTATATTTTATTATGAGTGATATCTTATTATTTTCTTCTACCATATGTTATTAAATATATTATGGTCGATTTGACTATAGATGTTCTTTCATGATACCATTCACCATGCTACTAGGACTGGTAAGTGATTATGATTATAGATTGTGGAATGTTGTTCACATTTCATATGTACATGTTTTTCATTATTATCATCCTTTATAATAGAAAGGAATTAGACATATATAGTGATGGGTGGGGCCCACTATATCTCCTTGATGCATCAGTTGGTATCATGAAACAAAATAGGATTGGGTTTTGGTCGAGGCCTTACACTAGAAATTTCTGATGTCTTGGATGACGCCTAGAATATATATTTTAGATGTCCAAAATTAAGAATTACGTAATTATAATAAAATTCATTGATAATACTTAGTATATGTTACTTGTAAAATATCCATGAAAAAGTTTTATTTTACCCTGATCAGCTATATGATTTTATTTACTCCCCTTTCATTCCTTTCATATTAAGTTCAACTTTATTTTTAGAGAAATGGGTTTTTAGTTACTCACCATGTTTAATGTTTATGTTTATGGAAAAATCCACTGTATTACTTACCCATACTATGCATCTTACTTCACACATTTCTTATGGTTTATTTATTCCCAGGATGTAGAGATGAATATTATGAATGACTTTGGGGGATAAAATAAGAGTGATGGATATTCTTGAATATAATTTATATATTTTATTTCCTTTAAAGTTGTATTATAAATATTAATTTTTTATATGGTTTTCCAAATATACTGAACTATTTAGTGATTCAGTATATTTATTCCGTGTTATAAAACCAATGTAATAATGTAATTCCCAACCTCTGGAATAATGGGGTGGTGGTATTCACAATTGGTATCAAATTTAGGTTGGTAGAAGCCTAGGAAATTTTATTTATAAAACATTGATTAGGGAATAAAGACCTAAGATAACCCTTTAGGATAAAAATTGATGAAAATCATAAAATTTCGGTAAGATATATATTTATTAAGGTTTATTATAAATACATTCCTCTATGGATACCTCAGGTGCAAGTGGATCTGGAATAAATGTAACAAGGGGAAATAACTCGAACAAGGTGTCAAGGGAATTTATCAGGGTAACATGGAAGAAGATAATAAGGCATACTTCCCATGTGGTTTGAAACTCCCAATGTATATTCCTAAGATAAGTCTCATTTTATTTAAAAATAATTAAGATTTATTTAAATGTAAAATGTCCCCAAATAATCCATGTTTATGATTATGAGATTATCAATGCCAAAAACATCAATTTTTGTGATGAGTTTTTCTTGTTTGATATTATACATTACAATTCATAACCTAATCTAGTGTGTAATTTTTTTTCAAAATGGCTCATGTTCGATGGAATGGAAACTGTATCAATTAACATATCCCATATAGGGATTTCATTCATATACAAGATAATGATGTCTGTATTGGATCTCTGTTTGGTTTTGAGAAACTTATAACTATATAAAAATTTATGAATTTGTTTATGAACATTACCATTACTTTAATGAAGCATCCTGATCAACAACATGGGGGAGAAATGTTAGACTACTCCATTTGAAAACAACCTCAACCATTCAATGAGAATAAAAACCTATTTATAGATGAGAAGTGGATATGTTCCATAGAGAAGGTATTTCTCACTTTGGGAATTAATGAAATAGATAAGGTAGTCCTGGAAGTTTATTGACCATTGGGAGTTACTGATGAATGGTTCTCACTAATACAAAATATAAAATATAGGAAGACATTTATGTTATGGAATGGACTGATTTAATTGAAATTTTCAAAGAAATGTATTTTCATTGTGAACAAGGAGAGGATATAGAAATAAAGTTATTAAATCTCAGGAAAAAAGATTATGAAAATAATACCCTGTATTAAGTCAAGATTATAATCCCAGTAAGGCATGCCATTGAATACACACATACTCAAAGAATCCTAATTTATCGATTATTTAATGGTTTAAACCCACTCCTCCAAAGGGCACTAGTTTCACAAATATTCTCATCATACGAAGATAATGTCTCATGAGATATCAATAATGAAAATTAATTCTATATGTCTTATGAATTTATGGGGAAAAAATATAATTAGAGGGTGGAAGAGGATAGAATGGATAATAGGATGAGAAAAAAAGGGAGTTTTTCAACATGTGATACTAGTGGAATGAAACCCCCTATAGCTAGTTTAAATAAAAAGGAGTATGATAAATGTGTTGAGAAAAAGTCGACCAAGATCATGACTGTAAGGGAAATAAAGAAGCTTCCAATGTTCAAGGCGACATTTATTGGGAGATGGGACACTATGCAAATGATTTTCCAAATTGTCAAGGGAACACTCTTCCAGAAACACCATAGGGGAATGGAAAATATTATGATGTCATAATAATTGATGTTGAAGTTCCTAATGATGTTGTTTCAGGTACATTAACCATATCAAAAAATTTAGCTAAACCTTTATTTCATTATCGATCATCGCATTACTTTTTATCATCCTAGTTTTAATTAAGTAATTATACCTTTCCAATTATCCTTAATAGGGGAGTTTTTTAAAAACATTATGGAAGGTATCATTACAACAAAAATGTTTCATGTAGTTCCCATTATGGAATATAAACATGATTTATCTACTAATTTAATTTTTATACCTATAATAGTCATTAACATAATCCTTCGAATGGATTGACTTTAAAAATATGAATCAAACATATATTTTCAAGAATAAGGAAATAATTATTAATGAGGAAGGAATATAATCCCTTATCATTAAAGTAGAAACAACAACATTAGATTCTTATTTAGATCCACCCATGATAGCTCTACAAAATTCAATAAGTGGGGAGGAAGTGAACATAATAACAATATGTGAGAAATGAAATTATAAAATTAAGGATGAACCTATTCTAAAATAATATGTTTATGTATTTCATGAGGATTTACTAGGAAATCCACTAGATTGGGAAATTTATTTTTATATAGATTTAATTTCTAGGTCATGGCCTATATCAAATAATCCATATAGAATAGACAATGTGTAATTAGTAGAACTGAAAAATCAACTAGAGTAAATGAGTAATATGTGATTTATTTTCCCTAGCATTTCTCTAAGGGGATCCCCTATGATATTTTAAAGAATGTAGATGGATCCATGAGGATTTTCATTCACTGTAGAGAAATAAATGATATTATGATGAAGAAAAAGTATACCCTACATTGTATTGATAATTTAATTGATCAACAACATAGAGTTCAATATATTTTGAGGTTAATCATCAATCTAGATATCATCAACCGATTTTGAGGAAGGAAGATATCCCAAAGAAAATTTTTTTATCCATACATGGAAATTACAAGTCTACAATAATACCATTTGAACTGACTAATGAACTGTCCATTTTAATGGATATAATGAAAATATTTTTCATGAATATCTTGATTTCTTTATTTTGGTATTTTTTTGATATCTTAGAATAATCCAAATGTTTCAAAGACCATGAGTATTTAATTACAAATTATTTTGATAACTACTAGAATAAATGAGTTATATAGGTATTTTAGAACATGTAAATATTGGCTTCAATAAATTTATTTTCTTGGCAATATTGTCATAAAGGATGGAATATCAGTTGATAATTTGAAGAAAAAGGCAGTTCACAAATGACCAATACCAACGAACATAACTATGTAAAGTATTTTTATTGGTTTATTATGTTATTTTCGGCATTTTCTTTGAAATTCACTTGATTAGATATCCAATTGACTACAATTAAAAATGGAGCATTTATCTTAGTATGGAAAAAAAATGTGAAGATGTTTTTTGAATAGTTGAAGATGAGATTAGTGAAAGATCAAATCATGACTCTATCTTTAGGAAATGGTGGTTTTTTGGTTTATAGTGATACATTAGGGAAATTAATCTATTGTTTCCTTATATAGAGTGACTATGTTACTTCCTATCAATTAAAGAAGGTAAAAATTAAGGAACATAACTATAAAAACTCACGATCATGAGTTAGTAGTGGTAATATTTTCTCTGAAAATACAGAGACACTTTATCTTTGGTTAACGATGTGAGATATATACGGATCACATGAGTTTATAATTTATCTTGTCACATGAAGAAATAAACATTAGGAAAAGGAGGTGGATTGAGCTGGTCAATGATTATGATTGGTCAATACACTACCAACCTAGGAAGGTGAAGAAGGAAGAAGATGCATTGAGTATGAAGGGTTATGGACTTCTTAACATAATGATGTTTGAAAAGGACCATGTGTACCTGGATGTAACAATGATGGATACGGGAGTTACTCAAGAACGTGAAACATCATTTCTTTTTAAATTGGTTTCCCAATCCTCAGTATTTAAAATAATTAAATGTTCTACATGTGATAATGATAATCATCAAAATAAAGTTAATGTTTTAAATTATGGGTTGTTTCCAAACATGATGTGTGAGGATTCAATTATGAAAATTTGATGGAGGATATCTATTCCCTCATTACCTTAGATGAAAATGGATTGAATGGATGATTCCAATAGATATAATTTCTCTATACACCTTGGTAGCACAAAGACTTATAAATATTTGATGGAACATTTCTGGTGAGATTTTATGATATTGAAAATTTCTGATTATGTATCAGGTTGTTTAGTTGGTCAATAGGTGAAGGCTGGAAGGTAAAATCGTAGAGGTATCATGAAACCCGTTACTACTCCTAAATTTATATGGGATAACATCACCCTGGATTTTTTTCAATAGATTACAAAAATATCTATGTAATAATGATTAAATATGGATAATTGTTGGTCAATATACCAGATATGCACATTTCCTAACTATAAGAGAGTATTTTTTATCTATAGAGCCTTACATGACATCATATTAATAATGTAGTAAGACTTCATGGAGAATACATTTCCATTGTCTGTCCTCGTGATCCATGATTTACATAAAGATTATTGAAAACTCTTCAAAAAAACATTTAGATACTAATCTATATTTGAGTACTACTTATCAGTCTCAAACTAACATATAGTTAGATAGGAAAATCTAATTAATAGAAGACATGTTGATATCATGGTCACTAGACTCTCAAGGTATGTGGGATCAGTATTTAACATTGGTTGAGTTTTACCAAAAAAATAGTTTCCATTCATCAATTCAAATGGAAATATATGAACCATATTATGGAAATAGATTTCAAACACCCACCTGTTGGGATGAGGTTGGTGAAACGAACCTTGTAGATGCAAAAATATTGGATGAATGAATATAAAATATAATGTCTACCAAATCCCATATCAAATCTGGTCAAATTTGGAAAATGATCATTGATGATAATTGACGGAAGGATTTAATATTTCATGTGGGAGTTCATGTTTTCCAAAAATAATCACCATAGAAGGGTGTTATAAGATTTTGGAGGAAAGAAAAATAGTGCCATATGTAAATTTTACACTTTGATATTTTAGACATAATTAGAGCAATGTATTATCATTTGGAAATTTCTCTTGCATTACCAATGTTCAAAATGTGTTTCAAATCATATTATTATGGAATAACATTCTAGAACCAAGACATGTGATCACTTCTGAAGGAATATAATTGGAACTTGACTTATCTTACTATGAAGAGCGTATCCAAATTCTATAAAATAAAGAATATGTTTTTTTAAATTGGACAACACTTCTGGTAAATACATTGGACAAATCATTAAGTTGATGAGGAAATATGGGACATAAGATGCTTGTGATGAATAACATATCAAATATTTTTATGGGTGACAATCTAGATAATTTGAGGACAATATTATTATAAGAGGGTAGAATGAAACGAACTATAATCCTATCAAAGAGATTTCCATTTTTATTTTTATATATTATAAACATCATAAAATCCCATAGAAAACACCATAAAAACATTAAAAATGATTAATTAATAAAATAATAGTTATTTATAGAAGATAAAAAGTCTATACTGACGAAATTGTAACGTAACCGTAGAAATAGTAACACGACCCTGATGAATAGTATTTTAGTAGAATTAAATGAAACCACATCCATGTTTGAATAAATATAATTTTGGAATCTTATCAATGAACGTATGATATAATTATATCATAGTATAAATAAGTAAATATTTTAAAAATTAACATATAAGTTTTTTTATTTTTTTAAGTCAAAAATAATTTTTTAAAATCTTATAATTAAGAAAATGATTTAAAAAATAAATTAATTTCATCAGAAAAACATAGTGGAAGTTATTTACATTTAATATGTTTATATTTATTATGTTTAATCTTATTCATTTTAAAAATGATTTAGACATAGAAAGTATGTTTTAGCGGCCACTATAACCCCTCGATGAAACATTAGGCATCATAATAGAATGTTTAATTGGGTTTTGGATGAAGTCTTACCCAATTATCATCCAATGTTTTTGGTGAGGCATTGAATATATGATTTAGATTTTGTAAATTACGCAATTCTTCATTATGATACAAGTAAGTGACAAACCATGTGATATTATACTAGTATAGTATCTATGAATAAGTTTCATTATATTATTGTTAGTTATATGGATATATTTACTTATATTTCATTCCTACCATATTATGTTCATGATTATATTTAAAGTCATGTGTTTTTAGTTATTCAGCATGAATAATGTTTATGTATATGATACATTCCACTAAATCACATATCATTAATAAGAATATGATATCACCACTTTTTATGTATTATTTTTCATTGGGATGTGTAGATGAAAATGAAAAATGACATACATAGATAATTTAGGAGTAATGGATGTTTCTAATGGAATTTATACATTGTATTTCCTTTCAACTTGTAATGAAAATATTATATTTATATCTGGGTTTTCAAATGTAGTAATCTATTTGGTCTATTGAGATACTACTTCCATGGAATCATACCAATGTAATAATGTAATGCACTGGGTCCAAGATTCTAGGTTCAGGTTCTATAAAAAATATATGAAATAGGCAGTGAATATGGATTGTGTCTCATGGAGAATGAAAGTGATATGGGAAAACCCTTACCATATGTATTGAGTTTCTTAGTATATGTTCAAGTATCATGAATAATAAATATAATTATATTTTACATCTACCAAAGACCATATTATTTTTTTAATCACCTATATGATTTCTTGAAGACTTTATATTACACTTTTATTAATAACTACATGCCAATGTTACTTTTTGGGTAATATCCAATTTATTTTATGTACAATTTTTCAGTTCATATCCATAGTCCTATTACATAGATCGTGATTTTTTTACTTAAAAATAAAAACATGATATAAATATTTTATATATTAATTATATTTTTGTTTTTAATAATATATATATACATATATAAGTGTGAAATGGAATACATTGTTCATAGAGACTATAAGGTGTATGTAAGCATGAATGTTGCTTCTATTTTATAATTTAACTAAAAGAATAAATGCAAATGAAATATCTGAATATATGTATATATCTATATAATATCATTCTCTTAGAACTATTATATCATGTATATCATATGAGTTTTCTAAATAAATCATCAATACAATCCATGTAGTGTGTGAATGAATCACATCTCTTAGAGAAGGTTGTATTAAAGACGTCGATATACAAAGTTGTCGTATTCAGAGAAAATGGGAATCACGAAGAAATGTTTTATATAATAATTAAAAAAGATTAAATATATCAAAAATATCGTATATATCATTTGTAAACATAATTTAAATCATTACCCTTACCCATGTGATGTGGAAAATGAAAAATGAACAACATCATTTCGTGAGGTGGTTGCTTTCCATACATAAGAATGATACGTTCATTACCCATTAGATCGAAGTGTGTGTATGTATACCTCAAATAAACAAAAAAATAACAATTATATGGATGATACTAGTTATATTATATAATCATAGAATAACAAGAGTATAGGTTTGGATAATGAAAATAAAACAATGTAGCTGATCGAATGATATTAGCTCTTCTCTAAGTAACTCCTCTTGATTTTCACCAAAGGATTCCTTTGATAGATCTATTCTAAAAGAAAATATTCTATGATAAAGGTAGGAATTTTTTTGAGCATATATTAGAAGACTTTCAGTGATAATAATGGATATATATGTGTTAATAAGATAGATGGGTGTGTGCCTTTTATTGTAAAGGAAATGTGGCATTCTTTAAAATAATTTCAAGAGGGAATTAAAACCACATTTTCCATTATCATGTGGGACAAATAATATTAAAAAATATATTCAATTGATGACATGGTCTATCTATGGACACCAAATTTAATTTTAAGAAGTTTCTAGGTCATTTTGGGCTTTATGATTAGGTCATACTCATTTATTAAAATATTTTGTCTCTTCATTACTGTAATTATTTTTAATTTCATTCACTATAATTTTTGGTCAAAAACTATGTTGAACTTCATCAAAATTATAATTTTTTTTCAAAAAATGGAATCCATTTTTCCCAATTCCAATCACCAAATTTGATGAAATTAATATAAATTAAATCGCTTGCATTAGACTATAAATCAATTTTTTAATGTAAAAATATCCCAAATTTTGTAATGTATTTATATAAAATATCAATGTGAAATTGGCTCAAATAACACAATTGGAAGAATTTATGATTATTTAATATAAAAACTATTTAAACCAAATTTATATATTAGTTAAATATAAAAACAATTTAGTTGTAAAAGATGTTTTGAATTAAAATTTAATGATTTTAACTATTCATAAAAAAATAATCTTCTTAGAAAAAAATTTCAACCAATGTAAATTTTTATATAATGATTTAAAAAATGAAGTTTATTTTGGAAAATAAATAATATCAATGTTTCAAAAGATAGATTTATAATTGGTTCTCTATTAAAATAAAATAAAATAAAATTATATAAAAATATGTATTTTAATTTATGTATTGTGGATTTATTCATATCATATACTTATAAAATATTTTGGTTGAGTATCAAAATATTTAATGTGTATATAATATATAAATTTTATTGAAAAATAAGTTAAATTTTTTTTGTTTAATGTACTGAGATAAAATTTAATTTGTACAATGAAAAATAGTTTTCCCAGAAAATTAATTTAGTTATTTTCATATACTTATTTCATTAATGTATTCTAACATATTAACAAATGATTCACTATATATAAATCTATAACTTATATTTTACATGTTTTTAATCATGTTGATTAATTCCATTTTAATTTATACGTGAAAGATATAGAAAATTTAATGATGTTATTATTTGTACATATTATATTAGTTAATACTCAGATTTGTGTGAATGGATATTACCAAAAACACTCGATATTGTGGGCAATACAAGGGAAACACAGTGTTGTGTGTATTGAAAGATTATGTAATTGATGAATATAGTGAAATATTTAATTTAAATTCTATACAATTCAAGGACAACTTATTTTATATATATATGCATATATTTAGTACCACATGACATAAAAATATAAAAAAGAATGAATTAATTATAAATAAATGTTTCACAAAATCTCAGGGCATTAATATTAATCGTTGGACAGTTACGAGAAAAATGAAAACTATTCTGGAAATTTTAGAACATTGGTTGTTGTTTTCTATTTATCCTCCATTAACATAATTTTAAAATTCTAATAAACTAGGCTATCATTTAACAAAAAACATCATTAAATTCCTCAACCTCATATTCATTGGATTCATGTTATTTTTATTATAGTATTACCTATTATCATGGATTTTGTGGTCACCTCATATCTTTTCATTTTCCCAAATGTTCAAACTTCCCAAATTTTATATGTTATGATGATATTAGGATTTTCATCCAATAAATGTTCTTATCTCTATTGCAATGATGGAATCAATGACACCAATCTATCTAGAAATGTTTTCATATGCTTCATCACAATAGTATAATCATACAGCTCTCACCAATAAATCTGGTATCGATGAGGATATCATTTACTTATATCAATTAATCATCAACAGTTTCATCATCATCAATTTTAATGTCATAAAAAATTCTACCACTTATTAGAAACATTTCTTCTATAAAAGAATGATTTTTTTAATAAATGTTTCCCAAATTATCCAATATCTATTTTGAAGCAAGGATACCCATTTTTTTGTTGAATATATTTTCTACAAAATCTAACAAGATTTAATTCTAATCATAAACATCAACAGCCTAATTTCTCATGTCTGCATGATTCATAGAAACATCCTCATCATTAGGTGCTATTCCCATTATTCATACATCAATCACATCCACATAAAGAGAGAGAGAAGATAATGAAGCTTCCCATTCCACATGAAATTTTTCCTCATTCCATAAAAAGATGAAAATCCTTGGGTTTTCAGTAAAATAAAATTATCTATTTCTCAGAATTATATCAGGATTTATATTGGGTATCTTTCCATGATAAAAATATTAGTTTCCAATGATTAGTTATGCATCAATATGAGGGATTAATAAGTGGTATATATTTATGACAATTTATTTTATTATTAATTAAACTATAATGTTATATAATGTACCACTACGAGAAATTTAATCCTTTACCTCACCCAATAGACAGTAATAAAAATGAAAAAATAGAAAATATGGAATTATAATGTTATGTAAAAATACATACTCATTATCATGTATGTTAGACCAAAAAAAATATATTCTCTACTAAAATTGAAGGTGATTACAATATTAATTGGTTAGAACCCCCAGTAAGATAATTTTTATGACCCCAACATCATCCATCCATCAATAGATGGTAAAACACTCAAAAAATATCTTTATAATAGTGAATGGTTAAACACTGAATCACAATTTCTAATAAACTGTTTGTAACCCCTGCTGTAGCCTTCTTCTTTATATAGATTGGTCCACTGTATAATTTTCTATTTACGACCCTCATCAACATGTTTTCTGGATTACACTGGATCATTTAAAATGTCATATACCATTATATATATATATATATAAAAATATTTATAACTCCCAAAACCAAAATTTTCACATTATATAATCGTCATCATCAATGGAATTCTACTCTAGAAAGAATTATTTATTCTAATATGACCCAAATTCTTTCAATAATGAATAATTGAATAAAAATTCCTTCTGAAACACTAATTGAAATTATAACTCCAAATCAATATCAAAACACTATATATTGATGAAGAATTACATATTTCATGTTAATTTAAGAAGACTTCTTATAAGATCATTATTTTGTAGAAGTTTCAATCTTCTTGCATGTATAAATAATACATGATTTTTGCAAAGTAATATGTAATAAAATAAGAATATTTTTTATAATTTCTTGCATAAATTATTATATTTATAAGAATGAGATTAATTGTGTAACCACTTTATACTTCCTCATTATGTTCTTCACTACAAATTTTTTTAATATCCTAGGAGAACTATATCATTAAATAACATAACTCATTTCGTCTTCATTACATCTTCATGTAGCTTTGATATCTTGGAAATCATATTTTAGATATCTATTTAAGTTCTCAATAGAATATAATGTTATGGAACTATTTCAATTCATAACGCATTCGACCATATGCATGGAGAATAACAAGTGCCCCATGAATTACATTATTTAAAAAACATTGTCTTATTACAAAACTATATCAATTTCTGGTTCCCTTCTTCCCAAAATATTTGAATGTTATAGAACTCACAGGTTCATCACCCAACATAGTTGTGAAACTCCATACTAGATCATAGAAATATAAACACCATCATGTTATCATGGAGGGGTTTTAGGAAATAACATGAGTGTGTGGCATATTCATTAAAATTTCAGTGTGTATTGATTTATCTATTCTTTATCTAATTTTTCTCTTATATTAGTTTTTAGATAATTCATTATAATGATATCATTAGTGGAATTCATAGTAAAATACATCACCAAATCAACTCATGCACCCCAATTTATTTCATGTGTACAATGCCTCCGGTCATTCATTATGATAATTTGAATCACCATCACTATAACTATCAAATTTTCATTAAACAATATATCCTCAGTTCGATCTATGTGATACCATGAAAACAATGTTTCCTAATTATTTGATAATATTCATATCATAAGGGTGCTTAAATTATGATCAATGTATTTGGATTTATCTCTCATATGTCATGAAATATAGATCATGGTGAATATATGTTCATTGATGAAGTGAATCATATGGTCAGACTTTTTTATGTATCAATTATATGTAATGAATATTGATTTATGGTATTATTCCCACATAGAAGACTCATTTTTTATATTCTACCATGTATCAAAAAAACATCTCAATATCACCTAGAGTGTGTAATAGGGTCCACTCTTGGATCATGCTAGGAAAACCGAATACTGGAACCCTCTTTTGTGGTCATTCTATAATGCATAGTAGATCATAGTTACTCTATATCTTCTACTTATGTAATACATATGTTATTGAACACTATCATATACCCATGATCATTAGATGGGGAGTCGACTTCCCACATAAGAAGTATACATGTTCCACCATTGATTTCTAGTATCTGAATGGACTTATTTTCAGTCAAAGGAAAAATGATAATAATATTCATGTATACTACTTTCGATGGACTCAAATATTCTTCATACACAATAATCAATTTTTTCAATGCATTTAAATTGTTTGAATAATTTATGCAAACATAGTTTCAATTAATCCATGAAACAATTATTTTGATATATTGATCAATTTGATACTGGTAACAATTTAAACATCAACACATATTGTTATATTCTCCCAAATATTTATTTACACAAAATCAATTCACTCAAAGGAATCTTATAAAAATCAATGTAAATGAAAATTAATTGAATATGTGCACATATATAAATATATCTATAAACACTGAATCTACTTGATTTGAATCTATGCTGGAGGGAATATAATTTTTTTCCTAACGTAATTAGCCACCTAGTCACCTATCTATTACTTTAAAGGAATTTCCACATCAACCAATAAGGTGATGTACCACTCAAACATTGAGGTGTATATGTGCCCCAAATTGTAGATGAAAGGCAATCCTCATCTTTATGGATACATATAGTCACATTGAAATGAGAACAAACAAATAAAATTCTCTTTCTCATGGATCATGTTGCTTCATACAAAAAAATCTATATTTTGGAGAATAAATAGGTATGATTTCTCCTATGTGGGATTATGATGATTCACTAGGGAATATTTTCCACAGTTTATGGATTTCATATTTAAATATTACAATATATGAAATAACTAAGCAATATACCTCTACATGGAAACACAATTTCATTGAAAAATAAAAAACACATTTAAAAAAGCCATAATATGGAAGCTCATAGTCATTTCATGTTTTGAAAATAGTCAAATATTAAAACACCCATAAAAAATAAATAATTTGAAGATAATTTCTCATGGACTGTAGGTGAACCCACATTCGTATTAATTTTACAATGATTCAAAATGGTTATACTTAAATCTAATAGTTTATAACATTGAATGGAATAACATGATAACATTAACATGGTCATTTGATGGACATCAAATTTAATGTCTCACGATCATACTCAAATGTTTATCACATAATGAAGGGAATAAAACTATGATAAAGGGATCCACATTATATGAAATGAATTTATCTAGTACATAAGGGTCCATCATGGATATTAAAACATTTTCTAGTATAATGACATAATTAATATAATTAGATTATTCATTAATATCTTTAATCATATTAGAAACTTCATGTACTTTATGAAACATGTATGAATTAATTTTTTATCCCTATATGGTGAACCATAGATAAGATATTAATAATATTTGTAAAATAACATATTCTATAGTACAAATTACAACCATCCACAATAACGATCCATTTCTTTAATCATTGATAGAAAACATTCGAATTAGATTATCCTTTTGCATCTGGAAACTTCCATAGTTGTGATACCATAAATCGGGGATATACATCTAAAAAAATAGTTAATGTAGATTATAATTAAATAGTATATTTTTAAATTGTAATATATTATTATGTATCATTTTTTGATATATTCTCTTAGAAAAATCATGAAATTTGTTGTCTTCATCTCCCATCATGCACCATATCCAATATTATACAAAATCCATAATATAAATTGTTGATTAAATGAATATGTTTTACCAAAAATAAGAAAAAAATATTCACTAGGTATCATTCCTTGGGTAAAAAGATTAATTATAATGAATTTAGGTTGTTTTGGGTTATCCACTATGAGATGAAAATGGAATATCCTTCAGGTGTAATTATTTCACCATACTCTAGTGAAATCATTCTTCCAAAACCCTAAAATTGTAAAATCATATAAAAATTTTGGGAATAAAGATTTAAAATATTCTGAGGAGATTATATTACTAATAACTTAAATGATCAATCATCAATGAGCCACATAGATCTAACGGTGTGGAATGAGAGATGGAGTTTTGTTCCTTCATTGGTGTTTGGGCTCCCTAAATATAAATTAGAGGTTTTTTTCAATTTTAGAAAATTCTCATCCCTATAAACAATATGATAAAATATGTCATGTTCTTTTCCTTGTGTTTATGCTATGATTTTTAATATTGTCCCTCAGTATTTCCCCCTTTTCTAGTGTATTTCCATCAATCAACCATTCATGGCATTATCTATGTGAATTTACTATTCACATAGTGAATGGCCAAAAATACTAATTATAACTAGTTATAAAATGTGATTCTTTTCTGACAACATACTGAATAACTAGTCACCAAATAAGTCTTCAAATCTCATTAAAAAATACATTTCACATATTTTTAAAACACGGGGACATATTTTCATGTCACATTTCCAAAAATGATCCTTCTATAAAAATTAGTAACAAATATCTTTTTAATATCATGACACATCATTAATACAAAGGATTAAATCATATGTACATATAACACATATTGCATAAAATTTTATTGACGTTGAATCTTTCATATTTATAATATGCAATTAATAATGCCCAAAAATATCATCTTAAAGAATTTTATTTCATGAATTAATAATAAAACCTTATTAATTATTTATTTTATGAAAAAGAATATATTATTTATATATGAATCATCAATTAACTTCCAATTAATAGTTACCGTTAGTTATAAGTAAAAATATAACAAAACATTTTTAATGAAAAACTTATTTCCCGAAAAATATTTTTTATTATGTTTATTTAATTATTAATCAATTATACTTTGAGATTATATTTAATAATATAGATTCAATTTTTATAACATGTACATATATATTAGATGAAATGGTAAATTTTATTATCGTGAAATTTATCTTGGTGAATATATATATACACCAGGATTTTTTAAACTATGAAAAATAACATATATGATCAAATTGATGAATATAATTATAAATAATAAATATACTTCAAAATAAATCATGATATCGAGGCCCAGTTCCCATTTTATAAGACTATAGGCCTGTTTCGAATAATATTTTTTAAATATAGGAAAATTCCTTGAATGAATTTCAAAATATAGAACATAATTTTTTTGATTTAATTGATTATGGAAAACCAATTATTTATTTTTATTCTCATGTGGATGGTTTCCTTAAATTTGGATTCACGGGGAAAATTATAAATATGATGATGAATCATGTCATGAGAAGTTAAAATAATTTTTTGAAATATTTGGGGCTTGATATCAGGGTTGTAAGTTGAGGATTGATATAGACAACAGTGAAAAATAAATTGACAGATAGATTAATGACATGAATCCCAATTTATGTTGTGGAAATCCATAAAATTATAACATGAACATTGTAATTAATCCCCACATATTATGTGAGACCAATTTATTTCAGGGTTATAAATGACCTTTTAAGTCATGGACATCAACTAATAATTCTAAACTGTTCAAATATTTTATCATCATTAATCAGGTCCCAAATCAAAAAACTCCATAACATCTAAAATTGACTTGGTCACATACATTTTCAGAATTTTGGGCTTCTATGAAATCCTAGGGGGATTTATTCCTATAAATAAATGTCTTTGGTGCTCCTCCAAGATTATAAATTTAAATATTGACACCATCTTTATGTATATATTGCGGGATAAAAAATATTATATTTCATTATTTAATTTTTTTATTCCCCCTCCCACCCACTAATAAATATCTTAAAAGGTAATTTAATCACATATCAATTGGTTTAATAATAAGGATATAGATTTAGTTCCATGATTTCATTTTCATTTTAGTTTATGATGTGTTGCTTATTTGTGTAGAATTTCAATATCACCCATTTCATTAATCATTACCAATTATAATTAAACCAGGAAGAATCACAAAATATATGTTCAATTAACTTAGTTCATGCATGACCATTATACATACTAGGATTATGATTCGTAAACATTATTTTTAACCACCAAATAAATTATCCCACTTTATGTAATTAATAATTTGAAAATGAAAATTTTATAAATTAGAGAGGATTTAATAAGTCCAAGGGATTCCTTATATACAATTCTAGAAATTATGTAACTAATCACGATTAACTATAAATCCATAATATTATGAACCCAAATATTATACTATTTGAATATTTTCTCCATTTGATTTAAATAATAATTATTTATTCTCTATCATTACCATTCAAATTGATAAAAAATATCTTAATTTTTTTATAATTATTTTTAAAATTATTTCTTTGGTTCATCCTCTAACTCAAAAATCCTTCATTTAAATTAATTTATAGAAAATGTTTTATAATTAGAAATAAATTAACAATTGTTTTTAGCCTCATTGAAAATAATGATGTACTTTAGGTTTTAAAATTCTAGGTGTCGTTCTTGGGTGTGGGTTACAATAATTACTTTGTTAAATAAATATACTTCTAATAGTTTTAATTTTAATTCTTTACTTTATAGTTCATCCTATCATGAAATTTTTTAAGGAAATAATCTAATGTTGAATAACCATGCATAGAGAACAAAAATTATAGAAACTAGAATATGATCACACATAAGAATTAAAAATATGAAATGAATGAAATGATAAAGAATAAGAAATAGATAGAAACAAAAATGGATTGATTAGAGGGATACCAGATGAAACATAAGAAAATCCAATAGTCATGTACTATTGAATACCCTCTGGTGTGGGTATTCAAACCAATATCCATTTTTATCTTTTTATTTTATGTCAATTAGATATTATACTAAGTACAATTCAAAAGATCTAAAACATAATCCTCTTTTTTAGATTATCACATGAAGATATGAAAGCTCACATAGGGAGTTCCCTTAAACCATGAAACACATTTCACTTCATGAATTTTTTTATGGATGTGTTTAGACTAAGACTATTTTTTTCCATTAAAATATTTTAATACTGGATTAAAATAATCCCACATTATTCCTTCACATTGTGTGAGGAGTTGATGAAAAAATTCATAAAATTATTCTTTTATCATCTAAATCCATGAAAATCATGGTCTACATTTTAAACATTAACCAATTTGATGGTGAATATATTTTTAATGACTAGGAAGATTTCACTGATTTAAAATTAATTTTCTCTCATTATGCCATAAAAATCTGGTTAATAATTCCAACTTTTTATAAGTGTTTGTTGTAGGAAAAAAAATCAATCGTTTTTTACATGGAATATTGGTCCTTGAAGGAAAAAAGGTTCCAAGTAAAGATATAATTATTTATATGAGATGATGTGTAATATTTTATAGTTGAATACATAAGGAAATCAATGGTGAGGGGTATAAATGGTGGATAAAAAAGAGATATTGTTACCCAATAGATTTAATATATAAGAAACTGGATACACAAATGAGTAATTATAAGCACAGAGGTACGAATATCAAATATAATAATCCTTTTCCATATAATCTGAAACAGTATTAGATGTGGATACTACCACAACCAAAATATGATTGATTTCATATGAGAACCCATTGATACTAGAAACAACTGCCATATGGACCCTCACTCAAGATCCAAATTCTATTCTTATTGGTAAAATTATCCACCATCATGATGTCCAATGAAGATATAATGAAATATAATGTAGAATATTCAAATAATAAAAAATTATCCCTATGAAATCTGATGTTACCAGTGGATAATATTTATAATCAACTTTGAGAAAGGAAAGTTTTGTATTACTTGACCACCACAAAATTAAACCATAAGAGGAGTAATGGAAACTACCATTAACTGACGTAATATATCCCATGACTATATTGAATCATGAAAAATACACAGTAAAAAGAATATTTAATATGTGATAGAACATCATGAAATTATGATGAAAAATTAGAGGAACTGACACATCCATTATTTACATGCTGAGTATTTATAGCTATAATGAATTAAGAGAATCGTGAAGTGAAATCGGATATGTTTAATAAATAGATTTAAAAATTCGAAAACAATTTTCATTAATTTGGAGAATTAATGAAAATGACCACATAATAAAAGTTTAAGAAAGAATTAATGGCATAGAAAATCTTCATTTTTGAATTGGGAACAATACTTCTCTTGAGAGAGTTCTCAACTACAGTTTAAATGAACTTCCCACAAAACCACAAGGATCAAGGTAGTTTTAACTATCTTATTTTTATTGCATCTAACTAAATTTGAAGTTATTTTTATAATTTATTTAAAAGTTTCAATATAATGTAATAAAAAACCTTCAAATTAATTGTACAAGTGGAACTAATGTTCAAAAGACATTTACATCAACTAGAGGACTCAAGAGAGAAATGTTATAAGGTCCCGAACACACACTTCTAGATTCAGTATGAAATAAAAATTCTGAGTTTTTATTAATGATAATAGAAATATACATAGTACATTATACATATGAATAACTTTTCAAGGCTTAGTTTTATGGAATTTAAAAAAACTATAGAATTTTTCGCAGTTGTAAAAAAATAAAATAAAATAACTAAATATATTCTTTTGTTCTATCTCTTTAAATAAATATATCCATGTTAGAAATTCTATATGTAATTTGAAAAATATTTAAAACATGGTATGTGCATAAAATTTCAAAATTTAGGTGTTTTAAATCTACTTAAAACTACTAATATATCCATTGCAATGATTTTATATGAAATTCCAATTTTCTAATAATATATATTTTATTTTAATATTATATTATGTTTTTATGAATAATTATTTTCATAACCTTATAAAAATACATATGTTCATTGAAACCATTCAAAAATACTATTACTAAATATTATATTTTTCCTTAAAACGCTCTTGAAAATAGGAATAATTATTTGGCTTAAAATGATACATATAAAATCGTATAATTTTTTGGGAACTACATATATATATTTTAAGAGAATCAATCATTGTGGTTTGGTTTTATTACCCATTCCTCATCAACTCATTTCTTATGTAAGTGTAGAATTTTATGAAATCATTATTAGAAGACCTTCCATTACCATTAAAAAATGAATTAATTTATTAAAAAATTGTATATATATTATGTTTTAAAAATAATATAATTTAACAACTTATATTATTGAAAAAATAATTTTTTTGGATAAATTCATTATTTTGGAAAATATTTAAATATAGTTAAAAGACATAAATATAAAATCATTATAAATAAAACAAAATCTCATATTAAAATGTTAATAAAAATTTTAGATAATGTTCATCTCGACTATCATGATGGAAAAAAATTACTTTAAAATATAAGATTCTAATATATAAATGAATACATTGAAAATAATACCCTTACCCTTATTTTGAAATGCCCCATATGTTCATTATCTTCCACTTCATTGGACAATCATTTTTTGTAAAATATTAAGACATGTTTAGGTGACTTTATAACCAAAATTTTCTATATAGAATGTGGTTAGGGATTATAGGAAGGGGTTTTTCAAGGTACTAAATTAATGAAATAAGTATTCACGTGTGAAAAAATGAAAATAGATTCCCTTTTATAAGAGAGGGGAGGATAACTCTTAGAATTTCTACAAATATAAAATTAAAATAAACTAATTTAAAGATAAATATGGATAGAAATTATTAATTTTGATTAACAGATGACTTAATATTGAAATATAATCATCCAATACAAAATAAATAATTTATTACAAAATATCTACCATTGTCTTTTGGTTTTAACCCTTATTTAACCACTTTAAATCATATTGTCACAACAAGAATTTTAAGTATTAGATGGTTGATATAGTTATTATAAAATGAAAAACAATAATAAATGGATAAATGATAGAAATTTATATCTTATATAAATATTTTAGATAAATATATGAATTTTATAAATTTTATATCTCCTAATAAAATAATATACTACATCAGTCTTGTATAGGAATTAAAATTATATATATATTAATATTTTAATAACATTTAAATGATATTTCAAATAATAAAATAAATACTACATCAGTCTTGTATAGGAATTAAATGTAAAGATTTCTACACATAAAAATTAAAAACAAATTTCCATGATGAATATTAACATATTATATTTTAAATATTTATTTATATTCTATATTATTTTATGGATAATGTTATATTAAAAATGATATAATTATTAAAAAAATATGTGGCTGAAATCATTGAATTTTCTTTAAATATAATATTATATATTTCTTAATATCATTCATATGGCATCAAATGGTAATAATTTAAATAAATGGATGCTTATGTTCAATAATAACACATCTTATTAAAATTGGTCAGGTTTTAGGTTAATTTTCTAGTCTATAGCACTTAATTTTTACCTATAATAACTGAACTTATCCATTACTGTGGAAAACTAATTACTAAAGTTACAATTATTTTCGGAAGAAAATAAACGAGCGTATTTAAAAAATTTGGGCCTATGAATTAATATATGGAATCAATTTTTAAAATTATCACCATGGATGATTTTGAATTAATTTTAATTTGAACATGAATTACACAACACAAACAATTTTTTTAAAATGGAAATTTTACATTTAAAATATTTTTATTTTAAATTTTAGTATAAAATCTATTTTAATATGAAATTGGTATTAATTTTTATAAAAATAATAAAATATAAATTGATAACTACTAAAAATTAAAATAAAATACATTTTTTAAAAAGAAATATTACTTTTTAATATTCATTGAAAAATAAAACATTTCAAAATATTATCAATTTTTCACCTTCGAAATTTTTTCACATAATGATTAGAAAATTGAATATTATTTTATCATAAAAAATCATTAAAATCTAATGAAATTAATAATATTATTTTTCCATAAAATAGATTAAAATATTTTTTTGTTGAAATTGTATTTTTTTGTTGAAGAATATGATTTTTTTAAAAAAATTCATTATTGTAAACTATTTTACCAAGTATATTTATATTTACTATGATGTTTATATTTATATCATAAATTAGTTATTCCTATTCAAGGCCTCCAATTTTATGTATAGGTTATAATAGTAACAAAAATAGAAATATTTAGGTGTTTGTCTATACATCAATGAACATAGTGTTTCCTTTTAAAAATTGAAGGATGTTATATTACCCCCTGAAATAAATTCCTCCATCAAAATTAATTCATAATTGTTATGAAAATTATGAATTTATTACTTCATAATTACGAAAAACTAGAATGGTAGAACATCAATATTATTAAGAGAAATTAATTACATCAATGTTCCTAAAATAATTATTCTTCATAAATGTTTCCCCAAAAGAAAAAACCCCATCTCTATAGTATCCTAGATTATATCATTGATACCAAATGGATGTTCCTAAACGCCGAATTATTTATTTTGTAATATAAATATGTTGGGTTGTTTTTTAATAAAAAATAACTGAATAATACAATATAATTTACACATCAAAGGACATTCTTCAGTCTTGGTTCCAGATAATTTGACAAAACAATAAAATATATCAAATTTAATAAAAATTAAAATAAAATAATGTGTTATATTTTAGAAATATTACTCCTTAAATGAATCCATATATCATTAGTCTTTTGAAATACTTGTGAAAAATATTTTATAATATAGGATAAGAATAAAATTTCATAGTAGTTGGTTTTGGAAAAATTTAAAAATAATAATAAAATTCATTCAACATAATTTAATATTAATGAAATATATTTTATATTATATAAACCATTTATAAATAAAAATATAGGGAACTTAGGAAAATAAAATTTAAAAAACTTTTTAAAAACTTTTCATTTTGAAAATGAGTAAAAAATAACCCTTTAAAAATACATGTATATCACCAAAAAAATATTTTTCAGAAAAATACTTCTGTAGATTAAAATGATACATAGACAATATTATGAAAAAAATAATGTGAGTAATATTATATCTTCTAGCTAAATCGACATTTGGGGTTGCCGTTCATGTAACATTATTCATAATTTCAATTCATACCCAACATCAATATTCTAGGAAAACATTATTAAAAGAATTTATTTCCACTTTCTTACCATTATAAAAATAAATCAAAATAATACATATATTATTTTCATACCGGAAAAAAATTTATTAACCTATACTCTTGAAAATGATATTTTTTTATGAAATTCATTTTTAAAAAGCTAATTATTTACATTTAAAAGACATGAACATAAATAGTTTCAGATTAAAACAAATTTTTCTAAATGAATAAAATTTATATACAATTAAAAATGATGGAAATACCAACTATCATGATTGAAAATATTTTATTATCTTTTAGAATTATAAAATTATGTTTTATAAATATCTTTTATAAATAATACCCTTATTTTGAGTCTTACTCACCACATATATTCTTTATCATCCTCTTTATTGGAATGTAACTTTTCATAACTACTTAAGACCAAAAATTTTGTTGTTATACCTAAATTAAGGCATCTATAGTGTTCTTATGGATTCAAAGAAGGGATTTGGGTGGGTACTGTCTCTATGATATAGGTTTTATGGGTTTAAAAAGAGAAGAATGGGTTCCCTTTTATGATAGTGGGGAGGTGAACTCATGATTTTCTCGAAATAATAAATTTATTTAAATTAATTTTCATGCTCAAAAGGATTTAATTACTTTAATAAAAATAATATGATGATTTTGGGTAGAAATTATACCATAAAATTTTAAAAAATTTATGACCAAATTTCTACATTTATACTATGTTTTTAAATTATATTTGACCCCTTTATCTGATACCAGGAGAATATGGATTTGTGCTCTTTAAGGGTATATATTGGAACAATAAAACAAAAAAATAATCATAAATAGATCATTCATGACACATTATACCATATCCCAAACAGTTGGATGAATTTAATATTTTTAGGAATTTAATATCCTTTAATAAAAGATTATTAATTTTAAAATATCATAAATTCTATTTTGACATTATCCATTAATTTTAAATATAAAAATATTAATACAAAAAATATTACATTGATCCAAATCATTTATTTCATCAATAACATATAACATAATCTATGGATTTATTTTATCACTTAAATAATAAAAAAATATTTTTATTTAAATAATATAATAACATTTACATTATATATCCATTACAAAAAGAATTTTCAAATCGGCGTTAAGTATGAATATAGTGTAATTATTTGGACAATAAAAAAATATATTTCATTGATGATTATAAAAATTTCATATATCAAATGAATAATTATTTTCATAGTTATATTCAACATACCCATAAATAAAATTGAAACTATTATTTAATATAACAATCTGACATCTTTGACATTAAATTAAAAAAAATCTTATATATTTGACAATATCATGAATGTGACTCCCAAAGATTATAATTTAGAAACCTATATTTTTAGGATAAAAATAAAAAATATAATAAAATTGGGGCACGTTCAAGGGTCATTTTGTAGTCTTTACAATTTTTTACATTCAATTATATGATTTAACCTTTACCTTGGTACAAATTAATAATGTTACCATTCATATAGGAAAAAATAAAAAGGGAAAAATTAAATAAATTTGGACAAAATTATTCTAAAAATGGAATCCATTTTCCTAAATTCAATGAATAGATATTTCACAATATAATATAAATTTATACCGGAAAATTAAGTTAAAAATTAATTTTTTAGAAAATATTTTTTTTGGAATTTAATATATTTTAATACTAAATTCAATTATAATATTAATTATAAGAATGGTAATTGGAATAATAAAAATTAAAAAATGAAAATTTAAAACTAATCCAAAACATAATTTCACATTTTACAATCATTAAAATAAAATATAGTTATTAATATAAAATATGTATTTTTACTTTACATTGAAAAATAATATTTTTCTAAAACATATCAAAAATGTACCATAGGAAAATTTTGAAATGATAATTATAAAAATAATGTAAATTTCATAAAATAAATTTTTTAAAATCTAATGATTTTAATTTTATATTTTTATCTAAAATGGAATAAAAATAATTTAATGATGAAATTGAATTTTTTTAGAATAAAATGAATTTTAAAAAATTATATGATTATTGAATAATATTATAAGAATAATTTTATATTTAGTATACTTTTTATATTTATTTGACAAATAATTTATTCAAATTCACACCTGCCAATTTAACACTTATACTAAAATGATCAAATAAAGGTAAAAACATGTAGGTGTTTGTTTGTATGCTAAAGAACATAGTATTTACTTTGGAAAGTATTTAGATATTAAAAATATCCATCAGAAATGATCTAATATTATCTGAATAAGGTAGACATGTTTATCGTACATATTTATTTTTTGGTACAAGATTATTTTGAGGAATAAAAAGATCTCATTTAGTCGATATTGTTTTTTTTGCATCCGAAAGGTTGTCGATCAATGTCAAATGTTTTATGATGTGTATAAGAGTGTTTAGTGGGAAATTATATTTTTGTAAACACTAAAAAACGGTGAAATACAATGTGAAAGAGAATTACATTTAATTATATGATAGGTATCAAGTCGAATAGGTTGTCATCCCAGAAAAAAATAAAAGATACAACTTTTCCTAGATAAATAAGGAGTAATTTATGAATAAAAAAAATATAAATATGAGATGTAAAATCAGTAATAATGGAATGAAATTTGGATCACCAAATTCAATATAAGGCTAGAAAATTATGATGACACTTGACATAAAAATAGGATTTTGTATTATGGAAAATGATTGGTGGATAGGTTCGATGTAGGAAAAGAAGGCTTCACTATAAGGATGAATAAATATATTTTTAGAAGAATCTAGGAGGAACATTAATGTATAATTTTCATAGAATACTTAATATATAATGCCCCAACCCTATTTACCCAAATTCAATGCATTATTACATAACATTGGAATGATTACAAGGAAATCATGTCTCGAAAGACCGATCAGTTTAGTATTATTGGAAACAATATTCATACATAAGTTCAAATTTACAACTTGAAAAAAATACAACATGAATTTATTCCATTGGAAACATCCAAGCCTCCAAAATAATGCCTACAAGTCACTCATTACTAAATTCTTCATATCCTGGGAAAATGAAACATAAGAAAGGGGTGAGATCAAACGCTCAGTTAGGGTGAGAAATGCAGCATATGATAACATAAATATTAAGCATGGTGAATAATTGAAACCACACAGCTTTACCAATAATAAATATGAATTCTTTTATGGAAGGAATATGAGATGAATAAATAATGCCATAATAATTCATAATCATTGTTATTCTGCTAGTCGAATGACCACATGAACCATGAAAATTATTTTCATATTGAGGAAATGTATAATGGTGGACATTCTGGAACATTTTTTCAAGACCTCTTCTAAGATGACTAAAAAGGATTAAGGCCTCGGCCAAAACCATATATCAAAATTGGGAAAAGGCCTCAGCCAATTCCAGGTCTAGTTGTCTCATGATACCAACCGATGCATCGAGGAGCTATAGTGGGCTCCACCCATAACTTACTTAGTCCAATACAATCCTCATATGAAAAGGTTTAAACATATCATAAACATTCATATTAAAACTTTCATAATGAATCTCAATACATTAACCATAAACCAGGAATGGTATAAAAATAGTATTTAAAAATTCAATCATATAACAAAACCTTCAATACAATATGGATGTTTGGTATCATAATAAATCAATTTCAAATAAACTAAAAATCCATCAAAGGATGTTGACATAGATAAAATCGAAACCCTTTTTAGAGAAATATCTCTTTCTATTTTGATATAATTTAAGAGTCCCATAATTATAAAGAAAACATTTATTTTGAAAATATTCTTATAATATTTTAAGGGAATCTTTGGTTATGTTATTATGGCAGAAAATAGCCACACACATCATATAAGTTAAAAAACATTCTTACCTTAATTTTGTCAAGAAGGTCAAAAAGTACCTTTTTTGGAAAAGAACAGAATAATTAGTTTCAAAACACATAAGGGTATAAATTAATTTAACCCATTTCCTAGTAAATTGAAAAAATGTTTTGAAATACATTTTTAAGAAACATGGATGGAGATGATAAAGATTTCCCAGTAGATATTTACATATAAACAACATCGCATAATGAAGAGATTGTAAAATTAACCCTTACATTGTACTTTTCCCTGGTCGAGGGTATGTTAACCTCCTGTATAGTAGTGAAAAAATTGTTATTAAATTATACATGAATCATATACATTAATATGATATCATATATGATCATTGTACATTCCTTCGATAATAATATCTTAGTATTATCGTTGTTTCGGGTGTTAAAAGTTTAATTTTCCTTTATATTCCTTGTTTTTTAGTCATAATTATTATGGATAGGATATATCATATTCATATACATAATGATATCAAGTTGTTAGTTATTATTTTTAATATTTTAATGAAAATTAGTCTTGATTGGATACGATGGGGAATGAATCTCATCACGTTCGCGGAGACGGTAATCTGTACGTACGCACGTGCGGCAATATCATTATTTTGATATTAAAATAATATATAATTGGAAGGTATATCATATATAAAAAATCATTATCATGTTATATTTATTATTTACATTAATTACACATCATTATTATACCCATACAAATAATAATATATTGAATAACAATTACAACACGATGTGGAGACGTTAAGCCGTACATGTGCACGTATGGTGACATGTCATTAAAAGGATGGATTGATTAATTAATATGGAAGTAAAATATTTATAATAACATCAAATTATATATAAGGTACTGGATTTATAATTTTAGATTGGAAATGAAAAATAATGAAGAATTGGAAGAAAAAATAACTTGAAAGAGGGTGGTGAGATTATTATCTCTTTTTCGGGTTCTTCCTTTTGATTTGATCAAAAGGGATTCTTTAAGTTGGCTTTATGAAAAAATTATGGCATCTAGGATAATGTGAAAGAATTTGAGAGGATATTTGGGCAGGTTTTGGCTGATCCAAAAGGCTTTGATGGTATGAATTTTGATAAGGAGGAGTAACCTTTTATAAGAGGGGTGAGGGGAACCTTAGGAAAAACATAAAATAGTAATTTATAATAAATTCAAATTTGGTTACTAATGAATCAAAACTGATTTATTTTGAGGATAATCTGGGTATGGGTCTAAATACACTCCGCCTATAGGTTTTAGACAGGTTTGGCTCACTATATTAACCTTATCTTTTAGATTTAACTCTTAGTTAATTAGTATGATATTTACATTGTCTCATTTTAGTTTTATATTATTTTTTTTACTAAACTTACTATAAGCATACAAGAGAACCCAAAGTTGTTCATTAATAACATAACTATCATCATATAAGTCCTTTTGCCGAACCATTGTTTTTTAGGAATATTATATCAATTAATAATATAATATTTGTTTTAAAAACAACTTTATGTCAATATTGAAACTATTTAATAATTGATTTTGGTAAAAGTCCTAAAAACTTTATTAATTCAAACCAAATTCATTTAATAAATAATTACACGTCTTATTAACCAATAAAATTCAAGTATGGAATCAAAACATTCATATTTCATTTATTTTAACATTTATAATACCAATTATTGGATTTTTTCATTAATAATGAAAATAATACATCATCATTGTGTCATAAATAAATTTAATTTTTCAATATCTAAAAATTGAAAATAGAATACCATTATGTAGGATATAGTTTTATCTTTCTAATGAGTATTATTAGTCTAATTTATAACATATATAACCATATTTTAAAAATTGTTTTGCAAAAAGATATATGCTTATGACATTTTTGTATTTACTTTAACTTAATTAATATAAAGTGTCATTATCACATACAAGTGACTCCATGGGGTCCCAAAATCGACCCAAAGATGCCCATGGTTGAACATGTATCATAGAATAGGGTTAGGACACGTGTTATGGTAATTTTATATTATTATAATATTATTTGTTACCGTTATTTACCAGATTTACCCTTTAACCATGGTGAATAAATTATTTACCGAAGTAATTATTCAAAATATCTAAAATAAGAGTTAACTATTTACAAAATTTGTACCATTGAATTATAAATATGGAATACATCTTTCTAAATTCAAATCACAGAAGTTTCATAAATTAATTTAATATTAATTCCCGTTGTCAAAACAAGAAGCATGTTTTTTTAGAAATAATAACTATCAAACGTTTTACACTTGTTTATGTCTATTTTAAATGGGAAATTATATCCAATGACCAAAAATGTAATAAATGGTTAAAATATATTCTAACTATACTTTAAAAACACCCAATAGTATAATTTATCAATATAAATTATTTTTATTAAAAAAGTTTTTTTTAATTAATGTTTAGTATTTTTCACTATTCATAAAAAATTGTAAGTTCTCAGAAAATTACCAAAAATTCACCCTAGGATAATTTATATATTACATATAAAAAAATGATGCCCATTTTGAAATATTAAATTTTTTAAATTTCAATAAGTGGGTATTACTATTCATAAAGTCATGTTTGATTAGTTGTGGTGTGTGCTAGAACTTGAAGATGTGTACAACACACACTATTGTATTATTCAAAGAGAAGAATAGTGTGGAAGCATGGGGCATTACATTCTCCCATCCTTCAAATAATAGCGTACTCAAAATTTCTAGAATATTACTACATAAAAAGACTCGGGTGGTTCATTATAATTAGTTCCTCGGGTTACCACGTTTCCTCTTCCATCTTATGGTTTCTCCATAGAACTTCTACTAGATGATTCGTCCGGTTTCTTAGTACTTGTCCACATATATCAAGAATCTTGAGAGGCTCTTTGAAATAAGACAAATTGGGTTCCAGTTCTAATTCCTCATAGGTAAGTACATGTATTGGGTCATGCATTTATTTTCTCATCCTTGATACGTGGAATACATCGTGAACTTTGGAGTGATTTGGCGACAATTCCAAACAATAAGCTACAGCCCTAATTAATTCTAGAATTTTGAAAGGTCCTATGTACCTGGGACTCAATTTACCTTTCATACCAAAACGTATAACTCCCTTCCAGGGAGATACCTTCATGATAACATGCTCTACTACTTGAAATTCCAAATCCTTCCTTCGGTTATTGACATAGTTCTTCTAACTAATTTGAGCTTCTTTGATGTGGTTTTAGATTACCATCACATTTTCCATCGTTTCCTCCACCAGTTCTGGGCCTACGAGTTTCCTTTCTCCAACATAATCCCAATAGGTTGGTGTGAGACATCTTTTTCCATATAACACTTCATATGGTGTCATCCGAATATGTGAATGGAAGCTATTATTATAGGAAAATTCTACCATAGGTAAATATTGATCCCACATACACTGAAATCCAACTTAGTATAATCTCAACATGTCCTCTACAGTTTAAATAGTCTGTTCTAATTTTCCATCAGTTTTGGGGTGGTTGGCAGTTCTCAAACGAAGTTCCGTATCCAAGGCCTTCTGAATACCCTTCTAGAATCTTGTTGTAAAATGTAGATCATGATCTAAAGCAATTTATAGGGGTTCTCCATGTAGTCTCAAAACATCATTAATATATATACATACTAGATGATCAAGTGGTAGATCTTCTCTTATAGCATGAAAATGTGTTGACATGGTAGGACGATCAAGAATGACCCATATTGCATAGTTTCTTCTAGGATTCTTTGGTAGTCCCATGACAAAGTCCATCGTAATATTATCCCATTTCCACTATGGTATGGGAAGAGGTTGCATGACTCCTCTAAGATGTTGCCTTCCATATTTCACTTGTTGACAAACCAAACATCTTAACATAAAATCAACAATCTCCCACTTCATGTTGTCCCACAAAAAATGTTCATTCAAATCACTATACATTTTGGTGCTCCCATTATTTTTAGAGAAATTGGAAATATGAGCCTCATCCAACAATTATATGTTTAGATCAGGTATATTGGGAACACAATGTCTCTTCCAAAATTTTAAAATTACATCTCAATACACAACATCACTCAATTTCCCATCACTTACATCATTATTCTTCTTTTGAAACTCTTCATCATCGGTCTGAGAACTCTTAATCTTTTCTAATAAATATGGTTTGTAAACCATTTGAAAAATCATTGATAATCACCTACCATGGTTATTCCCACGTCCATCTTCACTAGATCCACGAAAATAGGATCCCTTTCAACTATCATCCTGTACAAAACCCCATGATCTTTTCTTCTCAAAGCATCTGCCACCATATTTTCCTTCCCCTAGTGATAGTGTATCGTAAAATCATAATCCTTGAGTTGTTCAAGCGATCGATTTTGCCTCATGTTGAGTTCTTTCTGTGAGAAAATATACTTCAAACGCTTGTGATCAGTATAAATCTTACATTTTCACCATAGAGATAGTGCCACCAAATCATCAATGAAAATATTACAGCTGCTAACTCAATATCATGAGAAGGATAGTTTTGCTCAAGAATTTTTAGCTGCCGTGATGCATTGGAAATTACCCTATCATTCTATATATGTACCCAACCAAGTCCTTTGTTTGAAGCATCACTATAAATAACAAATACATCATTCCTCAATGGTAGAGTCAAATAAAAGCATTGACTAATATTCCATTAAAATATTCGAAACATTCTTCACACTCTTTCTTCCAATCATATTTAACCCCTTTACATGTGAGCTTCACTAATGGGTTAGCCCATCAAGAAATAATTCTAGATGAAACATCAATAATAATCTGCTAAACCAATATAACTGTGTACCTCAGGTATACCCACTGATGCTGGCCATTCTTGTATTTCTATTGTCTTATATGAATCAACAGTAATTCCATCCTTAGAGACAATATTTCCAAGAAAAGAAATCTCATAATGCCATAATTCATAGTTTCTAAACCTCCCATATAATTCAAGTCTTCTCAAAGACTTCAGGATTATACAGAAGTGATTTTCATGATCTTTGTAGCTTTTGGATTATACCAAGATATCATCAATAAATACCACAACAAAATCATGAAGAAATTCCTTGAAAACTCTGTTCATTAGATCCATGAAAACAGAGGTTTCATTAGTCATCCTAAAAGGCCTTATTGTAAAATCATAATGCACATACCTTGTTCAAAATGTTATTTTTGGAATGTATTCTATCTTCACACACAACTGATGATATCCAGATCGAAGGTCATTATTTGAAAAATATTGAGCTCCAAGATAATGGTCGAATAAATCGTTAATACGAGGTAGGGGATACTTGTTCTTTATTTTTATAGCACTGATCTCCCTGTAGTCGATACATAACCTCATATATCCATTTTTCTTCTTAAAAATAGGACAGGGGCTCCCCATGGATAAACACTAGGGAAAATAAATCCCTTGTTACTCAATTTATCTAGTTTTTCCTCATTTCCACTAATTCAATAGTTTCAACTCTATAAGGGGTCATCGATATGGGTGTTGAACCATGAATTAAATCAATAAAAATTCAATTTGTCATTCTGGAGGATGTCCAAGTAAATATTCTGGAAACACATCAACATATTCTTTCCTAATAGGTACATACTCTATTTGAACATTCCTTTCCTCACCCATAGTTAATTCATTTTCTTCCTCCCCAATAATTGAATTTAGTTGAGCTACTGGGGGTGGTTCTAGATAAGAATCATGTGGTGATGATTATGCTCTAAATATAAGTTTTTCTTTATCATCATCATCCAAAATAGTAACCTACTTCTTCTTAAAATAAATTTATTCATTATGGTCTGAAAGCCAATCCATTAAAAGGAATATATCAAATTCAATCATGGGTATGACAATGAGATCAGAAGATAATGAACATTTATATGCCCTGATGGGAACTGATTCACAGAACTTTTTATCAATGATACTTCCCTTATGAGTTTTGACTAAAAACTCAATTGTTCAATCAGATTGGAAATATATAATTTTCTTTGGAAACTAGGATGATATGAAACAATGCGATGTTACAGAATCAAATAAAGCATTTTCTAAACACGAGGAAATCATTAAATTACCTGCCACCACATCTTTCAGAGTTTCTACCTCAGTAGTAGTGATATCATAAGCATGGCCTTGAACCCTAGGGAATTTCTGAGGTAAGTTCCCATGTTGCTTAGGATATTCATTTTCATAATGTCCCATATCCCTGCAGTTGTAGCATTGAACATTGGTAGCATCTTTCTTTCCATTACAATCACCGGAAATATGGCCTTTCTGTCCTCATTTGTAGCATACTCATTTTCCTTTTAGACAGGCACCAGGGTTCCCCTTCCGCAATTATCATAGGGTAGAAATTCAATTCTTCCCTTCTTCCCTATTTACATATTTCTTTTCCTAGAGTGTTCAGGTGATCTATTCTTCTATTTCATTGATTTAATGTCATAAAACATAGAGAATTCCTTTTAAGTCTTGATAGCACATGAGATAATATATTCGTATGATGAGATGGATTGGGATACTAATGATCGACTAATAAATTTTTTTAACCCACCAAATAAACGATCAATATTACTTCTTGGGTTATGAATATAATCTAGTGCATGCCTCTCTAACCTTGTAAAGTTATCTTCGTACATTGTGACGTTCTCCTCCACGTTTTCCCTTAGTCTCAAAGATTATCTTTCAATATCCTCTCAATGATCTTGAGAATATATTTTTCTAAGAAAATATCATTAAACTCCCTCCACTCCATATTTGATACATCCTCCTCATCTTTTGTCTTTTGAATCAATTACCACCATTGATCAACATCTCCAGTATGCCAGTAAACTTCCATGAAAACTTTTTCCCTTTCGCTACTCTCCAATGTGTTGAATATTTTCTCTAAGGAATTTATCCATTTCTCAGCCACTAATGGATTTTTAATCCCATTAAATGTCGGTGGTTGTTTCCTCATCAAGCAATCTAACATTGATCCTCCACGCTATGGATCCGGGTGCTCCATAAAGGTATTGTTATTATTCATAACTTGAGTGATTTGTCCCAGTATGGTGATAAGCTGATCAGTACCTGTTGTATCAACAGAACCAATATAATTATCTTGAGAAGGAGTAAAATCTCTACATAGAGTGAGTGCATTGGTATGGTTTCCATTCCTTCTGCTAGGTTCCATTTCTAAACAATGGCATACACTAGATGAGTTTATGAATCATAATACATAAATCCAAACATGTAAACCACTAAACATAAATTGAACAGTTTATAAATAAAATCCATATTCATAAAAATGTTTTCATTTAGGAATTATATACTCATAAACTCTTTATAATGGTCTGTAAAGAAAATTAGAATTATTCTAAGCATATCCCCCGGGAGTGTCGAATCCAAGAGTGTTGTAAGGCCAGTTATCATGCACAAGTTCCCATTCGAGTCTAGCTCAATGTGGTGTTTTCAGCTTTTACCCCTAGGTACATCTGTGCCAGAGCCACCTCTACATGCTCGTATCCAGAAAGAGAATTATTTCATGGAAAACTCACAAAATCTCTACAATACCAAAATTCTAGGAAGTTCTTCTATACTAATCCTCAAAGTCTATATTATGGATACATTCTCTAATTATAGTATACTTAAATCTAGTTCCCATGGATTGTAATAAACTTCCTTTGATATCAACTATAACACCCCGACCATAATTACCCTGAGTTGGTGCACTATTACATAACATTGGCATGATCACAAGGAAATAATGTCTCTAAAGAAAAATCAGTTTAGTATTATTGGAAACTATAATCAAAAATAATTTTAAATTTACAACATGAAAATAAATACAACAGGAATTTATTCCATTGGAAACATCCAAGCCTCCTAAAAAATTACTGCAAGTCGGTCATAACTAACTTCTTCATATCCTGAGAAAATGAAACATAAGAAAGAGGTGATCTGAAACACTCAGTAAGGGTATGAAATACAGCGGAAGATAACACAAATATTAATCATGTTAAATAATCGAAACCACATGACTTTACCAATAATAAACATGAATTCTTTTATGAGAGGAGTATGAGCTGAGTAAATAATGCTATAATAAAACATAATCATGGGTATTCTAGTAGTCGAATGACCACATGAACCATCAATATTATTTTCAGAATGAGGAAATGTATAATGTCAGATATTCTAAAACATTTTTTCAGGGCCTCGGACAAGACGTCTAAAAATAATTAAGGCCTCAACCATTACCATATATCAAAATTGGGAAAGGGCCTCGGCGAATCCACATCTAGTTGTCACATGAGACCTACTGATGCATCGAGGAGCTCTAGCGGGATCCACCCATCACTTACTAAGTCCAATTCATTCATCATATGAAAAGGTTTAAACATATCATAAAAATACTTATTAAAACTAGCATCTTAAATGTCAATAATTTAACCATAAACCATGAATGTTATAAAAATAGCACTTCCACAGTCAAGTATATCACAAAACCTTCAATACAATATGGGTGTTTTATATCAAAATAAATCAATTTAAAATAAACTTAAAATACATAAAAGGATGTTGACATAGATGAAATAAAAACCCTTTTTAGAGAAATATCTCTTTCTATTTTTAAATAATTTAAGAGTCACATAATTATAATGAAAATATTGATTTTGAAAATATTATTATAAGCTTATAAGGGAATCTTTTATGATGTTATAATGGTGGAAAATAGCTGCAACCACCATATAAGTTAAAAAAACCTTCTTTCCTTAAATTTGTCGAAAAGGTAAAAAAGTACCTTGTTTGGAAAATGACTGAAAGATTCCTTTCAAAGAACATAAGGGTATAAATGACTTTAACCCATTATCTATTAAATAGTAAAAATGTTTTGAAATACATTTTTAAGAGACATGGATATGGATGATAAAGAGGCCCTATTAGATAATTACATATAAACAACCTCGGATAATGAAAGGATTATAGAATTAACCCTTACCTTCTACTTTTCCTTGTTCGAGGGTAGGTAATCCTCTTGTATAATGGTGAAATAATTGTTATGAAACTATACAAGAATCATATACATTAATATGATATCATATATGATCTTTTAACATTGATTCGTTAATAATATCATAGTACTATCATTGTTTCGAGTGTTAACAGATTCGCTTTCCTTTATATTCCTTGTTTTGTGAGTCATAATTTTTATGAATGGGATGTATATTATTCATATCCAGAATGACATAAAGTCATTTGACATTATTTTTAATCATCTAATGAAAATTAGTCTTTAATGGATACAATGTGGAATGAATCTCATCGCTTTTATGGAGATGGTAATCCGTACGTACGCACGAGCGACAATATCATTGTTTTTATATTAATATAATATTTACTTTTATGGTATATCATATATAATGAATAATTGTCATGTTATATTTATTATTAACATTAATTACAAATCATTATTATACCCATAAAAAATTTATTGAATAACAATTACACCACGACGTGGAGATGGAAACTCGTACGTACACACGTATGGTGACATGTCATTTAAAAGATGGATAGAATAATGATTTTGGATGTACCTATAAGGCCCCAGCCTTAAACATTACTTAATATTGAATTAAATGAGTAATTCACATTGAGTATCTTTTCAGGTTTAGAGTTTAAGACAATTAGGACATAACTATTACATCTCAAAAGATTAAAAAGTAGTCGCTTCTACTAAATTTCCATAAAATACAAACTCTTAAAAATAAACATGTATAGTTCCATGTTTTAGGTAGCATGACTTTCTCTTGATCCCATCCTTGACCCTATTCGAAGCTAAGTCCTGTGAAAAACATTTCAAAAATTTGGGATGAGCATAAAAAGCTCAACAAGGGATACACAAAGAATGAAAACTGTCAGTTTTTCAAAACAACAAGTAAACCATGTATACATTATCAAACTAATACTTTTCACCTTCATGAAGTAGTATAAACTCTTCACTGAAAAAAGTAGCATTACTTACCTTTTTGTAACCAAAGGATTACCATAAAACCCATATAAAGAACACATAAAATATATAAAGGTAACTTGGGACATAAACATACTTAAGTGGAATAACCATACGGTCGACTTCTACACATATCACTTAATAGAATATCCATACGACCAATTTCCATACATACTTAATGGAATAGCCATACGGCCGACTTCTATACCCAATGCATTGGAGGTTATAACGTAACCACCCGTCCTGGTATTCACGGCACCACCCGTCATATGGTTTATCACGTAACCACCCATTAAATGTCCAAGTACCATTATACAATTATAACACATAAAACCAATATAAAGGAGTGATAACATTACCACATTTCAATCATAATATATCATTTAAATATATTGACATAATAGAAAAATTTATCAAAACAATTTCAATACCAAAATACATAATAGAGTATATGGTATTAATTTCATTTTGAAAACATTACGGCTTGTTGAGGAAGCCAATAACCAAATAATACTCGCGGCGGCGGAAATGGTCATTGTCACCACGTACGTTAAAAGAAACATTCTTTTTTGTCGTTTAGTAAAACGCTTCGTAGAAAAAATATTTGTTTTGAATAAACATAAAAGTCAAAGGGGTTTATAAACCGTATAAAAGAAAGTGGTGTATAAAACGAAATATGCCTCAATGAATGAAGATTGAGACGAAGTCCCTTACAAAGATGGTATCCTTGGATTACGGATAAATCAATTACATAACTATGTGTGAAAAATGAATACACCAAATATAAGTTCATATTAAGTGTAAAATAATCAAAGGTCATTCACACATATTCAATGGATGACATATTCCATAACTACATGTTGAACCCAAAGAAATCGAAATTGGGTAAAGAAGTTCCCTTGACAGCCTAACGACGTCACATCAAAATGAGTTGATGAGAGATAAAAAGTGTATCTCATCACATTGAAATAAAAGTTACATCAATAAGGATATATGAGAACATATCCCAACATAAAAATATGTAAATTAAAAGACACAACAAAAGAAGTCTTTTAAAAAGAGGAGGGTGAAAGGTTCCCTTACCGACTTGGGTATCTTTCAAAACATACACCCCATGAAAGAAGGACAATACATCATTGATGTAAATACTCATAAAATGAAAGTATATTACAAAAAGAGTATAATAATTGGAAGTACGTACACCACTAAAAGGAAATTGTGGAAAATGTAGAATAAATCTCAGGGAATAAAAGTGAGATGAAAAATCCCTAACGAAAACTCGGCAGCCTAACGGCGCCACATAAAACATACAAAAATCGATTGATGAGATCAAATAGGGAATCTCATCATATTAACATAAAGTTTAGAGAAATATGAATATAAAAGAACATCCCACCAACATAACAAAGTGGAGCTTAAAAGAAGTGACATAAATGAGAGTACTTAAAAAGAATGTGTGAGGTTGGAACTCTTATGAAAATTCGGCAGCCTAACGACGCCTCTTAAAACTTCCAAAAATGGATTGATGAGAGAGAATAGGGTCTCCCATCTTATGAACATAAAAATTACAGTAAGCGTAATATAAATGAACATCCCAATAACAATAAATATGAGTTTTAAAAGGAATTACATAAAAGAGCGTACTTAAAAATAAAGAGAGGAGTAGGATCCCTTACCTCGGGTCCGACTTGACTCGATCGTTCCTTAACATCCTGAATAATAAACTTGAGTTAATTTATATTTTCTTAAGAACCTTTTTCAAATTCATTATTCCTTTTATATCACTTATTTCCACGTTATAAACATCATGTAATCATTTAAGTTAATAATGTTTGTTTTGTCGATATTTGGTTCTTAAGTCGAAAGTGGACTTCTTACAATTACATGTTGTTCGTGTGGTCAAAGGTTCATTATATCCAGAATGAAATTCTTGATTTTGATATCATATATATCATATATATCTATAATATACATGTATTTATAATATCACATAATCATTTAGAGTTAAGAAATGAAATGCACCGTTCATGGAGACGGTAAGCCGTACGTACGCATGAACGCTACTTTCATTTCTTTGTCATATTAATCGAATTAAAACTAAATGAGAGTTATGTATATTTTAATTAAAAAATTATATTCATCATTTAGATGTATCATTCATCATATATATCAATTATATACATGTACATATAATAGTACATTACATTTGGGGATAGGAAATGAAATGCACCGTTCATGGAGACGGTAAGTCGTACGTACGCATGAACGCTACTTTCATTTCTATCTCATACTTTAATGGAAAGAAATAATAATTATATAGAGGTATATAATAATTTGAGTATAATATTATATATAATAACATTAAATCCATCCTTTATATGTCCCACGTATAGCATTAATGAATCACATCACTTTGAGGGGGCGGTAGTCCGCACTTCCTAAAATGAAGATATCGCGTATACCCATAATGGAGGCCATAAAGGTAAGCCAAAAATGAAAAATTCATACACTTAAGTAAAACATAAACATATTATATATCATATATAAATATAGTGACATCTTAATGGCCACCTTTGAAGGTGTTAAAAGAATGTTGAACAATCATCGTTTCGGGAGGCAGAAATTCGCCATCCACTGAAATAGTATGTTCTTTAACCATTAGATGTAGGTGTGTGTAAGTGTAGCTAGAATACTTCTTATAACAACATACTAGTATAGTGAGGATACTGTAGTTGTTACAAAATAAAATAATAAATAGAGTTTAGGGGGTTGGTGAAGAAAAATAATACAAAAGGACTCAAAAGAAGACATTACCTTAAAATCGGGTAACTCCCCTTGGTTTGAGCTCAAAGGCTTCCTTGGGAAGACCTATGCCCAAATTTAGGCTTCAAGGAATAAGAGAGGGATGTGGAGAGCCAAAATGGGCAGGGGTTGGACGATCCAAAGGCTTTGGGAGTGTGGGTAAGGAGGTAGAGGTGGGGGCCTTTTATAAGAGGAGAGAAGGGGCACTATTGGAAAGTGAAGAAAAGTCACTTTATTTCAAAATGATATTCGGATTTAAGAGGTCCCACATTGATTTATTTCTAGGATAAGGTGATAAGGGTTCTAAATCCACTCATCAAATAGGTTTTGGACATGTTTAGTTCTTATATATTACATTATCATTCCATTTTATTTAAATCGTTAAATAATGAGGTCATCGGTGCATCATCATGATGTCATAAATAATTTAATTTATTTAACGTATAAAAATTATAAAAAAAATACCATGATTTAGGAAATTTTTTTTATATTTCCAATGAATATTTATAGTCAAAATTCAGAGTTGTATAACCCCATGTAAAAATTGTTTTAGTAAAACATCTCCTGTGTGTGTCATTTTTTACTTTAACAATAAATAAAAAGTTATTAATGTCATTTCCCAACCAATGTGGCTCAATGGGGTCCCAAAGTTGACACATGGCTGGTCTTGGTCGGCCATGATACATCCAATGAGGTTAGGACATGTGTCATGTTCATTTAATATTATTACAACATTATTTTTACCTTAAACTACACTAATTACCTCTAATCGCGATTAAAAACTTCATAAGTTACTATTCACCAAAAAATTATTTTAATCCCATTGAACCAAATTTTATTTCTTAATCACAACCATGTATGTAGGATTTTTTAAATTCAAAACAAAATGGTGGAAAAATTTCATTTAAATGGAAAATCAGTTTTTATAAGTACCAATTAGTGGTGTCAGTATTCATCAAAAATTGAAGTTTTTCAGAAAATTTCCAAAAATTCACCCTAAACTATATTTGATATTCCGAATTCAAAAATGAAGTCTATTTTACAAAATTCAAAACATATAAGTCACATTAATTAATTTAATAATTAATTCCCGCTGTCATGACAAATAGCGTGTTTTCATGAAACAATAAGTATCAAAAGATTGACACTAGTTTAAGTCCGATTTCAAAGTGAAATTAATTCCAATGACCACTATAGGATTTAATGGTAAAAATATATTATAATTTCACATTAAAACCAATTAAAAATATAATCTATTCATATAAATAAATTAGATTAAAAAGTGGTTTTGAATTAAAATACAACATTTTACACTATTCATTAAAAAATGAACATTATCGGAAAGATACCAAAAATTTACACAAAGTAAATTTTGATGTCCCGATTCGAAAGAAGAGTTTTATATGGTCCAATAGAATTTATAAGAGTGAAAAAAACTATATTTAATGAGAGTTCGCCATCAAAAGGTGATAAGTGAACCTTTAGTGAAAACTAGGGAATATACGCCTAAAATTGAAATCATTCCGTATTTTAAGCATTTATCTTTTATTGGATAAATGTAAAAACATTTAAAAACATATATAATCATATTTTAGTTATTTCTATCCATTCCCGCCAATATAACGGCTAAATGTTAACTACCATTTAAAATAATATTATTTTATTATTAGACTGCAACGTAAGATTCCCAAGAAGCTCATTGTTGCGTGTTGGGTACGCCATCGAGCATAGAGTCCCCTTTAAAGTCATATTAATATTTTATTCACAAATATGGATAAATATGAAAATGTCTTATTCTTTATTTACCTGGGGTGTTACATCCTTCCCCCTTTTGGGAATTGCGTCCTCGCAATTTTTAAAATTGAGCTTGGAAACATCCTTGAAAGTCTTACATCAGAACAAGAGTTGGTAAAACAATCACTTTAAAATAAAGAAAGATAAGTACAAAGGTCACCCGATTTAACCCATAATAGGATTCCGTGTATGAAAACATGGACAAGGAAGAAAAATCAAAGGGTCATGTTCTGATAGAGAGTGATAGAAAACATCTTTAGGAGAAAGTTAACCATGAGAAAATCACAAACTTGTGATGGGTTAAACGATATTCGATTCCCCAATAGGAAAAGTTAATAGACAACATTTTTGTTTTAAGTTACTTTTTATTAAGGAATTTATTCATAAGGAAACATAATCACTTATCATGTTGACTTTTAACTTTTATTAGATTCTTTACACAAACTCATATTTTCTCCAAAAGGTGAGTATTTAGGAAGGCTTGTTCACATTAAGAGTACTATAATCAAATTTTAGAGAATCACCTAATCCATAAAAGAGAACTATATACTTCCCATGTCTTTAGACTTTAACCAAAACCAAAACCAAAAAGGATAGTACAAGATCAGATAATCCAAAAAAGGATAACCCTTTATAAAAAGAAAATCTATGCTTAATCTCCAAAATTCGTCCAACAAAATCCAAAGTTCAACGAGGACCATTAGATAAACAATTTGTCCATAAAATTCTTCAAAGTAAACCAAACTAAGGTTGAAACCCAAATATTTGAAGGATTTAGTCACATAGTCTTCCATGTTAAATCGTAACATTTATCTCCAAACAACATCTGTTGCTCCTAAAGTCTCGTATTGAAAAGTAATTAACCTAATCTCATATCCTCCATGATAGGTTAATCATTTTCATAAATAACCCAAATTAAACTTACTCTTAATTCATAAAATCATATAACTAGAAAGAATTAGTCAAACTAACCAGGGATATCACGTATTCCAATGGTAGGAGATAAATACCAGTCGCAATATGGTTGTGGGTTCGATTCCCGCGGCTTTGTCCGACGCGACGGGTTGTCACACGGTCTGCGTGTTGTACTTTTTCCAAAACTATATAATTCTTAAAACAATCCCCAAAACGAGATAAAATCATCAAAAATAATCATAACATATTTTAACCTCATGTTTATCTCATGCCCTTCATTTTCAATCATATCATATAATAACCCATAATTACCTCAAAAGTAAGGATCATATAAACTCTAATGGTTACCTTTATAATTATTACCTGAACTTCAACATCGATTGGTCATCTTGTACATGATGAATTACAGAACATACCAATGTTCAAGTGGTTGATCATGACTCCTTGATAGTTGGTTTAGAACAACCATGAGTTTCCTCATTGTATCCCCCATTTTATCTAGTATCTTAATCAGAGAACCACCACAGTTTCCTTCAAACCTACTGTCTCTTTGGTGCCGGCTAGATCCATCCATTCAATAAAAACATAAATGTCAGTGTGAATATATCAACAAAACCCTCATTTACTAATGAGGAAGGTAAAAAATAAGATATACTTACTCATTCACTTTATCTAAAACTAGGACTAGTTCTGAAATCCTAACCATTATGGCAATGTCACTTATGCTTAGAGAATACCCTAACCTCTAAAGTTATCTAAACAGACCTCTGATACCAACTATAATGCCCCAGCCTTAAACCTTACTTAATATTGAATTAAATGAGTAATTCACATTGAGGATCTTTTCAGGTTTAGAGTTTTAGAGAATTAGGACATAACTATTACATCTCAAAAGATTACAAAGTAGTCGCTTCTACTAAATTTCCATAAAATACAAATTCTTAAAAAACATGTATAGTTCCATGTTTTAGGTAGCATGACTTTCCCTTGATCCCATCATTGACCCTATTCCACACTAAGTCCTGTGAAAAACATTTCAAAAACTTGGTATGAGCATAAAAAGTTCAGTAAGGGATACACAATGAATGAAAACTGTCAGTTTTTCAAAACAACAAGTAAACCATGTATACTTTATCAAAGTAATACTTTTCACCTTCATGAAGTAGTAAAAACTCTTAACTGAAAAAAAGTATCATTACGTACCTTTTTGTAACCAAAGTATTACCATAAAACCCATATAAAGAACACATAACATATATAAAGGTAACGTGGGACATAAACATACTTAAGTGGAATAACCATACGGTCGACTTCCACACATATCACTTAATGGAATAGCCATACGTCCAATTTCCATACATACTTAATGGAATAGCCATACGGCCAACTTCCATACCCAATGCATTGGAGGTTATAATGTAACCACCTGACCTGGTATTCACGGCACCACCTGTCATATGGTTTATCACGTAACCACCCATAAAATGTCCAAGTACCATTATAAAATTATAACACATAAAACCAACATAAAAGAATGATAACATTACCACATTTCAATCACAATATATCATTTAAATATATTGACATAATAAAATAGTTTATCAAAAAAATTTCAATAACAAAATACATAAAAGAGTATATGGTATTTATTTCACTTTGAAAACATTACGGTTTGTTGAGGAAGCCAATGACCAAATAATACTCGCGGCGGCGGAAAAGGTCGTTGTTACCGCTTACGTTAAAAGAAACATTCTTTTTTGTCATTTAGTAAAATGCTTCTTATAAAAAATATTCCTTTTGAATAAACGTAAATGTCAAAGGGGTTTATACACCGTATAAAAGAAAGTTGTGTATAAAACGAAATCTGCCTCAATGAAAGGAGATTGAGACAAATTCCCTTACAAAGACGTATCCTTGGATTACGGATAAATCAATTACATAATTATGTGTGACAAATGAATACACAAAATATAAGTGGATATTAAGTGTAAAATAATCAAAGTTCATTCACACATATTCAAAGGATGGCATATTCAATAACTACATGTTGAACCCAAAGAAATCGAAATTGGGTTAAGAAGTTCCCTTGACAGCCTAACAGCATCACCTCAAAATGAGTTGATGAGAGATAAAAAGTGTATCTCATCATTTGGACATAAAAGTTACATCAATAAGGATATATTAGAACATATCCCAACATAACAATATGTAAATTAAAAGACCCAACAAAAGAAGTCTTTTAAAAAGAGGAGGGTGAAAGGTTCCCTTACCGACTTGGGTATCTTTCAAAACATACACCCCATGAAAGAAGGACAATACATACTTGATGTAAATACACATAAAACGAAAGTATATTAAAAAAAGAGTAGAATAATGGGAAGTATGTACACCACTCAAAGAAAATTGTGGCAAATGTAGCATAAATCTCACGGGAATAAAACTGAGATGAAAAATCTCTTACGAAAACTCGGCAGCCTAACGGCACCACATTAAACTTACAAAAATGGATTGATGAGATCAAATAGGGTATCTCATCATATTAATATAATGTTTATAGAAAGATTAATATAAAATAACATCCCCCCAACATAAAAAAGTAGAGCTTAAAATAAGTGACATAAAGGAGAGTACTTAAAAAGAAAGAGTGAGGTTGGATCTCTTACGAAAATTCGGCAGTCTAACGACGCCACTTAAAACGTCCAAAAATGGATTTATGAGAGAGAATAGGGTCTCTCATCATATGAAAATAAAAATTAAAGTAAGATTAATATAAAATAACATCCCAATAACAAGAAATATGATCTTTAAAAGGAATGACATAAAAGAGCGTACTTAAAAAGAAAGAGAGGAGTAGGATCCCTGACCTCGGGTCCGACTTGACTCGATCGTTCTTTAACGTCCTGAATAATAAACTTGAGTTAATTTATATTTTCTTAAGAACATTTTTCAAGTTCATTATTCCTTTTATATCACTTATTTCCATGTTATAAACAATATGTAATCATTTAAGTTAATAATGTTTGTTTTGTCGATATTTGGTTCTTAAGTCAAAAGTGGACTTCTTACAATTACATGTTGTTCATGTGGTCAAATGTTTTTTATATCCATAATAACATTCTGGATTTGGATATCATATATATAATATATATCTAGAATATAAATTTATTTATAATATCACATAATCATTTAGAGGTAAGAAATGAAATGCACCGTTCATGGAGATGGTAAGCCGTACGTACGCATGAACGCTACTTTCTTTTCTTTGTCATATTAATGGAATTAAAACTCAATGAGAGGTATGTATATTTTAATTCCAGAATTATATTCATCATTTATATGTATCATTCATCATATACAACAATTAAATACATTTACTTATAATAGTATATTACATTTGGGGATAGGAAATGATATGCACCGTTCATGGATACGGTAAGCCGTACGTACGCATGAACGATACTTTCATTTATATCTCATACTTTAATGGAAAGAAATAATAATGATATAGAGGTATATACTAAATACATTATAACATTATATATAATAACTTTAAATCCATCCTTTATACGTCCCACGTATGGCATTAACGAATCACATCACTTTGAGGGGGCGGTAGTCCGCACTTCCTAAAATGGAGATATCACGTATACCCATAATGGAAGCCATAAAGGTAAGACACAAATGAAAAATAATGAATCTTAAGTATAAAATAAACATATTATATATCATATATAAATATATTCACGTCTTAATGGCCACCTTTGAAGGTGTAAAACGAATGATGAACAATCATCATTTCGGGAGGCAGATATTCTCCATCCACAGAAACAGTATGTTCTTTAACCATTAGATGTAGGTGTGTGTAAGTGTAGCTAGAATAATTATTATAAAAACATCCTAGTACATTTATGATACTGGAGTTTTTACAAAAGAAAATAATATAAAGAGTTTAGGGGGTTGGAGAAGCAAAATAAAACAAAAGGACTCAAAATAAGACATTACCTTAAAATCGGGTAACTCCCCTTGGTTTGAGCTCAAAGGCTTCCTTGGGAAGACTTATGCCCAATGTTAGGCTTAAAGGAGTAATATAGGGATGTGGAGAACCAAAATGGGTAGGGGTTGGCCGAGACAAAGGCTTTGGGAGTGTGGGTAAGGAGGTAGAGGTGGGGCCTTTTATTAGAAGAGAGGAGGGGTACTCTTAGAAAGTGAAGAAAAGTCACTTTATTTCAAATTGGTATTCATATTTAAGAGGTCCCACATTGATGTATTTCGAGGATACGGTGATAAGGGTTTGAAATAAACTCATCCAATAGGTTTTGGACTTGTTTAGGTTTTAGATATTACATTATCTTTCCATTTTATTTAAATCGTTAAATAATGAGGTCATCGCTGCATCAACATGATGTCATAAATAATTTAACTTATTTAACGTCTAAAAATTATAAAAAAAATACAATGATTTATGAAATCTTTTTATCTTTCAAATTAATATTTATATTCAAAATTATTACTTGTATAACCCCATGTAAAAATTGTTTTAGTAGAATATCTCATGTGTGTGTCGTTTTTACTTTAACATTAAATAAAAAGTTATCTATGTCATTTCCCAACGAAAGTGGATCCATGGGGTCCCAAAGTTGACCCATGGCTTGTCATGGTCGGAAATGACACATCCAATGAGTTTAGGACATGTGTCAATTTCATTTCATATTATTAACACATTATTTTTACCTTAAACTACACTAATTACCTCTAATCTCGATTAAAAAGTTAATAAGTTATTATTCACCAAAAAATTATTTTAATCCCATTGAACCACATTTTACTTCTTAATGACAACCATGTATGTCGAATGTTTGAAATTCAAACCACAAAGGTGGAAAAATTTCATTTAAACAGAAAATCAGTTTTTATAAGTACCACTTAGTGGTTTCACTATTCATCAAAAATTGATGTTTTTCAGAAAATTACCAAAAATTCACCCTAAGATTTATTTGATATTCCAAATTAAAAAATGAAGTCTATTTTAAAAAATTAAAAACATATAAGTCACATTAATTAATTTAATAATTAATTTCCGCTGTCATGACAAATAACGTGTTTTTATGAAACAATAAGTATCAAAAGATTGACACTAGTTTAAGTCCGATTTCAAAGTGAAATTAATTCCAACGACCACTATAGGATTTAATGGTAAAAATATATTCTAATTTCACTTTAAAACCAATTAAAAAGATAATCTACTCATACAAATAAATTTGATTAAAAATAGGTTTTGAATTAAAATACAACATTTTACACTATTCATTAAAAAAATGAACTTTATCGAAAAGATACCCAAAATTTACACAATGTAAATTTTGATGTCCTGATTCTAAAAAAGAGTTTTATTTGGTCCAATAGAATGTATAAGAGTGAACAAAACTATATTAAATGATGGTTCGCCATCAAACGGTGATAAATGAACCTTTAGTAAAAAGTAGGGCATATATGCCTAAAATTGAATTCTTTCCGTATTTTAAGCCTTTATCTTTTATTGGATAAATGTAAAAACATTTAAAAACATATATAATCATATTTTATTTATTTCTATCCATTCTTGCCAATACAACGGCTACATGTTAACTAGCATTTAAAATAATATTATTTTATTATTAGAGTGTAACGTAAGATTCCCAAGAAACTCGTTGTTGCGTGTTGGGTACGCCATCGAGCATAGCATCCCATTTAAAGTCATATTAATATTTTACTCACAAATATGGATAAATATGAAAATTTCATATTCTTTATTTACCTGGGGTGTTACAGTACCATATTTATAATAACATCAAAATATATAGAATATACTAGATTTATTATTTTATAATGGAAAGAAAAACGAAAGAAGAAGTGGAAGAAAAAAAACTCGAAAGAGGGTGGTGAGATTATTACCTCTTCTTCAGGTTCTTCCTTTTGATTTGATCAATGAGGCTCTTTAAGATGGATTTATGACTAATGTAAGGCCTCTAGGATAAAGTGAGTGAAGTTGAGAGGATATTTGGGTTGGGGTTAGCTGATCCAAAAGGTTTTGATGGTATTAATTAGAGAGAAGGTGGAGTACCCTTTTATAAGAGGGGTGAGAGGCATCTTATGAAAAAATTAAAATATTATTTTACAATAAATTCATATTAGGTTTGTAATGGCTCCAAACTGATTTATTTCGTGTATAAGGTGGGGATGGGTCAAAATCCACTAAAAAATAGGTTTTAGACAGGTTTGGATCACTATATTAACCTTATCATTTATATTTAAGTCTTAGTTAATTTGTTTGACATTTACCTGGTCTATTTGTAGTTTTATATTATTTGGTTAATAAACTTACTATAAAATGCCAAGTGAACCCAAAGTGGGTAATAAATGAAATATATATCATCATATAAGTCCTTTGTATTAACCTTAGATTTTTAGAAATATTATATTAATAAATAATATAATATTTGTTTTAAAAACTCCTTTATGTCAATTTTGATACTATTTCATAATTGATTTTTGTTAAAGTTTTAAAAACATTATTAATTAGAACCCAATTCATTTAATCAATAATAAAAATTCATACTAACCAATAAAAATCGTGTATTACATCAAAACATTCATATTAAATTTATTTTTACATTTATAACACTAAATATTTGATTCTTTTATTAATAAGGAAAATACTGCATCATCATTATGTCATAAATAAAATTAATTATTCAATGTCTACAAATTATAAATAAAATACCATTATGTAGGAAATCTATTTATCTTTCTAATTAATATTTATAGTTGAAATGATAACATATATAACCCTCTGTAAAGAATTGTTTTTCAAAAAGATATATACTTATATCATTTTTGTATTTACTTTAACTTAATTAATATATAGAGTCATTATCATTTACAAGTGACACCATGAGGTCCCAAAATCGACCCAAAAAATCCCATGGTTGGAAATGTATCATCCCATATGTTTAGAACATGTGTTAGGGTAATTTAATATTATTATAATATTTTTTTACCCTTATTTACTGGAATTACGATTTAACCATGGTAAATAAAATATTTACCGAAATAATTATTCAAAATGTCTAAAAATAAAAGTTACCTATTTAGAAAATTTGGAACTACTAATTATAAATATTCAATCCATATTCATAAATTCAAAACACAGAAGTGGCAGAAAATAAATTAAAACTAATTTCCGTTGTGAAAACAAAAAGCGTGTTTTTTAAGAAATAATAACTATCAAAAGATTGACACTTGTTTATGTATAGTTTAAATGTGAAATTACATCCAATGACCAACATTGGATTAAATTGTAAAAATATTAAAACTTAATTTAAAACCACTATATAGTATAATTTATCACTAAAAATTATTTTGATTAAAAAAGATGTTTTTAATTAATGTTATGTATTTTTCACTATTCATAAAAAAATTGAATTTCTCAGAAAAATAACAAAAATTCACCCTAGGATAATTTTGATATTATAAATCCAAAAATGAAGAACATTTTGAATGATTAAATTTATAAAATTTTAAAAATTTGATACTACTATTCATAAAGGCTAGTTTTATTGCTTGTGGTGTGTGTTAGAACTCGAAGTTTCCTACAACACAAGCTATTATATTATTCAAAGAGAAGCGTACCGTGGACGCTTGGGGTGTTACACAATATAAGGGTTTGAACCCAGTATAATATTTTTAATCCTCTATAACCTTAGTTTAAGAGGTAACGTTGAGCCAAAATAATTCATAAATGTTTTTATGGGACGTAACCTTTTTTTTATTTATGATTTTATATTTTTATCACTCTCCCTAAAATAAAATGAAATTTTATTAAAAGGAAGAATTAATTTTCACTTGTTTATTTCTATTTTTAGCCCCATAAAAGGTGAAAAATTAAGGATATGTTGTGGCTACAATGAAGAAAAACACTATAAAAAATTATGAATTTTTATTTTATTATTTCCTTTTACCTCTCACATTTCTGCTAAAAACATAAAATTTAAATTTCAGGGAATGTGCTGATTTTTATTATTTAATCATAGATCAAGGAGAAAAAACTTTAAATAGTTATCATCGTTCTCCAATTAAAATTTATTTATTAGTAAATTTATTGAGTCAAATTGGTGATTGAATTAGTAATAGTAAACTTTGGGATTTTCATTTTTCAATTCAGGATTTATGAAGACAATTTTATTGATCTAAATGAATTTATTTTGTGTCATTACTTGAACGTAATTTCTACTATATATATGATTTTGTTTTGTTAATTTCATTTAGTGATTGTTCTAACCACATATTTTCATTCCCTATATATTTTATATGACTAATATTTCACTTAATTTCTTGTGAATATTTCTTCTAAAACACAAGTATGTTTTCTTTAAGAACTGAATTTGGATCTCTTCAAATCCATGATTAAAAAAATTCAAATAAAATTTAATTTACTCATATTTTTTCATGTCCTCAACCAGGGACATACTTTTTTCCATCATACATATTAATATATTGAATCCACTAACGACATTGTTTGTGAAGAATATTGTTATAAGACTATCGTATCCTTTGATGTGCTGCTCTATTTAGGTTTTATTCATATTAATAAAATGAATTTGGGTGATATGGTTCTACACTGAATGGGATGTGTGTACAAAAATAATAATTTTTTTATACCACTAAATATTATGATGGTTAATTATTATTCATACAATGTACATTATTTCCCACAAATGTGAAAAACATAAAAAATAAAAAATATGTAAAATAATGGGTTTTTTGGAGAGTCAAATATCACCATTAACATGGAAATTGTTTTTTAGCATTTGGGTTTGTTTGGTGGATGTGAGAATTTTCCATACTCATATTTTAAAATAAAAAATTCAGTTGGATATAATCTTCATAATATTCATTAATTTAGGAATCAAATTTATGTTTTTTGGAATGATGAGATTTAATTTATAAATGGATAATTTTTAATTAATATTTTATTTATTATCATGATAAAATCCATAGAGATTGACCACATTTTTAATTTTTACCTATTTTAAAATAAGTAACTATATTCCCAAAATAATTACTATCATTTCAAACATTTAGTGAATCCATCATGACTTTTTGAAATTTTTTTCTATATGAGGTGGTGAAGGGAGATGAACTTCCAACCTATGGTATGGTGTATGATATTAGGTCTATTGAAAAATCTATTTAGAATTATTACCATGATGATTAGTGAAAATATAAAAGTGAGGTAAATAAAAATTTCCATTGACATTGAATATAAGTAATGAGATATAAATAGAATATAAGAAAATATTATTTATTTGAAAAGAAAGAAACAAAAATACATTGTCGTCTTGATTTGTTGGAAATATCTGGATTTGATTAAATTATCTTCTCTGAAGATTAAAAATATTGTTCCCCATTTTAAAAAATTATTTTATTAAAATTTCATATAAATTAATGTATTATCTTCAACCTCTTCAATATGATTATATTTCATACTTGGGGAAGAACATGATTCTATGTGTGGTTGGATTGGATAACCACATTTCATGTGATCATTTTAAATTTAATGTATTGTAATTTTTAAAATTTAACTGATTAATTTTACCTAGTTATTTATTTTTTTATTCAATTGTGATATAAATAATAAAATTAGGATTTAAATAATAAAATAACCAAAATTGTAATGAATCACATCATGATAGGTTTATTCACATTGTGATATGTTCTGGGTGCAATTTCATTTTTCAAAGAGGAGGATTGTTGCAGAAACATGAGAAACAGAACTAGAACATAGGATTTAGGTATTGACATATAATTCACACCATGAAAATATTAAATTAAAAACATAAACCAACACATTAATTTCTAAGGTAGAATTGAATATCCAATATTTTACAAGGTGAAACAGAGATTCATGCCCTAAAAGTCTATGACCGAATCCATAATGTTATTATTTTTTTCTTTTTATCACATGTGATCATTCCTCCACCCCCATTACAACTACGGTTCACATTTAAACATAAATTCGATGAATTTATGTCTTTTTACGCAACTAGTAGTTGGTGGGGGGGGGGGCTTAAAAACTATTATTTAATGGCCTTGGTTTTATTTTAAAAGGATCAATAATAAGGTGAAGAAATACCATAATTATAATTATTCCTCAAAAAAATATAATGTTGTTGGATTTTATTTTATTTTAACTCCCCCCTCTTATCCTCTAATGAATATAATGAGGTAGACATTTTCCCGTTTTGGAGTTCAGTAATTGTATGGGTCATTTTCTAGTTGGATTTTTATATTGTATTTTTTATTTATACTGTGTTATATATTAGTTCCATAATTTCTAATCCCCCTCTTTAATCATTACCATTAATAATTTAATCTAGAAGAATCCTAAAATATATAACTAATTAACATAATTCATACAAAAAATTTATGAGAATTTGGATAATTATGATTAAAAAATGTTTTTGATTTTATAATAAATTAATCAACACAAAATAAATACCTATATAAAAAGTGAAAAACAATAAATAAAAGTGGATTCACGAAAACCAAGGGTTTTAATAGAATCAATATGTACAATTATGTAACTAAAAAATATTAATTGTTAATTCAATTTTACATAATCCTAACAAATAATTTACATGGAATGTTATATCCATTTTATTTAAAACCAACATTTTTTTATTTTTCCTTCTACTTCAAATCCAATATATATTTTTAAAATTTTTCTTATTATTTTTAAAATAATTTCAAGGGATCATCGATCGACAACCAAATCACTACCTTAATTTAGTTTATGTAATATATTATAGTTTTAGAGATTAAATTATCAATTTGATTATACATATTAAAAATAAATATACGATTTTGCCCAGTAATTAATCACTATTCTATGTGTGTTTTTAAAATTTAATCTCAAATATATGTATCAATTGAACATTAAGTCACTCAAAAATCTCACATAACTTTTATATTTTATTAAAAAATTACCATCATTAATATTCATCCTCACATTTTCTATCCCCAATAAAAAATAATTTATCCTTTTTTTAATAATGAATATGTTAATGTGAACATCCAACTCTTATAAAATGTAACAACATAATTTTAATTCATTTCATTTTATTTATATTAGTCACCATTCAGTACTGTTTTTAAATTGATTTATTCTACGAGGATAATGTTATTGTACATTTTTTAAGATTAATTTAATGAAATAAGAGTCAAAAATTTTCCTTAAAGAATAATTATACATGCGTCGACTTTAAAATAGATTTAATGATGTTACATTAAAATAACCATAATAACTATTGTGGATTAATAATCTCGAACATCATTTCTAAATGGGTTAAATTGTATTTTCCTTATTTTTTTTAATTCAGTAATATTGATTTGAAAATTTAATATCATTTATAAAAATAACTCATTATGATAATAAAATTAACATGAGTGAGTCAATCATTAGGCAGTTATTCAAAAATCATTATTGTGCTGATATTATAAATAATGTGGTAATTATTAACTATTAATTACACCTTAATGAATTTACATTAGCTTTCATATATTAGATAAATATTATTAATGAAAAAATGATTTTAATCACTATAATAATGTATATGAATATTGTTTGAGATGATTTACACATGATACACATATATATCATGAATGATTATGGTATAATTTAAGAAATAAATTTATATAATAAACATTTATTTAATTTATTATATAGAATGTTATATATTAGATATGTTATCATTACAAATTGTTTATATAGGGTCATGACCTGGTACAATAAACACATGAGTTAAGGAAAGTGCCAACCCACATCTTTGATACTCTTTTGATTGGATTATCCCTTCTGTAGTCTTCTTATACCTATTCTATGAATTAATTATTTCATTGAATTTTATAAAAATACCTAGTCATATTAATTTCATATTTCTAATATATTTTAACTTAATTCATTTGTTTCATAATTATTTAACAAATGATTAAAATACTAAAGAGATTTTATTTATTTATTTACATGTAATTTTTTAACTTTTATGTCGTTAATCATTTTCAATGAATTTATTTCAATTAATAGTTTTAATTATTGTCCATATTTAAAAAATATTTTACACGTATACATATTTATATACTTTTTCATTTCCTAAAAACAATGCTTGAAAAACTATTTATTTTTGGTCAATATCATTATACTATGCAAAAATTGGGAAATAATAGATTAAAATATTTAGTAATTTTTTATCCTCATCTAAAATATTTTTCCCATGTAAATATCCTTTTATTTTCTTATTTTTTAATATATCATAAGATTAATATTATATAATCTTGTATAAATTTTTATTCGTTGAGATATATATTAGAGTTAAATAGATGACATACATTTTTATTAATATAGTTTAAAAACACATTCCAAATTCTTTGTTTAATCATTCAATACTATTTGGTATATTTAATATTATTTTAATTTTCATGTGCCAAAAATATAAATGGATATATGATTATATGGAGTTTGAAAATAGAAATATATAGTATCCAAACGAATCATGTAAAATTTATTTATAATGAGGTATTTATATATAGTACATGGGTAATGATAATATCCCACTTTGTTATGAATATTCTATTGGTTATCCATAATTTCTATTTATTATATCCTATGATTATGTAAATTTAAAATTCCCATGTTTTTTTTGTTGTAAAATCACTCGATTATGACACTTGTACACTTAATTTAAGTATTTTTATCAATCTTTTATATCTTCATGTTTTTTATATAGTAAATCTATTATATCATTCATAATTATAATTTACAAACCTCTTATAATAATTAATTATGTGTATCATTGTTAAGTTATTTATCAAACCCATTCCATTAATTATGTATTTCCTCCTAATTTATTATATAAATATTTTATTATGAGGGATTATTTTATAATGTGTTTTTGGAAAAAAATGTTTGGTGTTTGTGTAATAATATAACCTATAGGGGTAAATGCCATAGATACAATTTTTTTTGGTTATGTGTGCATACAATAATCATTTTTTTAATTAAAATTATGTAAAATGTTGTAAAATATTTTTATCAATTTTATTGGATTTCTACTCGTGACTTCCAAATTAGGGTACTCAAATAATATCTCTAGCAGTTGTCTTATTAATTATTTGACAAGAAAGGTAAATATAAAATTCCTAAAATCTAAAATATTTATAAATTATTTTATGATATTTATTGTGAAATATCATCATCTAGTTGTTAAATAATATGATAAATTATTTATGTATGATATAAATCATATAATAATGATATTAAGGAAATCCCAACAGTTAGGTAATACTAAATCAATAGATATGATTGGGATTTTTATCACTTATATCAAATTAAATTATTGAATAAATGATGTTATGATTATCATAAATATGAAACTTACTACATGAGATGTCACATGGTTTACTCAGTGATTAGATAATGAGGCATATTCTTATTATTCGATTTCATAATGCGCATGGTGACAATATGTAGTCATCTGTTTAACACATCATATTCTCTAATTCCTTTATTAATATATATTTCTTAACATGGTTGGATTTTATCAATATTTTAAAAAAATTAACATTTACTAATTATAATCATATATAGTTTTAAAAAATAAAATATCAAATGAAAAAAAAATTCCTCTTTTATCGAATGAGGTTAAAATATGCATAGAATATTACTGTAAAAACACATATATAAAAAGTGTATTAATAAATATATTATTTCATATTGATTTAAATACATATCCTAATTGGATACATAAATATGACAACCATAACCATTGGTACCACATAAATATATATATTTATGATGACTTACTCTTAAAAAATAATATGGTTATATCTGATTTAACATGATGGTCGCCCTTGTTTTTTTATATAGGTTAATATGAAATGGTATAATATCATTATGTTTAACATAATACACATTTGAATAACTCGAGAGAAAATTAATTATACCTATCTGATCTAAAAAAATGAATATCCTTTTCTAACCACTCCATAAATAATTTACAAAATTAGAATAATATTTATGATCAGTTTTGATAAATCTAATAAAATTTTAATCATTGACAAAAAGATATTTTTATTGTAAATAAAACATTCAAAAATTAATAAGTATTTCTAAAAAAATTATTGATGAAACCCATTTTAATGAGATTTTAAATATAATTTTAGAGAATATATATAATAATAATATTTATGAAAATTTTAAATAAAAATTAGATAAATATTATAAAATTTTAAAATATTAATAAACAAACTCATATAAATTATAAGTAATAAATAAGAAAATATTATTCAATAAATATATTATTTATAACGACCCAAGCATGACATACATGCTTACTAAAAATTATTGTGGACCATTTCATATACTACACAAACAAACACCGAATGATTGAATATGTTTTTTGCCTCTAGAAACAAGGAATAAAAAAATTACAGCATAGTGGAATATCTTCATGGCTTCCCACAAAGTTCATAACCTTTATAATCCAACATAAATCCTTTTTATATTATATTGAGATTAAAAATATAAGATAAGGGTGATCCCAGATGCCCAGTGTGGTTAAAGACGGAATATATAAGCGTAAACATGAGAATAATGGTATGAGAGTGTGATTAGAACATTAGAAGATCATACCCATCATATAAAAGATCATAAACATGATTTGTTCAATAAATATGTTTTATCATAAGACATTATTAGCATGGAAGTAAAATAACATGAGATCATTACATTGATATCTGAAATGTAAATATTTCACACATATAAAGTTGTTTATTTATAAACATTTATAAATAGTAATAGGTTCCCTCGTTATATTAATGACATGAAATAAATAAAATTTCATAAACAAATGAACATGAAAACCAGGTCCACTAATACAATCATGGACATGAAAACCATGTCAATGTATAAAATTGTTAACATGAAACCAGGTCCATGCATAACATATATACCTCATGAGTAATCCATCACTTACCAATGCATCAGATGGGTCTATAGGTCCCACCAATTGCATAATTAATACCCTATATATGTATTCCACAATAATATAAAATCATTCATAATATTCAAACCCATTAAATTAAATGGGTTTCAAAAAAATCATTCAATCCAAATATAACCCATAGAAATGAAATGGGTTTCATAAATATCAATGTCACGACCCCCTCCCACCAAAGATGCCCCTCCGGAGCTAGCAATGGTGAAAGGGAGATAATGACGTACATGCTTTGGTGTGGTTATGGTTAGGGTGGTTGGCAGCGGGGCTGTAGGGATGGATTTTGATTAATAAATAAAAAGTGGAAGAGTTAATGAATGGTGGGTCATGGAAATGGAACAGGATTAAAAATCGATGGGGTTGGTTGGTTGTTAAGAAGGGTTTTTTCTGTGCTTTTTGTGTTTTCCAAACTAGACTTGTGGATGGCAGGGATATTTATTACAAACGTTCGATGTGGTTGCTTGTGGATAGTTTCCAATTAGTTAAGGAATTAAATAAACTATTTATACTGAAACGTGAAAACCTAAATGGGGTTGGGGTTGTTTGTTGTATGCATGCTTCGTCGTACCAGTGTCGAGGCACGTGCTCAGTTTCTCTGTTTAGAATCCATAGGTTGGGCTGTGTGTTTGGTATATATATATCAATATCTCTTGTGTTTTATCGCACCCCACCCATGTTGAGAAGTTAGTACCGAACACTCCCATTTCATGGGAGAGGGTGTTTTCCCTTAGTTACTAGCTCCTTCCTACTCCTTCCCCCCTTGGTTGTGATGGCTTGAGGCGACCTTACACCTAAGACTCTTCGGGTAGGTTTTGATTGGGGTGGATTTTTCCCAAGACTCTTTGGGCAGGTTCTACTGTTTCCCAAGAATCTTCGGGACGAGGCCCAGGTGTGTGTGGGTGGGGATACGTGGTGGAGAGGCCTAGGTGTGTGTGGGAAGGATGTGTGGTTGTAGGGTCTAGGTGTGTGCGGGTGGGATATGTGGTGGAGAGGCCCAGGTGTGTGTGGGCGGGGAGAGTGTAGCATCGTCAGGACGCTCGTCATTAGGAAGAGAAGCTAACTAAAGGGAAATGGTGTAGGGCCATGCAGGACCCTACTAGTAGGATAGCTGGAGTTGTTGTTGTTGTTGTTTTTGTACCTTTTCTTTCTTTTGGTATTGTACTATGATCTTTCTTGTACTTGTACCTTGTTATAAATTGTTTAAACATGCATGTGGGCTTGGTTTGGGTTTATTTCTATTCACTAGTTATTTTCTTTTTTGGTGGTTGACTTTTCCTATTTCCCAATCTTAAATAATAAAAAAGGGTAATGCCTCCCATATTTGTGAATACCCATACCCTTGGTGCTAGTCGCCACCCCGGGGCCTACTGGAGGCAGGACTCGGGGGGGGGGGGGGTCATTATCTCTATTTCACCATTGCTAGCTCAGGAGGGGCATCTTTGGTGGGAGGGGGTCATGGGAAAATGGTAACAGAGGTGATGGTTGAGAGATAGGACAGTGTCTGGAGTTAGGCACAATGAGGATTGCATGGGATGGTAGGGCGACAATGTTCGTTAATCTTGGTGCATGACATAGGCCAGGGAAGACTGGATAGGACATTAGATTTTAGGGTCCCCCATGATCCGAATCAAGGACTCTGAGACTTCCGAATGACCAAGTGAGACTACATTGATTGTAGGGTAGAGACTCTAGGGAAGGTACATGCATCATCATGATTGTGTTTTACTTGAATTGGGTGTTCATGGAAAGAAATTGAAATAAATTTATAAAAAAAATAAAACCTCGAGTTTTTCCTTACTACTTGGGCTTAGGAAATCCTTGTTTACCGTATATCTAGGTCACATGGACGTTTGCCCCGGGTGGCTCAGACGGCCGAGACCCAGCAGATCCAGGCGGTCGATCAGTTGTGGATTGACCGAGAGGAGGAAGATAACCAGTGGAAGAAGACTCTCCGTTCTTTCCAACGGTAGACCCTCACGAATTACGAGGGTAGTAAATCGGATACGGAGACGGAGGGGTGGCTTGAGGATCTATGGATCACTTTAACCTTGATCCGTGCTCTGAGGGAGTATTGGGTTCCCCCTAGAAGTTAGTCAGCTGAGAAGTGCGGCATGACAGTGGTGGATTCCCTACCTCGGAGAGAGGATATAGGAAGTGGTTCAGTGGGCTGACTTTGAGAAGGAGTTCCGAGAGGAATTCCTTTCTTCCATGATCAAGCCGGAGAAGCGACAGGAGTTACTCTCCCATCAACAGGGTAGTATGTTGGTATGAGAGATGGGGATCAAGTTCATGGATCTCCTGTGCTTTGCTCCAGATCACTTTCCAGATTAGGAGTCTTGGGCAAGACGTTTGGAGGAGGCGCTTCGTCCTTCGCTCCAGTATGTTGTCACCCCCTTCACCGTTCCGATGTACTTGGAGGTACAGAAGAAGGTAGAGGTTGTAGAGAGGATACACTCGCTAGGAGGTGCACCCAGTGAGGGGAACCATCCAGGCTCGTCGAAGGGGAAAGTAGTCAGCAGCAGGTCTCCTGCGACGGGACCTTCTAGGATCAGGCCAGTGGGGAGCAAGCCCTAGAAGTTTCAGTTCAGATCTTCAGGTCCTCATCCCTTTTTCACGAGCCCAAGACCAAGGTGTTTTTCTTGTGGAGGTTTCGGGAACATTCATAGTCGGTGCCCGAACCGAGCATAGTACGGTGGAGGTGGGCAGGTTCAGCGCCCACCTCAACACACAAGTTGCCGACGAGGCCCATCCACCAGTAGAAGGACCATGCTCCTTCGAGGGAAGACTTTGTGGAGGAGGCCTACCTCAGGGTGCTCCTCATTGACCTCTACCAGGGCGTGGTCAGGGAGGTGGCCAACATCAGAGAGGGAGAGGAGCTGGGCGTGGAAAGTTGCATATAGCAGAGTTGGTAGCTCCAGCAGGACCTGAGGTGGTGTGAGGTACGATTTGTTTGATCAGCACTCTTCTTTCTTCTTTGTTCGATTCGGGATCTTCACACTCCTTTGTTGCACCTGGTCTATCCCTTGCTTTGGGACTAGACGTAGAGAGACATTTCATACCACTAGTACTAAGTACACCAGTTGGTGGCCAGACCAGCGTATCTTGTGTTTTCCGGGGATGTGCGCTGATGTTGGGACCACATCGATCTATTGGGGACCTTCATCTATTACAGATGTAACCATACGATGTCATCTTAGGCATTGAATGGTTGTTTTTTTTACTTCTGTTATCGACTGATTCCGGAGAAGAATCATGTTCTCCGATGTAGATGGGCAGCATGTATCTTTTGTTGGCGAGAGGAGCTATCAGGTGGGAAGCCAGCATGTGAAGCCTCTCCTTTCCTTGTTAGGCGGGCTATCCGTAGTTCCAGCTGATACAGAGATGGTGGATGTCCCGGAGGTTGTTGGGGAGTTCCTCTATGTTTTTCTTGAGGAGGTTGTGACTCTACCCCCCGACGTGATGTTGAGTTCGGGATAGACTTAAAGCCATGTGCCCGTCCGATTTCGATGGCCCCTTATCAGATGGAACCTTTGGAGTTGCGGGAGTTGTGGATTCAGATTGATGATCTGATGGAGAAAGGTTTTATTCAACCCAGCGTATCACCATGGGGTGCTCAGGTTTTATTCGTAAAGAAGGCAGATGGTGGTCTCAGGATATGCATAGACTACCGATGGTTGAACCAGGTAACGGTCAATAACCGCTACCCCCTCCCAAAGATAGATGATATTTTCGACCAACTAAGGGGAGCAGGTTGGTTTTCCAAGATTGATCTGCGATCAGGGTAACATCAACTAAGGTTAAAGGACAGTTACATCTCAATGAAGGCTTTCTGGTGAAGGTATTGGAACTTCAAGTTTGTAGTGATGCTGTTTGGAGTTACGAATGCACCTTTTTTTTCATGGGACTTATGAACATTGTTTTCCGAGTGTTTCTGGACCGGTTCGTCGTTGTGTTCATCGATGAAATCCTGATCTACTCAAGATCATAGGAGGACCATGTTGAGCATCTCAGAGCAGTCTTGGAAGTCCTTCGACACCAACAGATTTACAGGAAATTGTCGAAGTGTAAGTTAGTGACGCATGAAGTACACATCCTTGGGCACATAGTGTCTTAGCTTGGAGTTTCAGTGGACCCGTCAAAGGTGGAGTCAGTTGTTTCTTAGGCAGCACCCAAGAGCATGGCAGAAGTTCGTAGTTTCCTAGGGTTAGAATGTTACTATCGGAGGTTCATTTCAGACTTCTCTCAAGTTGTTGCTCTATTGACATCTTTGACTAGGAAGAACCATAACTTCTTATGGAGCGAGAAATTTCAGAAGGATTTCGACTACCTGAAGGAGAAGTTGGTCAGTGCTCCAGTTCTCAGGTTGCAAGAGTAAGGGTTGTTGTATGAGGTGTTTTGTGATGCTTCTGTCCTTGGTTTGGGGTGCGTGCTGATACAGAAGAAGGGTGTGATCTATTATGGGTCTAGGTAGTTACTCCCTCACGAGAATAACTATGACACCCATGACCTAGAGCTTGCAACAGTAGTGTTAGAACTGAAGTTGTGGCGACATTGCCTCCTTGGGGAGCTCATTGTGGTCTTCTTAGACCACAAGAGCCTGCGTTATATCTTCTCCCAGAATGACCTGAACTTGCGACATCAGAGATGGGTGGAGTTTCTTCAAGACTATGAATTTGAGATCTCTTATACTAATGGTAAGGGAAACGTTGTGGCTGATTCCATGAGCAGGAAGTCGCATCAGGAAGTAGTTCAGGAATCTGCTGATGCTTGGAAGGTGATGGGAGAGTTGTCTGCCTTGCACTTGGATGCAAGGGAAGAAGGTGATAGAGGCAGTTTGTTTCAGATGACGATGCAGTCCTCCTTGTTGCAGTAGGTGGAAGAGTCTCAGTGGGGGGACTCTGAGGCGGAAGTGATGTGGGATCGTGTTGATTAGGGGAACACTCTAGAAGGATGGTTAGATGATAGCCGACATCGGATGCTTTTCCATGGATGGTTACTTCTCCCAGAGACAATGCGTGAGGGAGTTCTCAGTGAGTTCTATAGCTCAGTCTTGGTGGTACATCCAGGAGTTTCGAAAATGTAATGAGGCCTGAGGGAACCATTTTGGTGGCCAAGGGTGAAACGGGCAGTGGCAGAGTTTGTGGATATATGCCTAGTGTGTCAGCAAGTGAAGGCTGAACACCATGTTCCCAGTGGTTTGTTGCATCCTTTAGATGTCCCCGAGTGGAAGTGGGATGACATCTCGATGGAAATCGTCACAGGACTACCCAGAGCTTAGGGAGGTTATGATGCTATTTGGGTAGTGGTGGATCGACTGAAAAATCAGCTCACTTCTTAGTAATTAAGGAGTCAAGTGCGGTGATTACCTTAACACAAAGTTACGTAGATGAAGTTGTGTGGTTAACTGGAGTCCCGTAGACTATCATCTCAGATCAGGATACTCGGTTTACCTCATGAGTCTAGAGGGGGTTACAACATGCTTTTGGCACCCAGCTACGCCTTAGCACTGCTTTCCACCCCCATACCGATGGGCAGACAGAGCAGACTATCCAGACGTTGGAGGACATGTTGCGAGCATGCGTTTTGGATTTCATAGGATAATGGGTATGACACTTGCCTTTAGTAGAGTTCGTCTACAACAATAGCTTCCACTCTACTATTGGCATGGCACCGTTTGAGGCTTTGTACGGAAGGCCATGTCGTTCACACATTTTCTGGGATGTGGTAGGTGAAAAAAATGCTCTTGGGCCAGAGGTAGTGCATAGCACCATAGAGAAATTATAGCTTGTACGTGAGAGGATGAAAGCGGCTCAGGACCAACAATAGTCTTATGCTGATCGTCGGAGGAGGCCCTTGGAGTTCGAGGTGGGAGATCATGTGTTTTTGAAGGTTTCCCCACAACGGGGGCAGTAGAAGCTTGGGAAAGGGAGCAAGCTCTCACCTAGGTTCATTGGACCTTTTGATGCGCTGAGGTGAGTCAGTTAGGAGGCATATCAGCTGGCTCTGTCACCTCAGATGGAGAAGGTTCATGACATCTTCCACATCTCCCAGCTTCGTCGGTACTTACACGACGACTCCCACATTATCGAATGGGGAGAGATAGATATAGGAGACGACGCGACCTTCGTGGAACGATCAGTCAGAATCAAAGATCGTGAAGAGAAGGTTCTCCATGGATGAACCATTCCCTTTGTTCGCGTGTTGTGGAGGCATGGTGGCCTCGAGGAGAGCACTTGGGAGCTGGAGAACCAGATGCACGCTCAGTACCCGGAGTTGTTATTACTTTTGTTTTCCCCTGTTCTTATGAGCTTTGTGTTGATGTTGTACTTTGTACCTTTGATATATGGAATGCTCGGCTTTTCAGTTGTGACACCTTTTGATTCCTTGATCCCTGGTAATGTGATTCATGTCCGGATGTGTGGGAAATGGGAAAACCTGACCCTTAATCAATACGCATTAATGAAGATGCGATTAAACTAGTGCAGGAGAGTCAGTGCCGCCTAAAGAGGATAATATCTCGACATAGGAGAAGGAATTTCCCAAAACCACGTGTTCGGGCAGTGTGTTGGTTGTGTGGTGTTGGGGGTAGTTCGAGTTGAAAAATCCTAATGTATGAACGTGGGAAGACCCAATTCTTAATCGAGACGCATTAATGAGGATGTGATTACACCCATGCAGACGAGTCAGTGCTGCATAAAGCGGATAATATCGTGACATAGGAGAAGCAATTACAAACACATATGATTAGGGTTGTTGGTTGGGTTCCTGTTATAATGAGAACCATAAGAGGTGTCTTGTTGGGTTCCTCTGGGTTGGTTTTTGAATTCTCGAGGACGAGAATGTTTTAAGAGGTATCTGATGTAATGGCCCTGACCTCTCCGGCCCATTCCTTTTTCAAAAAGAAGTTCAAGAACTGTTCTGGAGGGTAAAATGGACTTTTCCCGCACTCTCCAGAATTTTGAATCTACACACCATGTAGTTTGAGTACACGCCGTGTACCCCCCTTGACGGGTATACCCCGTGTCGATGGCTGAGTCCTTGCTGTGTGAAATAATGGGTGCACGCCGTTTGTCCAATACTACACGCTGTGTAGTCCTTCCCTGCGTACGCGTTCCCAGTCAAATGTTGTATGCCATGTTGAGGCCGGGTCCTCGCCGCGTGAAATAAATGTGTACACTCCGTGTGTCCAAACTACACGCCGTGTAGTCCTTCCCCGCGTATGCGTTACCCTCAAACCGTGTGTTGACCAGTCAACGACCGCTGATCCGTGTTGGAAGCCGCGTGGAGACCGTGTGAAAGAACTGAGTACACGCCGTGTACCATAAAGTACATGTCGTGTACTTTTGCTTTTCACGCATATAAAAGGAGGGGTCCCATCCTCCTTTTCAACAAACACATCTCCTCCCCTCTCCTCTGAGCAGAGCTCTCTCAAGAGACTTGATGGCTCTTTCTTCCATAACATCTTAGTCTGAACTCCGATTTATGATCCGTCAGCGGCCACGAGATCATAACGACGAGGTGGAACTTCCAAGATTGGTCCTATTGTCTTTCCTTTGGCATTTCCTTTCCGAAATCCACCTGGGGATGTTTTTCCGGGACCTGACAGAAGTGACAGACGCCAACAGACGTCTTCTAAAGTTGATCCAGGGGTGCTCTGTGATCAGAACCTTTTGAGGTAGGGATGTTACCTTTGTCTCTCTAATTTGTGCATCATGCGGGGTGTTTATCCTATTGTTTTCCTGAGAAATGGTTGAACCATTAAATAAAGATAATAAATGGATTATATAACGGGTTTGGGAAGTTGTGATTTGCTGTTACTTAATATCCTGTGATATTATGTTGTGAAATGAATAGGATTATGCCTACTGAAAATAACGGTCATTGGGGGCCTTTGCTTGCGCAATTAAATGCTTCCCTATCTTTCTAGACCGTTATGTGAATGGAACTTTGTGGAATGTTGAAATTGTTTAATCACGTAAATTTGGCTGATTAAATGATAATATGGAACTCTTGTCTGATCACCCCAATTGAAAAAAATGGAATAATGAACATGTGGGTGTTGGATTTGTTACGTGGCATGTGATGGGGGTATTTTTTTGGTTGTTGTGGATCGTGTGAGCAGTGGGGATGTGGTTGACTTGGTTGTAGGTTGGTGTGAATGCTATGATGGTGATGGGCAGCAGGGCTGCGATAAATGGTATTAAAGGGATAATGACGTATGGGCTTTGGTGTGGTTATGGTTATGGTGGTTGGCAGCGGGGTTGCAGGGATGGGTTTTGATTAATAAATAAAAAGTGGAATAGTTAATGAATGGTGGGTCATGGAAATGGAACGAGATTAATAATCGATGGGGTTGATTGGTTGTTAAGAAGGGTTTTTGTAATTCTTATTGTGTTTTCCTAACTTTATTTGTGGATGGCAGAGATATGTTTTACGAACGATCGATGTGGTTGGTTGTGGATAGTTTCCCAGTATTTAAGGAGTTAAATAAACTATTTCTGCTGAAATGTGAAAACCTAAATGGGGTTGGGGTTGTTTGTCGTATGCATGCTTCGTAGTAGCAGTGTTGAGGCACATGCCTAGTTTCTCTGTTTAGAAGCCATAGGTTGGGCTATGTGTTTGGTATATATATATATGTGTGTATCTCTTGTTTTTTATCGCACCCACCCATGTTGAGAACTTAGTGCCGAACACTCCCATTTCATGGGAGAGGGTGTTTTTCCCTTAGTTACTAGCTCCTTCCTGCTCCTTCTCCCCTAGGCTGTGATGGCTTGAGGCGACCTTACACCTAAGAATATTCGGGTAGGTTTCGATTGGGTTTTATTTAGCCCAAGACTTTTCGGGCATGTTCTACTGTTTCGCAAGAATCTTCCGGATGAGGCCCAGGTGGGTGCGGGTGGGGATACATAGTGGAGAGGCCCAGGTGTGTGTGGGCGGGATGTGTGGTTGTAGGGCCCAGGTGTCTGCAGGTGGGATAAGTGGTGGAGAGGCCCAGGTGTGTGCGGGCGGGGAGAGTGTAGTAGTGTCAGGATGTTCATCATTAGGAAGAGCAACTAACTAAAGCGAAATGATGTGGGGTACCCAATACTCTGGTTGTTATATACTACTACCTATTTTGATTGGGTTTTTGGTGAGTGTGGCTGGTGAGGCTGGGTGGATAGAATTCATTTCTAGGTTCTTCTGTTGTTCTCATGGGACATTAGGATGTCTCCCCACATGCACACGATAGCTTTAGGTTTCCATACTGAGGATACATGTATGATCACCCTACGTTTACTTTCAGGTTTCCAGGAGGACTACCAGGGCCGTGCGGGACCCTACTAGTCGGACAGTTGGAGTTGTTGCTATTGCAGGACATTTTCTTTCTTTTGGTATTGTACTTTGAGCTTTCTTGTACTTGTACCTTGTTATAAATTGTTTAAACATGCATGTGGGCTTGGTTCGGGTTTATTTCTGTTCACTAGTTCTTTTCCTTTTTGGTGGTTGATTTGTCCTATTTCCTGATCCTAAATAATAAAAAAACGTAATGCCTCCCATATTTGTGAAAACACATACCCTTGGTGCTAGTCGCCACCTCGGGGCCTACGGGAGACGGGACTCGGGGGTCATTATCTCCCTTTCACCATTGCCAACTTAGGAGGGGAATCTTTGGTGGGAGGCGGTCGTGACAATCAATCCATCATAAACCAAAATAATTTTGAGAAATAATAATAATGGGATCATTGAATAATATCCTCAGGATAACATATGTAACATAAAATTGAATTATCTCATATGGAAAATAATTTTTATGTATAACTTGAAAATTATTATTAATGATTCTATAATTTATTCATTGAAAAAAATATCTTTATAAAATTCTATACATATTCAAATGACAAATAATTCTTTGAATATATCCTTTTAATCTAGTAATATAATATTTAACATTTTCAAGCTTCACGATGTTATAAAAATACCTTTATTTAATGTAATTTAAAGAGAAAAGTTCATTTTATCCTTTTTTTTTCAGAAAAGCCACATTGTACCTCCTTTACAAAATGAAAAAAAGATTCCATTTATACCATCCTGTAAAAATTGGTTAAAAATGAAATTAATATTATATAGGAGAGCATGAAAAACGTTTTTGAATATTTTTTTGTAAACATGGAGATGAAAAATAAATAATTGACATTGAATACATACAAAGAAACAACCCCAAATATTGATGAGATAATGATTAAAATACCCATTTCATTATAATTAGTAGAAAGTTATTAACCATGAAAAAAATAAATTTTTTGAAAAATGAATATATTAAATTATTTTGGATCTCGCTAGAAAATGCATTCTTGGGTAGTATATACATAGCCTAGAAAAACAAATAATGTATAAGGAAAATGTCTTATAGAAATAAATAAATGAGACATAAATACCATATAAAAAGAGTAACTTTTGAATCGTTACCCCCATAAAGGAAAAAAATTATTTAAATATTTCAATATTAATAAATAAATAAATAATATAACATGTAATGGGTCAGTATATAAACAATAGAAAATAAACGATCGTGGAATATGGAATGTATCTAACGAAATTAAAAAGTGAGAGAAAATTTCTTTACCGAATATCATTATACTAATTTTAATATTGAAAAAATATTGATTAAATTATAAATTTTTTAATAGAAATACATTAATGAACTATATTCATGTATATAATAAAATAAATGATTTACATATGAATTTATATTACCTAGTTACTAATAATTCAATGCTAATGATATGTTTTGGGTAATAACTGCTTTGTTTCTCACAGAAGTTTTAACTTATTGTTTTTGGTCCCCATACATAGATAATGAATTAATTACTTCTATAGTTGTAACCATGATACAAATATCATATTTATGAGATATGAATTTATTTATGGTTATCTATAAAAGATAAAAATGGTAAATTGAATACACTGTTCATGGAGACGGTAGACCATACATTCACATGAACGATGCATTTATTTAATTTTCATATTAAATGATTGAAATTATATGATTTATTATAATTATAGAATAAATTTCCTGTTATATAAATCATATATATTTTTAATATTAATCCTTATTACCACCCATATGAGATATAGATGGATAGCGAATCATATCGCATCGTGGATATGGTAAGCTATGCATACACATGAGCAACATTATAAGCTCCAAAACAACCAGGTCATATAAAGATAGAAATGAAAATATAATTCTTGAAGTATAATAATTTCATAAATATCCTATATATAAAAATAACTGATTTTCCACAATAATTCCCTCCATGATAGGTGCTAAATGAAAAATTAACAATCATCGTTTCGTGAGGCGGCAGTCTACGGTACACACGAATAATAAGTTCATCGCCCATAAGATGGATGTGTTTAAATTTGTTGGTATAAATTAATATTAAAACAGCTCAGTATATTTAGGGTACAAATTTTATTTTAGTAAAATCAAATAAAATTAATTTTATAGTTTTAAAGGATGAAATAAATCAAAATTATGGTTGATGAATGCCACTTATTCGTTGTGTATCTTCTTTGGATTTACATAAAAGGAATTCATGGGTTATATTTATTCCCAATTGAAGGCCAATATGATGAACTTATGGATGTTTGGGGGAGACTTGGGAATAGTTTGTTAGATACCAATGGATTTATATATGTGAATGGAAGATAAGAAGAGGTTCCCTTTTATTGGAGTGGGGTCAATTTTGGAAATTAAAAAATATTTATTATATAATATATTAACACTCAATAAAAATAGCTCAAAAAAGTCATATATTTGATTAAAATATTCCTAATGGTTATAATATCATTAAAATATAAATAGTAGACATATTTTAATGTAATTTTATTCCATGTTAGTTTTATTAACCCGTAGTGAACCTAAATTATTTTTTAGTGTTGTAACCGAGTTTTTAATATTAAGAGGGTGTATTTTTTAAGTATAACAATTAAATTATAAAATAAATTGGAAATTTAAGATAATATTACACTTAATATCATCCCTATATCATAACCAATTATTCTTATGACTTCTAAATAATTTAGGAAAATTTTATTTTAACAACTTATAAATACTCTCAATTTTGACAATGTTGATAATATTGGCATTACGAAAAAACATTATAAAGTAAACATAAAAAATATTCACTCAAAAAACCCCTAAAAATTTTTATTCGACAATAATATCTTTGTACCACCTTTATTAAGTGAAAAAATTTCTTATAATTATAATAACTTTAATTGATTATTTCATTAATTGAGTAATTACTGAATCATCATATTGAAATTATATATGATAAATATTTCATCATTAAATAATAAAAATAACATAAAATTATTTAAATAAATATTTTATTGTTCTAAATAATATATATAGTTTAGTATATCATTTATTTATCCCAATATTAAAATATTATTCCTATTAATAGTACATTTATGATATTTTTTCACTCCCTTTTGAGTTTAATAATACCGAAGTGATCTATAAAGAAAATTGTCCATTAGAATATTAAATTTTGATTATTTTGCATTTGTTTTATTATTATATTAATCCAATATCATTTTTAATGCATTATGGAAGTTTTATATTTTTTATTATATTAATTTTACCATTAATTGCTTAATTTACCCTTTATTGTTGTATTAAAAAATACTAATTTTTTTTTTATATTTTCCAAAATTAAAAGTAACCTATTTTAGAAATTTGGAACTTATTATTAAAAAAATGGAATCCATTTATCATAATTCGAAACACATAATTTGAACAACGTAATTTAAAATTAATCTCATCGACAGAACGAGTAAATTGTTTTTTAAAAAAATGTCCAAAATATTGGAATGTTTTTATGTACCAATTCAATATTAAATTGATTCCAAAGACGTAAATTTTTTTAAATGAATAACATGGATATATTTATACATAAAAACTAACCATAGGTATCATTAAACATTATAATTTACTTCAAACAAAAAACAATTTTCATATAAAATTCAGTATTTTTCACTATTCATAATAACATGAAACTTATCAGAAAATACAAAAAATTCAACCAAAGTAAATTTTTATATACCTATATCAAAGAATAAATTTTAATTTTTCATTTTAAAGATTTAAATAGGTATGAAATTATATTTAAAATGATCTCACCATTATAAGACTGTAAAATCATCCATTTGACAAAATTTAGGGTTTTGTGCATAAAATTGGGTTTGTTCGTTTCTTATTCCTATAAAATCTATTGGATGAATATAAAAAATTTGTTTGAATATATAACATATATATTTAATTAATAACATCAACTAATTTTTATTACTTTATTTATTTTTAAAAAATGACTAAAAATAAAACTATTTCTTTTATAATCAATTAGAATATATTTTCATTTCAAATTAATTATTAAAAAATGAATAAATTTTATAAACCTTATATTTCTATATGTAAGGTAATATAATTAATATCTTATAATTTAATGTATAGTTTATATATTATTATATTAAATATTAAATATTAAATAATATATTATTCTTGAGTAAAATAGTGTCTTTCATATACTACAAGCGATAAAATGAAGTCAATGTTTTGTATAACACAAGACAATAATAGTGTTTCATATACCATAATATAATTTAAGAGTTTTTCATGTAGAAAAATAAAAAAATGGTCTTTCTTATAACAGGAGAAAGAAATAGTGTATTTCATATAACCAAATCTATATTTATTATAATGTGAATTGAAAAAGATCAAAACAATTTGTGGTTTTAAAAAAATTTAAAATCTTGAGGAGTTACATTGTAGACTATTAAATTAAATTTCTATATTAAAATTCATTAGGTTATAAATGGTTTATTCTTTAAATATTACTTTAATTGAAACCCATATCATTAAAATGAATTCTAAATATTCTTTTTAAACGGTAAATGTTGGAAAATAAAGGGTACTCAATGTATATCATAACAAGGATTCTACATTGTATAAAATTGGTGATGATAAGGGTATATAGGGAAAGTTTATATTATAATACATATTGATAAGAATCATTGATCAAAATAATTTGGGTGATCCATGGAATGTTAACAATCAAAAAACCATAAATTAATAAAGTTCCAAACATGTCATTGATATCATCAATGATGATGATAATTAGAAAAAAAAATATTTCAATATCATTTTTCAAAAGTTGAATAATTTTCACAAAGCTAAATACACAATTAATTTTTAGAAGACATCTCCCTTTGTTGTGCCTTTAGGAATTTACACTCCATCTCTTATTCTTAAAAATTATGATGAATATTTCATTCTTGAAGAATTAGTAGACCATGAGATCCGGAAATAGAATGAGTAATCATTCCATATATATTTATCACAAGAAAAGGTTATGACAAGTTATGAAATATAAATAAATACACCTATGGTGACATAAAATTTTAATCCCAAAAACATCAAGTAATGATTTCCATTAAATTTCAATAAATGGATAATGATACAATCCATCTAGAATTGGAAAATCAAAATCTTTCAAAAGAAGGTCACTAAATTTCCAAAATAAACATATAATTAATCCCCCCAAACAACCATAAATAACTCGTATTTTTTACATTCTAAATATTTAAATACGATGATTATGTATTTTCTTGATACATGTTAATAACCATAATTACCATAAAACCATATTTAATACACAAAATCATCTTCATTCTATGTATAATATATTTTATTATACAAAAACATTTACATTGTATGATTGGGCTCATCCTTGTACATATATAATAAGTTATTTTATTATTCTAGAATGCAAGTAAATAATTTCAGGAAATTTAACTCATTGATGAAAAATAAAATTTCCATAAGGAATATTCATTCAAAATCAAACATGATGTTCAAAGAAAATATATGTCGTCAATTATTTTGTAACTATCAGAGATCACTTAATAAATTATGAAAGAATAAGACTTCACTTATTCCATTGTCCATATTGGTTTTTATGGATTACGATCTACATGAGTCCTCATATTGGGGATCTTTAAATCATATTTCCAAAACTCATTTCAATTTAGAAACTGAATATTGGGTGGTAAACTCTTTGTAGGTTTATTTTTAATTTCATTGCTTCAGTATTCCAATATATGATGACCTTCTTTCCCAAATATAAAAAATTCAATATTTACGTTATGAAAATTTCATCCTAGTTCCCTTACAAATTATGAGAATAAAGTAAATCTAATTGTATTCTATATTTTTTTTTAAGTTTCATTTCAATTATATCATTATTTTCTTATTATAAACATGAGAAATATGGGAAACATAAAACACAATTTTAATATGAAGAATACATAGGGAGTACATATATAAAATTGTGTTCATGAACACATCCCAATCCATGCAGTAAATGGTATATTATTGCATCATATTCTTTATAATCTTCCACAACTAATTGGATTCACCTATAAGAAATTATATAAAAGCCTACCTTTTTCATGTATTGATAAACAAATAATGGAAATTATATTTTCAATGGTAAAAATTAATTTCTCAGTAAATAGTGGATGTGTCATTCAATAAAAACAAAGAGGAAATTTCCTTAAAAAGGATTAAATAAAATTGTGTTCCCTCCATTTATAATAAAACATGATTCAGGGATTGATAATTTTGTGGGGTCATATCAAAGTGGGTTTTCATTCCATCTTTGATAAAATTCTCTATCTCAAGAGGTCCACCATTGTATTTTCCATTGTGCTCCTCAATAACACAATTATTTAGGCTTCCACCCATAGACTGAAAAAATAGTATAATAAAAGTAACACTATTAATAGTTGGAAAACAACATTATCAAAGGAATTTACTTTCAATATATAACATCATAGTTTTAATCCTAGGTGTTTTTTGATTGTAGCCAAAATTATAGGATTATATACACTATGTTTACATATCCTTAGAGACATCATTAGACATATCTTTAGAAATATCAATAGTGATCTATATAAATTTTTCTTATCCTATTTTCAAATGGTTGACTAAACCACATATTTTATACCTATTACAATGAACCAAACTTTATGTAGATGGATATTAATTTTTTTAAAAAAATTATTATATTAACCCAAGACACGCCCAAAGACCATAATAGCTTAGTTCATTTGAAAAATTGGAATAAAAACATATATTCTATTGGATGTTCTTAAATTATTCATAAAAGGAAATTCCATTCAATAATCCTAGATAAAACCTTTCTTTATAACAACGCGTAAGGAAACATAATATAAGTGTGAGGTCAAATTCATAGTAAGGGTAAACAACAATGATATGTAATAATAATACATGTAATGAATATATGAGAGTGTTATTGAAAAATTAGAATATAATATAGTCCATATATAATATCATTATCAGAAATTTTTGTATAAATATCAGACTTTCATAAGACATGAATCATAATGAAACTAGTGAATATAAAATTATTACATTGACATAACACAAGAAATTTTGTAATACACACAAAATTTCTCCATTTTAAACATGTATAAATAGTAATTAGATAACTTATTAAATTAACTACATGAATTTTTTACCTTGAATAAACATATGGACATGAAATCTAGTTACACTCATAATATTATGGTCATTAAAAGTATGTCCATTCAATGATTTATGAACGTAAAATCAAGTTGACACATAATATATATACATCACGAGTTATCCATCATTGCCCAATACATTGGATGGATATATATGTCCCATAAATAACATAATGATATAAATTCATATGTTTTCTATAAGAACAATGTATCAATCATCATATCAAGACTCACAGAATTATTTGGGAATCATAAACATTATATAATCATAACATAACCCATGGAAGTGAAATGAGTTTTATTAATATCATTCCATCATAAACATAAATAATTAATAAAAATAAAAATAATTGTATAATTTAATAATATACCTTGTAAAATTTATGTATCATAAAAAAAATTTATATTATTTGGAAAATAATTCTGAGTGATCACATGAAAATAACTCTTGAGAAAAATAACCTTTCTACTTTGAAAACATATTCTTTAATTAAAATTCCATACTAATTTAAGAGAGATAATTTGCATTGAAAATATGCTTTTAACCATGTAAAGTATGATTTAAATCATTATTTTATAATTATATAGAAAAATTTCAATCATTCTATATATGATAAAACGAATCATTCCATCCATAATTTTGATAGAGAAGACTCAAATTACGTCGTTTATAAAACAATAAAAATATTAAATTCGAAAAATATTTTTAAAAAACCTAAAAATGAATTTAAGCCTAAATTTAATATTAGAAAAAAAAATTTATATTACAAGGACATAGATTATAAATATTCCCCAATGATTACTTAAGAAAAGAATCCCAAATATTGATGAGATTATGAAATAAACACTCCTCGCATTATAATCAGTAGAATAATATGACCCATTAATTATATAATATAATATTGATATGAAAATAAAACCATAACTCAGATTATACTCATAAAATAAATTCATGGGTAGCATATAAACTATGTATAAGTAACAAGTAGTGTATAACACATGTGTCCCATAAAAACAAAAGTGGGACATTAGTCCCTTACTACTAGAGTAATTTATGAATCATGATCCCAAAGAAATAATAACATCAATAAAATATTTTAAAATAATTAAATAAATTAATATAATTATATAAAAATTTTGAGGATAGTATATACACCATACAATAAAGTGATTTTTGAATATGGAATGTATCTCACAAAATTAAAAAATGAAATGAAATTCCATTACCTTATGGATTGAATATCATCTTACTCATGATTACCTCATATATAATAAATATGTGCTTATTATAAATATATTAATGATCCATAATCATTTATATAATACCATATATGATTTAGTTATGAAATTACATTACCTGCTCATTAAAAATTCCAATTTTAAGTTATGTTTCGAGTAGAAATTTTTTTTTTCTCATGCATGTTTTAACATGTTATTCATGGAAACTACACATAGATTATGATTTAATTATATCTATAATGGTAAAAATAATTAAAATATAATATATATTCCTCATACATGTATTTATTGTTATCTTTAAAAGACTTAAATATAAATGGAAATTCATTGTTCTTTGAGACGATAGGTCGTACGTATGCATGCATGTTGATTTCATTTTATTTTAAAATTATATTGAAAAAATATGATGTATTATATATGTAAAATTATTTTCATGTTATATAGATCATATAAATTCTTAAAATTATTCATTTTAATCACCCATGTTAAATATAAATGAAAAAATAATCACATTATATCATGGATATTGTAACCCATGTGTATGCACGACAGACGTTATCATTTACAAAAAAGAGTAGGTTGTTGAATGTTAGATATGATATTATAATTATTGAATTATAATAATATCATAAACATCCTATATCTCATAAAAACATATTTCCATCATAATTCACACCATGATAAGTTGTAAATGAAAAAAAAACCATTATCGTTTCACGAGGCTGTAGTTTTTCGTACACATGAATGGTAAATTAGATACCCATTAGATTGAAGTTTGTGAATGTATAGGTTAATACATTAACATGAAATCATAATAGTATATTTATTAATCTTATTTAATTATAAAAAAATTAAATAAAACGAACCTATGGGGTTCAAGGGAGATTTAAAACAGAAATATTCATCGATAAATATTACCTCTTCTCTAGGTATATCCTTTTCATTCTCACAAAAGGAATTCATTGGATGACATTATTCACAAAGGAAGGACTCTAGGATGAATATAATAAAGATGGGGGGAGACATTCACAGTTGTTTTCTGAGTCAAAGGGCGGTAGAGGTGTGAATAAAAGATAAGTAGAGGTTCCCTTTTATAATAGAAGGTTGAAGAACTTTTGAAAACTCAAAAACAATTTAATTTATAAAAATTTAAAAGTAAATATAAATACCTCCCACTGAAATTTCATAAAATTATAAGATTGTATAATGTTGTAATATCAAAATAAAATAAATTTTAGATAACTATTTATGTAATTTCAGTCCTTATCTATTTTATTAACAATATTTTCACCTATTTTATTTTTAATAATAGTAACAAAGTGTTTATTATTATGAGGTTTTCATTTTTACATATAACGTTCCAAATGGGCCATAAATGACCAATACATGATATTTTAGACCATTTATCTTACCCTTATCCGGTTATAATATTTACTTTATTATTAAAATATTTAATAAAATATTATTTTCATAAAATATCATAAGTGTCAATTTTGACACTATTCTTTTCTTTGAATTTAAGAAGATACATACTATAAGGTAACATCATAAAAAATCACATAATCCACACATAAAATTTAATATGAACCCATAAATGTCTCAGATCCCCATTATTAAGTCATTTTATATTTCCATTAATATTTGATATATAATTTAATTGATTTTATCATTAATACGGTAAATACTACATTATCATTTTGTAATTATTTATGACAATTATTTATTCACTATTTTTTTTTTAAAATTATATAATACATATAATCCTTTTATATTTAGGATTCATATATATAACTGGTCATATCATTATCTTATTTCGTATAAATAATGTTATACATATAAAATTAAGTGTGTGATATTTTTTCACTCTGTTTGAGGTTAATAGTACTGAAGTCATTTTCAAGGGAATGTATCCATTAAATTATTTAATTTATTTTTTATGTTCTAAGGTTATAAAAATATTTATCCAATATCATTTGGTAATGTTTTAGGGTATATTTTTTATTATTATTTAACTATTTTTAACCTTAATTACATGATTTACCTTTAAAGATGGTATTAAAAATTACCAATGTTACTATTGGTAATTCCAAAAATTAAATGGTGATGTTTAATAAATTTTATGATTCTAACTACAAATATAGAACATATATATAATATTTCAAAAATTATTTTTCTTTAAACATTTATTTACAATTATTCCTATTGATCTGACAATGTAGGATTTAAAAAAATGTTGAAAATATCAAATTGTTTTTATACCTAAATTCAATGTGAAAATAATTACAATGACCTAAATTTGATTAAATAAAAAATATTATCTAATGATACATTAAAACTAATCAAATATATAGTTAATAAATATAAATTAATTTGATGAAAAATCTGTGTTCAATTGATATTATGTATTCTTCCTTATTCATCAAAACATGAAACTTATCAAATAAATACAACAAATACAACAAATGTAAACATTGATACCCAGATTTCAATGAAGAATTTTATTTTGACATATAAAAATTATAATTTTTTTAAAAAATATCTAAAATGGGTTCTTTATTAAAAGGACATAAAATGGCCATTTTGAAAGATTATATATGATTGTATGCATTAAATTGGGTTTGTTCTTATATTATGCCCATAAAATCTAAGGAATTAATATATATAATATGTTTTATAATATATAACATATATATTTCAATAATATCATTCATTAAATTTACTTAATTTAAATTATTAAGAATAAATAACTAAAAATAAAACTATTTCCTTTATATTAAATTGGTATATATTTACATATCTAATTAATTTGTAACCAATGAAATCATATTATTAAAATTCTATGTTCATATGTCATATAATAACAATATTAATAACTAATTAAAAATATATGATATATGTTATTATGTTATGTAATAATATTTTAATAATACTATTGTTCTGTAAACATTGGTCTTGAATTGAGTGAAATCTATTAAATAAACTTGGAATTGTGTCTGACATAAGATAATCATAGTTTGGTGTATAGTATTAGCTAATCTATGTGTTTAATTGTCACAACTCGCCTTCTCCATGATGAGGTATAGGACGGAAACGTTCCTTCCCTTCCTTCCTATAGGTGAATGAGAGATAATGACCCCCTGAGTCTCACCTTCAGTAGGCCCCTGAGTGGTGAATAACACCTAGTGTATACATTCACATATAAATGGAAGGCAATAGCCTATTTATTGAAAAATATCATGTCATTAGATGGTAAATCCCAGAAACACAAAATACTAAAGGTAAAAGTAGACCCATGAATCTATTCCCAAAATCATTTTCAAATGTAAAAATGATACAAAGTAAGACAAAACTCCAATGTACTGTACCAATGAAAGAAAACATACTCAAAAAAAAATTATCCTGGTGCCAGAGCTAGTAATGTCCAACATTGTACTGTAATTCCTCCTAGAATCCTAAAAATCTTTTTACATATGGTGGGTGATCATACAAGTATATCCTTTTAAGGAAAAACTCTACTCATGCACAGGTGAGGTAACAAACTAATTAACCTGTGAGAAAATTGTGGACCCTCAAGAACCTATCAAGGAATTCTAAGCAGTACAACCACACCATGGCACACTCACCCATGTAATGTGAGTCTTGTAAAGTAATAATATATGCAGAAAGACATGTGGGTACACTAAACACCACTTTTCCACTGGTTAACTACTCATTACAAACAATCTAACGTCTCGACACTACCACTATTCCCACATGTTGTCCCACTACCACAACTTCCCCACACAAACATGGGCCGCAAGCCCCACAAAACCTCACCTATAGACACCTAGGACACAACATCCTCCACCAAGAGAAAGGAAACATGTGCTAGAAAAACCATTTCCACACCCAAAGACATATAGGCCTCATCCCCACGATACTTGGGAACAAATCATGCCCCCCAAACATCTAGGAACCTCATCCAAAACAATCCATTATGCAATGAATTTTGGACTATGTTAATCCACAAGACATTAAATACTACCCAGATAATCCCGAGTGGGATGATCTGGAAGAGGGTGAAAGATAGAAAATTTGTAACCATCAATCCACTCTCCCACCGAGATGTTGGGAAAGACACACTCCCCCATGAAATGTAGGTGTTCAGAACATAGTTTTAAAAAATGGTGATTTGAATAATGAAATGAAAAGGAAATTCAATATATATATATATATATATATATATATATTTAAAAACCCTTAGCTACATCCAATGAATTTCACACATATAGATAATAATCCCACAGTAGCACTACTTTTTTTACTAATCATATATGCACAACCAGATAACAACCACTTCCAAGAACAAAACCAACACCATTTTGGTTCAACATCCATTCATTCATTTATGGGGATTCACTTTAAATTATTATGTAAATACTAGGAAATAGGCAATTGAAACCACACAAAGCAGCGACTAAAACCAATCCATAGTCCCACTACACAAAAACACAAAACTAGACATGCAGTCCAACTAAATATCCCCATTCAACTCTTTCCACTATCATTCATCAAAGGTATACCACCCATTCCTTCTCTACCAACTCATCCTTATAGCCTCACTACACAAAAAAATCCCAAATGTGGTCCCGATGCATAATGCGTCCATAACCACATCATAGTCCCACTACTCAAGGTCACTTCACTTTCACAACATAATATAATCGAAGTTTCACCGCCTTAAGTTAATCAATTCCACTATAAATCAATCTCTCATACTGAGATACCAATAGTTAGTGGAAAATAATTATCCTTACATGTTTTTTAATTCCACATTCAAAAAATCTATCTGACTGAGACACCAACACACCCCCTGTAACACCCCATATACCAAGCCCATAAAACCCAGACTAGAACACATTGCACATAACCATAACCAAAAAACAAGGTGTATTCAAATTTAACTGACAAGGTTTATTAAATTTCCACTATAATATCACCGGGGTGATTACAAAGCAGGTTTGATCCTTTGACATCTCTTTATATCACTGATTTTACATGATTAATAAGATTTATTGTTATACATATTCATTAAAACATAAAAATGAAACAAATCACCACTAGTGAAAAAATAAAGACCACAAATGAAAATGATTTTCAGAAGGAATATATCCACAACATCCATATAATGACCAATGATAAAAAATTAAAATAGTTGACCAAAATCAAACCACACCTCTCCCATTATTTTATTTGTGTGAGTGGTCTTTTGATCATATTAAATCATTGTTTAATTCTTGTTTTAATAGGAGTATCCAGCCATTCCTCATCAGGAACCATTAATATACCCACCCTGATGGATGAACAATTAATGATAATAATAGGAAAAGAAATCCCCACTTAGATTATCAAAGATCGAAGTTCCTTATCACATTAAAAACATGGGATGGCGCGACTTTCATGATGGACTCTATGGGGGCTGAGCAGTAAGTTCTGCAATATGGGCGCATGAAACTTCGTGGGAGGAAGTCTCCAGGTACATTATTAGAAACAAAAATGAAATAAAGAAGTGAGGATCTTGGCTGAAGAAGAGGCTATATCCTAAAAAAAGGGAGTCCATTAAAAAGTATATAAATGTTAGATCGCGGTTTGACAACACAGCTTGTAGATTTCATACATTAAAATTAATTTTTATTTTATAATTCCAGTCAAAAATAGTGGAGATAGACCAGTGGTTGACTGTGAGTTAATAGATTAACATTAAATGTAAAAAAACACGTGATTGGGGTGAAACTAGAAAAAATAGGAAAAAACTGGAAAAATTGGAAATTAGTCACTGATGGGTGAGTAACTGATGCATATCCACCAATGGGTGAGCTACCGATGTGGCCCAATAACACCTTGAACTACCGATGCCCTAAGCTACCAATTATGAGCTACCGAAGACTCGACCTATCGATTCCCTAACCTAACGAAACTAAAACCCCCCAACTCAATAAAGACAACACCAATGACTCAACTATGCTGACACCATTGAATCACTGAGGCACTATCATACCACACACTGACCGGTCAACTTACTTATATGCTGAATCACTGACATGCTGATGGACAGACATCAATTTTGGAAAAATCATGAAATGTGCCACTGAGATCCCCTGGAAAACCACAACACTATATTTTCACAAAGGAAGTTCCAGCGGAAAATATGGGTTATTACATGAGATACATATGAAAATATTCTGGTTCTCGAGAATTTAAAACTAAACCTCATGAAAAGAGGCCTTAACTACCATCCCTTAAGATACCTCTCATGGGTAAACCACCCATTGTCATAAACTAGAGGGGAAACCTCAATATCTAGAAAAAAATCTCTCATCTATCTCCGAAATAACTGGGGAGACACTAACCCTCCACATTCTCAAGCACCCATACAATCACCAAGGGCCAAAATATCTAGATACATGGATGAGGGATCTCTTTCCCCTCATCAATATACTATAATATTTAGGTAGAACATACTCACCCTCATGTGTTTAATCGAATCAACATTAATGCATCTTTATTTTGGACCAGGTTCTCCCCTCCCCACATTATGTATTTATTCACAAACAAATAGAAAACAAGGGAATAAAATTACCATATAGTAAAAAGGGTGAAACGTTACATCATTTTCAACACACAAAACAAACACAAGATCAAAATTCAAAACAGATTTGTGTATTGGGAACACATATGCGCCTCATGTTCCTAGGTACTCTCCTAGAGTACACCATGCCACCATAACAAATGAACCAAGAGAATGGTCCATCGACGAACCACCTTCTCTTTATGATCCTTGATTCTCACAGGTCATTCCATGAATGTCACATCGTCATCAATATCCAACTATCCCTTGTCTAGGATGTGGGAGTCATTGTGTAGATTCTGATAGAGCTGATACACATGAAAGACATTTTGTATCCTCTCTAACTGTGGTGGTAAATCAAGCTGATATGCCACCTAGCCAACTCGTCCCAAACCATCGAAATATATAATGAAGTTGGGAGAAATATTACTCCCTCTACCAAACCTATGTTGTCAAATTCGAGGGGAGACCTTCAAGAAAATGTGGTCCCCTACCTGAAAATCAAAATGTCTCCTCCAATGATCACTATATGACTTCTATCGGTCCTGAGTTTCCATTACCCTTACATTAACAAGTTGAACCTTTTTTAGCATTCTTCACACCACCTCTCGGCCATAAACATCTACCTCTCCAACCTCTGTCCATCACACATGCGAATGACATGGTATTCCATAAAAGTCTTCGAATAGTTCCATGCATATGGTATAGTGATGGTTATTATTGTTGGAAAACTCCCCTAGGGGAAAATTTCATACCCATAATCTTCTGAAGTTGAGAACACATGCTCGAAACATATCATCCAATGTCTGGATGGTCCTGTCTATATATCGATAAATATGAGGTTTGAAAGTAGTACTAAGGCATAAATGGGTTCCAAAATCACGTTTTAATCCCTTCCATACATCTGATATAATGCATGCATCCCAATCCAAAAATATTAATCTTGGATGTCCATGTATCCAAACAACTTCACTGACGTACCACAGTGCTAAGGAATCCACTACCCTTGTCTCCTTGAATTCTAAGAAGTGAGACAATTTTTTCAATCGGTCCACCACTACCCAAATGGAATCATAGTCTCCTTCATCAATAGGTATTCATATGAATAAATAAATCAATAAATCATCCCACTTCCATTAAATAATGTGTATGTTCTGCAATAGGCCATCGGGTACACGTTGTTCAACCTTCACCTACTGACACAGAAGGCACCTTTCCAGAATCCCCACTGTTTTCCACTTCAATCCAGGACCCCAAAAATAACCTCTCAATCCTGGGTAAATTTTTGTGTCTATAGGATGTACCACAAGGGGTGAGTTTTGGATCTCACTAAGAACCCCCTCACGCATTGTCAACGGGACAAACTGTTTCCCATAAAACAACAATTGATTCTGACTACCCTCCAACCATCCCTCCAGAGAATCACCGAAGCTGACACGATCATACATCACTTCAACCTCGGAGTCTCCCCACTGAGACTCCTCCACATGCCCGAATATGTATGACGACACTATAATCTGAAACATACAACCTCTTTCGTCATACACTCTCAAGCCCAAATACAACACAACCAACTCATCCATCGCATTCCAAGAATCTATAGACTCCCCAACTACATCCTTATGTGAATTCGTATTCAATTCATCAGAAAAAACATTCCCATTTCATAAGGTGTAAGAGATCATGAATTTAGTTTACTGAAGAATCACCATCCACCTCTACTACTACAAGTTAAGGTTTCACTAGGAGATGTAATACCTCAAGATTTTGTGATATGTGAAGACTGTGAAGAATTCCCCATTAGGGGTAATGAAACCATAACTTTATCGTAAACTCAACCACTGTATGTTCCAGGTCTTGGTTGGCATAGTTACATTATTGAGGGTGTAACTACATAGACCCATAAGAGATCACTCCCTGCTGCTGCATCAGTACACACCCAAATACTAGACTGTGAGAATAACATAGCACTTCAAATGTCACCCCCTTATCTGGACACCTCGCCATAGGGGAACTGACCAGGATCCCTTCTAGATGATCGGAAGCTGTCTAGCACTGCTCACACCATATGAAAGCATGGCCCTTTTTATTGAAAGATGTCAAACATGATGGAACCTGATAGAAGTTGGGTACAAACCTCCGGTAGTAACCTACCAGAACCTAGAAAATACAAATATATGCCACATTCTTGGGTTATTCCCAAGAAACAAATTCCCCAATCTTCTATCGGTCAAATATTATTCCCTACTTGGACAGAATATGTCAATTCATGTGCACCTCTCATGTCCAGAACATACACATGTACAACATCCCATAGAGATGGTGCTGTCGTAGTACATCCAAAAATATCTTGAGATGCTCGGCGTGATCCTCATATGATCTTGAGTTGACCATGATGTTATCGATTATCATTTCTATGAACTACTCCATATAATCATAGAAACTAGAGTTCATGAACTCCATGAACACATACCATGTGTTCATAACGAGGATCAACATGACCACGAAATCAAGGTGCCCATTCTTGTTTCTGAAAGAAATCTCTGGAACGCCACCCTCCATCACCCTCAACTGGTGATATCTAGATCGTAGGTTGATCATAGATAAATAACCTTATCCTTTTAACTAGTAAAAAATATCCTCTATCATTGGGAGGGGGTAATGGTTCTTGAAAATTAACCGATTTAGTCTTTGGTAGTCTATGCACAACCTGAGACAACCTTCTTCTTTCAATGAGGAGATGACTAGAGCACCCCATGTTGACACACTTGGTCGGATAAAACCCTTCTTCATCAGGTCATCATTCTGAATCCATAACTCGTACATCTCAGAAGGTGTTATTGGATAAAGATCCATCGAAATCGGACAAGTTATGAGTTGTAAGTTTATCTCGAACTCAACATCACATCAAGGGGGTAGAGTCACATCCACTTCATGGAAGATGTCCATGACCTCATTAAATAATCCTAGAACATCTAACATCTCTGAGTGTAATGATTCTACATAATTCTCAGCTAAAAGAGAAGGAAAGGGTGCCACACAACGGTTTCCTCCCTAGAAAAAATGCTATCTAATGAATGCTACATGATGGCCACCCATATCAAAGAACATGATACTTGTATAGAAGAAGTCGATAAGAGTAGTCATTGAAAACTTCTAGTTGATTCCTAGGATGGAATCATATGTCTTAATTTGTAGTAGATGAAGATCCCCAATAGGTTGATGTGGCCCCAATATTAGTCTAGATTCTTGACCAACATCAAACATGATGGTCTGACTTCCAAATGGTGTAATCAACACCAGGGGCATGGAAATTCTCTCCATTCCTAGAACCAAGGCATGGGATAGACTTAGTGAAAAAAAGGAGTGTGATGGTATGGAATCAAACATGACATGTGAAAGAGTACTAAACATAGTGATCATACCTTGATCAACATCTGGTCCCACTGAAACTGCTACCTCTTTGGCATGAATCTACCCATGCCCAACCCCTATGCCACTTGTCTATCAAACGCCTGCCTAAAAACTCCCTAGTCGAGGACCCTCAAGAGAACCGTATGGTTGGACACCTCTAGCACCATTATCCCTCATTAGAGGGGGAGAGAGCACCACCTGTTGCTTGATGGGACTGGCTAGAAAATACTACTGCAGAGGTTGGTGCTGAACCTAACCACCCTCGTTGTACTAGACTTAGATAGGGAACAGATTCCAAATATGCCCCAAATTACCAATGATAAATAACCCCTTTCATAGGCCTATGGATAAAGGGAAAGTAACGGGAGATCGGAACTGAAATTGCTGAGGGATGCTCCCCAATAGTCGAAACTAGAATGCCCTTAATGATGGAGACCTGATGCTGGACGCTAATCCATTTAGGAAAAATTGATAGATCCCCTCTTATAATATACCTCTCCATGTTTGAATCATTTCCAGTACTTCATCCATATTTTTAACAACCTGTTACATCAATATAGTAAAGGGAGTAAAACCATACTGAAGAGAAGGCCTGAGAGCATCCTCAAAGCAGATTTCCTAAGACTCCCAATCTGAATACATATCTGAAAAAAAGAAGGAGATCCTCGAACATGATTCCCATATCCCTTACTGACATACTCCCTTATTGAATGGGGAGTATCTCTTGCCTCTTATCATCCTTCATCATGGAAGAAAGGAATTACGCCTGGAACTCCTTCTCAAAGACATCCCATGAATCCTCAGTTTCCTTCCACTCCCCATAGTAAAGTGTCCACCACTAACATGTAACTTCTCACATCTACATAACTACCTTTGGAATCCATTACACTATTGGAGTGTAGATCAAGCTGAATGTGATCACCAGCTCCTTGACCCAGCACTCCATATCAATGTCTGAGATTCGTCCCTCGTACTTTCACAGAGTCTATCACTGGATGTAACACAACATATTCTGCCACTATTAACCCTTATTCTCTTGATCGGCCCTCCGCTGATCTATCAGAACTCCCTACTAAGCCATGACCTCTCGTACTACTTGTGGATGCCATCCGGGTTCCATAATTGAAAAGGAAAACAAGAAACCTTTAATCCTGAGTAGTGTTGAAATTTCCTTTTAAATTTAATTAGAACATTTTAATTATTTTAATTCCCAAAACACCTAAGAATGATTAGAATATAAGTCAGTATGAAGATTTTACCCATCTTAGGGTCTCTACCCTACAATAATTGTAGCCTCACCTGGTAATTTAGAATTTCTAGATTCCTTGCATCAGATTTTGTGGGGACCTAAAATCATGTCTCCTAGCTGGTCTTTCCTAGCTTATTTCACAACCAAAATTTTATGACACTATTTACCTACCATACCATGAAATCCTAACTATTCATAACCCTAGAAACCATCCTATCCCACAACCATTATCCTCTAATACCAATCCTTCGTGGCCCGCCTTCTCTATGATGATGGAAGGGACAACAATGTGCCCTACCCTTCCATCCTCATGGTGAATGAGAGATAATTACCCTCGAGTACCAACTTCAGTGGAACCCGAAGTGGAGGCAAGCACCAAGGGTATATAATCTCACCTATATTGAAAGAATTACTATATTTATTGAACAATATTGGGAGATTATATGGTAAATCCTATAACCCCCACATCATGAAGGTAAATGTAAAATGAAGAATCCATTCCCTTGTGCATGTTAAAATGTATAATTGATATAATTTAATACCAAACTCATAAGTAATATACCAAAGAAATGATATTTAAGCAGTAAAAGATATTATACTAATTCCTGAATACATATGGTCCAAAAATGTCCCTAGAGTCCTCTTGGAAACATAAAAACTTTTTAACAAACATAGACTGAGCATTAAAGTATAATCAGTATGGAAAATAAAGATATCGTGCACATGTGAGGGAACATTTTAATGTACCTGTGAGAAAATAATAGAGTCTGAAGAACCTTCCAAGGATTAATAGCTAGACTAACATCACTATGGCACACTCACCAATGTAACACAAGTTAATTAATGTAATAATATAAGAACATCAACATTTGGGTACCCTGCAAACCACTTTACCCATGGATAACATCTCATTCCTAACAATCTGATGTATTGATGCTCCCACATTTTCCACACACAGTCCGAATACTAAAACATGACCACACATACATATGACTCATTCCACAAAAAACCACACCCACAGACAATTGGGCCACAACAACCACCACCACACTCGAAGAATCCTTTTTTAGAACAATCACTGTAATGCCCAAAGACACTAGGTCCCCATCTCAAAGATACATGGGAAAAAACATGGACTGCAAACACCTAGACCACTTGTCCAAAAAACCCCTTCCCAATGAATCTTTGACTATGTTAAGCATCAACCCATTACATCTTTCCCGAATAAGCACGAGCAATATGATCCGGAAGAGGGTGAGAGGAATAAAATTAGTAGCCAGCTATCCATCCTCCCACCGTGATGTTGGAAAGGACACCCTCCCCTTTGAAATGGCGGTGTTCTCCATAGAGTTCTCAATAAGGGAGGACTGTGTATAGAAATAACAAAGGAGTAATATATATATACATATGTAAAAAATCACTCACCCCTAACCCATGGGTTTTATATGAACAGACAACAAGACCACACAAGCACCACTTTTTATTCCACTCCTATACACACAATCATATAACAAAAACACACAATAAATAAACCTACCCCTTTTTTTCAACATCCAATAATTTAATTAAGTAGATTCAGATTAAATTATTATGTCACTATTGAGAAATTAATAACTGTAACAACACCAAGTAGTGATGAAAAGCAAATTACAGTCCCACTATAATATAAAAATATAACTGTAATTCATGTCCCACTCTATTTCCCCGTTCATCTGCTTCCACTATCATTCTTCAATGTGATACGACCAATTCTTTCTCTCACCACCCTGCACTGCAACCCTACAACACAAAAATATCACCAATGCAGTCCCACTACATAACATGTCTACAACCACACCACAATCCCACTGCATGACGTCACTTTGCAACCACAATAAAACAAAAATGTAGTTCATCTCTATAAAAGTTCTTCCGTTCCACAATCATTCAATCTCTCATATTGATATACAAACAAAAAATGTACAGTACCACTATCTACAAGTTTATCCATTCGAAAATCAATCAATATCACTGACTGAGACACCATCCCACCCCCATGTAACACCAAACATACCAATATAATAGAAGATATACTACAATACACATCACACAAAGACTACCATCAAACCTGGCTTATTCAAATTTTACAAACAACGGTTCGTTAATTTCAACATTTATATAACCCTGGTGATCATAAAATAGGTTTAATCCTCTAGCATATATTTATTTAAACTAGTGTACGTGATTAATCATATATCATGTTACACTTGTGCATCAAAATATTACAACAAAATAGATCACCACCAGTGCACAGGAAGAGACCACCAACGACCATGATTTTTAGAAGTAATACGGGCACAACATCCATATAAGGATCAATGATTACAAAGTAAAATAGGTGACAAAAATCAAACAACACACCGGCCATTATTTAATTTGCGCGAGTTATGTTTTGATCATATTAAATCCGTGTTTAGTTAGAGTTTTAAGAATATTAAGTAGACTTTACTAACAAGGAATCATTTATATTCCCACCCCACATGATTCACAGTTAAGGAGAATTAAATGTAAAAAATCCCTACTTAGATGATCAAAGATCGTTGTTCCTCTCATGCCAAGAACAGGGGATGGTGTGACATGCAGGAAGATCTCCACGAAAGCTAAGTCGGAAGGGTTCAGACACATGTGCATGTCTCATCTTAAGAGGAAGACTACAGGTGAATCAATAATAATGAAATGGAATAATGAACATAAGATCTCAGCTTATAAAGATGACAAATCTTAAAAGTAGGGAGACCATTTTTAAGGGCATAAATGTCATATCGTGGATTAACCACGTGGATTTTTGGTTTCACACAATTGAATTATTTGAGATACAATAATTCCTCTAAAAATGGATGAGATAAACCAACAGATGGTTGTGAGTTGATATATTAACTTTAACAGAGAAAAACACGTAATATGGGAAAAACTTAATAAATTGGGAAACCTAGAAAATCTGGAAACGAGTCACTTATGGGTGAGTCACCGACATAGATCCACAAATAGGTGACCTACTAATGTGACCTACCAACATGACCTACCAACACATCAACCTACCAATTACATGACCTACCAATGGTGTGCTACCGATGCCTTGACCCACTAATGCCCTGACCTAATGAAACTAACACCCTTGACTCATCGATGCCCATGAACATGACTCACTGATGCTGATACCCCTTAATCACTAATGACAACAACTCTTGACTAACAGTTTTCGACTCCCTATGACTCACTGTTGTCGACACCCCTTGACTCACCGATACTGACACCCTTTGAGTCACCGATTCTTATTCCATCGACTCACTGATGAACTCTCATGATGACGTTGTGGCATGATGAAACACTAACATTTGAACTCACTGACATACTAACACACTCCCATACCAATGGAAAAACTGGAAATTGGAAAACTATTGAAATAAACCATCGAGTTCTCCTAGAATACATCAACACTATATTTTCACAAAGGAAATGGCTGGAAACAATTTGGGTTATTACATGCATATAGCAGAATTTCAACTTAGTGTTTATTATAATGAAATATATTTATATTTATTTTTATTATATAGTATTATATATATTATGAAATATATGAAATGTAAAATATCAAAAACATTAAATTAATTAAAAAATATCACTAAATATCGGGGTGTTATATTCTTCCCAAATAACATTAACATTTCCCTTAAAATTCATTAGTTTATTAAAGGATAAATCATTTAATTTTCGATTCATAAAAACACATTTTGTAAACATTAAATATAGAATACCTTTTAAAAAAGGAATATATGGAAATGGGAGAACTCCCAATGTAAATCATAACTAGATCTCTACATTAGAGAACACAGATGGAGATCTAGGAATGGAGGAAGAGAACAAGAAATCAATGATATTGATAAAGATCACTGATCATAAGAAAGTGGGAGTTCTAGAGAATGTTATCAGTCACAATATCATAATATAAAGATGTTTGAAAGAGGTTACTGATATAATCAATAATTATTATAATAGTAAAAAATTTGATTTTAATATCATTTTACTATTGTTGAATAATTTTCAAAAGGGATATAATTACAATATTTTAGGAAAATATCACCCTTTGTTGCACCTTAATCAATTTCATCTACATATTTTATTCCACAAAATGAAATTTAGTTTATCATTCCAAAAGCTTTAGCAGATCAAGATATCAATAAATATAATGATATATCCTTCCATATCTTTTATCACAACAATTGGTCATCATAAGTTATAAAATATTCCAAAATACACTTATGGAGTGAAAATACGTTAACATCATAAAAATCATTCATTGTTTAACTTAAATTTTCTATAAATGGATAAACCTATAATACATCTATAAGAAAATAATAAAAAAACATTCAAAATGACGGTACTAAATATTAAATATAATCTTATAATTAAAACCTCAATGATCTTGATGTAACTCTTCATTTTCAGATATAATACTTTTAAACACCATCATCATGTAATATATTGGTACATGGAAATAGACATATATACCAAAAAAACCATATTAATGACACACATGATTCTTCATTACCTATATAATATCATTTATTATAAAAAAAATTTCATTACAATCTTGGGATCATCTTTTTACTGATGGAATATTTTATTTTATTATTCTATAATCAAAGTAGATAATAAAATTATATTTCACTAATGGATGAAAAGTAAACATTTTAGAGGGAATAGTTATTCAAAATCTAACACGAATTTACAAAAAATGGGACGAGGAAAAATATTCACTAGTTTTCATGGATTACATCTTTTATAATGATAATATAAAAATTGACTTTATCTTTTTAGGGGATTTTGTGTTTTATAATCCTCATTAGTCATTGGATTCGGGAAATTTTTAGGATAATGCTCAACCCCTTTTAATTAACATAATAAATCTTTAGAGGTTCCCTGTTTGGATTTTTCTTATTACTTTAGTATTCAAATACTTGATGACATTCATTACACACATAAATAATTTACCAATCCCCTTAAGAAAATTTACTCAATATTCTGTGGAACAATTTAATTATAAATTATATATAATATTATTCTCTCAATAAAATTTAGAGATTCCTTTTAATTATATAATTTATTTAGTATCATAACAATTAGATAGATGGGAAAATATAATATCTTTATTGGATTGAAGAATATTGGGGAGGTGCGTGCTGAAAAATATGGTTTTAACTCATCTGAATCTATAGCGTAAATTTTATCTTGTTTCCTCGTATTCATGATAAATTTCCATAAATAATTTAGTTCACCTTCCAAGTGATACATTCCTAACTTATCATTTTTTTGTTATGAATAACAGAGGATGAAAAATATTGTTTCAATTGTAATGATCAATTTCCCAGCAACTTCAACATCATTCATTCGACTAAAATATATTGGCTGTTAACATAAAGATGATTCGTGAAAATGTTGTTCCCTCCTTTGATCATTTAGCATGATTCATGGATTTATAAGGTTTTATAGTCACTGAAAATATACTATTAATTCTATATTCCATAACATTTTGTTTATTTAAAGGCCATTAATTTTATTTTTCATTATAGTATTCATTAACATGTTTTATGAATCTTCCATCCATGAACTAAAAAAACAGAATAATGTATGTAACACAATAATTAGTGATAAAATCAATAAATCAATTGAATGAAATTCTAATATATAACAGCATATGTTTTAAATTATGGTTTTCATTATTTTTACCAAAATTTTATCATTTTAACTTATACATAGACTTATCTTTAGAGACATACCTAGTCATATCCTTTTTAATATCTCCATGGATATCACTATGGTTTTCTCATCAATGCTTCAAAATTTCGACAAGTCTATTGTTCTAATACCAACTATAACGACCCAGGATTGTAGAATATAGATATTACATCATTTGCGTGGAATATTTCATATAATACACAAACACTATCCCAAATACCATATTATATAAATTCCTCTAGAATATTTCAATGTAATCATATAGTATAGTTGAAGATATTAAATGATTCCATCAAAGATCATTCCCTTTGGTATTCCTAAATAAAAATATTATTGATAACATGTAGTAAGTAATCCTAAGAATAGGGTGAGATTAGATGCTTAGTAAGGGTAAACAAGGAGTTATGTAAGAATAAACATCAGCATAAGTGTATCATAATTTTATAATAATGTTACAATATTATACGATATATATAAAATATCTTAGAAATTTATCGTGGAATAAATATAGTAGTTCAAAAGACATCAGTCAGAATGAAATCAATGAAAAAGAGATCATAACATTGATATAAGTCATGAAATTGTGGAATACAAAAAATATTATAAATTTTTGAAGATTTATAAATAGTAATAGGTTCACTCGGTAAATTATTTACATGAATTTCAGACCTTGCATAAACATATGGAAATAAAAACCATGTACACTAATATGATTTTGTACAGGAAAAATATTTCCATGTATTGAATTGTGATCATTAAATCAGGTTAAAGGATAAAATATATTCCCCACATGTTATCCTCAATACACAATTCGTTGAAGGGAGATAAAAGTTCCACCCATATCATAATTAAAAAAATTCATACATTTTCAAAAATAACATAAAATTAATCATCATATTAGAACACTTGGAATGATATTTGTTTCCAGAACATTACTCAATCATAACATAACCCATAGAAATGAAATAATTTACTTACATATAAATTCAGAATAAAAATAATTAATTCATAGTAATGATAAGAATTGATGAATTGAATCACATCCCCTATAAAAAATAAATAACATAAGACAACGTCTTCATATATGAAAAACAATTTTATGTGATCACATGAAAATAATTTTTGAGGAAAATATCATTTCTTCTTTGAAAATATATTTGGTTTTTAAAATTAACTTCAATTTTAAAACAAAAAAAATTTCATTGAAAATAAAAATTTAATACTCTAAATGAATCATCAATGAATTTCAGCGTCATGATAGAGGTAAAATTTGTTCATTTCATTAAAGTTAAAAAGAAATATGTTTTCATACATTTTTTGAAAATGTCACAAATTACCTAGTTTAGAAAAGGGGAAAGTGATTTCTTTCAAACAATCTTGTAAGAATGGTCAAAAATTAAATTAAACATATTTAATGGAATATTAAAAACAATTTTGAACAAAATTTAAGATATAACGGACATGGAACATTAATATTCAATAATGGATCCTTAAAATTAAACACTCCCTAATATTGATTAGATAATGAAATAAACACTCATCACCTTATAATCAGTAGAATCGTATGACCCATAAAAGAAAAAAAAATCATATGGATATTAAGACAACATAATATTCTATATAAGACCCATAAAATACATTCATCAGTAGTACATACATATAATAGAATAAACTAGTACAATTTAAGGAATGTGACCCATGGAAACAATAATGAGACATAAATCTCGTACTACTGGATTAACATTAGATTCATGATTGCCATAAAAGTGAAACATTAGATAATGATTTCGATATATTGATATAATAAAATTTAATTATATAAAATTTCATAGTTCTATATATTCACCACCCAAAATATTTAAGTGGTGAATATGACATGAATCTCCTGAAATTAAAAAGAGAGACGCAATTCAATTACCTTATATCATAACTATCATCATTCTCATGTAAAAATCCTCTATAATAAAGGTATTATTTTATACATATATTATAGAATGAAATTTGTATATATATATATATATATATAATTTCATATATGATAGTCTTATGAATTTATAATACCCTCTTATTAACAATTCCATGTTTAAGTTACATTTCCGACACTAACTTCATTGTTTATCGTACATTATTTAACTTATAATTTTTTGTCCTAATACATATAACATGATTTAATAATCTCCATAATGGTAAAAATTATGAAAAAGTCATATATATTTATTATACAAGCATATATTTTTATCTAAAAAGGATATAAATGGAACCATAAAAACACTGTTCATATATAAGGTAGGGTGAAAAAACGCCTAAAAATTGCTTTCATTTTCATTCCATGTTAAAATAAAGAAAATTATATGAAATATTATAATTAATGAAACATTTTATTATTATATAAATCATATATATTCGTAAAATTATTCCTTATTTACACCCATGTGAAATATATATGAATATTGAATGAAATCGCATTGCAGAGATGTCAGCCATATATACACATGAGCGACGTTATCATTCCCCAAGAGGTTAGTTGATAACATTTTCTATATGATATTACAATTAAGTAAGTATAATATTTTCATAAATAAAATATATAATATAATTAATTCTACATCATAATGACCAGTATGATATGCGATAATGAAAAAACGAGCAGTCATCATTTTTCGAGGCGGTAGTCCGCTGTATGCATAAATTGTAAGCTTGATACCCATTATATAGATTTTTGTGAAATAGTAGGTCTAAACATTAACATAAAAACATATTATTATATTTATTATACTAATTTTATTATATAAACACGACATATATTTTATTTAGGGGGTTGAAGGAGGAAATAAAATAAAATCATTTGTTTTATGAAGATTACCTCTTATATGGGATTCACCTTTTGATTTGATCAAAATGACAATGTTGGATTAATTTATAACAAATGGAAGGACTATAAGATGACGAAAATTATTTAGGAAAGAGACTTGAAAATATTTTGGTAGAGGAAAAATTATTTATCAGTGTGAATAAAATAAAATGAGAGGTGGCTATTTAAAAGATAGTGGATGGTTACTTTTCGAAAATACCAATACTATTATTTTTTTAATAAATTAAAAATAAATAAAAATATCTCTAAAAGGACATATATTCAAAGATAAATTATGGAATTCCAATAATATCATCAAAAAATAAATTTTATATAGGTTGTTGTTTAATTTAAAACCATATCATTTTGAGTAACCCTTAGTTAACCAATTTTAATTTTAACTTTGATAACAGTGATTTTAATATTAATATGATGCAATTTTCACATATGAATAAAAAATTGATCATAAATGGAAAATTTCATAGTTATATGAAAATATATCATCCCTTTTCCTATAGTTAATATTATTATTATTTGAAAACAATTTAATAAGATATTATATTCATAAAATATTATAAACGTCCATTATGACACTATTCATATCATTGACATAAAAAACATTTATACAGAAAAAGAACATATTAAAAATTCTCTTAAAACACCACTGGCATGTCATATTAACCAATAAAATTCATGGATAACTTTTATTTAGTGAAATTATATTTCTTTTAATATTTATAATTTCATTTTATTGGCTGTTTCATTAGTTGGGTAATTACAACATCATCATGTTCTATTTATTTATGTTAATTATTTATTAAATAAAAAATTATAATTATAATTATATTATTTATATAAACATTATATATTTGATAATTATATATATATTCATGGATATAATAAATTTGAATTCATATTAAAATTATTATACATTTTAATAGTAATAGTCTGCTATTTCATTTCTCCCATTGGGTTGAATAAAACTTAAGGAATTTTATCGAAAAAGTGTCAATTAAATTGTCAGATTTACATTAATATTTCTTAATGGAAGATTTATACTCATCCAATATCTATTTGTAATTTGTTAGGGTAGTTTTATAATTTTTATTATATTATTTTTACACATAGTTACTCGATTTTCCTTTAACAACGCTATTATAATATAATGAAGTTAATATTCACGTTATAAAAAAATAAATGTTTACTATTTAATAATATTTTATATTATGATTCCAAGAATCTTATAATATTTTTCGTAATTCTAAACACAGATTTTAATAAAATTAATTTAAAAATAATTTCATTAACGAGATGAGAAAACCAGTTTCTAAAAAAAATCGAAAATGGTGACATGTTTTGATATCGAAATTTAATTTGAATATGATTTCAATGACTTAAATTATATTAAATAATGATAATTGGATCTAATTACACTTTTAAACCAATAATATATAATATTAAACTCTTTAAATTTCATTAATGAAAAAGAAGTTTTCCATTGAAATTATTTATTTTCACTCGTAATGAAAATGTGAAACCTGTCATAAAAATTCCAAATATTTAACCAATTTAAATTTTGATATCCAAAGTTTCAATTATAGGTTTATTTTTTATAATAAAAATTATAAATGTTTCAATATTTATATTTGAGCTCGGTTCTCCAGAAATAGGTGGTAGAATTACCATTGAGAAAAAAAAATAGGGTTTAATGAATAAAATTGGGTTTGTTCTAATCATATGCCTATGAAATATGTTGGATAAATATAAGAAATATTTTATTGAATATATAAAATAATCATTTTACTAATATCATTCACAAATTTTAATTAATTTAATTTATTAATACAAAATGACTAAAAATAAAACAATTTACTTTTTAATGAGTTTGTTTACGTATTCATTTTGAACTAATTTGTAACCAATGAAGTAATATTAAAAAACATATATTTTAAAATGATATAAAATATTATCTATAACCACTATTTCCACATCTATGTTTTTTATATTTAATGAAATACTAATTTATTAAAAATATAATATTTTATGATAAAAATGTGTCATTCGTGTAATGAAAACTATCAAAAAAACTCATTGATGTGTGTAACACAAAAAACACAGTGTTTCATATACCGATATCTACTATATGTATTGAATATATTGAAATATTGACTTGGTGGTCTGTATAACCCAATCCAAATAGTGTGTTTTTCTTATAACAAAATCTATATTTAGTATTATGTGAAATGAATAATATTGAAATGATTCAATTATTTCCAAAAATATATTTCTCAAAATAAGACGGTGTTACAATATTGAATTCAATATAATTATATACCGAACCGCCAAACCATAAATAGTCTCCAAAATTGTGAGCCTATAACCCTAAAGATGTAGTTTACCCTATTTGGGGTCAAAATACTATTATCAAATACCCAAGAATTTTATGAAGTTTCATACTAGGTAATTCATTTTTAAATTGTTGAAGATATAAATAAAATATATCATTAATTCATTATTATGTGTTTTTGATAAAGAATATCACCCACAAGTAGGTCTCTGTATAAAAAAATCATTCCAACTATTTTTTATCTATGAAAGGAAATAATTGTTTAAAATTGTTGGTTTCATATTCGAGACTCACTTTGATATACATTGAAACTATCACAAATAAATAAAAATATTTTTTGTTATATCTATAATCATATAAAAACTTATTTTCTAACAATGACTTATTATCATTGATATTTAATCTTTTGAAAAATCATTTATACACAATTAGAAGATAAATAGTATTTTTGAAAATGAATATATCTATAAAAAATGAACTAGTGAATAAATAAAAGAATATATATATATATACAAACATAATGTTTCTTCATAAAAAATTAAATAACTTTACAAATATATATATTCAATTTGATGAATTATAGAAATTTGTTACCATTTTTTTTAACATTAAAAACAAAATTATATAAGATTATAATAATAATTAGACAAATTAAATTAATAATGTGTTCTATAGGGTTATATGAATGAGGACAATGATTATTTATAGGAGGATATTACATCAGTCGTAGACAATGTTTAATTCATTGTATCATCAGAACCAGCCCCACAATTCGATGTAACTCTTATTGAATGTTGTAATCTAACCTCTTCATATTTGTATAAAACCCACATTATACCACTTTATTATGATGATATCATTTTTTGAGTGATAAATTTCCTTTAATGTTAGGATAAACTTATAACTATGACTTCAAATCATATTTACATACCTTAAACAGTGACACATGATATTTATAATATTAACAATGATTGATGAGGATTAACAACAAATACTTATCAAACAGACCTTACTAGTGAATGGTTATCTATTTCTAAAATCTATTTAGAAGAACTTTTAGATTAAAATTTTATGTGCAGAATACATTTGGGATTTATAGAAATGGATTTTAGTTTGATATGGGTATGGTATCGTGGGAGATGCATGGAATTATGATGGATTCACGGGAATGTGTGTTCTAGACATGGGAGGAATTATGGGATAACATTATGTAAAATTGGGAACCCAAAAATGAATACATAGTTATATTTATTTCTAGGTATGACTCTCTATTTTTCCATTTTAGGATATGAATTTTGGAAAATATAATTTTCGAGGTCCCCTGAATTTTATTTTGGAACATATAGTCGAGTTATAAATCCTATATAAATTAAGATAATAAAAAACATTATCCTTAAAAACACATTTTTATATTTCATTTCTTATCAAACTATAGGGAGTTTATTATATGGGTCATTTTAGGTGTAGTTTTTTAAATATATCCCTCTACTTTTATCCTCCATTGAATATTTTTAAATTTATGAGTTAAATGAAAGTAATTTTGTATTTTTCCTCACTATATTCATTTAATCATATAATATATGGTTTTTATGATGGGGTTGGTGTGTGGTCTAAAGAACCCCCACAAATTATATGGAATTGTCTCTCGAATGTCAATTGAATAGTAAATGAGAATGAGTAGTGGTATTGTATAATTGGCTAACATCATTTTATGATTTAATAGGAATTTATTTATTATTAATTTTTTTTGAATTAACTGGATTATATTTGAATATTAGATGAGCCAATTTTTGTTTTTCAATTCAATTATGTTAATAGAAAGATATGGTGTTACTGAAATAATATAATTATATTTTTTTCATTATAAAGCAGTTAGGCGGCTTCTTATTCTTTGTATGTAGAGATAAATTTTATTAGGTAAAAATTATGATTTAAAATAGTTCAATAATCATTTAAATAAAATAATCAATAAAATTATTTAATAAAAGGTTTTTTATTTTTATTTTTTTAAGTATGGGAAATGAATATTTTTTAGTTAGTTTTTTCTTGAGAAATTCGAATTTGAGAAGCTAGTGTGAATGAATATTTTTTTTGGCTTGAATTGGGTCATATAATTTTATGGATATTATTTGTTTTATTGTTTTTTGAATTATTGTGGATTTTTTATTATTTTAGTTTAGCTTTCTAATCACCACATGAGTGAGGGGGTTCATGAGATTATATTTGCTTGGTTATGTTTCCTCTATTTGAGTATAGGGTTCTCGTTTGATTAGAAGAGGATAGTTATGGAAACTATAGTTACATGTAGGGGACTCCGCACATTAAATTTTGATAATTATGGAAACTAAAATTATGTATGTGGGGTTCATTAAATTAGATGATGTAAGTTATAAAAACCCTAATTGAGTGTGTTGGAATAATTAGATTAGATGACATTGATTATTGAAACCCTACATGAATTTTTGGGACTCGTTAGGTAAAATGATGTTTTTTTTAGGAATCACATGTGATTATGTTGTTTTTACAGGTGATCTATATATAATAGGTATATTTGGGGTTCATCAGTAATAAAACGTTTGATGGTATGTGGGTTTATTTTTACCTTTTTTTAATTGGGGGTGATATAATCAATATGATATTGATAGGATACTAATTTTTTTTGATATTTCTAATTATAAAATTTATACTTTTTATTACTGATTTTATATGTTGGATTTAATATATAAATATTTAGGTCTTTGAATGGTTTTATGAAACAAAAATGCGACACTTGGGATTATAAAGGAGTGAGTTTAAGGGGTTTATTTTATATCCTACTTGATTTTGTAATCAACACTTAAAAAATAATTTTTGTACACATATATATAATGTTTGGTTTTGTTTTTTGGTAGTATGGGAGTTATATTTTGTGACGAAAATGGAATTAATGGGGAAACCTAGTTGAGAAAAGTGGTGGGTTGTTTCATCATTGGTTTCTGGTTCTTTCTTGATTTTTTTTCAATTATTGTATTATCTATAGTGTGAATTTTTATTTTGAAATTATTGGTATTAATTTATTATTTTTTATTCATGAAATTTATTATATATTTTGTTTTTTTATAAATTTGTCTTCTACTTGGGTTGTGTTATTTTAATATTTCTCATTGCTAGAGTAGGTAATTATACTTTTTTATAATTCTGTTAGAGGATAAGAAACCATTACAATAGTCGAGGGACATTTTGAATCTGCATAGGGTTTAGATCAATTGGCTATACAAGGATCATAAATATAAAATTGGTATGAGTTTTATTTATACAGGTTTCGATAGACATGGAGATGGATGTTCATGGATTTAGGGTGTATCATATACAAATATTTGAAATAAATATTTATTCTTTTATATTTACATATTGGAAAGCCTTGGAATGTGAATCTTCATTTTAATCATTACAAGATAGTATTATTTGGTTTCACCTGATGAGTTATCTTATCAAGAGTGCATTGTTATTGGTGTATAGTCCTATGTATTAAATATAAAATTAATTCAAATATTATGGAAAATTTCTAATTCATGTGGGGGTTTATTGTGGATTTTATAATAGATAATACAATTTAAAAAATAAACAGGTAATTTAAATGAGGTTTAATTTCTCTAAAGAATGATTGTTCTTATTGATATTTTATATTATTTTTCTCGAATAAAGACTAGTGAAATAGTTTCCATAAAACTACATAGATATAAAAATGCACCTTTTTTATGTGGAATTGGTTATTATTATGACCTACATGTCTTTTTTTTGTATTTGATATCAAATTTATTTTCTTTATATGTTATATATATGTATTATACTATGTAAGAGTGATTTGAATTTAGATTCTATAAAATGTGATGGTATATAAAAAATTTCTTAAAAAATTAATGACATGAAATATAAGGATAAATATATAGTTTCATAGAAATCAAATTGTTTCATTGTTTGTTGTCAACATTACATGATGATTATGATTGATTTTATTAATTTTCCTTTGATTTATATCATTCTTCCATCAAGGTGTCTAAAATAAATTTTTATTTTTCAGGTGAAAAATAAATCAATTAACAGAAGATTAATTTGATAAATTTAATTTTTATTTTCATTTCTCTATTGGTGTTTAAATTTTATATTAGGGAATTTTCATGAAAAATTAATTATGTTTTATATTGACATATTATTTTCTATTATACTTTTAATTTTTGGTATGAATAGTTTATTTATATAAGATTATTATTTTTTAAAATGGTTTTATATGGACAAAAAGTGGTTTTTAGAAAAATAATTTTTTGGTTCATGTTTATTTTATTGATATTTAGAATCCATGTTATATTTTAAAAAATGGAGGGTTTCAATTTTTTCCCTCAATTAGCCATCATTGGGAGAAATGTAGTATTTTCTTTTATAATGTATTTGATAAGTTTTTTAATACAGTGATCGATGTACTTTTTATACGATGAATTTTTTATTTAATGGAATTTATGTTGGTTGTGAAATTATTTTGGTAGAGGTAAATGTATTTTCAAATTGTTTGGAAAATATTTTCAGAGAAATAAATACTTTGGTATAGATTTTTTATGTTAAATAAATTCGTAAAACGAATTTTCTAAGACTATTTCTCTATTAAATGGTTACCAAAAATGTTTATTAGTGTTTTAAATGTGATTGGCTGTTAAATGAATAATCTAGTGTTTTAATGATGGAGGATTTTTTGAAATCCATGTAGTCTATTTATTTTATGAATAATTTTTTTTCTATGGATATAATTTTCAGTTGATGAAATCCTATTGTTAGAACTGTGTATTATGAATATATATGTACTGTCTTTAATCAATGAAAAATGGTATTGAATTTCAAAAGAATCTTTTTTTCTAAATTCAACATTAGGGGAAAAGTGTTTTTATATGAAAGTGTCTGACATGTTCGATGGAAATTCATACTTGAGAAGAAAGAAATAGTTTGGTGGCAATTTCTTTTTTAGATTTATGTTGTTCATTGGTAGTTTGTGCGATAATCTATGGTCAGTAGGGTTTTCGTGTTATATTGGATATTACTAGTGAGTGGGTCTATCATGGGTGAAGCAGGGTATAAACATATAATTGATGAAAAATATGGTTGGTTGGTCGATTTTAGTTAGGATTAATTTTATAATTGGTTTTATCACTGATATTTGTGATATATATTTTATATATATGAAGTATTCATTTTTGACTGTTGATAATACAATGGATAAATATGTTTCATTTAGTTTGTATTTTTTGTGTCAACCTGAGATTTAATTTTGGGGTATTATGTTAAAATATTTAGTTTATTATCAAAAAAATAAATATGTTTTTTATGTATAAATTTTATGAATGTTTTGGAAATTTGTATTATAGTTTTATTAATTTATTTTACATCACATGACATAATTTAATTTGATATTTCTATTGATTTCTATGGGTTAGTGTGAGTTTAATATTGCTGATAATGTTATTTTCCATTATAGTCCTATTATCCTACCAATATTAGTGGGTATTTTCATAGAAATATGTTATATTAAATGTGAAATAGAATTTGTGTAAGTTATCAATTAGTTCATCGCTCGTATACTGAAAAATGAAGAGATGTTGTATCAGTGGTCTGATGTATGATTGAATTCCTCTATAAGAGTTATTTAGAATGTATATAATATCTGCATATAGATACTAAGAGTTTAGGAGCATGTATAAAATTAGGTGTTGGTATATAATAGTATGTGATTTTTATAATGGTTTAGTGACATATGAATTCATTGAATGTTTTACAAATATAATCAAAATAAAAATGTTATGTCATTATAATTGTAGAAATTCATAGGATGTATATGTTTTCACAAATTCTTTTAGATTTAATGAAATATATCAAGATAATGTATAGGGTATTTTTAGTATTATGTTGCGTAAAGTGGGTAGATTTATTTGGAAACTAAATTTTTTTTGAGTAGTAATGTGGGTTTTGAAAATTCCTTTAATGAGAAATGTATTTTTTTAAAAGATAAAAAAATGGATATAGTTTATATGGTTTCCACCTAGTAATTAGTAATGATTATTATCAAAGATCAAACAATGTTTTATTTTTTTTATAATGGTTTAATTTTGATAGATCCTAGGATAAGAAAATATATTTATATGGTTGTTTAAGATGAGAAAACTTATCAGGGGGGAGGGAGTGTCTTACATTAAATTTATATAGATGTGATTATTTGTAGAACAATTACAGTTGCCAATTAGAATTGGACATTTATCATTATGTGGATAAATGATAAAAAATAAATTTCATTCTATAATTTTGGTCAAATTTTATTTTGAGTGTCAACAATAATATAACTCAAGGGATATAGAATTTAGTGGTATCTAGAAATTTTTTGTTTTTTTTATAAAATGTATCAGACGTGATTAGAAATGGATTTTTTGTAGGTAATTATTTATGTTGAGATCAAATTAATTATTAATGATCACATTTTAATGTGACAATAAATTATACTAATTTTTCCTTTGTCTAAGAACATCATTAAAATAATTACAATGAAATAAAATTGAATAATCATGAAATGTTAGGAATAAAAGATATTCCTTGTAGATAATTTTGTCTAAAAAAATCTAAATTTGGAATACTATAAGATAAGTGTCAGTTGTAGTCAAAATAAAAATAAAAACATTATATAACGCTCATATATTATCTTTATTTCAGAGATGATATTAAAATCAGGATACAAATATCAGAATACCTAATAAAAATCACATCAATTTTATACTAACAAAAAATATAAAACATCATATGATGTCAATAAACATTGTTGGTGAGAAGTATAAAAAAAGGGTGGAGTGTTGAATATAAATTATAACACTCCTAAAAAATATTTTATAAAAGTAGATATATTTTCAAAAAAGTGTTCAGTAGGTTTGTAGACCTAAATTTTGGAATCCATAATGTGATACCAATCAAAATATATGTATTTATACCCCAATAAATCCTTATGTAAAACACACTAGAAGGATTTCTATCATCATACCACATATGGACTTCAAACTAGTTGATCATATTGTCTTCCTTATTTTAATCCCAAAGGATTTGTGAGATATTTTTATTATTAGTATTATCAATAAACAATTTATTATTATTATCTATGTCTATAATTGTTATGATAACTTCAACATTCTTCCCAAATATTGTATACTGATAAAATTTTTCCCCTATTTGATGTGAAAGCAACAAATGAAAATTTACACCTATATAACTGGTCAATTACAAGAATGGAAGGTAAGAATATTTACTACAAACCATATATTATTAGACACCATGAATGAATAAAATCCATTAAAATTAAATAAATGAATAGGGGACAACAGATAAAAAAGAATAAAATCATCACAACTTGGATATATCCTAGATCAAATTCACCCAAGAAGATCACCAGTATAAAAAAACATGTAATTTAGAATAACACCATAGAATGACATACAATTAAGAAAAATTGAGAATTTGAAATTAAAAAATGTTCCTGGTGATGTGAGAGTGGAATGAACATTTTATTTAGTATTTCTGTATAAAATAATGAAATCATACTTTTATAACTATGATCGTGGAAAATATTGTGATAATATATATTTTCCCTGGTCCTATATAAAATTAGTTTAATTATTTCATGTATTTTAATGCATTTAATATAAAATAGTATAACTCATAATGAAATAATAACATTATATTATTATATATATATAAGAATTATGTTCCGATATTAATGATAATAATATTAGAATATGATTTGATATATGTATAAAATTAATATAAATATATAAATATCCATGGAGTTATAAAATTAAATTGTATAATACAAAAAATCAATTTAATTTATATCTGCTAAATAATATTTTAATGCAACCCAAAAATTTTATATATTGATATTAAATATTAATATATTATTATTAATTACAGAAAATAATTATTTATTTAAAAATATTATAATTATTCTATTCATAGAGGCATGGATAAAAAGAAAAAGATTAACAAGAGCACTACATCATATCCCACCTTGTTCCTCCTAACTAGAACCCTTCTTATACATATCATAAAAAATACCATTCTTCATAACCGTGGGAATACAATTACATTAAATTGTGATAATATATGTTATTTACAGTTGATATAAAAATATAATAAATATAACGGTCTGAGAAAATCATAAAAACATTTGAATGTCACACTACAAATATAATATTTCAAAAATATTAGTAATGTAATAAATCATTGTAGTACAAAAAATATAAATTATGAGGGAATAAATTAACATAATCCATGAGAGTATAATATTCTCATACGACATTTCCTTTCATAAACATAATCCTAGAAAATCATATTTCAATGTTACCCATGAAGAAATTCATAATGTGTAATGCCTAGGATAACCACCTCTATACCTAGTTGGAGTGTAGTATAACCTCTAGGGTAAACTATTTTTGGAATTTGGATTACGTATATTGTACAATTTAATTTAAAGCTTATTATAACAACCCATTTACCATATTTTGGAGTATTGGGATAACCACCTTTGTATCATCAATTTTAGGTTTGGGATAACCACACATATACACTTTTTTTGGTTGGTAAATGTAACAAAATGTTCACGTATCTTGGGGTGAGAAGGTGTTAGGTCCACAAGGCTGAATACCCTGAGAGGGGGGGTGAATCAGGGTATGACTAATTTAAAATAAACGCATGTTCTGATCTTGTTTTGCTGTTAAGAAAAAAACTCTTCTCTCTCTTTCCTGTTGCACAAAGTAGACATAAAGTAAATCATGCACATGACACACCAATTTTACTTGGTTCACCGCAAAGGGCTACGTCCAATGAGCATACGTCGACAAGTTTCCAGTCGTACCAATTCCACTAAACTTCTCTAGCTTTAGATTACAATGTTCGGGATAGATCACTTCTATGCCTAGGCTCACTGCCTTTACAAAGTTTAGGGTCATCTCACTGCATTCCTAAGGGTCACTCCCTGTTTCTCTCTCTCTGGCTCACTACCGGTGGAGAGGATCACCTTCTTCCTCTTCCTAAGCTCACTGCTCTAGAAGGGAATCCAATCACAGTTTATAGACCTGTAGGTCTCTTCATTTACATGAATTAATTCATCTTAAACTATTGATAGATGCTCTGTTGAAGTCCAAATTTCATCCACTGATGAATAGCACTTTGCCTCTTACCACTGGGCAAATACTTTTGGGAAGTACCTTCGCAAAGTACCCTACTTCGCGAAGCTACCAATTTTGCGAAGCTCAAACAAGCCTTCACGAAGCTCCTGCCTTTTTGCAATTCTCTCTCGTGAAGCTCAACACGTTTCAAAGAAACATCTCTCGCGAAGCTAACTGAGCCAGCATAGAGTACAAAACTTTCGTGGAGCTACAATAGCCGCCGCGAAGCTCCCCTTTCGCGAAGCACACTGCCTTCGCGAACCACCTCTGCGAACCGAGAGCATTGGATTTTCTCTGAAAATTATCTCTGTTTCGCTCGAAGGGGTCGGCCTCTATTTAGAGGCGATTCCACCGACCCTCGAACTTTCCACGCGAATTCAACGCCACGTCACCTCAAATCACGAAGCACCACGACAATTTTCCGTTCGTGAAGATTGACGTAGTCACGAAGAATCACCATCAACATAACTTCGCGACATCGCCTCGAAGCTCCCTCGCGAAGCCCAACATTCCTTCGCGCCTTCGCCACGAAGTTCCTTCGCAAAGCCCTTCACCGCCGCGATGCGCTTTAGCCTCTTGCATTCGCTAAGCTTGACGTAATCGCGAAGCATCACCGCCTCCATTCTTCTGGTTTTCGCGATTTCCAAACCATGCATCCTATCTTCGCGAAATTCATGCCTTTTCCATATGAAAATATGGTCTTCATGGAAATCCACTTTTCGGGATGCTCACCAAACTCCAAATTTTGGACCCCAAAAATTTTGCAAACACTGGGAAACGACCCCACCTTGTACTGCTCTTTTGTACCGCCTCCAGATCGTCCTTTCCTTTGTCATCGTTCTTTGTAAACATGGAATGTAAACAACTTCTCGAGAACTCAACAATTATCCATGGAAACCTGCTTTGTCAACAAACACAATCAACCCAAAAACACTGCAATGTTACCTTGAGGGATTTTTTCCCAACAGAAGGGGATCCATTTGTTTCCAGTACCTTGGGATTCTACTATTTTTGAGAAAAAGGAAAATACAACACTAGGAGGGAATTTACGGAGGTACTGTACATCAGATGGCCAGCTTGAATGGGAAGGCTATGTCCCTGGCTGAGAGAGTCTGCCGTGTAAAATTAGTGATGACATTGATGTTTTTATACTCCTTCTCTCTACATCGATGGCCAAGAGTGCTTCTCAAAGAGCTTCAGGGCATGTTAAGTAATTTTATATGTATAGGGTCACCTCATGGGAGGATGTTGATTACTGTTGTGTCGGAGGAGTGCATCAAGCCTGTTGAGATGGGGGGCCTTGGAATTAAGGATCTCTATATATTAAATGATGGTTTGATTGGGAAATTATCTTGGAACATGATTTCTCATGCAAATGATGATGATTTCATATCGAATAGAATCAAAAGGAGGCTTCTATATTGTTTCAAATATTTTCTTGCATCGTCGGATATGGAATGTCTCAAGTAAGAATATGTGAGTATTATGTAGGATACCAAATGGATAGTTTGAAGGATCTAAACACTAGACTGTTGGAATATAATGTTGCTCACACAACCCCTTTGTGATCTGAATGTGACATCTGAAGCCGCCCCTTTTTCTATCTCAGGCATACTCTCCCAGATCCACTCAACTAATCTTCCTGTGCAAGTGGAGGCTGATATCAATAATTATTTTTTTATGGATCATAACACATTAATTTGGACCTCTAGTAGAAATAGGAAGTTCAATTGCAACAGTTTTTACTGGACTCTTTGTGGGGGTCAAGCCTCTCCGTGTGCTTGACTAATGCAATTTAGAGACCAATTCATTAAATCTTCCAGGTTCATTCTACTTTGGAGAATTTAGAAAAATCACATTCGAACAACTGACCCAATTAAGAGGACCATAATTCAAATTACCTCCATGTGTTCCCTCTGAAAAGCTAAAGAAGATTCTGTACAACTCATTTTCATGGAATGCAGACAATCTAGACAATTATGGTCTTGTATTGGATATGTGTTTGGAGTCACATTCAATACATGCAGGATGGTACTTGAGACGATTTCCAACTTGTTTCATGACCGCTTTAGTGAGAAGGTTTATAACCAACTGTTAGCATCTATTACTGATATTATTGCTGCCATTTTGGGAAGCCCAAAATACTACTGTCTTTAGTGATGTGCACCGCGTGATACAATAAGGCATGGGGGTTGTACACAGAGAGGTTTTTGCTGCTTCTCTTGTGCATGATGACTCCATGTCAAATATAATTTCTGACCTCCAAATTCTGAGAATGCTTGGTGTCGCAGGTTGGCCACACAAAACCTGGAATGATGAAATACATTTGTTGTATGCCACCCATTGTGTGTTTCCTCAATGTTATTGTTTATGGGGCTTCACTAGGTGCGCCAGGGCTGTCGGGCTGTGGTGGAGTGTTCCGCACTTATCTCAGGGTTTTTAACGGATGCTTCCACCACACTATTAGAATCGGCACTGCATTTGATGCTATGATATGGGAAATGATATATGATATCAGGTACCCTGTATAATTTATTTGGGGATCTATATGGATGGAATCTGATTCACAGACTGTAGTTCATGCTTTACGAACAAAGATGCATTATGTCCCTTGGTATGTACTGCCACGGTGGACTAACTGCCTCAGCAAGATATCATAAATGAGAGTGGATGTCTCACATGTTTACCAGGAGGAAAATAAGGTGGCAGATGCATTAGGAAAGTGGGTGCCCATTGATATTGGGAGGATGTGGTTTTTCATGTCTCTTGATTACAGTGCCCTACTGGTGGAGGCTGATAGATACAGTGTGCTATATAGTCGTTCATGTAACAACCCCTTCTATGCCTGACTTGGTTCCTTCTTTTAATTTATTTATTAGGGATAGATTCCAACTGTTCCTTTCTTTTCTGTTAAAATTAAATAATTTTCATAAATATTTCATAATATAATAACACATCAAAATGGATGAGGGTTTTATAATAGTTTCCACAATTAATCATATCTTCCACAATGAAATTGGAATGGATTTCATAAATTTATTTCTATAAAATATTATACCACTCATATAAATAAAAAAGATTATATCATTTGATTTTATCCCTAGATTATAATATAAAACATAAAAGGATTTAATCTATGATGGAAAATGATTTTGAATGATTGCATAGATTCAAAATTGTAGAAAACATCATTTCTAATTAGAAATCAATTATTAAAAATATAAAAATATAAATTAATAATTTTTATTTAATGTTAAATTATAAATATTTGATGTATTCTCTACATCATTGGGTGGTAATGAAGGAGTAAAATTTTGTTCCTATTATACACATTAAAATAATGATTCCATGCATATTTTTTAAAAAAATTCAGAATCATATTTTTCTTAAGTTGATAATAATATTACATTTATAATTATTTTAAAATTAAAAAAGGATTAAAAAATAATCATTTTATAATATTAAATACATTATTTAAACATTTATAGAATACGTGGGCATGGAATAAAATGTATTTCAAAATGATGATAGAATTAATATTTTATATTTAAATTAGTATTTTGGTATATTGAGTTATTAATTAGATAATAATTTAAGAGAAAATGAGTATTTAATAAATAACCATAGGAAAAGAAAAATAATTTGTTTTTTAGGAGATATATTTTACTATTTATTCACTTGATTCCTAATAAAAAAATCCTAATAATCTATATGGCTATAAAATAAAACATTTTACACATAGGTATCTATTTAATCATAATTAATATTAAAAAAAGAATACAATTTGGATATGTATGTCATATAATAATAATTATAAAAATAAGAAAAAAATAATTGGTATTATATGCCACAAAAAATAAAAAAAAGTTATTAGTATGGCATCTGTGTCGTGGCAATAAAAGTAAGTCGAAAATCCCGTTCCTTAAGAATCAAATTTATTAAAACATATTAGAAACAATTTAATAATAAAAATATTCCTATAATAAATATTTTAACTAATAATAATAATATATAATACCATATAAGGCTTAATTATATCTATCTGTCATTGGTTTATTAATAAATCTAGTTTAAAATCATATTTTGTGTAATAATTGCTTCATTTTCCATGTATGTTTTTGGATTGGTATTTTCGATTTGTTTACTTTGATCATAGTTTTGTAATATCCATAATTCTAAACATTATAAAAATATAACATATATTCATTATATGTGTATTTCATGAAATCCATTAATGTTATTAATAGAAAATTAATTACACTATTCTTTTTTATGGTACTCCATTTATATGCAATAATATTCTTTCCATTTTCTCAATGAATAGAATTAGAGAATGATAAATAACTGATCACTATTACAGAATAATTTGTTGATAAAAAATATTATACATATTTATTAAATATATCCTTATTAATATCCCTTTCAAAAATAAAATTTAAAAGGTATCGCATAACATCATGGAGGAGGTGGGATACACATACACACCGGTGACATTATTGTTTTTTGACAGCTTTGAAGGTAAGAATAAAGATGTGATATTATAACTATAAAATTATAATTATGTAATAAATATAATACATATACTTTAAATCCATCATTTTATCATTCATTTATAAATGGTGATATAGAATGAATTATTTTGGTTTAGAAGGCGGTACTCCACTGTAAATATAATGGATGGTTTCATTTTTTCACTTTCAAAAGAAGAAAAAGTGGATATTGTATTATCCACTAATATTATAACATCTCAATATATTAGATATATTAATTTAATTATATAATACTAATTTAATTATAATTTTATGAGTTAAAATAATAAATAAAATACAATTTTAATGTAATGAACTATACCACTATTTTGGAAAGCCGATTAGGGATTATACGTAAATACTTATTAGAAACATTTTATAATAAAAATGTTTTTATGTATTGAAGATTGAATTATGGAATATATTTGGGTCGTATTATTATTAAAGGAACGGTGTTTTAAGTGTGAATAATAGATCTTACAGTGTTCCCTTTTTTAAGTAGGCGAAATGACACACTAGATTTTTTTTTAAGATATACCCATGGTTTAAAAATCTAAGAATGATCCAAAATTGATCATTCAAGTACATTATCAAATATATGGTTGATATATGGATATGTTAGCTATTGGAAATGTATTATATCAGCTTAAAAAATTTTAATTTTAAGTTTAAACCCTCATTGAAACAATTTTAATATTATCCAAAGTAATTACATTTTTATTCACCAAATTTTCATTATGATAAATGAATAAGTTTGAAATATTACATAATATTAATTTTTTTTTATTATAAATATTGATTAAATTTTTATAATGCTACTCCTCAAAGGGGAGAATATAATTTATTATAAACCCTATAGCCGCATAGAAAAAATATTTATCCAAAGGGAAATTTTTGAAAATAAAATACTGTTTTGATATGGATAATCAATAAGAATTTAATTCCAATGACCTTGAGTGGATTATTTTTAAAAAATTGAACCATTATTAATTTAAAATCCATATTAAAATTAAATGAAACCATTCAATTTTTTAAATTTAATGGATATGTATTAATTAAAATCAATATTTTTTAATATTAATTTTATAAATTAAACATTTTTGATAAATTTAAAATAGTCTCCCTAAGATAATTTTTACACAGTTATTTATAACACAATTTCGTTTTTTAAATGTATAATTTTTTAAATTAGAAGTATTAAAATTTATTTTTTCCTCAAAAATATATATTTTTTGGAAAAAGGTATTTATTCACCATATAAATACAATACCAAAAACTAGGTATATATTTCGAAAACATACAATATTTTTTAAAAAAATTAAATTATTTGATATAATAACATTATGTTTAATACCCATTTTATAATCATCATTAAATATATTATTAGTAAATCATGAATTCTAAAAACATGGTGATTTGTATAACAGTAGATATTGAAGTCAATAAATCGATTTGAAAAAACTATTCCATAAGATTTTCTAGTGTTTCATATGATATATGTAAGAAATATGCCTTCTTAATGAACAATTTTATTAGTTATTGTACATTTTATCCTAATACATTTTGTTTAAAACTTATTATTATATGCAAAATATTATATTAATGTTTTTAAATGACAAATTAGTCATAATTAATATTATGAATGTATAATGTTAAAAAATGAATTTTTTAACAAAATAGTTATTTTTAATTTTTTTTATTTCATTTTAAAAAATAAATTTAAAAATATTATAATCTAAAATAAATATATAATAATATATCAGTATTTATAATATTAAAATTATTTTATCATGAGTTTTAATTATTTTTGTTAAAAAATTTAATTTTATATGACTAATAAAATTTATAGAAGTTATGGATTTAATGCCATGTTTTGTACATATGTATGACATAGAAATTTAAGATTATTTTTGGAAAATATATTTTTTATAATTGAAATTATATATTATATATAATTTATTATATTTCAAAATCCTATGATTTATATTGTGGAACTCAGGTAATATATTTCCCAATAATTGTTTTTAAATTTTTTATATTTAGTAATTAGTAATTAATTTTTATGATTTATAAAAATATAATAAAAAATGTATTGTTTTCAAAAACAATTTAGGTCCAATTAATATTAATAATGTCTATTTAATTTTCAAAATAATTTATAAATTAAATATATAAAAACTAGTTATCAATTAATGAAATAATATATACACTATAATTTCTCATATTTTTGTCTATTTACCTTGAGTGTGACATTCCCTTTTTTACCTATTATGATTTCTAACAAAAATTACACCTTTTACACTTATAATATGGCCACCCCAATCCTCTATTAAAATCACACAATGACCCCCTTATAACAAATAAAAAATTTCCCCACCCTCATCTAAAAACACATATATGGCATAATGAGGTTATAGTCAGCTTATAAGACCATACATCAATTGTTTAACCGCCTTCATCAAGGTTATAATCCAAGTAGTTTGGTATATATTTGTAGTGGTTTCATCCAATTTTTTTCTTCCTCTTGTAGGTTATGTTAATTAAAAAATTAATTTAAATGAATAATATAATTTCATAGTAATCCTTATTATAATTTTTTTAGACACATTAACCACCCATCCATTTTAACTTATAAGAAGAAATAATTATTTTTCTCGTTAAAGGCAAGAACCTCCAAAAAAATCATTTTTCATTTTACATAAGAACCATACATAGATGGTACATATGTTAATATTTATAAAATTCTAGGATATTTATAAATAAACACATTTACCATTAAATAATATTACATATTATTCATTTACCTCATTTTGTGGAAAAGATTAATAGTTATCCATGCATAGTGTGGACTACTACCTTTATGGGATGATTGACTTCTGATTTTATTTTCAACACCAAATTACATATATATTCACTAAAATTTGTTTAATAAATAAATAATATGATTATTATATATTTATGGTTTTGATATAACATGATTTAGAACATTTTAATTATACGAATAATATATGATTTTGGTTAATTCAAATATTTAAAACAAAATTACTAAGATGGAAATTATTCATTCAAATTAATTATTATTTTAACATATATTAATTATTTTTATATATCCTTTGTAATTATAATATTTCATACTAATAATAAATAATTGACATTTTTATTCTATTTATGTTATGATATTGCAATTAATTCACTTCATAAGCATCCATTTAGCATGATATGTACCTATTTGGGTCAGTTAGAAAAAATAATGAAACAATTCTATATATTTATATCATGGATGTTTATAAAAACATAATTATGGGTGTCATAAAATTTAAATATTAACAGAACCTTTTTTTATTTATAGGATTGATAAATATGTAACTCATTAACTAAGGAAACACATTTCAGAAGGTAAAAATCATAGTAAAATGTTTGTTGTCGATTTAAACATCATGTAAAATGGATAAAGTAAACAAAAAAGGAAATTTGAAATTAAAATGTAATTATAAGTCATATATTTTTTAATTTATAATCAATAGTAAATTATTATCATTAGGATAAAAATGAATAACAACACTACTCCAAAAAACCCATAAAATAGTTACACTATAAAAGTCCGATGTGGGAAAATAGTCAATAACTATCTGATATACATATATAAAATGATCATAAATGATAATTATAAATATTATTTGGAATTAATATGATTTTTATTTATTATATACATATATTTATGTTTATTTATAGGAGGTTATGTTACATTTAACTAAGTAGGAATAATTATAAGAGATTCCTTGTGTAAAATTTTATTTGTTGAGACATAAATCATAATTTTCCCTATGAAACATTAAATATGATGTGAATACATTAATTGGAATTTATGTTACCATATTTATGGAGATTTAATGAAAAAATATCAGTATTTAAATATTAATATATTCAAAAGTTATCGAGCATTAATGTGGTTTTGATCAAAATGTCACTCAAATTGAAATATTTTCATTTCAAATCATATTATCAAATCATGATTTTATTTAATGTTAATACATATAAAGAAATTTTATTCATTCTAAGACAACTCATAACAGTCTCTTTGATTTCATGTGGTATAATATGTTACCTTAATATATCATTTCCCCAAGACTCATACTTTATCATATGTTTTTATTATATAGGAAAATGATGCTGCCTCATCTTTTCACCTTGAGACCTCCTTTTTTCCATATTATAATTCATTGGATAATTTTGAAATTATCCTTATCTATAACTCAATAAAATATGAAATTCATTATACACTATTTTATCTTGATCAAAATGATTTAATAAAATTTTTTACATTTCATTTATGGTTCACATTCATTATAGTTTAAAAAATAACCTTTTTTTTGTTTTTTGTGCGAATACCTCGATTCACTATTATTGTTATTTTAAATGATACTTCCTTTATATGATATAATGGTTTAATAATAGATTATTTCATTTTCCCATATTTTTAAACAAATTCTATAAAGTGTCTTGGTTGTAACATATTTCAAATAAAAATTATTACTATTGATCCAAAAATTTATTTCATCTTATTCCACATCATTTAACATATATTAAATTAAAATACATTATATTATACTAACATAACCTGTCAAATTATATCCATCGATGACCTAGGAAATGTAAATTTCCTTTTAAATAATGACTCATTACAACCTTTTTCTTTTCTGGTCATCAACTATGTATGATCCCATCTTTTCACCAAATTCCATTCCTTTGTGAATACCATATTTATTATTCTTATGACTGATGTATTTTCACCTTGATTCCATATATTGATTGATTTTGGAAAATAATGGACTTAACTAACTCCCATTTATTTATATGGTTTAATTACCCTAAGCTTCTTTATCTTGATTGAATGGGTTTTACCTTTAATATTACTTGATGTCATTTGATAACCATTTATTTTACATGGCTTTATCATGTTATTCTAATTAATCAAATCATTGATTATTTTATAAGGTAAATCTAAATGAATTATATTTTCTATCTATGCATTCATTCTTCTATTTTGAAATAAATCCTTTTTTATAACTAATTTATGATGTAATATGTGATCAATTTCAAGTGTCACTCATAAGTATAGATTATGACATGTGGGTTACTATATCAAACTCAATTGATTTTTTTTAATTTTTTATTATATGATATATGTATTCAATATAAACTTTTAGATACTCATAAATGTAAGAAATAATAGTTTGACTCAAGAAATTAATGCTTTATATAGTAATGTATCTGTCAAAGTTGAAAAATGTTCCATAGTTTTATGATTATTTTAATTAAATTATTAATATCTCATGGATAATTTTTTATTAATGTTTAATTTGAACTCTATTGATTTATATCTTATGTTATAACAAGTAGAAATCCATGATTTAGGATATCTTCATTTTTTATGATTTTTTAAATATATTTATTATACCCATATGTTCATATTATTTTTACACATGATTATTTATTATTATCCATTATGTTTACTGTTATAGATTATTTAAGATCACCACTTTATTAGTATTTCATTAATCTATCTAGTAAATAGAATTATAACATATAAGAATTATAAATGCGAGTTTACTGTCACTGATATATAAGGAAATGTTAACATGGGATTTAAAATAATTTTCTTATATAGATATTCCACATTTACACAAAACCATTTGTTATTACAAAAATGTGATTAATTTCTCTATATAATGACTATATTATTAAGATGTTGTTTTATAACTACATGTGTAATCTAAGAAACTTTAATTTTTTTATAAACCTGATTTTCCTATTTTGGAATTCTTGTTTAGTTATTATGAATATCAGGATGAGCAAATTTTAGTAAAAACCCTTGGGATATTTCTAAGGGATATGTATAAGTATAGGATATCATACTGGAAGATATTTTACGTAGTGATATAGAGGTTTTCAAAATAATATCATCCATTTATGGAGACTGCAAGTGGATGAAGGAATGGGAATAAATGCACATACTGGTAACAACCCTGAAAATGGAATAATTTTTTATTAACACACTATTCACTTGGTTCAAGACATCGAGTACTAACTATACACTTTTTTAAATACACAAATGGGATATTCTTTGTATAATAAAATTAAACATACAAGAAATTAATAATAATTAATAATGTTATTTAACATGGATATGATATATGATAGAAACTAATATAAAGAGGCTTAGAAGATATTGGTAGTGATTTAGGATTACCACAAAACTAGTGTAATAGTTTGGAATGATGTGGTGAATTTTTCAAATAATTATATTAAAATTATTCTTATATTGTTTTAATCAATCTTGGTGACTCTATATTTTTGTGGGGGTTAAAACTATATTGATGAATGGTTGAGAGGGGTTATTTAGTTATTTACAAATTAAATTACCAAATTAGCATTGAATATCTAGTGATAATCCTTATGACTATTCCAATCTAACTGACATGAAATATTATTAACAATGTGAATATTATATAAGAACTAAACAAAATAATTAAATTAATTATATATTCTCATAAAATATCAGGTGATGATGATGATTAAGAAAAAAATCCAATATATTATATATATATATAATTTTGGAACGAAGAAAATGGTGAATTTTATATAGTAGTTTTGAAGATGCATTAATTTTGGAAGAGTTTTGCATACAGAATCAAACTACCTTAGGAAAATTAAACATATTAGGTAAATTGGTTGGAAAATATTGTTAACAATATTGTAGCATTAATAATTTAATTTTATATGTGTGGAGAACATAGAAAATGGCTATTTCGGTTTCCTGATAGAAGAACTAACTAAGATAATTTGGATCCCCACCTTAGTAAACATGATGAAAATGGTTTTCCTCTGTAAGAACTAATCCTACAGTGGATCCTTATATTTATGGTACATGTATCATCTAAACCAGAGTTGTAGGTGTCCTCATGAAATTTAATTGTTGGAAATAATGCATGTAAATCAATATTAATATTTTCATTATATCATATCCCATGGATTTAGTGGTCTATTAAATATCCCATTGGTATGGTTATAATATTCCATGTTCATATCTAGAGTAATGTTCCTTTTGTATATCATATTATCATTTCATAAAAAACGTTTTTTGGGATGGATTCTTCCACTATCATAAAAATAATTATCAAATTATAACAAAATACATTTTATACTATCTGAGGGATGTACATGAATGGAAACTAATAAACACTATATCGGAAAAAATATTATAATTTTGATCTTGATACCACGTAATTTGAGACACATGGCCCAAATAGTTAGGGAAAATATCAACATTAGTTATATGTATATTATAAAGATAGAGATATCATCTCCATGTTTTTAAGGATAATATATCTCTATAACAAGTATCAACTTCCATCTATATTGTTTCGTTGCACGTAATTGTTTCCATTGGAATGTGGTGCATAATATTTCAGGAATAAAAACTATATAGGGAAAGTACAATGTAATGAACTAGCCATTAAGAGACATTATTATAATGATCATCAGGATTATTATTATTATTATTATTATTTATCAATATAATATTAATAAATGTTTCTCAATTCCATAAAAAGGATTAAAACTTGATTAGAAAATGTTCCAAAAAATATATGAGTATAAATAAATAAACATTATTCATTGATAAGTTCGTAATCAAAATAAAAGCAAAAAAATTCTATACACTGGACCACATACTGTTACACGTAATGGATGAAATACATTAATTAAATTTTCATAAATGAATATGGTAAATTTATCAAAAGAATAAAATCCCCATAGCCAATAAATCTCCAATATCCTCCTCAATCATAAGGATCACCAATATACAATTATAACATATAACAAGGAAGAGAACTATTAAAGGAGAACTCGTAATGAATAATTTATAATATAAAAAAATAAGAGTACCTTATGAAGTGAGAGTGGAATTAATGATGGATTTAGTAATTTTATATATAGGAAAGAAATATTTCCATTATAAATGCAGTCTTTTCAATCATTTTTTTCAATATGTTCATTATTCATATATCCAGGTGGTAGAATAATGTCATATATTGTATATTAGTAAATTTAAAAAAGTATAACTCATAATGAAAAAAACTATGATATTAATATATTATTTAAAAATATATCTTTATGTTTTATATTTAAATATTAATATTATTATTAAATAAAATATTATATAATATATATGTTAAATCGAAATAATGATTTTAACAACAATCGAGTAATTGAAATAAAATATATAATATAAAAATTCTTTTTAGTTGTATTTGTTAAAGAGAATTTAGTATGAATGTAATATTTCTATACAAAGAACCATTTTTTACATAATTTATGTTATCTAGTGATATATTAAATTGAACGCCTTGAAATAATTATTATATATGTTCTATTATACTATCATCTTCATAATTTGGAATTCATATAAAATATTATTAAAAACAACTAATGTTTAAAAACAAAATTGTTTAGTATATGTAGTTATTCATTATATATTTTTTTCAATTAAAAAATAAATTTTTAAATATTATAATTTGAAAAATATATCAAAAACATGAATTTTTTATTTAGATTTTAAAAATAATCTTATAATAAATAAATGATATTAATAAGTAAAATTATTTTTTGGTGAATAATTAAATATACCCATATTACCACATTTATAACATTATTTATATAATTTACACACCCAATATGGATATTTGTGTAATCAGGTATTATTTCTCAAAAAAATTTCACTTAACAAAATATAATTTTACTATTTAAAAATTAATTTTTATCTTCCTTAAAAATTTAATCAAAGGAAATTAATATATCATTTTAAATAATTATCAATAATTTATATAACTAAAACCATTATATTTCTAGTTTTTATGGAATAAATTCCTTTTGAACAACTATTTTCAATGGTGAAGACCAAAATGTTAAAAAATAAGAAACCAAGGAGGTAAATGTACAATCACGTAAAAATGAATTTAATTTTAGTGATTTATGTATAGATTAACCATATATATTCACATCACTATTATATCGCATCAGTTAATAAATTCTTGTTTATTTTTACATTTCATTATCAAATTGATATATTAGTTAAAATTTTCAACTCATTTTTTCGTTTAAAGGGTGATCTCCTCTCTTAAAATCCATTAAAACAAATTAGTTTAATGTATCTCTAAAAATTATCCTGAAACATATAAAAAATACTATGCACCTTGAGGGGGGTTTTATTATCATAATACTATCATAAAATGAATTAAATCATTTTAAAAATATGATAACCCATGTAATGATGTATAAATTACTAATAACTTCTTCCACTTTCCTTTTTCATTGTCTTAGTTTCATATTTTGAAAATTTACTTTAACAAAATAAAATTGTTAACATTAATAAACTTTTTATACTTGTATGTTATAATAATTATGTTGCATTATTTACCACCCTACCATTTCTCCCTGAGTAAAGAGAAAATTACATATGTGTGCGTATAGACTAAGACCTCCCCAAAACACCATGTTTCATTTTCCTTATCAATATTGCATTAATGGTAAAACTGATGAAATTAATAAATAACTATGACATATATGACATATTTTATATAATTAAATTATAAAATATGTTATTAATTTTTCCATTATATGGAAAAATAAATCATCATCCTTGGGAATATGTGGAGTATCACCTCGATGGGTCGATCGATTTTTAATTTTATTCTCATCACCACATTGCATGTATGTTCATGAGAATTATTTTAATGTTTAAATATGAATATTTTAATGTTATTATTTTAATTATATAATCTATTTTAGAAAATATTAATTATATAATATACAATGTATTATCATTAATTCATTTGTTTAAAAGGCACAATTTGGGGAAAATCCTTAACTCAAATTATGAAATATTTCAAAATACAGTACTTCTTATTATAATTATAATATAATTCTTCTATATAACACTAATATAAATATAAAGATATAATAGTTTGACATAGTTGTAGTTATATTTCATCTAATTCAGCTAATAATCCCATATAAATCAAGTTATTTTAATGTTTTGGTCAATTTCACTTCATATATGAACAATGTCATAATATTTTATCAATGATGACTATGAAAATTTAATTACAAGTATAATATGAAATATATTCCAGTGATATTTTATTATAATGAATGTATAAATCAACACCTAACTCATTAAATAAGTAAACACACTTCAATAAGGAGTTATAAGAAAATTATCATTTCAATTTCATACTCTAGAATAAAGATTAATGTAATAATGAAATGAATTTTTAACATAATAAATCAATATATTATATAAATTATAGTATAAATAATGAACATGTAATAAATAAATTTTTTAGAATAATTGATATCAAAACTACTCCTATGAAAATAATACAAACAATCAAATCTATTTACACTCGATATATGAAAATAAAAAATAATTGTAATATAATGTAGAAAATAATTTAAAATAAAAATTATAAAACAATTTGATGAATATGGTTATGAGATTGAATAATATAATACTTATAATTTTTTATAGGATGTTCTAGATCATTTTAATATGTGTTATAAAATATAAAGAGGTAATTGCCCCAAATGTAATTTATTTCAAACATATATCATAATAAAAAATATGATATCATTAGCGTGGTGTAATAAATACAAAATGAATTTCTTTTAATATATTCCAAGGATTTTAATATCCACGAAATGTAATTTATTTAAATGATCAATGATTCAAATGATACCCACTATGGAATTCTTTTTTTACTAAAACTATTACTAAGGCCACAATGGATTTATTGAAAATTTTATTACCAGAAATAGATTATTAAAAATGGGAAATACATATTCTATATTTTTATTGTTATTAAATTCAAAATTCATATCGTTTATATATTCATATGGTATTATGTAATCTCTTAATAATTCATTTCCCCTTAACTCATATTTTAACCAAATTGATTCTTTTCATTGAAACAATCCCCTTATATTTTTTTAGTCAGTGTCATCCCAAATTCTATGTCCAAAATCATTGGATTATTTTGATGGAGTCCTTTTATATACATTACTAATTGATTATCGTCATTTTATACTAATTAATCTTATATAAAAAGTACAAAATAAATTTTATATATATTTTTTATAGTTCTTTTTCATTAATTTGTATAAATAATATATTTTATGACTTTTTTACAAAAAATAATCCATTATCATTTTCTTTCAATATTGTACTTATTTTGTAAAATTTAATTTTTTTAGAAAATATTATATCCTCTTAGTTTATTTATAAAAAATTTCTATCTAAAATATTTTCAAAAATATATTGTATTTTTCATATTTCTAGTGAAATATTCCTTAATTATATTAAAAATGGTCTCCATATAAATTCAAAAACATTGAAATATATTATAATATATTAATGATAATTTAATAATGTATCCGAATTCCATATTCATCAAGATGAACTCTGTAATTTCCTTCTATTTTGGATGAATGATCCAACAACACATTTTTATTTCCAACCCATCTACTATATATGATCCTAATATTTTCCAAAATTATTTTCCATCGACAATACCCTATTTTATATTCATTTTTATTATGATTGTTCAAATATATTTTAATGTGATTCCCTTCGAAATCCATTTTTATACGATGAATTTATCATGATAGGATAATTTATGGAATGATTACAAAATTCCTTATATGAATCCAAATGAATCGAAATTTATTTTAATGGGTTCTCTATTATGTTTTAAATGAAACCCAAAATTTTCCATGAGTTCTTTAGGATGTTATAATTTATTTATTTCAATTGGAACTCATAATTTTAAAAGTTGATTGGAGTAGTAATATATTACCATCTAATTCATCGGTTTAAAGTATATATCTCATGGTATAAGCAATCAAGAGTATATTTTAATTATTCATAATAATGGTCACTAAATGTTAGGGTATTGGATTTATTGTACTTATACTAAATTTTATTCAAATGATGAATGATATTTGAAAATTGTATTCTTATTATCATGAATCAGTTATGATATACTAAATCATGTTAATTTACTCATTATTCTACACTATAATTCATGTATTATGTCATGCTATGTTATATAACCAGATATATGATGTATGATTTTTTAGTTTGGAATATTCTTATGTATATTTATTATATCCATATTCCAATCTTATATTCAAATATGGTATTCAATCATAATATTCTATTGTTATATCGTATGGTTTCCCTCACCTGTAATCTTTTCTCTCACCTTTCTCATAATTCCATTTCACCTATAATATGTATAATAGAGATTATAGATTATAAATTAATTTCATCAAGGGTTGAATAATAAGATATTAATGTAGATACTTCCTAACGAAACAAAACAAGTCATTATTCAGATTATGTTATTGTTAGTGTAATGTAATGATAAACATATGAAAATTTTTTAATATGAGGTCATATCAAGATTGGGTTTCTATACATCAAATAACTAGATCCACTTGACTCATTGGTCATATACATGCTTCGAAAATTAAAACATCATTATTCTTTAATTAAATACATTAATTCACTTATTTTTATATAAATTATCATAAAATAATCTAATTGTATTAATATATAATTCCACTCATAATGATATCCCATAGATAATATACACATGAAAAAAATTAAAACTGATTTAATTACCTTTTCATTGCAAAAGAAATTTCATTTCCTAAAAAAACCTAATTCATTCAAAAAATTATGAAATGTAACATATATTTTAATAAATTTCATTTATCAGTATTTAAAAAAACATTTTAATAAACTCTAATTATCTATTTATAAATTCTTCTAGAATAGTTAAGACCATATTAGAAGAAGTTATTTCACTTTATGATATAAAAATAATAATCAATTTTATCTAAGGGAATTATATATATAACACTACAATTCTTGTTGATCTTATGAATACATTATGTCATAAATATTACTTACACTATATTTTCATATTAATTTCATGAGAATTTTTTTATTTTATAATTTTTTATTCACAAAATAGGAAACTAGAAAACAACTTCAATATTTATCATTTCATTATTAAATTTATTATTAATTTCAAAAGAAATGATTTAAGTGAAACATTAACTAAAAATTCTCCCCATTTCTAAGAAATAGATTACACTCATTAAATGTGGATATGAAATATATAATTTTAAAATAAAACATTTTATAAGTCATATTATATGAATTTTATTCTTCTATTACTTATAATCTATAACATGAACTAATTTAACAATAAAATATTATGTAAAAAATGATTTCCCTCTTTTTCTCCCTCCATAAATTAAACTTTTCATTACTACTCAAACATTTATTAAATGAAAAAAAATATCATCCATTTTATAAATATGAAGTATCAATTTTCTAAACTATAAAATATATTTAAAAAATAAATTTTTAAATTTTAGTTTTTTATCTCTTAAAAAAATATTTTCTATTTTTTTAATTCTCAATTTTTAAAATTTTCTAATAAAAAATATATAATTTTTCTTAATTTTCTCCCATTTTGATTCTAAAGAAGATGAAAGAAAAATAAAACATAGAATTGATTTGAAAATTTTACATTTTGAATTTATATGTCTATATATTATTTTTTATATAAAAGGATAAGAATAAGAATTTCAATCAAATAATTATAGGGTAGAGTTTTCAAAAAATTAAATCATCATAATATTTATTTGATAAATAGATTTTATTTTTATTGTGATGATGGTATGAGGAGAAATGTCCAATAATAATATTTTTCTATCTCATAGAAAATTATTTTCCACACAACATTATAAAAAAATTTCCTTTTTATTAAATGTAGTTGGATTATTATTTTCCCTAGAAAATTTATTAATAAAAAAAAATTCATATTACTATTAAAAAAAGATATAGGGTTTTTCTAAGTCATTAGAGTTCTTTGGTATTCTATAACCATGCTCCCAAAATTTTAAATCATCTAACACATTTGGGTTTTCAATATAAAAAATATTTATAAAATATATTGATGGGATAATTTTTTACATCCATTTGAAATAATGTAAAATTTATAGGAAAAATTATAGAGAGTATGATAAGGAATGATTCATTTTTAGGTTCTAGTGAAAAATACTCTCCATATTCTATATCTTTATTATGAAGATAACAACTGGCAATGATTCTTTCATTATTCATTACTATAGTTTTATTTTTATATTACCAATTTGAATAAAATCTATATTATTCAATTAACATAATGATATTTAAAAATATAAATAAGTTTGATAACAAATTTCCATTGAAATTTATTTTTCTTTTCCAACATTTATAATTACCAACATTCATCACTGGAGATATATTAAACTATTTTAGGATCCGAATTGATATTTAAATTCTAGAAACTATCATTTATTTCAAAATAAACATATTGTTTTTACTTATTAGATTATATGTCTAATAACATTATTTGTGTGATAACTCTTTAATATTTACTAGTTTATAGTAAATTGGATTTTTAAACCATATAAATTATATATATAACTTCCTTTTAAATATTTTACTGATTTATAAAACCCATTAGTGTTATTCCTAGTAGGACTACTATCAATGAATGTGAATAAACTAATTATACATGTAAAATAGTATTTTTGTGATCATCTTCTAGGGTATAAACACCCTGATGTATTATAAAAAGTAAAATATTAATTTCAATAACCTCTAATTGAATATTTTATTTAATAGATTTTTTTTATTAAAAACTCTATAGGAATTACTTGTATTATAATAATGATTATTTTCCCCCTTTCCATAGGATAGTAATTATGTTGTTGATATTTAGTATATTGAATTGATAGTATACATATAAATACTCTGATTTATGAATGTATTGAATTTATTGTAAAAAAAATTCTATTTTTTTAGAAACTCCTCAACCATGTTTTTTATCATGACTTTTTTAGTCCTCATTTAGGGTTTATCAGGAAAAACTTGGTAAATGTTTTGAACGTTCTATGGTATTCATAGTTGGACCATGATTTTCTGAAAATGTCGGGCCGCCTTGGATAATACATGAAAACCCAAATAGAGGAGGTTTTCATGGATATAACATGGTTGGAAATAAATGTGATCCCACATAATTGAATCCATGCTCCCCCATCAGAGGGGTGAATGGTAAGGGAACAAGGTTAGGGAAATCCTGCGAACCACTCTAGAAAACTAAGCATATGGAAATTTTTAATTCTAAAATATATTAGAATTTTCTTGAATCACAGTATGTTCTCCCAATCTACTCAAACATAACTTATAAATAATTCATAAGCACTGGGAGCTCAACATGACCAATTTTTTCTCATCCAAACAATTTTCTATGAAGATCGAAGATAGGGTTACGTCGTATGATCCCTCTCTGGTAATGGTTCTTCCCCCCTTCAATATATCATTCTCTCTCAATATCTCCTCTATAATAATGTTAATTCATAAAAATTTTAATGGATTTATAATAATTTTTTAATGATCTTAAAACAAGTATTTATTAGTTGATCATGGTTGGTGACGTTATTTATTGGTGAGTCTAATGGGAGATGCTATGTTGTGTGATCTTATGATCCCAAGGTAGGTCGTTCAGTTTATGATTAGGCAATTACATTGAACTTGAATTTCTTGATTACATGATATTTTCTTTCTATTAAATTGACAAACCCAGATTTAGTTTGGTTAAGGATTTGAAATATATTTGACATGATAAATTTGAGAAGACACTATATTCTAGTGAATTGGTGTGTGTTTTTTATTTGATGGAAATTATGTAATATGATTAGTTAAATTAAATGTTAAATTTTTTTTTCAAAAAATGAATTAAAAATTATTTATATTAACCCATGTTTTTTTATTTAGATAAAAATAATGCATTTAATGAAAAAATATTTATAGTTATTTAATGGTAAATTATCACATTGAAATGGAAAATGGGCCAACTGTATTTTTAACATTTTTTGAATAATTCTCCCATTATCCATTATTATATCTGAGAATTCATGATAGAGTAGATATATAGTTTTTTGGGATGAACATTCTAGGATGGGAAATACCTAGTAATTTATTGATGCTCTAAAATTATAAAAAAACATACCTCGGCAGATCTTATTACATATAGGATGTTGATTGAATCCTATATGACCAATGTTCAAGGGACATATGTGCACATATTAACTATTAACCTATAAGGGTGTAAGGATCCCTTAACTTGGAACTGTAATACCTCTGGGAATATTTCAATGATTCTCCATTTTAATAATTTACTATTTATTCCATAGTTATGAAAGTTTCATTACACATGACTGGTCAATTACACAAACCATCTTATATAAATTTTTATTCTAACATGTTTTGAAATATTTCCACAAATATATGTGAAAAAAAGATTGTATTTTATGTATTCTCATGTAACTTCATGCATTATTTATTTGTAATTGGAATCATTATTTTCTTATTATTGTTGAACTTTACTATGGAACAAGTAGTGAGACTATACTAGGCATTGTGCTTACACCCCACCTCTTCTATTAGGATTTTATAGATTTACTTCTTATATGTTCAATATTAGGGAAATAAAACCTTGGAGGTGGTGTTTGTTGATCTCCTTTAATGGAATATATATTTCTACTATGACATAGGTTATTTTTTCTAGTACATTTATGATATATTTTTTGTTATTTTATAACTATTGACTTATAATATAGTTCGACATGTAGAGTTTTCCTTTGATCATAATGACATATCTCAACATCATACACTATTATTGAAGATACAATTAATTCCTTTATATTTTATGATTTTATGATCTTTTTCTCCAACCCATAGAGTTTGGGAGTGCCCTTCGAGATACATCAGGATCAGCTAAGGTATCAAGGTACGTGGGTGTCAGTGAAGGATTATGAAAAACTGGTATCAATGGATTAGATTAAGAATACCTCTATAATTTAATTAGGTAGATTATTATCTTGTTGTGAATTTGTATGTTGTTGCAAGTGAGTTTCTATATAGGTGTCCCACAAGGATCCTTAATTTATCATAGGATGTTTTGGAATGTTGTCTTGAGGATTAGTTCTTGTCTTTTCCAAACTTTTTATTAGGATAAGATGAAATCTAAATATTATTTTTTATCTGATGGGATTAATTTACCTTGTTTCTCTTGTTGAGGTATAATTTGTGTAACAATTATAATGTCATCAATGTTTTTATCTACAATTATGTAGCATCATACCTCTGAGAACATGTGTAAATTAGATATAAGAGGTAGTTGTTGAAGAAACACTACTATAAAATCCTATATTCAACTAGAATCTATGTGAGGATGTATTATGTATTTCCTAGGCTATTTGATAGTCAACAGAACCCATTCCCATCAACGTTCGGACTATGGAACCACATAGTGATGAATTAATTATTTATTATTAGGAATTTCATCAGCAGATGTGATCAACATTCCAAGGCTCAAACGATCCTCATGAAGCTGAGAAAAGGTTATGGAGATGTGTTTCTAATATAGTTCTTGGAAATTATCAATACCATCAAGGTGAAATGTTCCACCTTTAATATAATTTTCCAATAACGTGATATTGGGACACTATTGTGAGTATTTTGAAGAACAAGGGCATATAGTATAAATATGTTATATCAATTTTCATCTAATTTTTTGTCCATATTCTATGGTGTTGGCCAAGGATATAGAATTTTTCTATCATGAGTAGCCTAATAAGACCGTGATAGAATATGAAATCACATTATTGTTCTTGCATAGTTTTTACATGAAATTTCATTGAATTCAGATATTAAGAATCAAATGATTGATATGGAATTTCAATTTGATATACATACTAAATTTTTCATTGTGAGTCTCCCTTCCAATGATGATTTTATAGATAGAGTGTTGATGGTTTAGGAAGACCACGATCATGGGTATGAGTGTATGGGAGTTCCTTTTTCTCCCAGTGGATGGAATGTGTTCTCCTTTAGATGAAAGAGAATGCATGATGATTCTCAGTGTGGTTCAAAATAGGAGGCTTATTAAAAACGTCATGTAGTTTTTGGAAGAGGCCCTATGAATATATAGAAATATGTCATGCCTATGCACTCAAAATATTTTTTAACTCAGAAATCCAATATATTTGGGTACATCAAACCCTCATATAACTTACATTCATTATTTCATGTTTATTATAGTCCCATGATTAAAACAAGATCATACATTAAAAAAATTACTGGAGTGAAATCATATTCTTTATGAACTACGGGGTACCTTCCATTGGAATATAATATTATTATTCTCCAAGAATTGTATTTCTGTGCAAAGAAAGTAAAAATGGATTCAGCAAACATGATGGAAACCATCACTATTGTTTCATCATTAGTTACTACATAATTAAAATCTCATGCATCGAATGCATTAATTTCAACCCATATTTTTAATCTATTTAATCATCCTATAGATATATTTTTTTATATGATAGATACACCCCATGAAATAATGTGAGGTAAGTGTATTTATTTCCTATATTGTGTTTTCTTGATATCTAATATCGAACATTCATGGGATTCTACAGTTCTCCACATGAATCTTCATGACTAAATTTTTGGGATGGATTGGTTCATTGCTAATAAATAAAAAATTGATTGGTATCTTCGATGAGTAACCTTTATAGTGACTCAAACCATATTTCATATCATTAATGGGGTGGTTACTTGAGGATTATAAGAGATTAATAATCTTATTTAGTCTTGGGGAAAGTGATATCTTCCTTTTTTTCATGGATGTAGAATCCATGGAAGATGATATCCATCTAGTTGTCGTTGAGTTTAATGACGTTTTACTTCAAAAATTCTATTATTTCCTCTATATAAGAGGATGCATTTTTATTTATTTAGGTTCTGGTAACCAATGTTTATCTATTATTTCGTAGAAAATGATACTGTATGGAGTTAAATTTTTTAGAAATCAGTTCGATGATCTTTCAAGGAAAGGATTTATATGCCTGATTGTGAAACCATGGTTTTCTCTAGTTTTCTTATATAAGAAATATAATGATTAATTATTCCTTTTTTTGATTACAAAAAACTGTAACTTTACCAAATAAAGAGCTTGATTCCATTATCAATGATTGATGATATATTTTACTTGTTGAATGTGGTGAAGTCGATTTTCAAGATTGACCTTCAATCTAGTTATCACTATTTGATTTTAAAATAATATGACATTGATGATACATCCTTTCGGAGTAGTTATTTCCATTATTATTACATGACATTTGGTCTACCCAAATCTAAAATAGTATTTATTTATTTAACCATCATGGTATTACCTGATTATGTAGATTTATTTATTGTAATCTTTGTGGATGAAAAACATATTTACTATAAATCCATGGTGGATATTGTATATCACATGGGTGGAGGATTTTAATTTTTGAGATATCACCAACATTATTAATAGAGTTTGAAATGTGATTTCTATATCTGGTAAGTGTTGTTCTTATGGAACATGGTGTTGAAAAAAGGTATATTAGCTGATCTTATGAAGGTTAACGTTGTTATGAAATTGTAGGAATAATGGAATGTTTTTTATATTTGGAGCTTCTGGGGTTTAGCTATATATTATCTCTAGTTTATAAAGGGTTTAAAAACATTTGATAATTAGAATACATTTATAACACTAAAGGGTGTGATTTTTTATTTGAAAGTTAAATTTCAGAGTTATATTATTGAGATGAAATGCTTTTTGACTACTATGCTAGTGTCGTATCTTCAAGAGATTGAGCATTGAGAAGTGGTCTTTTGTTACACATCATGTTCTGTTATGGTATGTGTTCTAATACATTGTGATCACATGGTGGCTAATGGATCCGGTCATTATAGGTCAACAAACTAATAATCCAACACCCAACCTCGATCATGTAACATTGATTCATACTCTATGATTTGGAACCATTAACTGTTTGGATAAAGGTTTACATTGTTTTCTGACAATAATATCTTGATCTATTTAATCTATCATAATTATTTCGATCTCTTCTATTAGAGTAGGGTGGAGTACTTTAAATTTTTTTCAATTAATATCTCCTACACCATAGGGAAGGAAAATTAACTCGTAGATACATTTAGTAGGAAACATCCAACCCATTCCCTGAATTAATCAATACAAGAGTGGATCTTGATGAATTTTTTTCATAGATTAATATTGGAGTTCCGGATGATGGGACAAGTTTTAAATTTTTTTTGTGGACATCCACTATTCATGAGTTTATTATTTAAGAAAAATATCATGATGATTATTTCTCTGCTATTAGATAATTTCTTTATAGTGGAGAGACCGTTCATGACTAGTCATTCTCCATAGAGGGTATTCAAGGTTTCCATAACCAGTAAATTTTACACTTATAAATTAGTTATAGTTGTATGTGGTAATTTTTATAATCCCTAGTGAGATGTTCTCATAGGAACCATAAAGATGTTCTATGGAATAAAGCTATAATTAATATGGTATTATATGAGAAGATGAATTTTTAAATTTGTCTCTCATTGTTATACATTCCCATAGGTAAACTCTGAGAACTAGATACTATCATGTTTTCTTCATTCACATCTAGTTATAACCTGTATGATGGATGATAACTCAATGGACATTGTGGTTTTATTATAGCATACCTAGAGAATGAAGAATGTGATATGTGTCTTTGTCGATAAGTTGATAAATACACTCACCCTACACTCATTCATGATACAACCAATTGTGGTGAGACTGAAAATATTTATATGAAATTGATTGATCAATTTCTTGGTTATCAATCTACTATATTTTATAATAAGGATCCCCATCTTACTTCAAATTTGGTATACCCCTTATATAGGAACTACGTTCTTAGGTATGTTTGATTATGAAATCCCACCTGTATATGTATGGATATATTGGGAGATATATTAAGATCTATGAGGATATGATTCATGCATGCGTCCTTTGTTTTGGTTGATATTTGGATTACCATTTGTTACCGGTCGAGTATTCATATAAGAATAGTTTCCAGTTTGTGAAAATAATGGATACTTTTTAGGACTTCTAGGGATGGCATTGTATATCAATATTGAGTTTGTCAGATATTAGTGAAAGTTATTTAGTTGGATAAATCTTGGTTCAAGAGATAACATCAATGATTATTTTCATTAGTTAGATAATTTTTGGAGAACAATGATGGTATAAGTGTTATGTGATTGTCCCTATAGATGATTTTAAATTTTTGTTGAAGATTAAGTTTTCTTGAAATTTTCAGATTGCTAGGGTCTTCAATGGATTAGATGGAAAGGGAATATTTCACCTCTTATTGGGGATATTTTATGTAGTTTATAAGTAGGTAAGGTGTCTTACCTTTTATCAAATCCTCCACAGTTTACAATGATACACAATTTGTTCCATGTATCACAACTACAAAAGTATCTTTTTGATGTATCTCCCTTTTTGAGAAGAAGTGACCATACTATTGAGAAAGACTTATTCATGATTGACCAAAAAGTCATTAAAGATGATTCATAGACCATGGTTATTTTTGGGAGGATGATACCTTGGTTTCTAGTGATATGAAATCACATTTCTAATACTCATGATATTTAGGAGAGAGTGGAAAATATGAGGGAACAATGACCTTATATTTTTTGACATGGAATATTTATGACAAGCTTAATGGCAAAAAATATTTCAATGGTGGGGAGGTTATAATTCATTTTTACTATTTCCAGTTACTCACAGGCCTTCTTTATTATCATTCTTGGTTTCAGTATCATTTAGGGGCGCTTGAGGTAAAAATTTTATATTTATTTGAACTTTTGGAGAAATAAATGGCTGGGGAATGGTTTTCCCAAAATCACGTGCCCACCCATGGGAAACCATGAAATAAAATACAATGGGATTTTAAATTGTTGTTAAATTGATTTAATATTATTCCACACATTTTTGAAACTATGCACCCGATTAGAGTAGAGCATTGTTAAGGTGTAATATTTGGGAAACTGTGAGCCCCCTCCCAAAAACCATGAAAGGGGTTTTTTATACCATAAATAGTCTTAAAAAACTGAAACATCAATATGTTCCCTTTAATGACACTAAATATAACTAAATAAAATTAATATTTCTTTGTATCCACTAAAGAAATCATTTTGTTTCCTCAAAACCCTTTTATAAGTGTAATGACGTTAGGAAAATGTCTTTGGATCCCTTTTTGGTGAGATTTCTTGCCTCATTCCTTCTCTCCATCTTTATATATAAACAATCCCTATTATTCATTAGATTATATTTTTATTTTTAGAAATAAAATCCCATGTTACTAATCTTGAATATAATTTTGGTTTCTTGATACCCATTTCCAACACTCTTCATTGGAAAATCCAATTATGGATGTTGTCTTGTGTACTCTCGTTATCCCATAGTAGGTGTTTCTATTTAATATTAACCAATTAATTTATCCTTTAATGTCATTATTGTTTGATATTATTTGTCAATTGTTTTGTGAAAACCCAATTCATTATGAGAGAGTATTTTCAATTTATTGGGCATGAAAAATGGGGAAAACACCCAATTCCGGTGAATTAGGGTGTGAGTGGGGTTTAATGAAATTGTGTAATTTGATATTTGAAATTGAATTATGACATTTATTTTTAGAAAATAAATAAAATATTTTTTATAAGAACAATTTTTTTTAACTCGTAAAAACAATGATTTCATTAAAAAACCAATCAGTGGGTTTTAATGAGAAAGTAGGACATTGAAATGGATAATTGGTATCTATATTATGTACAGTTATAAAACATTATTTCTATTATTGATTTTTGGTCCTGAAAGTAAAAAAATATTCATTTATTGAGTTATTTGGGATAAATAATTCAGAATGGTAATTATTTTTTAAATGGATACAATATTTTCAATTCTAACAAAAAAAGAACCCAAATAGCTCTTATCCTCAGCATAAATTTGATTTAGTCCTCTCATACAAGTGTATAAGGTTGGTGTTCACTCATTTCCTTAATCATTATTTGAGTGGGTGAAGATCCCACAACCATGAACTAATGTTCCTCTTGGAATATATCAATCTGTCACAGCTGTGATTATTTTATATATATGCCATAGGTTTTAAAATTTCTTTACACATGCCTTTTGAATTATATAAACATTTTTACATTAATGTTTATAAAGAAATTATTTTAACTATTTTAATAAATTGATGTAAAATTAATTATTGTTTTTTAATATTTTAATAAACTTACATGCCATCATTATTAAAATTTTATAGATTTATTTGGTTATTTATCGTCAAATAATATTATAAAACAATTATTTAAACCCTACTATGATTTCACGTCACACCCTTCCATTGTTATTGGCTATTTTTTGATTTCCTCCTGCCATGTTTGAACAAGGGGAATATATCACATGGAGGTGTTTATTGTTGTTCTCTTGGAAATGCCGAGCTATTTCCCTTAAGAATTGGGTTATTTATATTTTAGTGTCTAGTACATTTATGATGTGCAATTGGGCTTTGTGTACCAGTTGATATTTTGTACAATTAACCTTAATGATTTTTCCTTTGAACACAATCAATTGAATTTGTTACCTATGTGGTTTATGTGGATAAAAATCCCCCCATATTGTGGCATTATTCTTTGATCTTTTTCATCAACCAATAAAGATTGATAATTTCCTTCATGGTGTGTTTTGATCATCCACGGGATCAGGGTACTGGGGTGGCCTTGTTGGTACATAAAATTTATTGTACTTCACAAATCATACAGTTGTTTACTACTAATTATAAAAAGTAACACTCAATTTATATTATGTAAACAATTAAACACACTACAACCCAAAATAACACTTGAAATAGAATATTAGCTAAGATTTGACATTTCTACTTTGTTATATTTCATCATTCTACTATATAATTTTGTTGAGGTGTTCTTGGTATTGAATAATTTTGTATAATTCATTTCTTAATAAAAAAACAAAAAATTTGCAATATATGTACACTACACCATAATCACTCTAAGATAAAATCAGATATTGGTTGATCTCATTAATAATAGATTCAATAAATGTTTTGAAATGGGAATTTTTAATGTATTTCAATGTTAGAAAATAAACCCATGTAAATATTTTATAATGACCCAAAGGGACATAAACCTCATTTTCCTCACCAAAACATTGAATTTATGTTTATAAAATAATTCATCATCTATTGATTCTACTATTTAAGTATTTTTACCTTCAAATTTATGATTAAAAGTATATTAATTTTTCATTTCAAAGTATAATTGATGGAAGAAATCATGTTTTTTACTTTTTCTCTAGTAATTCTCTAACATTTTGGATTCTATAATATATATCAAATTCTAGAAATATGTATTGGGATAATATTATATATAATAAAAATGATAAATCATATTCTTATATAGGATATTGTATTCATTTATATCTTATTTCCCCTATATCAGAAATATAATCATTTCCATGAATATCCCCATAGAGAATTCATGTGTAATCTAAATTTTAAACAATAAATTTTTCTTGTATGAATTTTAAAAGGATTAACCATCACATTGTTTTCTATATATGGTAATAAATGATCTTGATGCCCAATTTTTTTGGTCCAAATAATGTAGTAAATAATATATTAGGAACACACATATTTGTGACACTTTTATTTTGAACAATGAATGATTATTCAAAAATAAAATATCAATAGAATTAAATTTTTTGAACTCAATTCAATAAAAAATATTTTTCTTAATTTCCTCTCCTATGATATTTAGGGAAATATGGTTCAGTGTAAGGTTTAATAGATTTTTATTTGAAATATTAATAATCAAAATCAAATAGTCTACACATATATGTTTTATAGTGTTTTAATTTTTTATAAATTTTCTCAAAAATTTAATTATTAAAAGTAATGATAAAATTAGTATCATGAAATTATTTTCTTCATAATTTATTTTAACAACATAATTCCTCTCTATTGAATTATAATTTTAATTATACATAGAGTCTAATTAAAATGAAAATAAGGAAATAATTAATGTTTATTTTGAAATATTTTTACAATCATTAATATTTTATTCCTATGTCTAATAATAGTTATTTCTCAATACAATATTTGCAGTTTCCCTATGCATTATATTTCTAAAAACTCCTAAAATATATAATTATCATCTTCATCATCTAATGAATTTTCTTTTTTTAATGTCGATAAGATTAACTTTTTCATCAAACCGATGGAGTGTAATAATCGTCATCGTATGTATGGGAAAATTTATAATTTAAATTTTAATGATTCAAAGATTTAATAGCAAGAAAATCCATGATGAAATTATTATCCTTTTATATCTACTATTATTTTACATATTTTATTTTCTAATAATTTTTCTTAAATTTTATAAGAACATGTCAAATATAACCAGCCATCTTATAATGATAGAATATGACATCTGATTATTCCTTTTATGTCGTGTCCATATTTTCTGTATTTGAAATGAAAAATTCAAAAAAAATTATTTTTGAATATCTTATTCATTCTTCTAGAATGTTTAGTATGTTCATTATCCCTATCATTTGAACAAATTTTATCATAGAGTTTAAATTAAATCATTGAAAAATTCTATTTAGAAAACTTATTAGAACGATTTTATAGAAAAGAAGTTTAATTAATAGAATTAGAATAGAAATCCATAACAATATCCATGATCTCTATTTAAAAATTACTATTTTATAAGATATCATATATTATTATTGTGCTAACATGGTCACAAATACATACCTTAGTCAAATGTTGTGAATCATCAATATTTATCCACATTAACTCCTATTAATTTTTAAAAATATCAATAAAATTTTCAATTTGATGATCTTATTATTATTATTTATATCATAATGACTACAAACTAGTTGCAATTATAATAAAAATATAATTTATTTGATTCACCATTTCACTAGGAAGTAAATATAAATCTTTATTTTTTTGACTCAAGATATCCTTTTGAGAATCTATAACTGTTAGAGTTCTAATATATGTAACTTGTAACTTCTTATAAATTCTGTTCACCACAAAACAAGATGACATCCAACTATTCTTCTAATAGTGTACTGCAATCCTTATGTGTCTATTGATACAACACCATTTAATTTTTTGAAAAATTAATAAACTATTTCTCCAAAATTTAAAACATCAATTTTAGTATAATAAAATTATCAATAATAGTATTAATGATAAAATATTTAAAATGGTCTCTCTATTATTCAAACTCTTCTCCATAAAATATAGTTTTTATTATTTTATTAATTTCTCATTATTTTAAACAGATTCTCTACTATAATGGAAACCATAGAATTTTTTTCCAACAACAGTATTAGAGTTACAAGTAAAAGATAGAAAAATTCTAATAAAAGAATATGAATGTCAAACATGCATAGTTTTATGTACGAACAGAAAAATTTTCTATCAATTTGTATAAATAATAATGGTTTGATTATATGAAATTTTATAAACATGAATTGATTCCATTTTCAATCCTATATTAACTATGAATGTTACACTAATAGAGCTATGTGTGATTGTAGTTAAAAAGAAACATAAAATTTCGATAGAGCCTTTGGAATTACATTGATAATAAATATATTTATACGTTCTTGTTATAATCTAAATTATTATATAAATAAATAAGATTAAATTAATACAATAAAAAATAATGTATTATATGATTAATATAATAAAAATATTGTAAAAAATGTATAAAAACAAAATGATTAACATCGAATTAAAATTCTAACACACCTAAAATTGATATTAAAAAAGACTCATTATCACTAAATGTGGTAGTTGTGTCTAAAAACATTTATTTAAGAATCATAAACATTATACATATCAAAATTTATTACATTATATCCTTATGATCTCTTGGGTTAAACACATTGAAAGGTGATATATCATCCAATAACTATAATCCCTTGATACAAATGATAATCTATTATGCCTTCCTAGGTTTAGCAGACCTATCATGGCATGTTAGATACACTCCTTATGTACTAGAAGTGGAATTATATTTAATGAATCACTTGATCATAGTGGTAATATATAAAATCTACACAATTTTTATTATGATATATTACTAGTAATACCATGAAAAATATATACTCTCTTATAAAATGATCAAAAAAAATTTACTACAATTAGAATCACTCCCATGGAATTATTAAATTTAATTAATTTAAAATTACTAGGGAATTTATGTCATCACATAACACCATATATACTTCTCCACAATGATATCACTCTAATTTATATGCATAGTTGTAAATGACGAATCTAGATGTTGCGGAAGCATTCCAGTTTGGAGGGCCTACCTTTGATTTTTCCATAATCAATAACAAATCTGAGATCAATACGATGATGAGCTCCAGTATCCATGGATTGAAATAAATGATTTAGACAAATAGAAGAATAGAACCATATCCAAGAAAGAAGATCTTTCACATCATGTTTATAATTAATTTAAGAAATTATGAATAAATTAAATACATTGGACATCAATAATTTATTCTTTGAAAATCATTGATTATCCAGAATGACTTCTAGTTTTCCTTCACTGTTCTTGTAGGGAACGAATATAGAATATCTCAAGCGGTGATCCACATGTGCTCCAATGGTCTCTGATCAATGCCACTCATTATATGGATGGTTTCATGGAGAAATGAATGTCTTGCATTGATCATTCATCATTCCTCATTCTACGATCATGAAGAACACATCTCATTCTTGGAAGGTATGGATGAGTATAGTTGATAGAGAAAATGCTTTGGAATAACAAATCTCAATTGACTATGATTTTTCACAATATACATACCTGCCTATTAATCAAAATGGGGTTTTAGTTAATTCATTTTATTGAAAAACAAAAAATAAACTCAAAATTAACTTTTAAATAAATCTTATGCCACATAATAAAAATAATAGCACCATTATTTGTGAAGCACCAACTTGTAGAAAATAGAACCATAAATGAAATCTCATGCCACATAATGATAACAATATTATTATTATTATTTATTACATCAACTAGATAATATTTATTTATAGACTTGTACATGTATAATTTATCAATATACCTGGTCTTCCTCAGTTCGAACTAGTCATCCATTTATTAAACACCAATATAAAATATTTTATTTTATTTAATAAATATTTTCATATATGAACTAGAAAATACATATTTATTAAATTTTCAGAAAAAGAAATAAATATATTTTATTCAAAATTTGGTGAATAAATTTTTATTCAATTTATAAGATCATTTTAACTTGTATAAAATTAATCGTCGAACATGAGAATAAAATTTATTCCATTAATTAAATTCAAATTCATATATAATCAAGACTTCTAGAAACACATAGTGTGTGAACCTCTAGGATTATTTCTCAATGGAATTAGTTCATCATACCTAAAGTCCAATATTACTAAATAGAAATGGGTCATGGAACCCAAGAGAAATAACATAATGTCATAATAAAGGCATCCATATATGAATGATCACTATGCAATATAATCCCTTTTTCACAATATCCAATCAGGTAGGTTTCATGATTGCATCATCATCATATATGCATGATAATTCATTTTTTGACCAACTGAAATAAAATTTCATTCACAACAATTCCATGTAATTTATGGTGATGGATATATTTCAATAAAAGGCCCAAGTTATCAACATTCATATATGTTATGGAAAGATCCTTCCTCATATTATCCATCAATAACATGTCATTTGTGATGCACCCAACATCCCTTTCTCCCCACCAATATATGGCATGACAATTTTCATCAGAAAACATATGTGTGAATGGCAGGGCGCAAATTAATGATATTCATAATGTCTATGGATAATTAAAAATTCATGTATATAGGAATATCTGATGGCATGAAAACATGTGGAATTCCTACCGGTGGGTCTTTTCGCATAATCTCTAGTCAGAGAGATTATAAAGCGTGAAAATCATGAGAAGAATTCTCATCTGCATATGTGTACTCGCAGCTGACTGTATGTATACTTTTTTCCCATCACAGTATGTAATCCAATTATAGACCTATATTTTATAATATTTTCATAGCACATAAGTGTTATCATCAAAGTGGGGGACTATTATGAAAATATTAAGGCCAAAAATACTCTTGGACATTATTATATTATAGTCATACAGAACAATGAAAATTAAGTAATAAGTAGTTTAATATTTAAATACATTAAATACTCATGTAATAAATGTATGAAAACATGGTTCTAGGTCACAAACTCCAACAAACTCCCACTTGGAAAAGAGACATCTTACTATGACATTTAGTCTCCTAGACCTCACATGATGATCAAGTTTCTACTGAGTTAATGCTTTAGTCAAGGGGTCTACCATGTTGTCTTCTATGGAATTACTACTCGCTGAAACCTCACATCATTATGATATATCCCTCAATAGATGATACTTATATAGTATCTTCTTCACCATCTGATGTGACACTGTCTCTTTGGTAAGAACCACTATTGGAGTTTTATAATAATAAATTGTGATGAGATCCTTACTGATGGTTACCACATCCTGATCCTGGATGATGATCTACATACAAACTACATCATTAGCTTCCTCATAAGCAGTGACATTCTAAAACTCTACAGTGGAATCTGCAAATACCCTTGCTTGGAGCTCTTGAAGCTCGCAACACCTAAATTCATAGTGAATATGAAACTTGTTTATGAATTTATGTCATCTTGATCAGTCAGGAAACAAGAATCTTCGTATCCTATGATGACTAGTTCCTTATCTCCTCTATAAACCAAGAACATATCTTTATTATTCCATTGATTCATACGGATTGTATTGAATTCCATCCAATGGCAGTCACCTAGACCAGCTTGATATCATCTAACAACACTATATGGGCAGGATATATCTAGCCAATTACATAGAAAATCATACACAACTAACCCAATCACTGATGGGTTTGGAATACATTCCATTCTCCTTCATTCCTTGAGAATCTGAGAAATCCTTTTCATGGAAAGATGAATTTTATGTGATGTGCGAAACAAATTTATTAATGGATTCTTCCAAACTCAATATCTTTAGTTTATTTTAAATGTGTGTACTTTGACATAGGCCTGGAAATTCTTTGGATCTATCACGATGGATATTTATCCCAATAATATATGATTCATCAACCATGTCCTTCATGGAGCTGCATTTATTCAACCATTCCTTAAAATAATGTAATAATGGTATTTCGTTTCCAATAAGTTATATGTCATCAATATATACTATTAGGAAAATAGTTGAACTCCCACTAAACCACTTGTCGACACAAGGCTCACATTCATTCTTTATAAAAAAAATTATGGCTTCATCAAAATGAATGTTCCATGACATGAATTTTTTCTTTAATTAGTAACAAATGTTTTTGCAACTTTCATATCTTATTAGAATCCATTTGAGTCACAAAACCATCATATTGTGTCATATAGACATCTTCCTAAAAGATTATATTAGGGAAGGCTGTTTTGAATTCAATTTTCCAAATATCATATTCACGGTAAGCGGTAGTGGCCAGTTTATTTATAATGTATATTATCATTGGAACAAGTGAAAATGTTTCATCTTTGTCAATGCCTTGATATTGACTAAAACCTTTGGAAACCAGTCGTACCTTATTGATACTAACTTTTCCATCAATATCAAATTTCTCCATGAATACTCATTTGCAACCAAATGTATTTACATCTATTAGAGGAGATATAAAAATATAGAATTTATTTTATGCATCGAATCCATTTCAGAATTCATGGATTATTTGCACTTCCCAACATCCATGCCACAAAATGCTTCCTTATAGGGTAAAGGGTCATTATTATCAACTAATAATGAGTAACCATCATCAGTTACTATTGAACTATACTATTTTATTTCTAAACCCTCTCTTGTACTCCTATGTAGTAATTGGTTCTCCTGAATAGATCATTCTAACTTGGGGATTTGTCAAATCTTCACATATTCCAACTCTTGTGTTGCTTGAGCCACATATTCAATGATGTCTATCATGCTCCCACTATCTCTTATGAATATGTACTCCTTATCAAGTAATATGTTGTGTCTTTCCATTTCATCCTTTTTGTCTGATGGTCTGTATAATTAATTTTCCTTTATTTCTGTAGAGTATCATATAATGGCACACTTTTTCCATGGGGTGCAAGTTTGTTACATTAATAGGCCCTAACAAATGCTTCACTTCCCCAAACATGTAAATCTGATAACCTGGATTTTTTTATGCTCCAAATCATTTATATAATTCCACTTATCAATTTAGCTGTTACTTGTTATAGTATGTGAGAATTTTTTATAACTGATATCCCATAAAAGAAAATGGAAGTCTTACATGACTTATTAGTGATATCACAATGTACAATAACGTGTGGTTCCTCCTTTCTCTTTCACCAGTCCAGTAGGATGTGTAAGGAGGAGTGATTTGGGATATGATTCTAATCTCCCATTTGTAATCAATGAAATATTGATTTAGATATTGTCCACATTGGCCTGAGAAATGATTCATAATATTCCTAACATACTGGTTCCCAACATCATTCTTATATTCCATTAACTTATCAAAATAATATTACTTATACCTCATTAAGTAAAAATATCTATATCTAAAAAAATAATCAGTAAGTGTTATGATGTATTAGTATACAACCATTAATTAAAATATAAATGGTCCAAAAATTTCAGTGTGAACGATTTCAAGAATCTCTTTTTCTCTTTAACCATTCATACTAAAAGGGTAATTGGTTATTTTTCCTTGTACACATGAGTGACATACACCTAGTAGTTTTTGTTTGCAAAAATCTAAATATTCATCTTACTGTGATTCTTTTAAGTCGTTCTCATTTACGTGACCTAGTCGTTGAAGCCAATGTTGGGTGTGGAATGATTCATGTGAATTACTTTCATTATCGAATTCCATTAATTGGATTCAATAATCAATCACGTAATGATCATTATATAAATGTGCCTTCCCAAAAAAATGGTATCGATATAAAATAAGAAACAATCATTTCCGAACATGAAATTTAATCCATCTGTATCTAGTCAGGATACATAAATATTGTTTTATATTCTATAAGGCACATAATACCATCCTTTTAATACCAATATCATACTAGTATCCAACGTGAGGTGGTAGTCCCCAACATATATAGCAGCAAGTCTAGCTCCAATGGATACTTGTATATCTACCTACCCATATTCAATTTTCTTGAATCAAGATGGTTCATATATATCGATACATAGGTGAGCACCACATGCTGTATCTAATAACCCAATTTTAGAAAAAAATAAATAGTACCGGATAACAAATGCACCTAATGTTTCCCCTTTAGACTTTAGGTGAGTGTAGTTTTTCCTCTAGTGGCCCTTCCATCCACATGAAAAACAAATAGATTAATGTTCCATTCCTCCCCCCAAGATCTTCTTTTTCTTGGATGGGAGTGAAGATGCTTTGGGATTTAAGATCATTCCCTTATGTTTCCTATTATACACTACAATGACATCAGTATTTTCATGCTTATTGTATTTTTCCACATGGTGAAGGAGGATAAGAAGATCTATTAGACACTTCTCAATATTGTTCATTTATAAATTAATAACAAGAATTGAAAATCTCTAAAGGAGTGACATGATAATGAGATCATTAACCAGTTATTCAAGGATTATAAACACTAAAACTTATATATTCTTGATTTATACAACAAGCATGAATACATGAGGCCCTGCTTGGGCACCCTCTCCATGATTACTCTAAAAAATTTCATTGGAGATCTCAAACCTTTTAGGTCATTATCTCTCCTAGTAAAGACCACGAAAGTGCTAAAGCATTTTATAATAATATATGATTTTTTGATACATTATGAGTTCACCAGAACATGACTATAACATAAATCATTGAACATAGACTGTGTCGTTCATTTGTTTTCCATTGAATATGAACTCTTGATCAATCATATTTTGGGCATGCCGATCATGTAATGTGTACTCTAGCATGTAATATTACTATTCATGGGGTACAATGACCCGAAGGAATCTACCCCATTCCTGGATGTTACTACCAATGAGGATGTTCTCTTTCACCAGTATTGATCGCAGGGATAATGTGGATGAAATGTTTTCCATTTTTATTATACAATTAACAAAGTAGATAATTAGTCGTTTCTTGAATTAAATTATTGATACATATTTAATTGATTTTATTATGTCCCCCACAAGTTCATCAATTCCTAATGAAACTCTCCATTGAATTCATAATGTCTAAATTAATGGATATTCTAGGGGAAAGGATCCTTATTCCACTTTTTATAACCCCAACCAGGTATGGTCATGATATTTGATGGTATTTGGGTTGGAAGGTATATTCCAACTGTGGGCTTAATGCTCCATGATATGTTGAGAAGACTCCCGAATCTAAAAATCCTAAGATGGATTTCATCGGCTCTTGCCTCATTTTTTATACCATGTTTAGAATGAGATATTCCACTTGATTTAATATGGTTACGTCAACCCCATTATTTCATAAGGTCTTTCTATATAAAAGTAAGTGTCCCAAAACTGGTTGGTCAAATACCGAGTCTTTTTAGTCAATCCTTAATCATGTAACAGAAGGCTTAGTCTATCTTAATATTTTATTGATGGATTTTTATATCAAATACCAAAATTAAATTATTATATATATCACATGATTGTTAATATTATGTGTAATGTACTTATTTGATTAACAATTACGGATAATATGTAGTCACAATCCTGGTTTAATGTAGTTACAAATTGCATGCCAATTTAATTCCATAATTATGTGATTGTGAATACAAATCCATAATGATAAACCACCAAACTGGTAGAAATAAGAAAAAGTAAAAGGTGTGATTACAGTCTTTTATAATGGTTAGTTTTTCTAGCGGTTGATAACATAACCCTGACATAGGGGAGAAATTCCATGATGATTTTGGGTTTGTGTTTATTGCATTAACCTTTCCAAATTTATATCAACTGGGAGTTGATTCATATCGACTCTAGCTTGAGCCACCTCAACTAGCTTGGGACATCCATGTATTTCACATACATTTTTTGTCACATGTTGGTGAGGTGTAAAAATTGAGTTTACATAAAAGAAACCTTGGGAACACAGGCCATACATATTAATGAGGAGAGACAAAATTTAGGCCAACAGTTTAACTAAAATCAAATTAAATGGAAATAAATCACATAAAAAGGCTTTTTCATGATCATGATCATCTACATAAACACAATGAATTACTAATTTAATAAATCTATAATTCAATTATTATTCTTTATTTTTATGATAAACAATACTTGAATTGATTAAATAAAATATTTAATTAATCAATCATTTTTTTCTTAATTCTATTATAAATTTCTTTGAGATTCTCATCCATAACCATGGATTTAACATGGTGAACACATATTCGAATCTACTTGATATGTAATTTTGAACATTACCCAAACATTAATGTTTAGATTCATTGTAATTTGAAAAGTTACAAGGAATGTAGTTTTGACAACATGGAATGTACTTCCTTCATTATCTATTTAGAAATACATACCTAAGGACTTGGAATGTGTGGTGTACTTCAGAAATCATGGAGTATGTGGCATTTCTAGTATGCCACATGTCTTGCTTTCTTGGGGTTACATGGTTACCAGTCGGATTAACCTTGTATGAGATACATGGTTTGGCCCTTGACCTGATTGTACTATATACCATCTCCTTTAGGGAACACGATGTGTAAATTATGTAACTGCATGCCAGCCTTTCTTTGTCAACATGTGGTGTAAGAATTAACTACACTGCATGTCATTAATGAACATTGTTTGAGTTATTTCCAAATTACTCTCGATGAATTGAACACAACTACACACGGTGAAATACGGATTACATGACATGTTTGGAAGATTACACTGGATGTAACTCTTAATTCATGGCATGTAGTAACATGTTACCTAGACAGAATTTACAGTGCCTCCTAATGAGACACTCGATTAAATCTTCATTATTTTTTATGGTTTCTGTTAGATCTGTTATAAACAAAAAGAGGAAGAACAAGTCTCAAAATTCATATTACAATAATAATTAAACATGAATTAAAAAACTAGATTATTAAAGAATAAATCATCAATGAATTATTTAAATAATTATAAATGATGATGATATCTGCTATGATAGCACTTGAAGGATCCAGAAGAAGAGTAACCATGGCGGTTGGGAGAGACTATATTTTCTTTTTTCATAATCGATGAGCTATCTAGGATCAATTAAATGATAAAAAATAGTAGCCACAATTTAAAAGAAGATATTTAGGAAAAGAAAAAAATGGCACTGGATCTAAGAAATAGGATCTTCCAAATCATGTTTATATTTATTTGAAGAATAATTCTAATGATATTAAATACTTAGGACTTAGGTAATTTTTTCATTAATGATCATTGATCATCTAGAATGACCCTTCTAAATTTCCTTTGTTGTGATTACAAGGATCCAAAGTATTATCACTCTCGGGGTAATTCACACATGCTCCAATGGTCTTCGATCAACTCCACTGGTTCTCCGGGTGCTGGCACGGAAAATGAATGTCTTGCCTCAAACATTCTTGATCGCTCATTCATCTGTCTCGAAATACCTATCACATTCTTCAGAGGGAGAGATGAGAGGAGTCTAGAGAGAATAGTTTTTGGCTCAACAATTGTCAATTCACTAGGTTTCTCACAAATGGCCTACCTGCATATTAATCAGTAAGGGGTTTTAATTAAAATATTTAATTGTGAAACCACAATAAAATAAAACTCTAACTATTAATCAAAACCCATGAAATATAATAATAGTAAAAACACCGTTATTTGGGGTGTTACAACCTGAACAAAATGGAACTATAAATGTAATCTCGTTCCATATAATAATAATAATAATAATAATAATAATATTTCTGGAACCAACTACATTAACATTATTTACCGACTTTTATATAATTAATTTTTCAATGAATATGGTCTTGGTCCATTTGATCACCTCTTAAATTTTTTAAACACTAGAATAAAATATTTTACTCTATTAAATAAATATTTTTATCTATCAACTCATAAATAAATATTTATTAAATGTTCAATAAAATAAATAAATATATTTTATTCCCAATCTGGGGAGTAAATAGTTATTTTAATTTTGGGAACAATTTTTACTTGTATCGAATTATACCTCGGTCTTGAGAATAGTATTTATTCTATTAATTATATTCAAATTTATATTTAATCGATACCTCCCAAAACATGTAGTGTGTTACCATCTATAATTCTTTCTCATTGGCATTATGTGGGCTTCTCTAAAGTCCAAGATTACTATCTAGAAATTGTTCAAGGCACCTAAGAGAAAGAACATAATTTTTTAATGATGATATCCACATATGAATGATCACTATGCAATTTAATCCCTATGTCATAATATCTCATCATTCAGGATTCATGATAGTGTCATCAACCTATATGCTCGATAAATCAATATTTAATTACCTAAAAGAAACTAATCGTCACACCATGGAAATGTAATTTAGGGAGAAAATTCAATTTAAATAAAAGGGCCAAGATATCAACTACCATAGATTCAAGGGAAACATACTACCTCGACTTATCCATTAATAAAATGTCATTAGTGACGCACCCAATGCACCCTACTACCTGCCTTGAAATGGTGTGATTTTTTTCATCAAAAATTCATTGTTCACGAGTCATGACTCGTATTAATGATAATATTTAAGTCGGTGACTATTTAAAACACCCAATGATAGGAATATCCAATGACAAAAAAACAATCATAATTCCAACTAGATGGTTTGATCTCATAATATCTCGTCATAGAGATTACCATGTCAGAAATTCATTATAAAAAGCCTCATATTCTTATGAGTAATGGCACACGATGGTTTGTGTATTTAGTGTCCCATCATAGTATGTCATCACATCGTAGAACAATATTTTAGAATAATATCACAGCACATCAAGATTCTCATCATAGTAAGGAACTTCTATGACCTTATTAATGAGATAGATAATCTAGGACATTATTACATTATAGTCTTGAAGAACAATGAAAAATATCAAATAATATGTTTAATATTTTCATAAATTAAATATTTATGTAATAAGTGTAATAATAGATGGTTCTAAGACACCAACACCAATAGTCACAAATTCAAATGACTGAATTCTAATATAGTATAGATCATTTAAAATTATATATAGAGAAGAAATTATTTTTTATGTCGAATTAAGTAGACCTTCACTTCCTCTGATGAAGTTAATTCTTTAACACATTAGTGATCAATCCTTTGTTGAATATTATTTATTATATATTATTATTTCAGAAAATGTTTGTGTCAATTTCTCAAAAATATCAATTAACCAAAATTTAGTTCAATGAAAACAACACAATTAGAACAAGATATCACAAAAATTAATATGCATATAAATTTTATTGTGAATGGTTGAATATAAAATTATGTGATTCATTGTTTCAGAATATATGATTCATAACATGGTCGTAAAAATTTACTCTTGGGTTCCATTTGATGTGAGGAATTATCATTGGGGAGTGAATAAATGATTATCATTCCCATGATAGCTAGGTTTTCTTATCAACATGTGCATTCACATTTAATGGGAAAATAATGTTGTTAGTGAGTTTATTCATTAAATTATATTACATGGTTGTTTGATTGATTAAAAATAAACATGTTTTCATTAAAAAATAATATTAAATATATATAAATATAAATTTGTTTATTTAGGTTTAATATGATCCAGATTATATTATGTTCTATTGGCTTATAAGGAGTATGGTTTTGTGGAAGAGGTATTAGGATTTCATGATAGGGATTTAGGGATGTTTAGAGGTGAAAATTAGAACCCATTATAAGTATATGGTGAAATTCATGGTCCCTATCAGCAATGAATCCCAACTATTAAATATATAATTTTTTGACGAATTCTATGAAAATAATCATGCAATTTAATCTAGATGAGTAGGTTGGGTTTTGCATCCTCTAAAAATATCATAGAATATAAACTATTTATATGAAAACAATTATTTCATTATTATATCATCCACAACATCATTAGGGACTCTTTTATATAGAATTTTGATGATTTTAGTGGATATATCACTATATATTTACATTACCTCTAATAATTGGATGGTTGGGTATCCAAATAATTGTATATAGTCCACAACTCAACCTCTATTCCTTTTTATATTGCATCATGGGTTTTGAAATTGTGGATCCACAGAGATATATAAAAATGCACTCGATTAAAAAGAAATTTTTTAGGGAAACTGAATGAATCATATATCTGGGGAATTTAAACATTTGTTTCTACAATAAATTCCATTACATCACCAAATATATATTTTATAATTAATTGTAAATTTATGTATTTTTCAAGGTTTTGGTTGTATATTTAAATACTGGTTTATGTGTTTCATTTTTTATTATGCTTGAACATTGTGTAGATTAGTTTTTGGAATGTTTTTATCCTCTTTGGAGTCTTAATTTATTGTGGTGAAATATCATAATAACAATAATGTGATAATTTTTCATTTATGTTATATGCGACTTGAAATATCTCAATTATAATTTTTTATATGTATTTATAATGGTGTTAAATATACTATTTTTCATGATTTTTGTGTTTGTATATATTAATGATGAAGGAATTGGATATTTATAAAATGATATTGTTATTTGAAAAAAATAGAATTCATGACATTATTATTTAGAAAATTTTTAATTTTTTTAAATATATTTCTTATAATATGTTTTTTTTATTTTAATTTATTTAATTTTTCAAAAGTATCATAGGGATAGTAAATGTTATGATTTGGTTTTGAAAACTGAAATATAGTTTGAGTGCATCATCAGATTAGGAGAGGCAGGAAATAAAAAACACCCAAATGTTTTGGGTCATAATATATTATAAAAAGATAGTAAAATTCAATATTTAACCAATGTAAAAATTTTTGTGGTTAGTTATGAAAACTCCATTTGAGTGTAGGGAACCCAATGATTTATAAAACCAAATTTTGGAAAAAAATATTGATTTAAGTTCAGTGATGTTGGATGTGAAATAACAAATGGGTATAGAGAATTCTAGAATGATTATTATGGTTGTTTCAATATTTTATAGTTATCTTCATGTTGATATAGAATGGGGGATGTGATATGGTCAGTATAAAATTTATTGTGTTAGGTAATTCTAGGTTATTTTTAGGAAATCATTGTTGTGTAGATTAGGACTGATGTATATTATTTTGTTATTATAAATTTTTATAAGTTAGAAGTATTTATATAATATAAATAAGATTCATATGGTTTTCAAATGAATGTGGTCCATGGAATGTTTTTGGGCCATCATAATAAGAAATTTACTCGTCCCCATCATCATTATCTTATTTTTCTAATAGACGATGTTTATTTGAGTTTTATGATGTTTATACACAGATTAATCATTTAATATGGAAGTCAAATAATAGAATTTAGTAGCGGTAGGTTTTTGTAGTTTGTTATTGGTTTCTTCCCATTTTGTTAGTTCTATTATTTTATTATCACTGAAGTGATTATATATATTTATTCATTTTGTATTAGTATCAAATGTATTTATATTCATGTGTATTTTTCTATGCCAAGTTTAATAGTAATGTCGCTAAATGTAGTAAAAGGATATTACTCCATTCACAACAACTACTATTTTTCATTATATATTTCAATCACACCACTCGATATTGGTGGATGGTTCCATGAACCAAGTAACATAAAAATTCTATTTATGAACGAGTTTCAGTGGCTAGACTAGGGGTGGAATGTTATATATGGACCTTCATATTTTTAATTTCCTCTTCAATCTCATTATGAATATAATAAATAATATAAATATATGTATCATATTCCATTTATTTAATTTAAATAATAATTAAAATGTGTTAAATACATAAAATTGAATAAATATAAATTTATGAAAAAGAAATAAATTTTAGTGGCTAGTAATAATCTTTCTTAAACTTTGACCAAGGTACATACTATTATCCCACTCAATCATAGATAAATTATATTAATATTTTTCCATGTAAATATGAAAATTTATATATTTAAAAATAAATTAAAATTTATTTGACTCTAAATGACAAATTTTTTATACTATATTAACACTAGGATCACTAAATATCACTCTCTTTCAATTTAATAATAAATATATTGATTCATGATTTTTTATTGTAGTATATTAATTCCTCTTGAAAAAATCACATATTATTTAGTTTCACTATCATGTTTATACTAAGTACATAAAATATTCATATCAATTTCAAATGAATAATATTTGAATTTATATTGATGCCCATCCATTATAAAATAGCATAGGGGGATAAAGGTACTAAAATAAATTTCATAAAGTATCTCATGTAAGGGTTTCCAATATCTATTTTAGGAGTAATAAAATAATGTTAACTTATCAGATTGGGTATTCATGATGGATGAAATTTTTGAAATAAAAATCAAACCATAATAGAAAAAATTAATTTATCTATTTCAACTAATCTATCAATATACCATGATTAAATTAATTACTTGATGGAATTTTACTATTGAATCTATACCTCACTAATATATGAATTTATAATTTTACTATGTGAAGTATATGATAATGATAAATATATTTCAAAATATTACGTCCTACACAATACTACCTAATTATTTTTCCTCCATATTCAATTGGATCAATCTATCCCGAAGATTATTTATTGTACAATAAAATTTTAGATATTTTATGAATATTAATATGTTAAAAATAAATACCAAAACTACCTCAGTTTTTTCACATCAGCATTACAAATCAATGATCACCATAAATTTCGTAAAATTTTTAGATATTTATAAAAATATATTATTTCTATTACACTATGTCTCAATATCACTATATATAGTATCATCTCCTCAAAACAAATTGATATAATATTATCTATATTAATGTGATATAATATTCAAAATATTATTCATATTGATTCAAATATTTTCTTTGAAATTATATACATCACCTTTATATTCAACATATTATTAAAAATCCATTTAAATCTCTTCAATTTTATCAAAAGTCCGTCAACATCATAAAAACATAATCTAGTGAATTTTTCAAATTTTAGTTTAAAATTATTATATTTTTTATTTCAAATAATTAACTATTAATAAAATAATATCACATTGAAACATTTTTAAAATCATTGGATAACTACTAAATAGTGATATGGTAACTCCTATAATATTGATAAGTTGGTGTTATCGAATAGTTGATAAATATTTATATTCTCTTGTTGATTGAATTTTCAGTTAAATGGACATTTATATTGAACTCTCATGTGACAATGATCTATAGATTCTGTTTTTTCTTATACATATCCATGGTCTCAATAAACATATAAACATATTTCATCATATTTTTCACACATCTAAACATATTTTAATTATTTAATTGTAGATTATATAAATCTATATAATCTTTCATACCTCTATGAGACACATTTTTATAATTTTTCAAGAATAAAATTCTCCCTGGACAATTATTTTATCATTATTCTGTCTTATTAAATCAATAATTCCAAAAAGGATCTCCCAATTAATACTAAGAATACTAAATCATACATTATATAGTTCTCAACATTTCTCCACTTTTGAAATTCATATTAAAAGGTAAATCCATTTAAATTACCTAAAATAATGTCTTCCATAAACTAGGATTAATTTTCATTCGTTTTCTGATCAAATTATTTGTGGTTCAATTACATAATATAATTTTCGTTGATTATTAAGAGAAATTATACCACATGAAATTAAAATGATGATAATGACATGTTGTACCTTCAATCATACTGTAACAATATTTTTTTTCATATGTTATTTTATAAAAAACCACATAGTTATATCTATCAATCAAATGGTTTTTAATTATAAAAAAAATTATGGTTCCAGTAAGAAACCCCAAACAACTGATGATCAAAACAAATACAACAAACATATATGTTAATACATTAAAAAATATTAAAAAAATTAATCCACACGATATGTATTTTGAAGATATTCCTATGATATAAAACATAAGATAACAGTGAAAATGTTCATCAATTTTTAATATTTTTATATCAAATACTACAAATAAGTCAACATAAAAGAGAAGGTCAAGAAAATTTATGAAATAAATATATTGTAGTGAATAACTAAATTTATGTGTATCTTCCTAGAGGACTTTAGTTGGTATCACCTTTTTCAATTTTTCATTCCCTTTTTCTTTCACATCTATTAAATATTCTTTTTATCATTTTCATTTTTCAGTCAAAGAACTCCAAAATCTATTATATGATATTTTATCAAATCATGAAATGATAAATGTAATAGGAAAATTACATGTACCAGTCCTTACATGTGGACTTCCATTTTCTTTGATATTTTGGTAGAGGCCTCGTGTTTTACAAGAATATCTACAGTTGATGGTGTTTTAGATTATTCCATGATTACCATATTAGGATTATTCACCACCATAGTTTCTTTGATAGCTTGATTAATAGAAATCCTTGAGTAAGAATCATTAAAAATAGTTCTGACAATCATATGGTTTTATAATATTGAATAGTCGTAATGAGTTATATCTAAATACCCATATGAAAACATCATATTCCCCCAAATCAATGATACTATATTATTTTAGAGATATAATTTCACAAATTAATGATCAAGTGTTTATGGACCTAGATTTTCAAGCATTGGATTTATGATCATTATAACTATAATTAGTAGTAGCTAGATTGGATTTTTTGAATCCACTATCAATTATTCTCTTATATATATATATATTCTATCGTTGAATGTATATATATATTTGTATTACATCATTGATTGTATATAATATTACTAAACAATATAGAAACTCTCTAGAATGAATTACATGGAAAGTAAAATCTATAAGTGTATATAATTAAAATATGTAGACATCAACACTTCTATAAGAAATCAATAGTTACATTACATTCTTATACACCCCAATGGATATTGGAAGGTAGTGTGACATAGAAAATTAGCTAATATTCAAAAAAATTATATGGGGACCAACCCTTATGAGGGATGTGAAACATGACACTAAATATTATTTACTACTTCTGCATAGTGCTAATTATTAAATAATGAAAAATTAATGATGGTGTTTTTAAATTTATTTTTCAATTTATTCTGGGAAAAATAAATTATTTATAGTGGTTCCTTAAATATGTGTATGAAAAATTTAAAAATAATTTTAAATTAATTTTCTTCATATAATTTTAATGTTCTACAGTTTCATTTGTTATAATTTATTATATTTTAGTTTTTCTTTTTGTATATATTAAGTTGACTTTGAGTCCAACTTAGTGTTTTTGGCAGGGTGTGGTGACTTTATAATTTTGGTGCGTTGATATAAGGGGAAGAGGATATACTATGGTTCAGTTTTCTACTTAGCTAACAAAAGCATGAACATTATATGAACCTTTTGATTGTACTTATCATGTTTTATCTACAATAAATTTGATGATTTGACCCCTAATACGTCTTATTGATGTTATTTTGTATGAGATAAGATATTTTAAACTATTTATTGATGAATGTATGCATCAGATGAAGTTAAGATAACGATATAGAAATTTTATAGAAAAAATTTTGGTTCTTTTGAATAAAAATTGAATTCAATATGATTTAAAATCACTTGGAAGTCCCAATATCATGGGTAAATATAGTTATAATAGATAGAAAATACTAAAAATTTCTAAATAATAAATTATTGATAATGTAATGAACTCCTCGAGAAATAAATATTTAATTATACATTTATGATATGATGAAAAATTGGATGTATTTATGGTGTACAAAAATGTATTAACAAATAACGCGATTAGATAATATTTCCATGTACAAACGATTATTTTGATTGCTGACATCAAACAGAAGGAAAATGATAGTTCATGTGAATGATATTAAAATGATGCATTATAATAATAATTAATCAAGGTTAAGATTTTCTAATGACGCGATAGGGTTGTAATTATTGCATTCGCATTAAAAGGGATGAAAGTGGTGCTTACAAATATTAGTAGCTATTGTATAAAAGTAAATCTAATTATTGACAATGTCAAAAATATGAAACACAATGATGAACATCAGTAAAATGTTGTTTCGGTTTTTTATGGTGGTAAACATATTGACAATGGAAGGGGTATTACACATTAACATATATAGGTTTTTTTGATTCATATATCGATAAATAAATATTAATACAATAGTTTAGGGAACTTATTTCAATCTATTTAAACCATCTATAAATTCCTAAGAAATGAAATATTAAGAAGCACTAGAAATGTCATAAAGAGTACCAAAAAGACATAAATCACTAGTAGTAAATTTTATTACAATTTAACAAAATTACATTATGAATGGTTTCAAATAATGAACACATCAGTGGATCAATGGGTTCTGGAATCTTTAGAAGCATTCTACTCAACTTTCAATCAAGGATATATGATAAAATATGTATTTTTCGTGTTCATGAATGTCCTTACGGTTGATGGTGAATCTTGATAAGTTATTGAAAATGGATATTTCATCATCTAAATGATGATTGAATGATTCATAAAACATTGATATGTTTTCTATGCAATAGGATATATGACGACTCATATATCAATTCCGTAATTGGATAATATAAGACATGAAACTAGATTTGTTCATGGGGGGCATAGAATGTTACCCAGGAATCAATGATAATTTCATAAGGCATAATTTATTGTTCCCCAAACATGAATAAAAATTTAGATGGATGTATAATTTTTTGAAAAATAACTTTATATGATTAGTAATTATGACACTATAGGTTTCCTCACCTTAGTGAAAAAAATTACTTCTTTTAAGGCTAGGTGGAAACTAAACGTTGAACACATAGAAGATATAATTTATTAATGTAATTTTTCTATATATAAAAATGTTTATAATTCAATATAAAAGGTCAAAATACTAGGGATCATATATTGGTTATGGTAAAATTAAATTTTTGGGTAATTTCCAATTTAATCATAATATTGTTTCCATTACATTCTTACTTTAATTCATGATGCTATATATAAACTATGAATTTACACACTAAAGAATATGAGTGGTTTATTTTAGGTGTTTATTTAGAAGAAAGATGTTATAGAAAGGGAATGTGACCAGAGTATAAGGCCTATATGAATACAATATGTGGTGATTAAAATTGATGAAACAAAAAAAATGAAGAAATTTATGGAAAAAGGAATGAGAAGATGGTTTTTGAAACTCCACAATAGAATTGAGAATTTGAATATATTAGTCAAACGTTGATAGGGAAATCTACAAATATCAGGTTTAAGAGGGAAATTCCTAAAGAAATTTGGGAAGATAACTAATTTTTTTATAAAGCCTTGAACTTTCTGGCTCTAATAGTCAAGAAAAAAATCCTATTGATTTATATTATGATATAAAGGTATATTTTTATCATCTTAGAGTAATTAGAAGTTTTTAAGATGTACATGTCAATGTTAAAGACTGTTTCAAAAATAAATCAAAAATAATAAAATTTGTTTTTACATGGAAATATAGAAGAAAACATTGGACATTGTTTATTTGACTATAAAATATAAAATATCATCAAAAATTGATATATTATCATTATTGGTAAGATCTTGTTGAATGAAATTTTTTTACTGAAGATAGAAGTTCATGATAAATCAACTATAGATGTCCAAGTTGATTATATTATTGGGTGAAACAACACATATTGTTGTAACCTAGATCAAGTGTTTTTTAGATTTCATTAGAATAAGAGACATAGAATCACATCCATTTGAATTAATAGCTTAGTTGACTTGGTAAACTAGAAACATACATGATTCCCATATTATATTTGTAAAAAATTATAACATTATTTTATTTTTGGAATAACATAATTTCTTCTTGTATATACATTCATACCAATAATTGTAATGTTTATGGGTTACTAGGAGATAAAAAAATAACAGTGACTTCAAAAGACAATTAAGAGTTATGTATTGTGGAATATATAATCAATTGATAAGAATAATCAATATAGGATGTTAATTAAAAAAAGAACACATGCCATTTAATTTAAGTGACTATAAAGATATGATTACATATAATCAATATAGAATGTTAATTAATGACCACACATACCATTTAAATAATTTTACCATCATAATCAAAAAACACATAATAGATATTGAAAGGTAAATAAATGTACCCACATTCCCTTTAACCAAACTTTACTATCATTAAAAGATAACACATAATAAATATTAAATAGTAAATAAGTGAGCACACATACCATTAATGAAACTAGAATATCTTGCTAAGATAACACATAATCAATATGGAATGGTATGTAACTGAAAAGACATTAAATATAATCAATAAGATAAATATCATAACAGGAAAAGGAATAATAAACATGTCAGGTTAAATTACTAAAAACACATTCAATTTAATCAAAAAATTGGGAATGAAATGAATCCAAAGATAATATCATTATAAAAACAACATTGATAATAATAACTGTATTCTCAAATATATAAATATATAATTATTGTATTTCATATTCTCAATAATAATTATTCCAGTATTATCAAGTCCATTCTAAATATAGATTAAAACTTATGTGTAATGATACACCGGAAATCCATTTTACTAAGGCTATCCAACAAATTAGTCTGATGATGTTTTGAATGCATTGCAGGTGTATATATAACAAATACACCACTGATGTCTACATGTCCAAAACATTCCTGATATATTAAATAATTAATTTAATTGATGAAAAATATTTCTTATAAATAAATTTATGTATCGATTACGGAATATTAGTTACTAAGAAATCACATTGTCAATTACGCAATGTTAAAAATAAAAAAATTGTAATGAAATATTTTTTAGGAAAGAGTGCTATCTTAGATAAATAATATTAATATTTAGGGGCGATTTAGTGTCCAATTATCAATGGAATGAGGAAAATTCAAGGAAAAGTTAATGACTACAACAAAAATATCGTGGAAGATAATATCAAAAATATCATTGGAAAAAATATTCATAAACCCTACATATGTGAAAAAATTAATATATAAAGATAGAATATAGCTAGTGTATTATATGTTACATAATGTTCTTTCTGTTGATGAATAGAAATACCATAAAATGTTTGTTAATGTAAAGTTTCACGAAAATATACTTTTTATTTAAAAAATATCTTTCATTAATCAAAATATCAGAAAATATTTTGAAAAGAATTTCTGATAATGGTAACATCATGATATTTTTAAGAAATATTTCACTTTAAAAAAATTTATTGCTCGATATACTATACTAAATGCATCACCAAGGATAAAAGAACTATAATATAATATTAAAATATTTTTATTTTTATGATATCTTTACAACCTAGTTTTTGAATTTTATGGTATGAATAAGAACACAAATATTATGAAATATAGAAATATTTTATTAAATAAATCTCTATTAGTTAATTTTTAGAAAATAAACACTTACTTTTTAGTAAAATTATTTTATTCATCATTAATTTTCTATAATTCAATTATAAAAAAAATTAAATCAAATTTAGAGGAGATCCTAAGAAAAATAATAATGTATCTTATTCATATGTATGGACTACCGTCTCTACGATGTGGTGCAATTTGTTTTTCATTCATATATAACATGGTTAGTAATATTGTCTAATCTTATTAATATATAATATATATATGATAATATAAAAATTCCTTAATGATTAAATAATTATTTACCTTATTTTGTTCCTTCAATAATAAAATTAAAATAGTGTTCATTTGTACATACAACCTACCATCTATATGAAAAGTGTAATTAAATTTCCAATATCATCATTTTACGAAAAATTATAAATATCTATATAATTATTATATATGATGTTTATGTGATGATGGTAATTCTAGAAATGATGATACAAAAGATCAAAGTATATGTGTATCTTTAAACTTACACTTCCTAATTCATCAGTAAAAGCATACTTTTATTTTATATTAAGAGGTAATTTGGAAAATATATATTACATTATAAAACAATGGATATTTTTTATATAGTTTATTGGGGATTATAAAATAACTTACAGTAAATAAATTTTTACAAAAAATAAGTACCACATAACATATTGGATTCAGATTCACTTGTAACTAAATAGTCATATGATATTATAAGTAATCTTGTGAAAAACATATTAATATATGAGATGAGAATAAAAACCATAGTAAGGCACATAAAAATAAGGAATGAAACCATTAGACTATGAAATCTTATAAACACAAGAAAATGTAATTATATTCCTTAAATTTTACATATACTTACTTTGTGAAAACCTACAGATTTAATAAAACATAAAAAGAATAAAAAACCATTTAGGTAACATGGGGAATCATTTTATATCCATACATAATTATGGTTGTTACCCTCATAGATAGCATATTATTACTAGCACCATGAAAAACCTATTAATGTAACACTTATGAATACCTTATGATATAACCCTCATAGGAACAATATGATGTACCGATCAGAGTTACACTTGGAATAACAATTACAGTAATATTCCAATATAAACATAGAAAATTCATTTGAGGGATATCATTGGCCAACATATAATTATTTTATAACACAACCACCCATAATCATAAATAATTACCACGAACTAAAAAATAATAAAATAACATATATACTTTCATCATAAATACATTTCATGGGAAAATCCCTAAAATCAACAAAATGTTGCGCACATAACAATGAAAATATATTTGATGAAAATAATTATTTTATATTTTATAGACAGAATAAAAACAATAAGGTGTCATGAATGTTGTAAAATCATATTATTAATTTTATTTTAAAAATCATTCAATTTGAATTGTGTAAAAAGATACATTAAAGATGATTTCTGATGGAAATTCTATTACTAAACACCTGAAAAACATCCATTTTTTTGAAAATATTTGATTAATATTTTGAATAATACATATTTTAAAAATTAATTTGAATTTATATACAATCATGAGAACCGTTTTTATAAAATTAACATTGAATTAATTATTTAGAAGAATAAATCAATATTACATTTCAAATAATGTTTTAGTTAAGGAGTCCCTCACCTCAGGTTTGCACCCTTCAAACATGTTCAAAACACCATTATAATGGATTAAAAATATTTAATGATTTATTAAAGATCTATATTCAAAATTTTAATACATTATCCGATTATTTATAACATCATTTGACCCATATGTTAATAATATTATATTATTTTTACGGTTTCAAGTGCATTCATTTTATTGTTTCATAATCAGATAATTATTTATTTTAATTTAAAATGGAAATAAAACTTATGAGGAGTGAACTTAAATATATATAGGTCATTTTAAACAATTTTAGGTGAATTTAACGCATCCATGAATGTGGTAAAGTGAAATAAAATCTCATCTTCCACGATGGTGGTGAACTGAGAAATAATTGACAACGATTTAATTTTTAAGAAAAAATTATAAAATAAGTGTTTGATGATAGATATATCACAAAAACATTAAAATTAATATATATATATATATATGATATTATAGTTATCACGGATCTTAATATATGGGGTTAGGGTAAGGTATATGTGAGATACAATTAAAATTTGGAGGAATTTACCTCTGGAATATTTCTATTTGAGAAACTCCTTAGCCTCTCATAATTGGGCATTTTCTATGATCAAGAACAGTAAAATATTTCAACAGATGATTAGATCATAATTTGAAAGAATATAGTAGACCAATAAGGATTAATGTGATGAATTTAATTGAAGCAATGAGCCCCCTTTTATAATTTAGGTGCGGGGAAAATTAATAATTGCATAATATTTTAACATATAATAAGTCTAATATAGGGAAAATTTATTTAAAAATGCTTAAAATGTAAAATTTTATTACATTACCAATATAATATTATCATTATTTTATTTAATCATTATTTATTTTTTCCAAAATAATGTAGTGCATTATTTCATTCATGAAAAATAATTTTCTACATATTAAACAATATTCATTACTATGAATTGAAAATCAAGAAAAAAGATAAAAATTCCAAAAAAATAGTATACCATATAAATGTAATAGTTATGTAGATGGTATATGGCTTTCATAAAAGCCTCAAATTTTATTTATTTTAATACTTTTACTAAAATATAGATGAATTTTCCATAAAATTGATAATTACTACAAAATCACTATACAAGAGTATAAGGAAATTATTTATTCCAACAAAATTACGAAGAAATTTACATGATGTAGATTACTTTCATTGATTACAAATTAATATTTATTGTCTAATTTCATTCCAAGAAAATAGTATTCTAAAATATTATACTAATTAAAAACCACATTGTAGACAACATGACTTTCATTTAAATAAAACATTAGAAGGGTCTTAATTATATCAATGTGTCTCCAAGTGATCTTTAATTATACCATTATAGAAATATTATCATGAGATAATAAAAAAAATATTTATTCAAATACATAGGTAATTGAATTGTTGTTATATTATTTTATTAAAATAATTTTATTGATTTTTCTTCAACTTGCACAAGCACTAAAATTATTTTTTTGCTTATCAATAAATAAATTATTAAAAAAATAGGAGTTTTTAAATAGAAAATAATTATATTATATTTTCAAAAAATAACCATTCCATAATTTAAAAAAATAATTATATCATTAATATGTATTGATATTGTTACATTCCAGGTAAATAAAGAATAATACATTTTCATATTTATTAATATTTTCAAATTAAATATTAATTTTACTTTAAAAGGGTTTCTATGTTCGATATCGTTCCTGATACGCAATAAAGAGTTTCTTTGAAATCTTACGTTGCACACTAATAATAAAATAATATTATTTAAAATGGTAGTTAACACGTAGCCATTGTATAGGCGGGAATGAATAGAAATAACTAAAATATGATTATATATGTTGTTAAATGATTTTACATTTATTAAATAAAGGATAAAGGCTTAAAATACGAAAAGAAGTCAATTTCAGGCATATATACTCTAATATTCACTAAAGGTCCCCTTATCGCCTTTTGATGGTGAACCGTCATTAAATATAGTTTTGGTCACTCTTATACATTCTAATGGCCCAAATAAAATTTTTCCTTAGAATCGGGACACCAAAATTTAATTTGTGTAAATTTTTGATATTTTTCCGATATAGTTCACTTTTTTAATGAATAGTGAAAAATGTTGTATTTTAATTCAAAAACTCTATTTAATATAATTTATTTATATTATAAGATTATCTTTTGAATTTTTTCTAATCTGAAATTAGAATATATTTTTACTATTTAATCCAATTGTGGTCATTGAAATTAATTTCACATTGAAATTAGACTTAAACTAGTGTCAATCTTTTGATATATATTGTTTCGTAAAAACACGCTATTTGTTCTGACATTGGGAATTAATTATTAAATTAATTAATGAATCTTAAATGTTTTGAATTTTTTAAAATATAAATCATTTTTGAATTCATAATATCAAATATATCTTAAGGTGAAGTTTTGGTATTTTTCTGGAAAACTACAATTTTTGATGAATAGTGAAACCATTAAGTGGTATATAAAAAAATGATATTTAGTTTAAATGAAATTTTACCACCTCTGTGTTTTGAATTTCAAAAATATAACATACATGCTTTTCATTAGGAAGTAAAATTTTCTTCAATGGGATGAAAATAATTTTCTGGTGAATAGTAACTTTTATGTTTTTAATCGCGGTTAGAGGTAATTATTGTAGTTTAATGTAAAAATAATGATTTAATAATATGAAATGACCTTTACACATGTCCTACCATTATTGGATGTGTCATGTCTGACCAAGAAAATCCATGGGTCAACTTGGGGACCCCATGGAGCCACTTTTTTAGGAAAATGACATTAATAACTTTTTATTTAATGATAAAATAAAAATGTCACAAACATGTGTTGTTTTACTAAAACAATTTTTAAATGGGGTTATTCAAGTCATATTTTTTACTATAAATATTCATTATAAATATAAAAAGATTTCCTACATGGTGATATTTGTTTTATTATTTTTAAACATTAAATAAACTAAATTATTTATGACACCATGATGATGTAGCGATTACCTAATTATTTAACGATTTAATTAAAATGAAGAGATAATGTAATATCTAAGACCTAAACTTGTCAAAAACCTATTGGATGTGTGTATTTCAAACTCTTATCACCTTATCCTCTAAATATATAATCTTGGGACCTTTAAAATCTGAAAATTATTTTATAATAAAGTAACGTTTTATAACTTTCCAAGAGTGCCCCTCCTCCCCACTTATAAAAGGCCCCCACCTCTACCACCTTACACACCCCTCTAAAGCCATTGGCTCGGCCAAACCCTTCCCATTTTCTCTCTCCACATCCCTCTATTACTCCTAGAAGCCTTTGAGCTCAAATCAAAAAGAGTTACCCGATTTAAAGGTAGGGTCTTCTCTTGTGTTCTTATGTATTATTTTGCTTCTCCAACCCCCTAAACTCTTTTTATTCCTTTCTATTGTAACAAAACCAGTATCATCAATATACTAAGATGTTGTTATGAGAAGGATTAGAGCTACACCTACACACGCCTTCTTCTAATGGTTAATGAACATACTGTTTCTGTGGTTGGCGATTTTCTGCCTCACGAAGCGATGATTGTTCAATCTTTTTTTAACACCATTCATGGTGGCCATTAAGATGTCACTATATTTATATATGATATATATTATGTTTATGTTTTTCTTTATGCATTTGTATTTTTCATTTGTGGCATACCTTTATTGTTTCCATTGTGGGTAAACACGATAATTTCATTTAAGGATGTGCGGACTAACGCCCCCTCAATGTGATTTGATTCGTTAATGCAATATGTGGTACGTATAAAGGATGGAGTTAATGTTATAAAATATTATGTTATACTGGAATTATAATATAACCTTATATAATTATGATTTCACCCCATTAAATATGAAATAGAAATGAAAGTAGCATTCATGCGTACGTACGGCTTACCGTCTCCATGAATGGTGGATTTCATTTCATACATCTAAATGTTATGTACTATTATAAATACATGTATATGCTATATATACATGATATATATGAAATCCAAATCATGAATATCATTCTGGATATAATGAACCTTTTGCCACATAAACAACATGTAATTGTAAGAAGTCCATTTTTGACTTAAGTACCAAATATCGACAAAATGAACATTATTAAATTAATTTATTATATAACGATTATAACATTGAAATAAGTTATATAAAAGGAATAATAAACTTGAAAAAGGTTCCTAATCAAGTAGAAAATTACTTTAGTTTATTATTCAGGAGATTAAAGAGCAATCAAGTCACACCAGACACGAGGTGAGAGAACTTCTTATCGCAATTTCAGTTATTTGGGTTAATCTCTTACTTTTAAATTATTTCATGATATTATTATGTTATATATTGTATTTGTAATTAATTTTTGTGTACATATAGTGAATACCCATAATAGGTCTATTTTATTTCAAAAAATATCTTTGTAAGGGACTTCGTCTCAATCTCATTTCATTGAGAAATATTTTGTTATAATACAAGGCTTTCTTTTATATGGTGTATAAATCCCTTTGAATTTTAATTTTATACAAAAGGAATCTTTTTCTATGAAGCATTTTACTAAACGACAAAAAGGAATGTTTATTTTAACGTACGAGGTGACAAAGAACTTTTCCTCCGCCGTGAGTATTATTTGGTCTTTGGCTTCCTCAACAAGCCATACTATTTTTTAAAATGAAATAAATACCATATACTCATTTTTGTATTTTGTTATTCTAAATGGTTTTTACGATGAACGTGTTATGCAATATATTTAAGTGATATATTGTGATCGAAATGTGGAAATGTTTTCTTCCCATTATATTTGTTTTATAGCTTATGATTTTATAATGGTACTTGGAAATTTGACGGGTGGTTACGTGATAAACCATATGACGAGTGGTGTCAAGAATACCTGGACGGGGGTTACATTATAACCTCAAATCCATTGGGTATGAAATTGGTCGTATGGCTATTCCATTATGTGATATGTCTGGAAGTCGACCGTATAGTTATTAAATTTAAGGATGTTTATGTCCCATGTTACCTTTATATGTTATGTGTTCTTTATATGGGTTTTATGGTAATATTTTGGTTACAAATGTGTATGTAATGATATTTTATTCAGTGAGGAGTACTTACTACTCCATAAAGGTGAAAAGTACTACATTGATAAAGTATTCATGGTTTACTTGTTGATATGAAAAACTAAAAGTTTTCCTTCTTTGTGTATCCCTTATTGAGCCTTTTATGATCACCCCAAGTTTTTTTTAAATGTTTTTCACAGGACATAATGTGGAATAGGGTCAAGGATGGGATCAAGGAAAATTCATGTATTCTTAAACATGGAACTAGAAATGAATTATTTTTAGACTTTATGTTTTGAAAAAAAGGAAACTTTGTAGAAGTGTCTACTGTGTAATCTTTTGAGATGTAATAGTTATGATCTAATTCTCTATAACTCTAAACCTGAAAATACCCTCAATTCGAGTTATTCATTTAATTCCATATTATGTAATGATTAAGGTCGAGGCCTTATAGTTGGTATCAGAGGTCAGTTTGGACAACTTTAGGAGTTAGAAAATTGTTAAATTATAAATTAATTTATGGTATGATTAAATGATATAGGATTTAAAGATTACCATGTTGTTTCGCCTATGATATTTATGTGTTCAGAATGGTTTTCTGTAGAGAATACATGGAAGCTATGTTGGGATGACCTCAAGAGGATGAAAACCTTCTAAATCAGCAACCTTAGATGGTCAAAATTGGAACTGAACAGTTTGTTGCAGTGATGGCGGAGTAGACTAAGGCTATAAATGGTGTTGGTATCCATGCACGAGATCAGCCAGATCAACCACAGAGGAACATGTCTGTGGTGGAACATTTCATGAGGCAACATCCCCCATCATTCAGAGGATCATCTGAACATGTGCTAGGTGAAAGGTGGATTAAATCAATGGAGAATATTTTTGATGTTATGGGGTGTTCAGAACATCAAAAGGTTAGTCTTGTTGTTTAGTGTTTTGAAGGTGAAGCTGATCAGTGGTGGTCTATGATGAAAAATATCAGATATAGTGATGAGATTTATGATATTCACTGGGATGAATTCAAAGGTATGTTTCTTGAGAAATATTTTCCTAAGGTGGTTCGTCTTAGGATGGAAAAACAATTCCTAGAATTGAGGCAGGAGGATGACTCAGCGGTTGCTTATGAAGCAATGTTCACTCAACTGGCAAGGTATGCTCCAAACTTCATAAGATATCTTCATAGAAAAATCAACCATTTTTACTCAGGGTTTAAGACAATGTATCAAAGGGATTTAGCTTCTCGTGATTTATAAAGTTATGAAAAACTTGTTTGATGTTTGGAGAAGGTGAAAATGGAGTTTTCCGATGATCAGGTGTTCTTTGAAAAACAATAGAATAAGAGGTCCAGTTGGCATAAAAGGGGAAGAATTCATCAAAGAAACAGGGAGGTAAGAAAATCAAATATCCATCCTATGAGAAGTGTGGTGAAATGCATCCTAGAGAATGTTTATCCAAGTCTGGAAAGTGATTTCGGTGTGGTAAGTCTGGTCATATTTCTCGTAATAGTAAACAAGATGATCATGCAGGCAATAAAAATCCAGTGGTAAGATGTTTTAAGAGAAATTAAATGGGTCATTATGCAAATGATTGTCTAACGAAGAACTCAACTGGGGGAAAGCAGCCATACTACAAGTAGAAAGGGGTGGTGAAATCCTTTGCATCTACTTCATTAGATGTTGGGCCATCAAATGAAGTAGTATCAGGTACACTATTTTCCTGTTCAGATTATGCCAATGTGTTGTTTGAATCAGGGTCTACACATTCTTTCATTTCTGAGAAAGTTTCTAGTAAATTTGGAAATCCATCTCAGGATATGAATCCTGAACATATGGTAAAAACACCCTGAGGGAACGTTGAGACAAAAAGAAACTATAAGAACCTTCCTATCCTTGTGTGTGGAAAGAATCTACCTGCAAACCTTATTGTTTTTCCTCTGGTAGAGTTTGATGTTATTTTTGTCATGGATTGGATTTCAGTTTATCATGCTAGGATTGACTACAAAGATAAAGAGGTTTTTTTAGAAATATTATCAATTTGTGTACAAGAATAAACCCTTTATTTCGATAACATATCAGGATGTTGAGAAACTAGTAAAAGATGGAAATGAATATTACCTTGCACATATTGCTGAAAGTAAAGGAACTGTTCATATTGAGGATGTGCCAGTTGTAAATGAGTATCTTTATATTTTTCAAGATGATTTCCTTAGTATTATTCATGATCGGGAAGTTGAATTTACTTTTGATGTAGTTCCTGATTCTAAGCCAATTTCAAAACCCCCTTATCGAATAACTCACGATGAACATTTAGAGTTAAAGAATAAATTGCAGGAGTTATTAGATAAAGGATTCATTCGACCTACCACATCACCATGGGGTGCTCCTGTCTTGTTTGTTAAAAAGAAAGATGGTTCAATGATACATTGCATTGATTATAGAGCCTTGAATAATATCACTGTTAAGAACAACTATCCTTTGCCTCATATCAATGATTTGTTTGATCATCTCCAAGGAGATCAGTATTTTTCGAAGATTGACTTGAGGTTGGGGTACCATCAGTTCAAAGTAAAAGAAGTAGACATTCTGAAGAATGTGTGTAACTCCCCAGGTAAATAAAGAATATGACATTATTATATTTATCCCTATTTGTGAATAAAATGTTAATATTAATTTGAAGGTAAATCTATGCTCGATGGCTTACCCAATACCTAACAACGAGTTCCTTAGAAATCTTACATTGCACTCTAATAATAAAATAATTTTATTTTAAATGGTAGTTAACAGCTAGTCTTTGTAAGGGCAGGAATGGACAGAACTAACTAACAAATGATAATATATGTTTGTAAAATATTTTTACTTTTTACAATAAATGTTAGAGGATTAAAAATGCGAATGAATCCAATTTTATGCGTAAATATTCTAATATTCTTTAAAAGGTCTATTAACAGCCTTTTGATGGCGAACCTCTTTTAAATCCACTTCGTGATAATATTATATGTTATATATGACAAAATAAAATTCTTCTTTAAAATCATGACATCAAAATATACTTTTTGTAAATTTTTGGTATTTTTACGATAAAGTTAATTTTTAATGAATAAGTGAAAATGTTGTATTTTTATTCAAAACCTCAATTTAAACTAATTTATTTATATTATTATACAATATTTTTAATTGGTTTTAAAGTACAATTAGAATATATTTTTGCCATTTAATCCAATGGTGGTCATTGGAATTAATTTCAATTTGAAATTAGACTTAAACTAGTGTCAATCTTTTAATAGATATTGTTTCTTAAAAACACGCTATTTGTTTTGACAGTGGGAATTACTTATTAAATTAATTAATGCAACATATATGTTTTGAATTTTGTAAAATAGACATCATTTTTTAATTCCGAATATCAAATATAGCTTAGGGTGAATTTTTGGTAATTTTCTGAAAAACATCAATTTTTTTATGAATAGTGAAACCACTAAGTGGTAGTCTAAAAACTGATTTTTCAGTTAAATGAAACATTACCAATTCTGTGATTTTAATTTAAAAAATCCGAAATACATGGTTGTCATTAAGATGTAAAATGTGGTTCAATGGGATTAAAATAATTTTTTGGTTAATAGTAACTTTTAAGTTTTATTAATCACGATGAAAGGTAATTAGTGTAATTTAAGGTAAAGATACAGTTCTAATAATATGAAATGGCATTGAAACATGTCCTACCATTATTTGATGTGTCATGGCCGACCAAGAAAATCCATGGGTCATCTTGGGGACCCCATGGATCCACTTTGGTAGGAAAATGATATTAATAACTTTTTATTTAATATTAAAATTAAAATGTCACAAACATGTATTTTTTTATTCAAACAATTTTTACATGGGGTTATACAAGTCATATTTTAGAGTATAAATGTTCATTAGAAATATAAAAATATTTACTACATCATGATATTTTTTTTTAAATTTTTAGACATTAAATAAATTTATTTATTTATGACACCGTGATGATGGAGTGATTACCTCATAATAGAACGATTTAGATAAAATGAGACGATATTGTGAAATCCAAATCTTACACTTGTCACAAACCTATTTGATAGGTTGATTTATAAACCTTATAACCTTATCCTTGAAGTATATAATTTTGGGACCTCTATAATCCGAAAATCATTTTATAATAATGTTACTTTTCAAGACTTTCAAAGAGTGCCCCTCCTCTCCTCTTATAAAAGGCCCCCACCTCTACCACCTTACCCCCACCTCTCAAGCCTTTGTCTCATCCAAACCCTACCCATTGTGACTATAAATATCCCTCTATTACTCCTAGAAGCCTCACTTTGGGCAGAAGCCTTTCCAAGGAATCCTTTGAGCTCAAATCATAAAGAGTTACCCGATTTAAAGGAATATAATGATACGATCAAGACCAGTCAGACTTAAGGTAGGGGATCCTACCCCTCTCTTTCGTTTTACGTACACTCTTTTATGTCATTACTTTTAATCTCATTTTTCTTGTGATGGGGATTTTGTTTTATATTACTCTTACTGTACTTTTTATGTTCATATGATGAGAGACCCTATTTTCTTTCATCAATCCATTTTGGAAGTTTTGAGTGGCGCCGTTAGGCTGCCGAATTTTCGTAAGAGATCCAACCTCTCTCATTCTTTTTAAGTACTCTCCTTTATGTCACTTCTTTTAAGCACCTCGTTGTTATGTTGGGGTATGTAATTTTATATTCCTCTTCTTTTACATTTTATGTTAATATGATGAGATACATTATTTGATCTCACCAATCCATTTTTGGAAGTTTTAAGTGGCGCCGTTAGGCTGCCGAGTTTTTGTAAGGGATTTTTTTTCATCTCACTTTTATTCCCGTCAGATTTATGCTACATTTTCCACCATTTCCATTGGGTGGTATATGTAATGCCCATTATTCTACTCTTTTTGGAATATAATTTCTTTTATGAGTATTTACATCAATGTTGTATTGTCCTTCTTTCATGGGGTGCATGTTTCGAAAGATACCCATGTTGGTAAGAGAACCTTTCACCCTCCTCTTTTTAAAAGACTTGTTTTTGTTGGTTGCTTTAATTTACCTATAGTTATGTTGGGATATGTTCTTCTATATCCTTATTGATGTAAATTTTATTTACAAGTGACGAGATACCATTTTCTCTCTCATCAACTCATTTTCTGAATTTTAATGTGACGACGTTAGGCTGTCTAATTTTTGTAAGGGAACTTCTTAACCCAATTTCAATTCATTGGGTTAATCTTGTACTCCATGAATATGTCGTTCTAAGAATATGTGTGAATGAACTCTGATTGTTTTACACTTAATATCCACATATATTTGGTGTATTCTTTTGTCACACATAATTATGTTATTGATTTATCCTTAATCAAAGGATACCGTCATTATAATGGATTTATTCTCAAATTAAATTCCATTGAGACTTCAATATTGTTATGTGCCAATTCACTTTGATATGGGGTATATACTATCCTTCGACATATTATATCACGAATACCTTTATTCTCATGATATTATAATGTTTTTATTAAATTTTATTCCTTTAAAAGCATCAATGTTGTAAGGGACACTTTGATTAAAAAATCTCTTTATTAAATGATTTTGAAAATACTTTGATACATCATTGATTTTGTTGATATCTTGAAATGATATGTTGTGATTTCAAATGAAATTTTAATAGTGAAATGTTTATATATGTTCTATGATTTTTATAATGGTACACGGACATTTGAAGGGTTGATACGTGATAAACCATATGACAGGTGGTGCCATGAATACTAAGACGGGTGGTTACATTATAACCTCCAATGCATTGGGTATGGAAGTCGGCCGTATGACTATTCCAGTAAGTGATATGTGTGGAAGTCGACCGTATTGTTATTCCATTTAAGTATGTTTATGTTCCAAGTTACCTTTATATGTTTTTTGATCATTATATGGGTTTTATGGAAATCTTTTGGTTACAGAAGGGTAAGTAATGATCTTTTATTCATTGAAGAGTTAATACTACTTCATAAAGGTGAGTAGAATTACTTTGATAATGTACTCATGGTTTACTTTTTGTTTTGAAAAACTAACAATTTTCCTTCTTTGTGTATCCCTTACTGAGCTTTTTATGCTCACCCCATGTTTTTTTGAAATGTTTTTCACGTGACTTAATGTGGAATAGGGTCAAGGATGGGAACAAGGAAACGTCTTGCTATCTAAAACATGGAACTAGACAAGTTTTATTTAAGAGTTTTTTTATCTTATGGAGACTTAGTAGTAGTGTCTACATTGTAATCATTTGAGATGTAATAGTTATGTCCTAATTCTCTAAAACTATAAACCTGAAAAGATCCTCTATGTGAATTATTCATTTAATTCAATAATAAGTAATGTTTAAGGTTGGGTCCTTATAGTTGGTATCCAAGGGAGGTTTAGATAACTTTAGAGGTTAGGGTATTCTCTAAGCATAAGTGACATTACCATAATGGTTAGGATTTCAAAAAGAGTCCTAGTCTTAGATAAAGTGAATGAGTAAGTATATATTAGTGTTTATCTTCCTAATTAGTACATGATAATTTTGTTGATATACTCACACTGACATTTTTTGGTTTTAGTAAATGGATGGATCTAGCAGGCACCAAAGTGACAATGTATTTGAAGGAAACTATGGTGGTTCTCTGATTAAGAGACTTGATGAAATGTGGGATTCAATGAGAAATATCGTGGTTATTCTAAACCAACTATAAGGAGTCATGATCAACCACTTGGACCTTGGTGATTTCTCTAATGCATCATGTATGAGAGAACCAACTCGATGTGGAAGTTCAGGTGATAATTATAAAGCAAACTATTAGGGTTTATATGATCCTTACATTTGAGGTAATTATGGGTTACTATATGTTAGGTTGAAAAATGAAAGGCATGATATAAACATGAGGTTAAATTATGTTATGGTTATTTTTAAAGATTTTATCTCTTTTTGGGGAATGTTTTAAGGATTATAGAGTTTTTTTAAAAAGGACAACACACAGACCGTGTGACAACCCATCGTGTTGAACAAAGCTGTGGGAATCGATCCCACAACCAATGTGCGACTGGTATTTATCGCCTACCATTGGACTTGGTGAAGTCCCTGGTTAGTTTTACTAATTATATTTAGTTATCTGATTTTATGAATTAATAGTAAGTTTAATTTGGGTTAGCTGTGGAAATTATTAGCCTATCATGGAGGATATGTGATTTGTTTAATTACTTTTCAATATGAGACTTCAAGAGAAACTGATGTTATTTGAGATAAATATTAATTTGTACCTTGGAAGACTATGTGATTAAATCTTTTAAATATTTGGGTTTCAATCTTAGTTTGGTTTATTTTGAATAATTTTATGGAAATTTTTTTTATCGAATGGTCATCATTGAACTTTGGGTTTTGTTTGAGAAATTTTGGAGATTAATAATAAATTTTCTTTTTATAAAGGGTTATCCTTTTATGGATTATCTGATCTTGTTCTAACAATTTTGTTTTTGGTAAGGGTCTAAAGACATGGGAAATATATAGTTATCTTTTGCGGATTAGGTTATTGTCTAGAAGTTCATTATAATACTCTTAATGTGAACAAGTCTTCCTAAATACTCGTCATATGGGGAAGGTATGAGTTTGTGTGAGGAATCTAGTAAAAGTTGAAAGTCAACATGACAAGTAAGTATGTTTACATAAGATCAAAAATAAATTACTCAATGAAAAGTAACATAAAAAATGTTGCCTATTAACTTTTCCTACTGGGTAATTGAATACCGTTTAACCCACCACATGTTTGTGATTATCTTGTGGTTAACTTTCTCCTAAACATGTTTTCTATCACTCTCCCTTAGAACATGACCATTTTATTTTTCTTCCATATCGATGTTTTCTTACATGGAATACTAGTATGGGTTTACTTGAGTGACCTATGTACTTCTCTTTTGTTATTTTAAATTTATTGTTTTACCGACTCTTGTTCCGATGTGGGTCTTTCAATGAAGTTTCCAAGCCCAATTTTAACATTGCGGGGACGTAATTCCCAAAAGGGGGGATAGATGTAACACCCTAGGTATGTAAATAATATTACATTTTATATATATATATATACCTATTTGAGAATAAAATTTTAATATTAATTTGAAGGAAACGCTATTCTCGATGGCTTACCCAATACACAACAACGAGTTCCTTTGAAATCTTACGTTGTACTCTAATAATAAAATAATTTTATTTTAAATGGTAATTAACATCTAACCGTTTTAATGGCGGGAATGAACAGAACTAACTACCAAATGATTATATATGTTTGTAAAATATTTTTACTTCTTACAATAAATGTTAGAGGAATAAAAATGAGAATGAATCCAATTTTAAGTGTAAACATTCTAATATTCTTTAAAAGATCGATTAACCACCTTTTGATGGTGAACCTCTTTTAAATCTACTTTTTGACAATTTTATGTGTTATATTTGACAAAATAAAATTCTTATTTAATATCAGGACATCAAAATTTACTTTGTGTAAATTTTTGGTATTTTTACGATAAAGTTCATTTTTAATGAATAAGTGAAAAATGTTGTATTTTTATTCAAAACATCTTTCTAATCTAATTTATTTATATAATTATGTCATCTTTTGAATTTGTTTTAAATTTTAATTAGAATATATTTTCACCATTTAATGCAATTGCGGTCATTGGAATTAATTTAAATTTGAAATTGGAGTTAAACTAGTTTTAATCATTTAATAGATATTGTTTCTTAAAAACACGCTACTTGTTTTGACAGTGGGAATTAATTATTAAATTAATTAATGAAACTTATTTGTTTTGAATTTTGGAAAAATAGACATAATTTTTGAATTCGGAATATCAAATATGGCTTAGGGTGAATTTTTTGTAATTTTCTGAAAACGTCAATTTTTGATGAATAGTGAAACCACTAAGTGGTAGTTTGAAAATTGATTTTTCGTTTAAATGAAATTTTACCACATCTGTGATTTGAATTTAAAAAATCCGACATACATGGTTGTCATTTGGATGTAAAATGTGGTTCAATGGGATTACAATAATTTTTTGGTGAATAGTAACTTTTACGTTTTATTAATCGTGATTAAGGGTAATTAGTGTAATTTAAGGTAAACATAAAGTTATAATAATATGAAATATCCTTTACACATGTCCTACCCATATTGGATGTGTCATGGCCGACCAAGACAATCCATGGGTCAACTTGAGGACCCCATGGAGCCACATTGGTAGGAAAATGACATTAATAACTTTTTATTTAATGTTGAAATTAAAATGTCTCAAACATGTATTGTTTTACTAAAACAGTTATCACATGGGGTTATACAAGTCATATTTTTTACTATAAATATTCATTAAAAAGATCAAACTATTTCCTATATCATGATTTTTTTTAAATTTTTAGACATCAAATAAATTAATTTATTTATGACACAGTGATGATGCAGTGATTACCTCATAAATGAACGATTTAGATAAAATGAGAAGATAGGGTGAAATCTAAGTCTTACACTTGTCAAAAACCTATTTGATGGGTGGATTTCTAAACCTTATCACGTTATCCTCGAAATATATAATGTTGGGACCTTTAAAATCCGAAAATAATTTTATAATAATGTTACTTTTCATGACTTTACAAGAGTGCCCCTCCTCTCCTCTTATAAAAAGCCCCCACCTATACCACCTTACCCACACCTCTCAATCCATTGGCTTAGCCAACCCCTATCCATTTTGTCTCTCTACATCCATTTATTACTTCTAGAAGCCTGAATTTGGGCAAAAGTCTTTCCAAGGAATCCTTTGAGCTCAAATTAAAAAGAGTTACCCGATTTAAAAAAATATAAAGAAACAAACAAAATCAGTCGGACATGAGGTAAGGGATCCTACCCCTCTCTTTCTTTTAAAGTACACTCTAATATGTCATTCCTTTTAATCTCATCTTTATTATTATTGGGATGTTATTTTATATTACTCTTGCTTTATGTTTTATGTTCATATGTTGAGAGACAATATTTTCTCTCATCAATCCATTTTGGAAGTTTTGAGTGGCGCCGTTAGGCTGCCAAATTATCGTAAGAGATACAACCTCTCTCTTTCTATTTAAGTACTCTCCTTTATGTCACTTATTTTAAGCTCATCTTTGTTATTTTGGGGGATGTTTTTTTATATTCCTATTTCTGTACATTTTATGATAATATTATGAGAGACCCTATTTGATCTCATCAATCCATTTTTGAAAGTTTTAAGTGGCGTCATTAGGCTGCCGAGTTTTCATAAGGGATTTTTTTCATTTCACTTTTATTCCTGTGAGATGTATGCTAAATTTTCTACCATTTCATTTGAGTGGTATACGTACTTCCCATTATTCTACTCTCTGTTTAATATACTTTCATTTATGGGTATTTACAGCAATGTTGTATTGTCCTTCTTTCATGGGGTCTATGTTTCGAAAGATACCCAAGTCTGTAAAAGAACCTATCACCCTCGTCTTTTTAAAAGACTTCTTTTTGTTGTGTATTTTAATTTACATATTGTTATGTTGGGATATGTTCTTCTATATCCTTATTGATGTAAATTTTCTATCCAAGTGATGAGATACCATTTTCCCTCTCTTCAACTCATTTTCGGAATTTTATAGTGACGACGTTAGGCTGTCGAATTTTTTCAAGGGAACTTCTTAGCCCATTTTTGATTCTTTGGGTTAAACTTGTACTCCTTGAATATGTCATTATAAGAATATGTGTGAATGAACTCTGAATTTTTTACACTTAATATCCACTTATATTTGGTGTATTCTTTTGTCACACATAATTATGTAATTGATTTATCCTTAATCAAAGGATACTGTATTTATAAGGGATTTAGTTTCAAATTACATTCCATTGAGACATCAATATTGTTATGTGCCAATTAAATTTGATATAGTGTATATATTGTCCTTCGAAATATTATATCATGAATACCTTTATTCTCATGATATTATAATGTTTTGATTAAATGTTATTCCTTTAAAAGCTTCAATGTGGTATGGGAAACTTTGATTCAAAAATATCTTTATTAAATGGTTTTGAAAATTGTTTGATAAATCATTGATTTTGTTGATATCTTGAAATGATATATTGTGATTTCAAATGAAATGTTAATAGTGAAATGTTTATATTTGTTCTATGATTTTTATAATGGTCATTAGACATTTGACGAGTGGTTACGTGATAAACCATATGACAAGTGGTGCCATGAATACTAGGATGGGTGGATACGTTATAACCTCCAATTCATTGGGTATGGAATTCGGCCGTATGGATATTCCACTAAGTGATATGTGTGGAAGTCGACCGTATGGTTATTCCATTTAAGTATGATTATGTCCCAAGTTACCTTTATATGTTATGTGATCTTTATATGGGTTTTATGGTAATATTTTGGTTAGAGAAGGGTAAGTAATGATCTTTTATTCATTGAAGATTTTATACTACTTCATAAAGGTGAGAAGTATTACTTTGATAAAGTACTCATGGTTTACTTGTTGTTTTGAAAAACTAATATTTTTCCTTCTTTGTGTATCCCATACTGATCTTTTTATGCTCATCCCAAGTTTTTTTTGAAATGTTTTTTACAGGATATAAAGTTGAATAGGGTCAAGGATGGGATCAAGGAAATGTCAGGCTGTCTAAAACAAGGAACTAGAAAAGTTTCTTTTTAAGTGTTTTTTATCTAATGGATACTTATTAGAAGTATCTACTTTATAATCTTTTGAGACGAAATAGTTACGTCCTAATTCTCTAAAACTGTAAACCTGAAAATATCTTCTATTTCAATTATTCATTTAATTCAATAATAAGTAATGATTAAGGCTGGGTACTTATACTGCGTTTCGTACTAGATATGACCGTTATGAATTTTTAATTATGCCTTTTGGGTTAACCAATGCACCTACTGTATTCATGGACCTTATGAATAGAATTTTCAATGAGTTCAAGGATATGTTTGTGGTTGTCTTCATTGATGATATTTTGGTGTTTTCTAAAAGTGAAGAGGAGAATGAAAGTCATTTAAGGGTTTTCTTGAAAACCTTAAAATAAAAAAAACTGTATGGAAAATTCAGAATGTATGAGTTTTGGATACAAAGAATTTCATTCCTTGGTCACATTGTTTAAAAAAATGACATAATTGTTGATCCTTCTAAAACAAAAGTTGTTGAAGAATGGACAAGAACCACAAATGTAACCGAGATCCATAGTTTTCTTGGTTTTCTTGGGTACTACCGAAGGTTTGCTGAAAATGTTTCATGGTTATCTAGTCCAATGACTAAGCTAAATCATAAGGGTGTTAAGTTTATCTGGACAAAAGAATGTGATGATTGTTTTCAGGTGTTGAAAAGAAGACTAGTGAATGCTCCAGTTTTGGCACTTCCTTCCAGGAATGGTGAGTTTGTTATATATAGTGATGCTTCGTTGAAGGGACTTGAATGTGTCCTGATGTAGAATGATCAGGTAATTGCATATGCTTCACGTCAGTTGAAAACTCATGAGGTAAATTACCCTTCACATGACATAGAATTAGCTGCTGTAGTTTTTCTATAAAAATTTGGAGGCATCATTTATATGGTGTAAAGTGTGAAATATATATTGATCACAAAAGTTTAAAGTATATATTCACTCAGAAATAATTGAACATGAGACAGAGGAGATGGCTAGAATTAATCAAGGAATATTATTGTACAATTCATTACCATCTGGGAAAATCAAATAAAGTGGCTGATGCTTTGATTCAAAAAAGTAATGCTTTACTAATCGTGCTGCGTTTGGAACGAGATCCTTTGGTTTTTATTTTGATGAACTTTGGCATAGAAGTTGTTGGTTCAGGAAGTTATTCTGTTTTGTTTCAGGTATCAGTGAGATCATCCCTATTAGACAGAATTAAGAAAGCGCAGAATAAAGATAGTGGGTTGTATAAAAAGTTAGAGCTGGTTCAGAAGGGTAAGTTTCCTAAATTTAACATTGACAATGATTGTGTTTGGAGGTTTGGGAAGAGATTATTTGTTCCTTTTGATTCACAGTTAAAGAATGAGTTGTCATGTGAGGCTCATAGTTCCCCGTTTTCAGTTCTTCCAAGCAGTACTAAGATGTACAGAGATCTGTAGGAGTATTACTGGTGGGATGGAATGAAAATAGGTATTTATGATTTTACTGTGAAGTGTTTGGCTTCTCAGCAGGTTAAAGCAGAGTGGCAGTTACCGAAAGGGATGCTTCAGCCTTTACCAGTGCCAGTGAGGAAATGGTAAAATATATCCACAGACATTGTTGTGGGATTGTCGAAGACATCTAGAGGTAATAATGTAATCTGGGTTATTTTTGATCGCTTGAATAGATCTGCTCATTTCCTTCCTGGTCAAGAACTTTCTCTCTAGACCAACTTTCTCGATTGTATCTTAAAGAGATAGTCAGGTTGCATGGAGTTCCCCTATCCATTGTATCAGATCGTGATCCTAGGTTTACTTCTAACTTTTGGAAGGGCCTTTAGATTTCTTTTGGTACTAAATTAAATTTTAGTACTGCTTTTAATCCTTAGTTAGATGGGCAGTCAGAACGAACAATTCAGACATTGGAGGATATGCTACGTTCTTGTTCGATGGATTATCACGGAAGTTGGGACCAACATCTTTCTTTGGTTGAATTTTCATATAATAACAGTTTTCATTACAGTATACAGATGGCTCCGTTTGAGGCATTATATGGTAAATGATGTCGAACTCCAGCTTTTTGGGATAAAGTGGGTGAAAGGAAGCTGATGGGAACAGAATTGGTAGAAGAGATGGCAGCAAAATTTTAGTTGATTCAGAAACACATGAGAATAGCTCAGAGCAGGCAGAAGAGTTATGCGGATAACCTGAAGAAGGATCTATCTTTTGAGGTAGGTGATCATGTTTTTCTCAACGTTTCACCATGGAAAAGTGTGATGTGATTCTGTAAGAAAGGAAAGCTGAGTCCAGGGTTCATTGGACCATATGAAATTCTGGAGAATGTTGGATCAGTTGCTTACTTAGTGTCTTTACCTACGAGTTTATCTCAGGTACACAATTTTTTTCATGTTTCGATGATGAGAAAGTATATTCCAGGTCCATCTCATGTTTTGAGCCCGGATATAGTCCATTTGGAAGAGAATCTCTCTTATGAAGAATAACCAGTCCAAGTTCTTGACTGAAGAGAGAAAGTGTTGCGAAATAAGGTAATTCACCATGTAATTGTTTTGTGAAAAAACCACATGGTTGAAGAGGAAACGTGAGAATCTGAAAATGCTATGAGGGATAAATACCCCCACCTATTTTGATAAGTGAATAAAATTGCAAGGACGCAATTCCCAAAAGGGGGGAAGGATGTAACATCCGAGGTAAATAAAGAATAAAAAATTTTCATATTTATTAATATTTGCGAATTAAATATTAATTTAACTTTAAAGGTGTTAATTTTTTCGATAGCGTACCTGATACACAACAAAGAGTTTCTTTGAAATCTTACGTTGCACGCTAGTAATAAAATAATATTATTTTAAATGGTAGTTAACACGTACCCGTTGTATTGGAGATAATGAATATAAATAATTAATATGATTATATATGTTTGTTAAATGATTTTACATTTATCCAATAAAGGATAAAGGCTTAAATTACGAAAAGAAATCAATTTTAGGCATATATACTCTAATATTCACTAAAGGACCACTTATCACCATTTGATGGCAAACCGTCATTATATATTGTTTTGGTCACTCTTATAAATTCTATTGGACCAAATAAAATTATTCTTTAGAATCGGGTCACCAAAATTTACTATGTGTAAATTTTTTGTATTTTTCTGATAAAGTTCATTTTTTAATGAATAGTGAGAAATGTTGTATTTTAATTCAAATATTCCTTTTAATATAATTTATTTATATGACTAGATTATCATTTGAATTGCTTCTAAAGTGAAACTAGAATATATTTTTACAATTTATTCCAATAGTGGTCATTGGAATTAATTTCACTTTGAAATTGGACTTAAACTACTGTCAATCTTTTGATATATACTATTACATAAAAACACGCTATTTGTTCTGACAGTGGAAACTAATTATTAAATTAATTAATGAATCTTATATGTATTTAATTTTGTAAAATAGACATCATTTTTGAATTGGAAATATCAAATATAGCTTAGGGTGATGTTTTGGTATTTTTCAGAAAAACTTCAATTTTTGATGAATAGTGAAACCACTAAGTGGTACTTAAAAAAAACGATTTTTTGTTCAAATGAAATTTTACCTCATCTGTGTTTTGAAATTAAAAAATCTGACATACATGGTTGTCATTAAGATGTAAAATGTGGTTCAATGGGATTAAAATAATTTTTTTGATGAATAGTAACTTTTATGTTTTTAATCGCGATTAGAGGTAATTAGTGTAGTTTAAGGTAAAAATAAAGTTTTAATAATATGAAATGACCTTGAAACTTGTCCTAACCTTATTGGATGTGTCATGGCCGACCAATATAATCCCTTAATCATCTTAGGGACCCCATGGAGCCACTTTAGTAGGAAAATGACATTAATAACTTTTTATTTAATGATAAAATAAAAATGTCACAAACATGTGTTGTTTTACTGAAACAATTTTTCAATGGGGACAAGTCATATTTTTTTCTATAAATATTAATTAGAAACATAAAAATATTTCCTACATCGTGATATTATTTTTATAATTTTTAGACATTAAATAAATTAAATTATTTATGACACCATGATGATGCAGCGATTACCACATTATTTTACGATTTAAATAATATGAAAAGATAATGTAAATTATAAGATCTAAACTTGTCAAAAACCTATTGGATGGGTGGATTTAGAACTCTTATCACCTTATCCTCTAAATATATAACTTTGGGACCTTTAAAATCCGAAAATCATATTATAATAAAGTAACCTTTTATAACTTTCCAAGAGTTCCCCTCCTCCCCCCTTATAAAAGGCCCCCACCTCTACCACCTCACCCACACATCTCAAGCCTTTGGCTAGGCCAACCCGTGCCCATTTTGTCTCTCCACATGCCTCTATTACCCCTAGAAGCCTCACTTTGGGTAGAAGTCTTTCCATGAAGACCTTTGTTCTCAAATCAAAAAGAGTTACCCGATTTAAAGGTAGTGTCTTCTCTTGTGTTCTTATGTTTTATTTTGCTTCTCCAACCACCTAAAATCTTTCTATTCCTTTATTTTGTAACAACAATAGTATCATCAGTATACTAGGATGTTTTTATGAGATGTATTATAGCTACACCTACACACACCTTCATCTAATTGATAAAGAACATACGATTTCTGAGGTTGGCGATTTTCTGCCTCACGAAACGATAATTGTTCAATCTTATTTTAACACCTTTCATGGTGGCCATTAAGACAGGAAAGGCTTGGATCAGGAAAAAATTGATCCCCAAAATTATTAATAGAAAAAAAACAGTACAAGAAAAAATAAGTACAACAACACAAACATAAAATCTTACATCATCTCGAAGCCAAAGCCATTCCCAACACCATAATTTGAAACCTCATCATCCAGTTCAGCTGACTCCCATTCAGATGACTCATATTTCCTGAATAATTCAATGTATTGTTTTTACGATGTAGAATATTCTTAGATAACTTCTCCTCAGGTGGATACTTTTCATCACGAACGTTCGTAACCATCTCCCTTCGCATCCTGGATGCAGACCTGGTTTTCATTAGTTTCGGCAAATCAGAGTAATATTTCCATGGTCTTCTTATACTTTGGTTAGACCCCCTCATTTCATTATCATATGTCTTCTTACCCGCGCCCTGAACAATGGCACTATAACTAGGAGTCACCTTATCTTTTTCACTTCCCATGATATCCTCCCATTTCTTAAGAGGGTGCACAACATAGTCAAATTGACAGTCATCCTTCATACCCAGCGGTCGATTGGTCTCTTGTAGCCTATCATTTATCCAACAGGGAACAACTCTATCTTATCACCTCTATTCATGACACAATTCTTAATTTAAACAGGTTCCTCCACCATTTTGAACCTTCTAAAGACATCATAGACCAAAAGTGAAAGGGAGTCATTAACAGACTGATATGTATCCACAGCCAGTTCCACTGGCATCTATTCTGCATTTTCCAGAGCAGCAAAACTGTTCTCCAAGCAGATGTCTGGACCATCAGGTATATCACGATTTGCACATGTATATGTATCCTTCCTCGCTGCTTCTATATTTCCATTCTGCACTAGACCACGACCCATATACTGAAACATCATGTTTGAATTCTCCCAGTCCATATCAAGAGAAGGTGTGTCATCCTTGGCATGGTGAGTCTTCCTTTCGTCAACACTCCTGCACATCTCCTCAGCTGCTCCTGCCTCACCAGGTACAACCATAATACAAAGGCCCTTCTTCATTCTCCCATACACTTCTGAAACAGACGAAACTGCTGTAGTAGGAGCCTTTTTTTCCACACATAAGGACTAACTCCCCACAGATCAGCTTCAATACATCCAATAGGATTCTGAATTGCTTCTCTAAGAAAAATCTTGAGAAATAATGACCCGATCCACATGTTTTAGCCCAACTGTTTGATCATCAGGTGAACAAGAACATTCCTCACCCTTCACCACCTTTGCTATGGGTGCCTCAGTTGGTTCTGGATGTCCATCATAACCCCCATTTTTATCACACTTGTGACAATCAGATACCCAGTGTCCCTTCCTATGACAGAAGGAACAAAAGATGACCCATGAATCATATAGTATGGATTTAACATACCTGTAATCCCCTTCAATCACAATCCACACCAGCTCTGGTGGTGTTTGTGCTAAATCCATTTCAACACTGATCCGCGCAGCCATTGGGTGTGAGAGAGAAGCTGTCTGATGATCACAACAAAGAAATCTCCCAATAGAATTTCTGATTGACTGTAGAATTCCAATGTTCTGAAAAGGCAGCGGCAACCCAGGAAGTTAAAGCCAAATTTCCGAGGTTGGAGAGTCCCGATTGATATGAAGATAAAAAGACCAATGAAGAAGGTGAAAATAGAAACCACGAACAGATCTACTGGCACTTGACCAGGCTCTAATCATATCATCTTCATCAGCGGAGTAGAGGAGAATTTGACGCAGCCCCAAAAAGACCAACAAAATCTCTCTTAGTTTAACCCAAATCCTCATTAACGTGCTTGGAAAAGTCCTCCACCAAAGTTCTTCGCCGCACAAACCTTGCAACTAAGGCCGTGGAAAACATTGAAGATGCTTCATTGAATTCCTGAACAGAGATTGGAACCACGGGCTGGCCATTGAAGCGACCAGGGACCTTCATCCCAACATTTATACTTGGATATAAAGCAGAAATCTTATAAAGGATGGTGTTAATGTTATTATATATGATGTTATACAGGAATTATAATATACTCTTATATCAGTATGTTTTCACCCCATTAAATTCAAAATAGAAATGAATGTAGCGTTCATGCATACGTACGAATTACAGTCTCCATGAATGGTGTATTTCATTTCTTACCTCTAAATATTATGTAGTATTATAAATACATGTATATGCCGGATATATATGATATATATGATATCCAAATCATGAATATAATTCTAGATATAATGAACCTTTGACCACATAAACAACATGTAATTGTAAGAAGTCCATTTTTGACTTATGTACCAAATATTGACAAAATGAACTTTATTAAACTAAATGATTACCTAACATTATAACATGGGAATAAGTTATATAAAAGGAATAATGAACTTGAAAAATGTTCTTAAGAAAGTAGAAATTAACTTTAGTTTATTATTCATGAGATTAAAGAGAAATCGAGTCACGTCGGACATGAGGTAAGGGAACTTCTTAACCCAATTTCCGTTCTTTGGGTTAATCTCCTACTTTCAAATTAAGTCATGATATTTTTATGTTCTATCTGGTATTTGTCCTTCATTTTTTTTACTTATAGTGAATACACATATTAGGTCTATTTTATTTAAAAAAATATCTTTTTAAGGGACATCGTCTCAATCTCCTTTCATTGAGGCATATTTTGTTCTAATACAAGGCTTTCTTTTATACAGTGTATAAACCCCTTTGACTTTTAATTTTATAAAAAATGAATCTTTTTCTATGAAGAATTTTACTAAAAGACAAAAAGGAATGTTTATTTTAATGTAAGTGTTGACAATGACCTTTTCCGCCACCACGAGTATTATTTGGTCTTTGGCTTCCTCAACAAGCCGTAATGTTTTTTAAAATTAAATAAATACCATATATTCTTTTATATATTTTGGTATTGAAAATGGTTTTTATGAGGAACTTGTGATGTCAATATACTTATGTGATATACAGTGATCCAAATGTGGAAATTTTTCTTCCCATTATATTTGTTTTATGTCTTATGATTTTATAATTGTACTTGGACATTTGACGGGTGGTTACGCGATAAACCATATGACGGGTGATGTCATGAATAACAGGATGGGTGGTTACGTTATAACCTCCAATTCATTGGGTATGGAAGTCGGCCATATGGCTATTCCATTAAGTGATATGTGTGGAAGTCAACCGTATGGTTATTCCATTTAAGGATGTTTATGTCCCATGTTACCTTTATATGTTATGTGTTCTTTATATGGGGTTTATAGTAATATTTTGGTTACAAAAGGGTAAGTAATGATATTTTATTCAGTGAGGAGTATTTAATACTTCATAAAGGTGAAAAGTATTACTTTGATAATGTATTCATGGTTTACTTGTTGATTTGGAAAATTAATAGTTTTCGTTCTTTTTGTATCCCTTACTGAGATTTTTATACTCACACCATGTTTTTTTTTGAAATGTTTTTCACAGCACATAATGTGGAATATGGTCAAGGATGGGATCAAGGAAAATTCATGGTTTCTTAAACATGGAACTAGAAATGACTTTTTTTTAGAGTTCATGTTTAAAAAAAAGGAAACATTGTAGAAGTGTCTACGATGTAATCTTTTAAGATGTAATAGTTATGATCTAATTCTCTAAAAATCTAAACCTGAAAAGATCCTTAATGGGAATTATTCATTTAATTCAATATTAAGTAAGGTATATGGTCGGGGACTTTAGATATTGTCACAAAAACACAGTATTAAAATAAATTATTTACTATTCACCAAATATATAATTTAATTTTTTTTTTTAAAAAAATCTACCTATATAATTTTTTTGATATTCTGATTCCAAAAATGATTTTATTTTTCTCATATAAAGTTTCTAAAATTGTAAATAATTAATTATACTTATTTTCTAATAGAATTAAATAAAACACAATTTCTTTATTAAGGAATATTACTTTACTTAAAATTATGTGATTTATTTCTATGAACATGACAATAAATTGATATTGAGTTAGACCATTATATTTATTAATTAAATTAGTAATATATATCCATACCTTCAAAACATCATGGATATAATGGTGATATTTACATAAATAGTTGTTTTTTATTCTCGTTGTGGCATAATGTTTCCCTTTAAAACCTCAGGATGTTAGAGTTCCCACTAAATGAATTCATCCCTAAAAATTTGTTCACCATACATAAAATTATAAATTTACATTTTGATAATAAATAGAAACTATAACATATGTTGAAAAAAATTACCTTTGAGTTCTAATGAAAAAATATACATAATCTATATATTTTTCATGACTCTTACTCTCTCACCAAATGAAAATCCCAAATCCCACACTTCTATATTATGTAATGAACAAGGATGTGTATTTTTTATTATTTTTTTTTAAATACATCATATATTTTATAATCACGGGAAAATTTTTTTGGATCAAGAGGATTACGAAAATACCTCATATAAAATTTTTGTTTAAAAAAATAATGACAAAATTACTAGATACCTTCATCATCATGATCAACTAAATAGTCCTTTAATCTTCTATATTCCAATATAAAAAATTATAACTTAGGATGAGCAAAATATTCTTAGTAAGGTACATGAAAATATGGAAATGAACCTTAAGTCTATGAATATATTGGAACACATGATTGATATAATAGAAACCATTAAAATTAATATATACATTTTGAGAATGTGAGGTTTCCATAAAACATAGATACAATTAAAAAACATTTTAGGTAACATGGGGAATCATTTCCTTACCATACATATTTCGGTTGTATCCATCATGGATACCATATAGTTTGTAACCCCCACACCCACCTAACTACATAACCCTCATGACTACCTTAAGATCTAGCCCTCATAGTTACTTTATTCTATAACCATCGCAGTTACACATGGAATAACCACTACGATCAACATCCAATATAAACATACTAAATTAACTGGGTGGATATCATCGGATCATCCATACTTTATTTATAACATAGCCTTATGTAATTATAATCAATGACAACAAACCTGAACATAACAAAACAATGTGTATAATCGCATCATAAATACATTCCAAGAGAAAAAACACTAAATTCGATGAAATATTATGCACATAAAAAATAAAATATTTATTTCAAATTAATCATGTAACATTTTTAATAAGTTATCAAATTAATAAGGCCACATAAATATTGAAAAATACTCTAATGTGATAAATGATAAAATAACAACCTTTTTAAATTTCATTAAATAAGTCATTTTAGAGGATTTAAAATAGAAAGTATCTTATGTAAAACAAAAAAAGACCCATATTATAAAAAACAGGAGAGAAATTTAAAAATTCCAAATTTAAACCAATAATGTTAATATAAATATATTCTTAAAAAGCAATTTCAAAATGTTGTCATGTAATAGAATTTTTTGGTACAATAAATTATGAAAATATTTACAATAATGTTTGTTTAAGAGTCATTTACCTCTAGTTCCAAATCATTAAAATTTGTTCAAACATCATGTATATATTTTTTTGACATTTTTTTAATTTATTAAAAAAATCCAAAATTTAATACCTTATATGTTATTCTTATAACCTAATTCCTCTCATTTATGAAAAATATTTCATTATTTTCATTATTTTGGGTGCTTTAATATTATAGTTTCACGGTCGGTTCATTATGGATTTTTATAAGAAATTTAAATTATACTGCATACCAGATAATATATATATATATATATATATATATATATAGTTCATTTAAGAAACTTATGGGTGACTATAATCATTCCATGAATGCAGTAAAGAGAAATGAACTGTCACTCTCCATAAAGGCAGTGAACTCACACACCATGGACGATGACTTCTCTTTTATGAATAAAAAATAAAAATACATGTTTGATGATAGATATACCTTTAACACAATATAATAATATTTTATATATTTCTTAATAGTTATCATTATACTTTTGATTGGTGTGATAATATTATATAAGAGATAATTAATTTAAATTAGAAGATGGTGGAATTCACCTCTCAAATATTTCTCATTAAAAACCTCCTTAGGCACATGGAATTATCCTTTTTGTGAGACCATCCCTGCCATAATGTATCAAATGATGAGGATAAATGAATTTTCTTAACATAATTTTGAGTAATATGAAATAAGGAAATGAAATTATGTGAATGAATGATCCTGCTTTTATAATTTATGTTAGGGTAAAAATATGAATTAATTAAAATATTAAAATATAATATTACTAATATAGGGAATAAGTATTCCAAAAGACCTAAAAGATAAGGTTAATTAGATTTCATACATGATAAAATCATATTTGGAATTATTGAATATTAGTTTTTTTATATAATTTTAGAAAATATTTCTTCGTGATTTTTTTCCAAATTAAACACATTTCATAACAGCGACATCGATAACCTCTAAAAAATAAAAACCTTTTTAATTTTTTATATTTTATGCTATATGTTATATAATTATCTAAATAATTCATCAATTACCTTAAACACGTAAAATCATTTTTATTCTAATATTTTTAATAACATTTATTATATTTTTTAATTAAACAAAAAATTATTTCAATGTTATCATGAATAAAATTTAGGTATTTATTTATTCCATAAATATTAAAACTATAAAACCATGAAGAAGATAAATTTCCCAAATTTCAAATTACAATTTATAGTCGAATATGATTCTTGGAAAACCATGTATTAACATATTATACAAATTAAAAAATGTAGTCTGAACAACATGACATTCTTTTAAATAAAATACAATAATGGTCATAATCCTATACAAGTTGCACAAAATGGTCATTAATTCAACCCAATTAAGAATACGGTTGAGATATAATTAAAGAAAAACATTTATTTAAATATTTATATATCAAATAAATATTTTTATAGTTTTAATGAAAATATTTTTTTTATTTTTATTTTTAGTTCACATGTAGAGAATTAGTGTTATATGATAAATAATTTAAATTGTTTCATATATAAAAATTAAAAAAAAACTATTGTAAAAAAAATAAATTAATTATGTATATTTTTACATTTTATAACAATTCATTTTTTATAATTACTCATATCCTTGTCAATACAACTTCATTAATATTTCAATTTTTTCTTTCCATGTGAAAGAATTTTCACAGGAATTTGAATTATTTTCATGCTATATAAAGCATAATCTATAAAACATAAATAAATACAATAATAATTAATAATTAATAACAATTTCAAGGAAATACTATTTTTTGGACAGAGTATCTCACCTAGGGGTGAATTGAGTACCCAACCAAATTTATATCTAAAATGGTTTATATGGAAGTACATAAAATCATCCCAAAAAGCATATATTATCAAAATAAGAAGTATGATATATTTATTAATAATTATAATTATATCTATAAAGATTTATAATATCATTGATGAATAATATAGACAATATTATTAAATCCTTTCAAATCAATTTACATGATAAAAATTATATATGAACACACATAAAGATAATTTTTCAGTGTATACAATTTTTTATAGTTAAATAAGTTATAAATTTTAATGTAAAACAATGTTTAGACACACACTTGAGAAAAATGAATAGAGTAGGTTCAGTATCAAGTGGATACATAGTCCTCTCCACATATCAATCTCCCGCCACAAAGCAGTTTATTTAAATAAATAAAAGATCCACAACCTAGATTATGTTTTACAACAGATAACACTATCCTGGTGATACAAGACCTCTTCCAGAGTTATTAATGGGTGTAAATATAAACATGAAACATTGGGACCTCTTCTAATCTAATATTTAAGGAAAAAAATGTTTCACAATATATCTGGTGTCTTTCATTTTAGCATTCGAGACAGTGTGCGTACAAAAAACAGAGCATAGAAAACACTCTTAAAATGTAATGAAATATAAAAATAAATAGTAAATATGGGATTATATAGTTCTGAAATTCCTGATATGTTTCATTTAATCTTTTTTACTCTTGATAGGAATTAGAAATAATGTTCCAGTTTTTTTCTTTGAAATCACCAAAAAAATATTGTGTCGCAAACTCTTGTTTTATGACTACAAAAAATCCCCGAATGAGATTATCCAGTTCAATATCCCTAGTTAAATTCCATATAATTTTATCTACATTTATTTTCTATATGTTTAGGAGGATACATTTTGTAGTTTAGGCTTATCTACTATATCTTGTATGCATTCTCTCTCCTGTCTAGTACTCAATAATGAAGTGTGTTGCGCATTTATCAATAATATCATACTGTAGAATATTTGATGAAACTTACTCATACTCTACATTATGACATGATATCTATAGGACCTTTATGGTAGAATCACTAAAATAATAATCAAAATTAACTATAATAAATATATCTATTAGAATGATATAATTCCATAAAATAATTAATGTAATATAAATAATGACGATGTCTTATTATCTAGTTGTGCCTCATGTTCTAGTTATAGATCATGTGGTTGTAGTGTATCATGTTTTGATCTATGATACTGGTTGTGTGATCTTCATAGTACATTACTCTAGTGGTACGTTGTTCTTGAAGTGTCTCAGACTTTGTAAATAATTCAGAAAGCTTGTGGTGTGAAACTGGCAGTGTGACACAAGCAGTGTCACAGGTAACGACATATGGTTCTATAGTGTACCGTCTAATGGTGTATCATACTTTTTAAATATTAAAATTTTTGTTTAATGAGTCTGACGATATGATATTGATTATGTCTCGTATTGTTATATCTTCTACTTTTTGGTTTTTTTCATTTTGATTGCAAGACATCCTAGCATTGTGTAAATCAATGACATCTGACTCAATGATGTCTCATAATATTCAAGGTCTTCATATCAGGTGTATTGATCTATGATGGTGTGACATCCTAGCTGTATCTAAGAATTTGATATTTTTTCTACTAGAAGAATTTTATAAACAATGGGGTCTCATACTTACAGATTTGTCAAATTTTCATAGAATACATACTTCTTTTTACGTAAACATGGAATTAAATAAGTGTATTAAATACATTATTATGGAATCATTAAAAAAAGAGTTCAATAATATCCTCTTTTTATGATAAAAAGTATTTTCATGAAAGGAGTACTACAAAAGTGATTTCATGATATTTATCTTTTGAAAAGGGTTAGATACTTTCGCAATTGGGAACTCATGTTTATGTGGATGCATAATAAACCCTTTACTAGTTATCTTTCTAAGTGAGTGAATTTTAAAATTTCAATGTCTCCCATTCCAAAGCCAATATTCCTTATGAAAAAACTCCAGAAAGAAACATTATTAGAAACTAATGAATTTATATCTACAATATAAAAATTTTCATATCTGAATGCATTAATGAATAATGTATTTTCATAATTAAAAACATTACAAGAATCATTCTAAAACATAACATGGAAACCATCATCATAGAATAGATATATTCTTTGAAAATTATATTTTAAACCATAATCATATAAATCTTTGAAAATTAAAATTATACTTTATACCAATCTTTCAAGGGAAGATGATTTTTACATTTTCATTATCTCTAATGGGACATATTAACCACCAACCTATATAAGACTATTGATTCATGAATAGTATCCCATCTTGTGTCATAAATAGTGACTATCCATGTACCATGAATTTCAACTAGAGATCTCCAGTCATTTTTTCATCAAAATAGTTTTTAAACATGAAATGATTTTGGCACCAAAATCTATTTGGGGTCCAGATATTTTGGTAATAAATACATTGACAACAAATATTTTCCTTAAGGGTTTCCAATAAATTGATTGCAGACTCTTAGAAATAAACACATTGATGGTTATTTTTGAAAAATGCTTTTTGGTAGAGTTTTCATGTCTGCATTCTGGATGAATTGTACTTTTAGATATCCATATTTTTCGAGGCTCATATCCAATTCTATTAACATATTTGTGAGTAATTATATTTCCCAAAATTTCTGTTATTTTCTATGTACCATTGGTAATATTATTAATTTATTTCTTAAATTTAACATTTTAATGTATATGTTCATTATTTTATTTGAAAAATTGATTATTTATCTCTTTTTGTGAAGATATCTTAGACATAAAGTTTATAGTCAGAGTATATTGTCTACTCGAAACATTGCATTTATCTTTTAAATCATTAATGCTGCCTTGCAACATATTACACTATCTAAATAATTCTTCAATTTTTATATTTTCATCATCATGATTTTCATTATTATACTTTTTAGATTCATTAAACTCATGGACATGAATAATATTAGAAATAATGTGTAATGTATATACTTCACTTACATTAGTCATATCGATTATATTATCTTTATCCATCATTTCATCATATGAATTTTATGAGTCACATAAACTATCATGAAATTCACTCTACATGGATTTTAAGTCCATTATATATCTTTTATTCTTATCTACAAATTTCTTCTTGTATATTAGTCTATGGGAAACAGATATTATATTCCATTTCCTTTTTTATTCATAATAGTCAATATCCATTGAATCATTATCCTTTTTTTCCTTCTCCCTCTTTTTCATATTTACCTCTATAGTTTGGATTTATAGAAAACTTCTTCTTCATATACAACGTATTGAATCTTCATTATAGGTGATCCATTTCATCATCATTGTTAAATAAAGATTCAATATATCATCAACCAAATGATAATAGATTTTCTTTTTATTTTTCCTTATTTTGTCTACGGGCAGTCGTCTTGAAAGATACTAAATTTCTAATTGTCCCTTCAACTCCATTAAAATTTAAATTAAGTTATTCTTTGTACATAATAATCATAAATATCAATTCATTTATAGGGAACCTAATGATATCAAATGATTCTAATATTGACATTACAGTGCCTCTCCATATTTCAGGAAGACATCTCCTCAATCTCATTATCAGGTCTTAATCAGTTTTAGGATTTCCTAGTGATCAGATGGTATAAAAAATCTCAATAAAACTAATATACATATCAAAAATAGTCTCATCAGGATTCATTTCAATATTATCATATTTAATAATGAAAATGGTAACCCTTGTTTCTTTAACATTTTTAGTTCCATTATGTGAGACAACTAGATTATCCGGAATCTCGAAATATTTGTTAGGCCGAAAAAATATTAAAACTTTCATCACCCAAGGCACAATATAAGGTATTCATGTCCTTAAAAATATTATTATATATATATTTAGTTGCATCATCCCAGTTATTTCTATCAATAGTATGAATTTTATAATCAACTACTATGGAAGACCAAATCTCAAAACCATACATTGAATATGAATAATAATTTTTATTTTCCATTGGGCATATTTTTTCCCATTGAATAAAGGATTTCTGTTGGTAGAAAAACCATCCTAATTATTTTCCATAATAAAATACAAGCATATATCTATAATGAACTAAAAATTTAGAATTAACAATAAAATTATGGTCTTTTACGCATAACTAAAATCACAGTTGATACGTTTTTGAAAATCATTTAACTCCATTGATATAAAATTTTGGTTAGATTGAGTATCTCATGGGGGTGTGAATTGAGTACCAAATTAAATTTCTATCCAAAATGGATTATTTTGAAATCCCCCAAATATTCAAAAAAACCCATCTTTTCAAAATAAGTAGTTTGATATTTATCTTAATCATTATAACAATTTCTTTAATGATTGATTAGGTATTGGATGAATAATATAGAAAATATTACTGAATCCTTTGAAATCAAATTACTTGATCATAATACTCTATGAAAAAAATTAAGATAAATTATCAAATTACAATTATTAATTTTAAATAAAATATTTTTCAGTTTTAATATAATACAATGTTGAAAACATACAGAGGAGAAAAAATAATACAAGAGGTGATGTCTCAAGCAACACTTATTCCTCTCGACTTGGAACTCTACTGCCATGATACACATTATATTAAATTAAAATTTGATCCAAAAACAAGAACATTTTTTACAAAATAAAAAATTACCTTGGTCACAAACAACCTCTATTACAGTTATTTGTGGGGGTAAAGATAAACATGACACATAGGGACCTCTACGACTCTTATACATGAGAATAACAAAAAGGAATAATGTTTGTGAATAAATCATGTATCATTTGGTTTTTCTCAGGATATAGTTTGAGAACATACAATAGAGTACAGAAAATAATGCTATGATGTAATTAAATATAAAGATAAACAATCAATATGGGAGTAGAGATCATTGAAATGATCAATTAATTCCAATGAATCTTTTGACTCTTGATTAGGTTCTGTAATAATTCTTGAGTCTTTCATTCCTTTAAATATTAAGAAATAAAGAGTTTCATAAACCATTATTTCTGACTGGAACAAAGCACTGAATGACATGATGTTATAAAATAGTCATTATTTTATTTCTTTGAGAAGATCATATGGATTTAAAGTTAAACATGAAAAATAAAAAATTCCATTATTGTAATTCATTAGTAATTGATTATATGGGTTGATAAGGAATGTATACCTTTATCATAAGTATTCGATATGATAATTTCTATAATATAAATATATATATATATATATGAAGATAGTTTTTAAATGACTTCCACATCATAAGCTAGAGTTCCATGTGGAAAAAAAGTATTATGACATGCATGGGGATATTTTAACCATTTTTAATGAAACATGTTTCATATGAAATAAATAATAATTTTTTTTCATAATCAATAAGATATTTAATTGATTATTACAATGAGAATTTTTAGGTGGGAATGAATCAAGAATTTCTAGACCTATTTAATTGAATATATCATGTGACCTAAATGTTTATATTTTCTAGATATGAATCAATGTTAATGATTTACCTGAGATTATATATATATATATATATATATATATGAAAAGAATACTGACAATTAATTACACTAGTTGTTAATTGTGGGAACCCAATAGATATTTGTATCAAGGAATGAATATGAGTTTAATATGGGATCCATTGAATAATATAGCTATCTACAATGGATATGAGTTTCCATGATAGAGTAGAATGATATTTTATAAACACGATCTAGAAGAATTCACCAAGGGATAAATTATCACATGTTGAGGAAAACCATATATTTGTTCTGAAGAAGACTAGTATTCTAATGACCAAAGCATGACGTATATGAATTTTAATTTTAATTTTTAAAGAACTTAATACATTACCCAAATATACATCAAAATACTATATTAGAAAAGTTTCTTAGGAAATATTGGAACATATTCATCATGTTTGGTGAAAGATCATCAACATCTCCCATAAGGAATAATTCATAAATCATCATTAACCATGATAACATAGAATTATTCTAGAAAATAAACATGTGTAAGACACATAATCATAGAAAATCATTTCTATAATAACCAAGGATCATTTCTATGTTCATTATAGTGGAAAAATTCCATTACTGAATCGGGTTTACATGGTATGACATCCATATATTACTGATCAAGATTTACTAGATATTCTAATAATGCTTATCTCATGGGACATAATTCATTACCCAATTAATTAGTGGGAGATATAGGTCTCACATATCTTATAATGAAAAGATTAATGGATATTCCACAAAACATAAACCATTCATCATAGAATAACCTAATGAAAAAAATGGGTTTCATAAACATGATTTGATCATAATCCATTTAAAATAAATAGATTTCATAAAAATAATTCCATTATAAACATAATATAATCATTGCAAAAATATGGATAGAAACATAAACCTATTTCAACATAGACGGAAAATAATTTCAATAAAATAATTGAAATTATTTCTTGTTGAAAATGACTTTTCTTCTTCAAAAATGTTTTATTTTCCCAAAATGCCATGTAATTTTAAAAAAAAAATTAATTAAAAAATAAAATTGAAATATTATAAAAGAATTATTATCTAAATATGGTTTTATAAAATTGTATGAATCCATTCATGTTTTATATTTTTTTAAAAATTCTTCTCGTACTCTTTTCATAAATGCCAACAAGTTCCTCGTAAGTAAAATGAAATAAAGATTCCATATATATCATCTAATAAAAATCACTAATGGTTAAAATTGACATTAAATAATTTTAAAATAAAATAAATAATATTATATATTTAGGAAACATGAATAGGGTCTATAAATATACCCATAGTAATTTTTACGATATCATATATGATCATATTATCATCTATTTGGTAATAATATTTCATTATTACTTGTTATTTTGGTACAAACTGATTTATGTTATAATGCATGTTTTTTCAAAAAGGTTCATGTTCTAATTATTATGTTATTATAATATCATTTATAAAATGATATTAGTATAATACGTATCATATTTATTCATTCCATTCATTTACAGAGTATATATTTAATGATGATCATGTAGAATGAATCACATCGCATCATGGAGATGGTAGGCCGTACATAAAGAGGAGGGAATAAATAGTTCACTTAATGGTTAAATGGTATAGAATTGGATGATATTTAAATAGAAAATAATAATTATGATGTTATATATATTATTTACATCCATTATACTCATCGTTAAACCCATCAAAATTCAGTATTGGTGAATAAAAAATAGACCATGACATGGAGACAATAAGTCCTATGTATGCAATGAAGGTGATATTGTTACTCATTGGATAAATTAAAGGAATTATACAATTGTACCACAATTATAATAAAATCTAATCATGTAAAAGATACATTATTTATTACTTTATTATGAAATCAAAATAATAAGAGGATGTACAAGAAGAAAATAATTTTGAAAGTGTTGATAAAACAATTACCACTTTTTCGAGTATCTAATTTTGATTTGCACAAAAGGTCTCCAAATGGTTAAAATAAATCAAATGTGTCACCTCTAATTGTAATTTAAGGATGTTGGGATCTTATTTGTGTAGAATTATGATGATTAAAGGGTCTTGATATGTGTGATTAAATTTGTAGATGTGGTGGCTTTTTATTAGTTGGAGGAGAGACACTTTAGGAATGTCAAAACATAATATATTATTATAAATTAATTTTTGAATTTTAATAGCTCAAAAGTGATATTATTCGATTATAGGATGTGGATGGGTATAACTCTTATCAACCAATAGGTTTCATACATGTTCAGGTAACAAATTTATCATTATCATTTGGCATTAACACTTAGTTAAATAAATTAACTCATACCTTGTCTTATTGTATTTTTATAATATATGATAAAAATAGTTACTGTAGATTTACAAGAGAACATAATGTGGATCATTAATGAAATTTTTAACATTATTTTAGTAATTTGGATGAATAATATATTTTTTGACTATCATATCATTTAATAAAATAATATTTGTTTTAAAAACTCATTTATGTCAATTCTGACACTTTTTAGTAATTGATTTGTGTTAAATCTAAAAAAAATTCATTGATTCAAAAAAAAATTAACACCAATATTAAATTTCATAAGAAACCTAAAAATTAGTGTACAGAATCAAGATATTCTTATTAATTTGATTTTAATATTTATAATATGATTTATTTGAATGTCTCATTAATAAAGTAATCACTACATCATTAGGGTGTCAAAATTAAATTTATTTGCTAAATGTATAAAATTTATAAATAAAAAACAATGATTATGGGAAATATTTTAGCTTACTAATTACTATTTATAGATGAATAGATCATTTATATATCCTTATTTTAATATTGTGGTAGTAAAAGATACATGTTAATGATATATTTTTCCTTACATTAAAATAATTATAATAACATGTCATTATCACATCCAAGTGGCTCCATGAGGTCCTAAACTCAACAAAAGTATTATCATGGTCGTAAATATCTCTTCCAATAGGTTTTGGACGTGTGTTAGGGTAGTTTAATATTATTATAATATTATGGTTAACCTTATTTACATAATTTTCTATTTAACTATGGTAAATAAAATAATTACTAATTCTACTGTTCATATTGTCCAAAAATAAAAAGTACCTATTTACAATGTTTGGACCTTTGGGTTAAAAATATTAAATCCATTTTTCAAAATTCAAATCACAAAAATAAAATTAATTATTTACAAATTAATTCTTCTTGGAAAAATAAGTAAGCTTGTTTTTAAGATGCAAAAACTATAAAAGGAGTGACATGTGACTATATCCAATTTAAATGTGAAATTACAAACAATTAACAATATTGGATTAAATGATAAAAACATATTCCAATTACACTTTCTAAAAAATTAAAAATATAATATAATAATAAAAATAAAATTGGTGAAAATGTGATTTTCAATGAAAATGCAGAATGTTTTACTTTTCATAAAAATATGCATTTCATCAGAAAGTTAAAAAAATCAAGCATGGTTCATTTTTATGTCCTGCATCAAAATAAGATTTTCTTTATGTCATATGAAACTTATAAAATTTTAAAATGGTATATTTAAAATTTGTTCTCCATCCAAAGATGATAAATTTTTTTAAAAAAAATACTTCTTTTATCTGAAAATTTTAATTTGTTCTTATATCATATCTATAGAACTTAAAAGGTGAATATAAAAAAATTGAATATATTACATATATATTTCATAAATAAAATCCATTAATACAGATTTTATTATTTTATTGACCCGCATATTTTCATTTCAATAGATGTTTTAGAAGGAAGTTAATACTATTAATTCATGCAATTATAATGACCAGGTTATAATATTTAGATATCACTTGTACATGGTCTTGTGAGATATTAATTCTTAAAAAATAAAAAAAAATTATATATCAAATGCCAAGAATAGTGTTGTGTGTACTGTAAGCTAATACAATATTGTGTATATCGCCTACTAGTGTTAGTGTAGCGTATAACAAAAATCATCATAGAAATCAAAAAGAATCTATACCATAATATCATGGGGTGACAAATTATAACCCCCTTAAAATTAACTTTTCCCTCAATATTCATTTGGTCTATAAATGGTTAACAACTAGAATGATTCTTTTATAGACATCCACATCATAAAAAAATATTATAACATCATTTTGAAAAACAACGTGAGAAACATAACAGTTACACAAAGTAACTCATTAATGGGTTTCCACATTGGAGAAAATAAGTGGGATGTGAAAACATGGATATGGAAGAAAATTAAAACCATCATGTTCTGATGGATATTGTTAGAGAAAATGTTTGGGATAATGTTATCAACCAGAAATCCATAAATTTGCGATGATTTAAGGGACCACCTGATTCATCAAAAAAGAGAATACTAAGATTACATTTTATTTTTTCAATATCATTTATCTAAAGATGAAGAATTTTTCTTGGGAATAATTACATAATGGATTTTGGTACAATCTCACCATTGTTCATGCCTTGAACAATTTTCTATTCCTATCTTATTCAAAGCAATGAAGTTGAATCTTTCATTCCTAAAGTGTTATCAGATTGTGCGATCCTTATATATAATTATAGTTCATTACATCTATCACCACAAAAATGATAGCATAGGTTATCATATATGAATATGTCCTCCTATAGTGATATAATACATTAATCTAACAATATTCCACAAGACTATAACATATACTATAAATTAGTTGATAACCATACAAACCATCCAAAAAATGGACCTCTAAAACATTAGAAACATGTAAACTAAATCAGATTACCATTTGTGTCTCTTATCCCATTAAATAGTTCTTTGTTGTTGCGTTCCTAGAATGTGAATACCTTAATTATGTATTCTCTTGAATCATGGTAATAACTAGAACTGCCATAGAACTTACTTAAACCATGCCTCCTCTCAAAAATTAACACTTTCAACATACCAAAAATCTCAAAATTTATATATATTAATACCAAGATATATATTTGTATTTATATCAATCAGGATGCCATTAATACTATCAAATATCTCAATATCACTTTATCCCATGATTATTCAAAAGTGGTACATTTTTCAAAAATATCTGAATAACTTTTTATGATTACTAATATCATTCAAATATAATTTCAAATACGTAAGGAAATAAACAATAGTGTAACAATACAAAAATTATTATTTGTTCCATAGAAAAAATATCTTATAAAACAATATTCTTGATAAATATGTAATCATTCAACTTTTTCATAAATCATTGACCATGCTTCATCATTTTATTCCTTCACTATTCTTTCGTCTCATATATCATTTATAGTCTTTTCATCATCAGCAACATAAATACATCCAATAAGACCATGATGATTCTATTAATGGGATTTCCCAATAGGGAATCGACTGTCATAAGGACAATATATTCCACATTTAAAACATTTAACCCTCATTGATGTCTTGTCAATATAATTCTCCTAAACCATTGTGTTAACTAATACTTTTCATTTTCAATTAATGTCTTTGATTCCTTCTTTTCCACTATGAAAGTGTCTTCCAGTACCTTTGAAACATTCTCTCTGATTCCTCTTCCCACATGATTTACATGAGGAAAGTTGGACTTTATTTCCTTTATGATCTACATTAAACTCCATCTTTATCTTATTAGATGGGTCAAGAAACTCACCAATGATGTGTTTTTTGATTATATTATCACATTTGTGATTAGGAAGAACCATGATGTTTCACATTAAAACTCCCATTTCATTTGGTTCTTCATGTGGTTTATCATTCCTTATTCATCATATTCTCTATTAACATGAATCCTCTTATTTCCACCATAAAAAATTAGTGTGGGAGGAAAAATATTACTATGAAAACAACATAGTAATGGGGAGTAATTCCAATATCTAACATCTTAGGATTATTACATTGTTACTCATGATCCTTACTATTATTTTAGGATAATAACATATAGTTAGACTTATCATTTGGGACATACCTATATGTATCCCTAGAAATATCTCTAAGGATCTCACTAGAGTCATCACATCCTAGATTCCAAAGGATAACAAAATCATTGCTCTGATACCAACAATAATAATCCAAGACAGATATACATGGACATTACATTTCTTTTTCGGAATTCATAATACATTACACAAATAAATTTCAAAAGACTATATTATTTTAGTGACTTTGGAAACTCAAAACAAATTCTTCTACCTAAGTTAATGATCTTTAACATATCCCATAAAGATCATCCCCTATCGTCTCCAACCCACAACCTTTCATTATATCCTGGGGTAATGAAAACATAAAAAGTGTGACCTCAAATACTCAGTACAGGTAAACAGATAGAACATCAACCAGAACATAAACATAATAATGCAAAACCATTCACATATATTTGAATATCAAAATTAATAGTCATAAAATAAATATTGGTAGTATATAAGGAATAATTCATAATGTAACATTAACCATGATAAAAAATCATTGACATAAATCATGAACATGTGGAAAACATATAGTTATATAAAATCATTTCCATATTAGCCCATGGTTATTTACAAAACCACATAGTGGATAAAGCCCTTTAATGAACCAGATTTACTTGCCATTCCAACCACGTATTACTGAACCATATTTACTTCTCATTCCATTATTATCTATCACATGATATTTAAATTATTACCCAATTAATTTTAGGGATATATTGGTCCCACCAATCTCATAATAAAATTATTCTTACATGTGCCACAGAATCTTAAAATATTCATCATAGTATAAACCAAGGAACAAAAAATGGGTAATCTAAACATGATTCCATCATAGTCCATATAAAATAAATGGATTTAACAAAAAATATTCGATTATAAAAAATGCCAAATTAGTGTAATAATATTGGTAGTAACATAACCCTGTGTAATCTTAGATGCAAAATAATTTTAATAAAATACCTGATATAAATTGTAGATGAAAATATATTTCTCCATAAAGAATGTTTTATTTTCTAAAAATGCCAAACAATTTTAAATGGAAAATAATTTAATTGAAATAAAGCATAAAAAATTATAAGGTAAGCATCATGTAAGTAAGGCATTATGATAGAGTAAGAATCCATTCTTTCCATATATGTTAAAAAAACATTCTTCTTGTAATGTTGCTAAAAATTTTAAAAAGTACTTCGTATGGAAAATAAGAGAAAAATTTATTCCATAAATTTAATTTAAATTAACCAATGGGTCAAATAGACTTTAAATAATAGTATAATAAGGTAAATAATATTATATATTTATGAAACATTGACTTGGGTGATAAATATAACCCAGTAAATATGTACGTATAAACAATATCAGATAATAAGGAGACTGATAAATTATCCACTACTGTAGGTCCACTATCAATTTTATATAACTGAAACTACTATATAATGGCCATTGAATTGTTTTATAATCATTTTCATTTTTTCAATAGCATGTATGATGGTATTATAATAATTTTGGAAATAATATTTCATTATTACTCGGTATTCATGTACTAACTGCTTTATGTTCTTGTGCATGTTTTCTCAAACATGTTAATGTTCAAATACATAAGTTGTTATTATATAATTTATATTATTATATTAGTATAATATATATAATATTTATTCATTTAATTAATGTATAGGATCACGTTTTAATGAATAACATGTAAATAAATCAAATCACATCATGGAGACTGTAGGTCATACGTACGCATGAGTGGAAATATCATTCCCTTAATGGTTAAATGGTATGAAATTGGATGGTGTATTAATAATGAAGAATAATAATCATGTTATATTAATTATTGATATCCATTATACACATCATTATACATATCAAAATTATGTATTTCTAAATATCAAATTACATGACAATGTTGAGATAGTAAGTCGAACGTATGCACACATGGTGATGTTTTTTTCGTAGGATTGATAAAAAGTGGTATAAAACAATTACAAATTTTTTGAGTATCTCCATTTGAGTTTAAAAAACATTCTCGATTGGATGGATTTATATACAATGTGTTGACTCAAGGAGGAAGGTAGGGATTTGGGTACCTTATTTTAATATAATATTAGAGACCCATGTGGCTTGAGAGGTGTGATTAAGTGGGAAGAGGTGGTGGGCTTTTTTAAGATAGAGGAGGGGCACTTTAGGAATGTATTTAAATATTATTTTATTATAAATTAATATTCTAATTAAAATAGCTAATAAGTATTATATTTAGAAGATAATATGATTATGGGTATAAATCATCTAAAAAAATATGTTTTATTCAATTGTCGGTAACAAATTTAACCTTATGTTTTGGCTTTGACCCTTATTTAAATAAATTAACACTTACAATGTCTTCTCTTATTTTTACATCACATGGTCAACATATTTACAATAAAATTCCAGGAGATCCTATATTGGATAATTAATGATATTTTTAACATTATATATGTAATTTTACAAAATCTTATATTTTTATGACAATTATATAATTTAATAAAATTTTATTTGTTTTAAAAACTCATTTATGTTTATTTTGATAGTATATAGTAATGGATTTTTGATAAATCTATAAAAACATAATTGAATCGAAAACATAACATTTAAAAAATATAAAAGGTTATAATCATTTAGAAAATTCCTTTATTGCATCAAAATTTTCAAAATATATTTATTTACCTCTTTAAAATATTATTTATTTTAATATTTTTTTAATAATGTAATCACTACACCATAATTATGTCATAAATAAATATATTTAAATAATTTAAAAAAATTAAAAATAAAATATAATCAAATAGGAAATAATATTATATATATATTTATTATTTAGAGTAAAAAATAACAAATATATATTCCTATATTAAAATTGTTTTTGGAAAACATATTTTTATGGTATATTTTCTTTACTTTAAAATAATTTTTTTAACATGTCATTATCACATCTAAGTGGCTCTATGGGGTCCTAAAGATGACCCAAGAATGATTATTATTTTTTATATCTCATAAAATAGGATTAGTAAAAGTTTTAGGGTAGTTTTATAATATTATAATTTTATATTTACCCATATTTACCTAATTTACCCATTAATCATTGTAAATAAAATTACTACTAAAGTTACAATTTATAATATCCAAAAATAAAATACGTATAATTAAATAATTTAAAAATTATGATTCCAGATATTGAATCCATTTTAAAAAATTAAAAAACCATAAGTTTCATTAATTGATTTAAAATAAATGTTTGTTTTCAAAACCAGAAATCTGGTTTTTATGAAGTTAAAACTACCAACAGATTAAAAGTGTGTCTATATCTAATGTAAATGTAAAATTACATCCAATGAAAAAATAGTATTACATAATAAAAAAATTAGCCAATTACACTTTAAATCCACTTTAAAAGATATTCTAACAATATAAATAAATTATACAAAAAGGAAGTTTTGATTTAAAATGATGTGTTTTTCAATATTCATTAGAATATGAATTTCATTACAAAAAATAACAAAATTTATACCAAGGGAAATTTTGATGTCATTAATCCAAAATTTTTTATTATGTCAAATATAACATATAGTAATGTCAAATCCCATATTTAATAATGGTTTTACAATAAAAGTATGAAAAATTATATTTTTCTAAAAAGTACGTACTTTATTCAAAAAATTTGAATTTGTTCTTATATCAAATTTTTAATATATATATAAGATGAATTTAAAACATTAAATAGAATATTATATATATATATATATCACTAATAAAATCCATAAATATTAATTTTATTATTTAATAGACTCACATATTTTCCTTGAAATTGTTTTTTAGAAAAAATTTATTACTATTAAAACCTGCCATTATAATGACTTGGTTGTAATATTTAGTAATAAAATATACTCTATCTTGTGTTAAATTAATTCTACTGAAATAACATTAAATTGTGTGTAACACAACCCAAGAATAGTATTGCGTATACTGTAAACTAATACAGTGATTCCTTTAGCATAATCTAAACTTGTTATACCATAAAACACAAGACATTAAATAAATTTAAAATAACCAATCATATAAAATCTCAAGGTGATACAAGGATTTATAGGTCATTATTTATATAATACATTATTAGAAAATATTTTTTCATCTTAGCAACTCTCAAATTTTTGGAGTGGACTATATCCGATATTTTTTTTAGTAAGTAGAGATTATTTATTTCTATATATAATCAACATTGTAAGGGGTATCCCATTCAACTAAACAATTTACATATGGTTTCTTATTATCTGGATTATTTATTTACATGAGTGTTAGTATATGAGAAAAAACTAATTTTATCGAGGACACAATAATTTTAATATGTTATGTTAATGAAGAATAACTCACCAAGAGAAATTTGATATTTGATTCACTGCTACCACTCTTCATGTTCCAAAAAAAACTAGGCATAACATTACATTGATATATCCTTAATATATTTTACAAAATAAATTCTATAATATTATAATGGATGTTATACAATTTAGATGATTGGGAGTCTGGATTCATGTATCACTAAGATAGGATGGTGGGAATTAGTGATATCATTGATTTTATATTTATTTCCTTTTAGAAACATCCATTTCCTCCTGGGAGAGAGAAATTTCCCAGCTGAAAACAATCAAAAAAGTCATCCACAAGAACAAAATATTTACAAGATTCACTACTCAATAAGAGTATCTATGTCCTGGGTATAGAATGAAAAAAATCAAGGACCACACATTCTAATAAAAATAATCATTGGATGTGTAATAAAATGAGTAGGATATACACTAATACTTGGATAGAACATTAAAAACAATACTGAAGCATGTGTGTAGCCTCTTTGGATAAATAGGGAAAAAATTTCCAGTTCTTTTTTATGAACTTTTACTGTTTGATCTTTTAAAACAGATCTTCTCTTTCCAACTTAGAAGATGGTAAAAACTACCTTGCACAAAACATACTACCTATGATGAATTTAAATCTTTTACAAACCATTTTATATGTCTTGTGTGAAACTATTTGGTCTCACGTGCAGGATTTGAAATTTTTTAGGAAACACCTCTTGCATGCAACTTCAATATTGTGTGCAACACTCTTCATGTGCGCACCTTCTACTTTTTATGCACAACTCTTTTTCATTCTCGAACCTCCCTTTACATAAAATTCTTATGTGCTTCATAGCTATAGATTTAACATAGTGTCAATATTATCAAATAAGTTATGGTCACCAATTCTTTATTGGAATCACTGACACCTAGGTGCAAAAACCCGGACCTGTCACACAATATCCTGATACATTAAGAAAAACTCCATTTGACGTAAAATTAGGCCTGTAAGGCACTTTTGTGCCAACATAATCATTCACACACTTCTTAAATATTTCTATTACACCATTAATTTTACTTTTTCTAAATTATTGGTTATTCAAACTCCACTATAATTCAACATACCAGTTCATTTTCATACATGCACAAAACATCCTTTGCTAGAATCACAATTCTCTATCTCTCAATTTTCAGCCCAAAAAATGTGGCCAACACTATGAAATAGTGCCACTTTAATATATAATTCAGAAAAAACACCAATGCTACATCACTATCATCTTACGTATTTAAATAAACATTGTTTTCATCAAAAAACATATCTATATTGATATTCAGTCATTGATTGAACACCTTTAGAATTGTCATATTTTCAACAAAATGTACCCAACCTTCCATATCTTTGACGTGGATCATTCCTTCTAATAAAAATTGAATATGACTCTAAGGACCATTACTCTCCCTTTACATTGAAAAGCTATAATCAAATGTTCTCAAAACAATTATTCTTGGGAAATACAAATTATTAAATTATCACTTGATTTTATAAGCTTTTGGATAAGTGATTTTATTAGTCTTCTTTTACAAAGAAAGGCAACACTCTGCAAAAGAAAACTATTATTACAACCTTCTAAATCCAACATTATCCCAACACCATAAAAACAATATTGATTTAGTATGATATAACCATAGTTATAGGTATTTTTAAATTGTTATATTATTTACAAAATAATTTGTACGATTCAGAACCTCACATATCTACCAAATATCTAATTTTGACAACATGAATTACATTAAAATTAAATCCACACCATCATATAATAATTTTATTTTATATACCATAGTTTATCATTTTATATTTTTAAATACATTTTACATAATCTACTATAATATTACAACATGATTTAATAAATTATCCTCAAATTATGAAGAATTCATTATATTTTAAACTTTTAACTCTTATTCATTTATTTATTCCACCTTATCACAAACACACACACAGTGTGCTGAGGGTATGGTGAAATAAAAGTTTCAAATACTTTATTATGATGACACTATATGTAGGGTAATATATTTTATTGTAAAAAAATAAATCAATATCCATCTATCATATAGATTTTACATTCGTGGATTCATAAATGCAGTAACCAATAAGTAAAATAATAATCAATCTTAACATAGGGTACCCAAATGTATTATATAAATAGATAATAAAAAAATATTGATATGAATCTAGTAAAGAAAAAAGTAACTCATAGATACCCGATTGAAATTCTAACCTTAATGAACATTAAGATTTATACCTCTACCTTTAAAATGATTAGATCTTTGACATTGCTTCCCTAGGTCTAATAAATCTTCCACTCCCAATGAGCTATATATAGAAGGGTGATATTTTTATTTTATATCATTGGATATATATTTGAAAATAAAAATTTAAAAATGACTTGTAATCCAACCTAGAGATTTTACTACATTATAGTGAAACCATATACACCGTTATAGACCTCTAATTTCAATGTCTATAGAAAAATATATGTACTCTAAGAATCAATTTATAATATTTACAATGATAATTTATTCAAAACCATTAATATTAAATATTTAACTTCCTTTAAAATCAATATTAAAAACTCCATTGATGATAAAAAAGAAATCAATAAAATTCATTAAAATGGTTCCAAACATTTTGTTTTTAATATATCATTCAATTTAAAAAATCATTTTATAGGAATACGGCAAAAATTATTTTAGTTTTTATAACCATGAATCATATATTTCATTCATTTATATATTTCATAAAATATTATATAATCTATTCTAATTTCTTTGAAGGCATACTATACAAAATATTATGATTTAAAATTAAAAAAGATTATAATACATTGAAACACACTTAATTGGCCTTTTAAAACATTACTATTTATTATTATTAATCCTAAAAAACTCTTTTATAACTATTTAAACCGTGTTATATATATCTCTAAAATATTAAATAACTTATGGAACAATTTTTTCCACAGAACAAACTCTAAACGAGAACTCATTTACACTGTTTTTCTATTAATTAAACTCTTATATAGCCTTCCTAATTTACTCGATACTATTATATTAACTAAATTTATCTTCTAGTAATATTTCATAATTCTTATGTTAAAGTCATATAACTAGTTAATTTAAAAATTTATACTTACAAAATTCCATGTAAAATTTTATATAGCCATTGAAAAATGCCAATCAAAATTTTATGAAACTAAAATATATTATCACCCCATACAGTCAAATTTTCTTAATTAATGGATCTATTGTGAAAATACATTCCTCGCTAGTTTTATAAAACACTATTAATATATTATATTTTATCAAAAAAATATACAATCCAACACATTATTACATAAATTTATCCTTATAAAGTCAATTGTTCCACCCACACTATAATATAAGGAAAATATTAGGGGATTTAATAATGCATGAACGCTTCCCATGTTTCCTTATATAAATTTTTAGTGGTATCCAATAAAGGTCAAATAAATTAATTTAACTAAGTAAAAATACAACATAATGAAACATTTAAATAAATAATTAAATATTTATACTGTTAACGATAACTTAACAATCAATCTCATAAATATATGGGAAATGTTTGAAATTTAATTGATCAGAATGAAAATGATATCTATGTGTCGAAAATTTTTACCAATGTAAAAATATTAAAAAAAGAATAGAATTATTTAAAAATTATTATCAAATAAATGTACAATGAAAATAAATTTGAATAATTTATTAGGTAAAATTATTAACAAACTCACAATAGTTTTGGAATTTTGTTTTTAATAAAATTGTGAATTTTTATCTTATATTAAAAAAATAGTGAGAACTCAATATCACTTCAAAGGTAAGACATTCCTATGAAATGAGAAACAATCCCCACACTACTATATAAATGGTGGATTAATAAAACTATATGATAAATGATAATTAAATATATATAAAAATATATAAATACTAAAAAAACAAAAAAATACAAATATTATTATCATATGTAGTGATATATAGTATATCATTACTAAGAAATATATGAATTTATTTGGATTTATTAAGTAAAATTAACACCACCTACATGTTTTTCATTCACACCATAAAAATAACAATTTTTTTCATTTCAATATTATATATTTATGTGTTTGATTATGATAATTAATTCATAAAAATTGTAATGTATACAAGGAAATTATTTATAAATTGAAAAATAACATATTATATAATAAGAAATGAATTATTCAATTGTATAAAATGTTTATGTATAAATAACATAATTTTTAAATTAAATGGAATTTATATAACATTCACTTAAATATTGAAAACACATCCACTTGAAAACACTAAATGGCAGTCCTCCATCTCTAGATTCTATTTATATATTTATAAATGACATTCCAGAAATATATTATTGATATGGTTTCCGAATAATAAGTTTATTTTGATTCAATATTCAATGGACCATCTAAGGAGTTTATAACCCATTTGTACTATTTGATTGACACAAGTCATTAAAAAAATGATTCATTCAATGTTGATAAAAGGTAGTGATGTATATTATTAATTTTTTAATATATATTTTATTTGTTATATTCCTGAAAATTATATTAGTGTATTTATTTATTTTTTAAATATTTGAATTGTTTAATATTTATGATACCAATCGTTCGTGTAAGATACAATTTTAAAAGAGTTATTAAAATTTAAATATTTTAAATTTATTTTTTAGGTGAATTTCTATGGATCATGGAGTTATATAAACTATAACAATTAAAATGACTTGATTTGGTTAACATAATTTTTTTCTAGATATTTAATTATATAAGACTAGATAATAATATAAATTATATATTTTTTCTAGTGTTATACATTTCATCAAGGATGAAAATGTTTACCATAACTCTTGAAATGATATAGTTATAATGAAGAATATAACATAGAATAATTTTACTATCTCCTAATATGACTATATGTGGATATGGTCATATATTACCACATTAAAGGAACCACAAGTACGGTTAAAATATTTAATGATATGTATGATTGTTTTTAAAAAATTCTGATAATAAAATGTGAAATTAGTATTTGGTGACATTTAAGTAGGGATATAATATATTTTAGTTGTTAGTAAATCAAAAATTTAAAACACATATATGATTAATATAAATATATACTAATATATTTAAACAATAAATGATATAACATGTTTATATTTTCAATGGATTCTTCCTTCCATATAAACTATTTTTGAGAAATATTCTCTCAGTCCACTGTCCATCTTCATCTTCCCCATGATAAAGTCTCAGATGGAAATTATGCATCAATCCACCATTGGGGGAGGGTACCTTTCCATCTCCCCATAATAATCACTTTTCACCCACATATCCTTTTTCAAACCCCTATTGAATCCACTCATTCCGTTATATTCCCCTTAGGCAGTATGTTCCCGAATGGTCTAACGGTTCTCCGCATTTATCAATATCATCTCTTGAATTCGCAGATATATCCTTTTTGTTTAATATGACATTGATTGAATGATTCAGGGAATGAACACTGTTGGGGGATTCATTTGAAAAAAATATTTTGGGATCTTGGGGTCTATATGATCGTGGTATATTGGGGATTCATCAATCTAATCATTTTACAATTAGATTTACATCAGTAGAGGATTTGATTTTGGCTTGGATGACTACTTGTAGCTACAATGGATCTTGTTTCATCCTCTTAAAATGGTCTCATGATTTCCACATGAGTAGTGATTCATCAACAATCTTGATTTTTGTAAGACTCCCTGATCTCATAATCCCTTTTCATAATCCCTCTATAATTTGTATTCTATGGAATATTGTTGGGTGTTTACATTGTTCAGATAGTAGGATGTGTTTTGTGCTCCATCCGATAACACCTTGGATTTGTATCATGTGTTTTTATCAAAGATATATTTTGATTACATTAGAATTTCCCGTGGAAAACCAATTTATTATAAGAAGACATTCAATTTTGAGTCCTTGTGGAAATCCAGTTTAACCTGCAAGAAATTGGGACATATGCCTATGATGTTCATGCATTACAAGATGTCATGAAATGAATCTATAGCTGATGTTACTCACATGGAACTGATATATAATATGTTTTCTCTTGATTGATGATGTCATTGAACAAATTAAGGTCAAATATAGAAAGTAGATAGTCAAGTTGTTCTTTATGATACTGTGATCAAAACTAATTATTCAATACATCTCATAAGCCTTTATAGGTTTCACCGCTAGATTCAAAAGTCTCTGATATTTATTATATGTGAAAATTTGATTTTGGTTGTTGTTTTTTCTTGTGAGGATATTGTGAATTTGAATAATGTTGTATCTTTGAATTTAAATGATGATACAAAAACTATGATGTGAGGGTATATATTTTTTTTTGAAATGGATGATCCTAGATGGTTTTAGGATTATTTTGTTGGGACTGATGAGAGGGAGGTTGTGGTAAGAATTATAGATATGCCAATTTAGGATCATGGTGATGGGGATCGAGGAATTAACATAAAAAAAATTATTTTTCACCTGGAGATTCTGAAATTATATTGTTCCTCAAAATATCTTCATAAATGGGAGAATTTTATTGATGATAAAAAAATACTAAAAGAAACAATTCTAAATACTTGAGGTCTGGAAAAGGCACATCCTAAGATACCATCACACATGGGAAGATGAAGGTGATTAATAGTAAAAGATTAATCTCAGCTTCCTCGAAGGGAAGGTCGAGGAAGGATAACAATAATATGCCAAGGACAGTGTCCCCCAGGTCATCTTATAAGGAATCAACACACATTGAAGATGAATCCAAGTAGGGGTGGTCCAATATGTATTTTTCTCGGGCTTATCGTACATTGGATCAGAAAAAGCTTAGGGATATGTATTATGCGCTCCTCAATCAACATAAAAATTTCAATCTGAATTTGGTGTCCGTGGATGTTGGTGTAGATTTTAATTTTAGAAATGGTGATGACATTGAGCCTTTAGATATATAGTTCTATTTGCTAATGGATTCATTATCTATGTATGTTTCTTGTTTATTTTATAATATTCTTTTTCTTTAAAAATAATTCTGGCAGCTTGGAATCTAACTCGACTGATATTGGTATATACTATTTATATTCATTCTTATAAATTTTATCCAATATAAGAATTTAATTCCACACATGGAATATAATAATATTAAATTTTTTAAAATTAATATAAATTATTATTTTCATTTCATATTTGGTAAATAGATGTAAATATTTATGCATATTTAAAATATAAATAATTAATATGATTTTAAATTTCTCTTCATTAATGAAATTAGTTAATTGGATTTTGTGTTGAATTTCATACTGGCTGAGTGGATAATGATATACATAATAAATGTTTGGGTCACTTACCTATCGAATATTACATTATGTTCATTATGATTTTTGGATTCATATTATTTTAATGAATTAAATTAAAAGTTTTTAGTGTAATATTTTGTGACACTAATTTTGATATAATTTCCAATTGAATATAAATTAATTTAATATAGGTTAATAAAAAATCATTAGTTTGATGGGATTTATAAATTATCTTAATTAAATCATTATTATTTGGTTAAGGGGATAAGCATATTCTATTAAAATATATACAACCAATCATAAATATTGAAGTTTACATGATATTCACATTCAAATGGAAATACCATTAAAATACATAAATATTCAAACTATGATATTCTGACTAATTTAAATTTTTTTTAGACCTTGATCATCAACATGGGTAGGTTTTACGAAAATATACCTCTTGAATTGTATAATATAATACATATAGTTCAACTGTCTTGGTTAGAGGGAAATATTAGTTAATAATTTACATGGTATTATTAACTAATTAAAAAATCAGAAAAATTATTTGTTTGTGGAGCCTAACCATTACGTTATTATTATAATTTATTTACTATTTTTCATTACATTATTTAGTAGAATATGTTTTCCACTAAAATAATACATATATAATAATTGTTAAAAATGATTTATATGTTTACTTTAATAGTCACATGTTAAAAGAGTATAATATATTAGTTAATTTATTTTAACATATGGATCTGGAACCACTACTAGATTTGATACAAGGTTTTATTATTATTGATTCAGAATATTTAATAAAATTGAAAAAATAATGATTATACAAAACAAAATGTTTTCTTGATAAATATTTTATGTTGTTGATTATAATATAATTAAAAAAATTATCATATTATAAAGATGTATTTTATAATTATTACAATATAATTGATTAATATTATAACATACAGTGTTAAAATTGTTAATAATGAAATAAATCATCATCATATAGTACAAGGTATTATTGAAAAAAAATGTAATTCTAAACCATGAGTAATATGTAAAAGATATGCATATTATATGTTTTTTAATGAATATTAATTTAGAGATAAAAGTGTATAAGAAAAGTGTAATGAAGATATATGTATTTATTGTCTAGAAATAATTATGTTATAAGAGACCAAAATATATTATCTATATTTTTCTAGAGGATTTATTCTGGAAAATAAAATGTTATATTTTATTCTATTTATAATTAATAATTTCATTTTTTTCTATTTAAAACACAAATTTGTTTTCTATTATGATTAATTAAAATAATCTAATATATAAAAGAATGAAAATTTAATACCACACAACTTCGTCATTATTACATTAATTTCATTCCGTGAAATTATAATCTATATGTATCTATATAATATGTGTACTGATAAATTATAAACATATCTTAGTTACAGATTTAGGGATTTCAATATTATTCATGATAATTGGATTTTGAAAAAAAATGTAATGTAGATATGATAAATTCATATTTAAAACAAATCTCATGTCAAAATAAACTTATTATTTTTATAATTGTAATATCTTGATAGTTTTAATGAACACTATGCTTTATGGCATTTTCTACAATAATAATCGAGCTAATATAAACCATGGAATATTAGTAGTTATATGTTATTGCAATAACTGACCCATTAATCTGTGGATATGAATAAGATTTTATATGTTATTAAATATTCATAAATTTTATATTCAATTAAACTGTATAGATAAATTCTTTTGAATTAGGAATAAATTTGTAGTAATGCCTTTTTATTCATTAAAATATATTTTATTAAAAATGTGTCTTCTTTTTTAGTAAATATTATAATAAATTTATATAGTATTTAGAATTTTTATTTTATTTAAAATACATTTTTTTAAATATGAATATAATAATTATCATAGGTTGAAATTTTTTGATTTCTAAAATGTTTTATTTTTCAATAATGTTTAAAAAATATTTAAATTAATTATAAACTCTACTTTTATTTCATGTAATGAGAAGGATCATTCTTATTTTTGTTTTTTTTTAAAATTTAATAGGTAAAATATGATTAAGCGTAATCTAATAAATGTTATTTTAATCAATAATATGAATGAAGTTGGTAATGAAACATTTTTATACCTAAAGAAGGTCTTTTTGTGAAAATCACTTATTTTCCTATTTAATATGATTATATTTAAATTATATTTCCATTTTAATGAATATAATCTGATAAAAATGATTTTGTATTATGAATTATAATAATTAATATTATGTACCAAATTCAATATACATATAGTTAAATATCAATAGTGAACATTGTAAATTATTGTTACCAAAGTATATGTAATGTGATTTAATTCAGGATAAAAAATTTGATAGGGTTTCAAGTTCATTTAAAAACATTACCTTATTTAATTGAATGATTATATTTCCTGCATGTCATCAAAACATTTAAATTACACTCTTTTTTCTATTTAACATTGATTTTCACATTTATAATTTTTTAATTAATGGATATATTTAAAAATGTCGCTATAGTGATTCTATATTATAAAAAATTAGTAAAATTGATAAAACTATCATATGATAGGTCATAATATACTATTTGGTAACAAAATTATTTCTTATTACGGTAATTTATTTTTAGTTTATAGTGATAAAATATTTTTTAAATGGCACAGGTATTGCCTATAGAGTGCTTGTGGAGGAAATTCAGAATACAAAGTAAATGATATTAAAAAATATAAATGTATGATTTTTTGGTTGGATTATTATATACCAAAAACATCTATTTCGTTTAATACCATATTTTCGATTTTTTAATGTTTTATATTCCAAATCTTTATCGATCATCATATATTTCAAGTTAAAGTAAATTAATTTTTATAATTGAAATTAATGACGCATAATTATTAAAAATATTCTATAAAATTATTTATACAATAAAAATAATAAAATAGAAAAATTATGAAAATATATGGAACAAAATTTAATATTATATCCATTTATGAGACAAATTTCACCATATGAGAATGATTATAACCTTTTAATATTGAAATATCAATTAGCACAGGTAATGATAAAATCAATTAGCCGGGGTTGTAAACCAAAATATAATGTTAAAAATGATATCTAAACCTTTATAAATTTTATTGGGTTACTAGATACTCAATAACATAGATTTAAGGTCATCATTTAACAATTTTATATAATGTAGAAACAAATTTTATTATAAAATTTCATGTATTTTTAAAAAAAATGATATTGTATAATAAAAAAATTCATAAAAATTTAAAATTCATAAAAATAAAATAATTTTTCAATTTAATATGTTTTCTTGATATATAAATCATTTTCGATTTATCAGCCTCTTCTTATTTTCATGTAAAATTATTGACTATTAATATGTAAACAATTGGATATCACAATATTTTTCAAAAGGGTTAATTGGGGGGTCTGGTTAAAACAATGATATAAGTGTGGAAAATAAAATTAATATTTACATATGTTAATGGATGTGTTTTTTAGACTCATAGTCATTTTATATTAAAATTATGTCACTATGGATCCGTTTTTTCTTGTTAATTTATTTATATTATGTTAATAAAAACTATACTTACATGATTCCACTATCACTCTTTTATAAAATGGTACCATATATCCCCTCCTATCCACAATTGAAGATCGATTTTTATTTTCCAATAAGTACAAAAATAAATTTCAGAAACCCCTCCCCTCTTTTTAGATGGATTAATTTCCGATATCATAAGGTTTAATCTGAAATAGGTTTTCTGAAGAAGTCGTATAACTTTTAATAAAATGTATAACTTTTTAATAATTTTCTACAACCTTGTAATATTATTCCTTGATTATATAATAATAATATGTGTATCTTATATTAATTAATATTTAATAATGTTAATGAAATAACCTACATATATCTCCACCTCCATCAAATGGGAAATGAAACCATCATTCATGGGTACACAGGATTACCTCCTCACGAAATGATGTAATTTATTATCCATCACTTGATATTGTGGCTGGTTATAAAGATTGATTTACTATATATATATGTTCTAATAATAAATTTATTAAAAAAAATCTTGATAATATATTAGATATTATCTTACCTTTAAATTCATTGAAAACTGATAACGTCTTTCGGGCATACATGTGAATTGTCAACTCCCTAAAGCTATATGATTCATTTTTTGTAATTAATTTTCATTGATACTATATAAAGGAGTATTTAAAAATTTATTTTATAATAATAATATAATAATCATTTTCAAACTATAGAACATTTCTTACTTTATTTATATCATGAAAGTTTAAATATTGAAATGGTACTCATGGGTACATTCAACATACCATCTCTATGATTAGAATGGAGATCATTTTTCATAATCATCCTTCATGGAATCTATTAAATATATAATTGATTTATATAGAATATACATATTTCATGATTATTTATATATATATTATGGAATAAATAACTCCCAATCATTAGTCAATATAACAAAATAATTTTGAAATTATGAAATATCATCCTCAAATTTTCAGATATGGTCTTAACAGAATATGTAATTAAATATTTCATTAATATAAATAAAACAAACAGTTTGATGATTAATAAATTATCTATGGAAATTTTCTCAAATAATTAAATAATTGATATGTGTTTCTTATATAGTAGTTTTACTGCATACAAGGGACGTGTGGACTCATCGTAATGGATTTTGCCTTAATTTCAATCCATTGAAGAATAATTCAATGTTATGCAACTATTATATTTTATAAGGAGTTTCTTCTATCAAAATTATTTTTTATATATTTAAAACATCCAAAATAATGGTATTTACACTATAATTCATTTTTATTCATCTATTGTGTTTGGATTCAGATGTTACCAAATATATATGTTGTTTATTTACTCAATTTCACTTCATTTGGTAATATCACTTATTTATTCATTATAATATTCCATGATTATGTAAAAAATAATTTTTTATTTGTGTTTCCATTAAAATAGTTTCCGGCGGATTTAAATTTTTTAAACACAACCTGTAACATCCCAGGTAAATAAAGAACATGAAATTTTTCATATTTATTAATATTTGTGAACTAAATATTAATTCAACTTTAAAGGGGACTCCATGTTAGATTGCATAACTAATGCACTATAATGAGTTTCTTTAAAATCTTACGTTGCACACTAATAACAAAATATTATTGAGGAATTATAATCTCAAGAGGAGATAACGAGATGGGAGGCGAACCGAGCAACAACACGGAGCGATGGTGCCTGCTAGGGTTTTCTACTGAAATGGAGATTCCTCACTTCCTTGGTTTCAATCGTCTCGACGCGCGACAGAGGGGAAAGGATATGGTTCCGAGCGCTACGCTGAGTTTTGTTCTCAAAAAGCCGGTGATTTCTGCTACTTTGCTCGCATCGGATGAGGGTGGAGTCTCCTCCGGTGAGCGAAGGTCTACTGATGTGATTCTGAGTGGCTTGAAAAACCTGGAGGCCTCTGCTGATGTTTCATCGGTTGGCGGCATGAAGGTCTTCCCTGGTGGGACTGTTCTGATGTGATCGGAGGATGGTGCAGCAAGGGTGTTGAATCATGCTGCTGCGAATCCTCCGCGCTGCAAATCCCTTAACCAGTGTACTCGGGATTCTTCTAGATCCATGGAATCTGTGAAGGTGCCGACTGGTGCAGCTTCATGTGGTCAGTGCTCCTTTATTGATGTGATGAACGATTCTTTATCGGATCAAAAAAAAGAATGAGGAATCCTTCCATACAAGTATTCTTCGAAAGGGATTTTTGGCTCACGTCGAGGCGAACCCTAGTGTGATTGCTGAAAGGTTGGAATTGGGTGACAACTCATTGATTGATCACATTGTTCTTCCTAAAGGTGTGAAACCCTGGAAATGTGAAGATTTATTCCGTATAATTTCGATGTTGTGGGGCTTTGTTAGCTGTAAATGATTATCCCCTGGGCGGGGTTTCTTTCATTGGTTCATTGCATTGGCGGATCTCAAGATTAGGGCATCGAGTTATGGTTCTCTATTTCTAAAACCAGGATGAATTCATCTCCACGAATGGTCACTTGACATTAATGTCTTGAATGCAAAAAATTTCTTCGCTCAGGTATTGGTGCGTCTTCATGGGCTTAATTGGGTTCTTTGGCATCCAGAGATCCTGCATGATATTGGAACGGAAATTATAACTCCCATCCTCCTTGATAAGGAAATGATAGACGTCAGATTGGGGCACTTTTCTAGAATGCTGGTTGACGTTGATCTCAGATCCACTCTCATTGATACGGCAACACTTTCTATTCTTCCTGATCAAATTCTGATTGATGTTGAATATGAAAAGAAACCTCTTTTCTGCTCTAAATTCATGATTGTGGGGCACTCTTTGGAGTTTTTTCGTAAAAATATCACTTTTAAGGAGTGTGGAATGCAAGGACACCACTCCATTCTCTGTCGAAAAAAGGACACTTTGAAGGAATCTCCCTCACCAAAGCATGCCATCATGGACAGTGACCCTTCTATTAGGGAAGCCCCTGATGTGCTGCCTCCTTCGAAGGGCAAAGAGGTGATTATTGATTCTACTCCGACAAGATCTTATAGTTCCCCCTCTAGAGATCATGAGGTTGTCAATTCTGATAATCTGAGTCCTGTTTCAGCACTAGTGGTGAATGACTCATCATAGATGAAGATTCAGAAGAAATATTCTACAGAACGGAGGAACAAATCTGATGATGGGAAGGAAGGGGCTGAGGTCTCTACTCCATGAAAGGGAGTGTCCATGCCTTGCATGTGGAGGGAAACTCGTGAGGATAATGAGGAATGTGATACGAATATGATTAAAACCTCTTACAGTAACATTGTTTGAGGAGAAAAGATCATAATCTCTGACAGTGAGGGTGTATTTCCTACCCCAGTTAAAAGGAAACCAAGGAAAGATTACACTGCAATTCCGAGGATGGTGACCACCAGGTCATCCTCCATGAAAGCCAAGGAAAAGCTATATATGGAGAAATTGGAGTGAAGGAAGGATTATATCAACTTTCTCAAACAATATGAGCCCCAATCAAAATGGGTGTTAACTGGTGTAGATGATATGAACAAGTATGAATGTGATGCTTATGAATATTCTGACATGTAATCTCATTCTCTTTCTCTTGTTTGTCTCTACACTTTTCTTTTTATTACTAAATTTACGGTCCAAGAATGCTTGGATCTGACTTCCATGTATAATATTATTATTTTAAATTGTAGTTGACGCCTAGATGTTGTATTGGAAGGATTGAACATAAATAAATAAAATATAATCATACATGTTTGTTAAATGATTCTACATTAATCCAATAAAATTTAGAGGCCTAAAAGAAGAAAACAATCTGATTTTAAACATAAATACTCTAATATGTATTTAAAAGGTACATTTACCGCCTTTTGATGGTGAAAAATCATTAAATATTGTTTTGTTCACTTTTAAATGTTCTATTTGGCAAAATAAAATTCTTTTTTAAAATCTGGACATCAAAATTTACTTTGGATAAAATTTTTTTATTTTTCTGATAGAATACATTTGTTGATGAATAGTTCAAAATATTGTATTATAATTCAAATCTGATTTTTTATCTAACTTATTTATATGTATAGGTTAAATTTTTAATAGGTTGTAAATTGTAATAATATTATATTTTTACCATTTAATCCAATGTGGGTCATTGAAATTAAATTCACTTGCAAATTGGACATAAATAAGTGTCAATACATTGATAGTAAATATTTCATAAAAACACACTTTTTGTTTTGATAGGGGGAATTAATTTTAAATTAGTTGATCCAACTTATATGTGTTGAATTTGTAAATGTAGACATAATTTTTGAAATCCAAGAATCAAATAGAGATTACTCAAAATTTTTATATGTTCTCTAACAACATCAATTTTCGAGGAATAGTGAAACCAATACGTAGTAGTTAAAACTAACTTTTCATTCAAATGAAATTTTACCGCTTCTATGGATTTAATTTAGAAAATCCGACATACAAGGTTGTTATTAGTATGCAAAATGAGGTTCAATAAGATGAAAATAATTTTTGGTGAATAATAACTTTTGACATTTTTTACATCGGTTAAAGGTAAATATGATAATTCAAGGTTAAAAAGAATATTATAATAATACAAATTTACTTTAACAGTAGATATAACCTTATTGGGAGAGTCATTTACCACCATGGGTATCTTTGTGTGGATTTTGGGACCCCATGGAGCCACTTGTATGTGATAATGACACTTTGTTTTAATTAACTCAATGTAAAGGCAAAAAATGGAATAAACAAATATCTTTTAGTAAATTTATTTTTACATGGGGTTATATAAGTTGTATTTTAAACTATAAATATTCATTGGAAATTTAAAAAGATTTACTACATTATGTTATATATTTTATAATTTTTATACATTAAATAAATTTAAAATATTTATGATACAATAATGATGCCGTATTTACCTCATTAATGAATTATTTTAATAAATAAGATTATAAATATTAAAAAAAAATTCAAAACATGTCCAATTTCCATATAATTTTTTTATTTCAAACCTGGGGCATCTTATATTCATATTTAATGAGTTTTAGATCTTTATAAACCGAAGATAAGTTTATAATAAAATAATATTTGCAAACGTTTCTAAAGAGACCCTCCTCCCGCTTATAAAAGGACACCACTTCTAACCCATTTCTCACACTTCTCAAGCAACTTTGATCGCCCAAAACCAGACCAAATAATCTCTAAATATACCTCTCATCCACCTAAAATCCTTAACTAAAGCATAAGGCACTTTATGAAGTCCTTTTGGTTCAAACCAAATACAGTTACCAAAATTAAAGGTAACAGTTTCTCTTAACTACTTTTCTTTTATTTTACATCTACAAACCCTAAACTATTTTTATCCCTCTCTTTTATAACAACACCATTATAATAAATATTCTAGGATGTTGTTATGAGAATAATTCTAATTACACTTGAACACACTATAACCACCTGATATTTTATGATAAGTATTCTTTTTAATTAATTTGATGTCATGTTTTTTATGCTACAACAAGATTTTCTTGTTCTTTACACAACACCTTATTAGCATGCAGTATATGCAACCATATTCTTAGATTTTGTTACACACAATTTCAAGTTTGTTTGTTAATAGTCATTCTACGCAACATTGAGTATACATATATATATATATTCATTGTATAAATGAAAAATGGTTGGATTCTATTATAACGAAACCACAATGGAGTCATGCACAACACACAACCCGAACTTGGCTTGCATTACAGGCAATCACGTCCTTCCTCGATAGCGTGTGTTGTAGGAAATACCGGGTTTTACTAAACAACGATATATTATTAAAAAATTATTAGAACTAGCCATTATGAATAGTAATACACACTTTCTGAAATTTTTAAATTTTATCTTTCAAAATGGGCTTCATTTTTTGATTTGAAAAATCGAAATTATCCTAGGGTGAAATTTTTGTATTTTTCTGAAAACATTCAATTTTTGATGAATAGTGAAAATACTGGGTTACTATTTAAAAACCAACTTGTTATTTAAATAATTAATTATTTTATTTAAATTTGTTATACATCAACATTGATACATAATACATATATAAGTTCAATGTAATTCATTGGAGTCATTTTATAATAATTTTAGATATATAATAATTTTATTAAACTTTTGTCCGTTTTTTACCCACCTCCTAGGAGAATTTTCAAATTTACATAAAACATAATTTTATCGCTTTTGTGAATGGAATTTCAAAAATCTGAGAGACACTGTTGATTTCAGCAAGTAAAATGTGGTTCAATGAGATGAAAATAATTTTTGGTGAATAGTATCTTTTTACTTTTTTTCCCCGGTTAAAAGTAAATAGGGTAATTATGGGTAAAAATGATATTATTATTACCCTAACACATGTAATAATTCTATTGGATAAGTTTAATTCGACTAAAAACAACCATAGGAATAAAATATGACCATTATGCCCACTTGGATTAGATTAGGAAATTTAATATTAATTTATTTAAAGAAGGGTTAAAATTGGAAAAATCAATGTTTAATAAGTAAATAATTTTTAATATAGGGTTATACATAAGATAAAATCGACTATAATGATTCATTAGAAAGCTAAAAAGATTTCATACATAATGGTATTTTATTTATAATATTTAGATATTAAATAAGTTAATTTATTTTGGACATAATTATGATGTAGTAATTATCTTATTAATGAAATATTGACATAATTGATGTTATAAATAACCAAATAAATGTAATTTGAAACATTATATGAATTCCAATACTTTTATAGGATAATATGAAATGTTATTATGGATTTATGTAACTTTTTTCGAACTAAAATTTCTATTATGATTTTCACAAAAATCAATTACCAAATAGTGTCAAAATTGACATAAAATAGTTTTTAAAACAAATATTATATTATTAATTGTTATATTATTACTAAAAATCTATGTTTTGGCCAAATTAATTAGATAATGTTATATATATTTATTATAAACAACTTGGGGTTCGTTTGGCTTGTTATAGTATGTTTATTAACCTTATAGTGTAAGAACACAAAAAGACACGGTAAAAGTAAAATTATCTAACATAAAGTTAAATACAAATGATAAGGTTTAATTAGTAACCTAAACATTTCCAAATTATATTTTATGAGAGGATTTAGACCCCTCCCCACCTTATCTTTTAAATAAATCAATTTGGAGCTATTTAAAACCGTATATGACTTTATAATTAAAAAATATTTTTAGTTTTTCTAAAGGTTCCCCACTCCTCCCTTATAAAAGGTCACATCCTCCCTCTCTTACTCACCCGACTTTGAGCCTTCATGCTTGGACAAACCCTACATAATTCACTTCTACACTTCCCCAGATACATCTTATAGGTCCTGGTATTCTTCAAAGACCAATTTTATTTCCCTAAGAGGATGTCTCAAAGAGGCAATTCAAAGAAGAGGTAAAGTCTGTTACCGATTCTTTCAACTTTATTTCTTCTTCCACTTATTCTTCATTAGTTATTTAATTATGAAGTAATAACATCAGTATCACTCATATACTGATATGTTATTATAATTTTGAAAAAACCCCATTTCACCTTCTATCAATCCTACGGAAAACAAAATCATCGCGCGTGCGTACGTACGGAATACTGTCTCTACGCCGTGGTGTAATCTATTTTTCCAACACCACCATACTTGGATGGGTATAATGGTGTAAATAATAACTATAAATAGTTATTATAACATCATACTGATTCTGATATATTGTATCATCCACTGCAATTCAATTCAATAATTATGGAAACGATATCATCACTCATTCGTACGTACGGACTACCGTCTCCACGACGCGATGAGATTCATTCTCCATGTTAACCATTAAAGAATTATTATAAAGTATATATATGAAATAATAATGAAATATATGACATTATAAAGCTATTGTATTTATGTATATATATATATATATATATGTATGTATGTCATCTACTTAATTACATTATACTCAATAAGGAAACGAAAACATCGTTCATGCGTACGTACGGCCTACCGTCTCCATGAACGGTGTATTTCTTTCCATTTATTGATATATTATGTATGTGTATATTCTGAATATATATTATATATAAATCATGTTTTACATTCTGGAATTAATTAATCATGATCTATGTAATCATATTAATAATTACAAGTCAAATCACGGACCATAAATGAATCGATTTTACCCAAAACGCTACATTAACATGAATTTAAAAAAGAACGGGTAATATAATGACATAAATGAACCATATATGATATTATAACAATGAATATGATTATTTAATAATTAAATGACATTATTTAAATCATTATACAGGAGGTTTGGATACATACGAAGCATATGAGACATAAGGTAAGGGATAATTTTGCAAATCTCATTTTAATCCGGGATTGCTTATTCGTAAGTAATTACTGGGGTTATTTCAATCATACATGTCCATGTTTTGTAAAAGTGTTTTAATGTATTTTTAACGTCCTTTTTAGCCATTTTCTGACTTTTACTACATGGTATGTAAGGAATCTTTCTTTTTTTTACATTACGAGGTACTTTTTTGATTTTTCCTGCAAAAGTACGAGAAGAATGTTTTTTTTAACTTATACGGCACGAACAATTTTTTAGGTTTTATAAAGCCTTATTTTCATGATGCTTCCATAAAAATATTTCATTAATATTTTAAATAAAATCATTTTCTTTTAAAATTTCATGGAATTTTGTGAAAATAAAATGATTTCGAAGAAAAAAGGATATTTTCCTCAAGAATTCATTTCAAGTGTTTTATCAAAACCATTTTCCATTTAAGATGAAATTATTTCTTATGTGTTTGTTTAAAGTATAATGTCTCTATGATTTACATGTGTTGACTTTTCTTATGATGAATTATCCATTTGTTTTATATGGTTTATGTGATGATTATATGATGTTTATGCAACCCATTTTATTCTTTGGGTTATGATGAATGTTTTAAGTTTATGTTGTGGAACAAGTAAGAATGATTTCATTATGAGATGGGTTGGACCTATATCTCCCTCCAATGCATTGGGTAAAGATTTATATCTCAGGAGATAGACATGGCTGGAATGGTAATTTAATCTGGTTCAGTGTTATAGGACTGAAACGAGGAGTGAACTCGATTCAGAAAGAGACTTTGTCCACTAAGATGGTCTTGGCAACAATGCCTTGGATACTATGGAAATCATAACAAGTGCTGAATGGTTGCCACAATTACATGTTTTATTCCCATTCTATTTTATCATGATTGATGTTACCTTATGATATATTCCTTACGTACTTCCAAGATTCATGTCTTTGCTATCGATTTTGATGTTTAGATTTAATGTTCATGTTTTTTCATTTAAATGTCTATGGATTGTTTTATGTTCTCTATGTTTACCCTTACTGGGAATTTGATCTCACCACTTTTATGTTTTCTTTTCCCATGTATATAAATAATGGTTGTAGGTAAGAAAAAAAGGGGAAGATCTTTATGGGAGATTTTGAAGATCATTCACCACGATTAGAAGATTATATTCCGGGTTTCCAAAGACACTAAACTATTACGTTCCATGTGTGTGTGTTTTTGTTATGTACTAATTATTACACAAATGTAATGTAATGTTCATGTACGTAAAGCATAGGTTCTCTACAGTTGGTATTAGAGGCAAAGGAGGTATGAAAGTATCCAATCATTGGGAACTCTCACATGTGAGCGTTGGACAAAACATGGCACTCTGCCCAAGGGCTTCATGAAGAAATGGCTGCCACTTGGGATGGTAGTGTGTCCCTCCCAGAGGGTGTAGCCGCCCATGGAGTTCCCTGATGGGTATCAATTATTTTCCACTAGAAGAAATTCTAGACCGTTACAGTTCATATTAGAGGAAACGTTTAGACAACCATTGGAAACTAGGATGTGAAAATGTTAGTGAGGTACCTAGAGATATTTCTAAGGTTTGTCTAGGGATGTCCCTAAGGATAAGTATACGTATAGGATATAGTCCTAGAACTACGGTAAAGATTTTATAATTTATCCTAAGATGATAGATATTGAGGTTACTCCCCCATTACTATGTTTTTTTCCCTAGCATGAATTTTTCCCCTCACACTATTCTTTTTGGGTTTTTGAAAATGGCTGGAAACTGGAAGATTCACGATAATATAGGATATGGAGGACAATGGAATGATATTCTTCATGAGCAACCAAATGAAACAAGATCTGGAATTCCAAACATCGTCATTATGCCTAATCATAAATCTCATAATATGATCAATAATCTCAATTTTGGTAAGTTTCCCAACTCAGATAATAATAGAAAGATGGAGTTTCATGATGATCATAGAGGAAAGAAAGTTCAATTTCCCTCATGTAAATCATGTGGGAAGAGGAATCGGGGATATTGTTTCAAAGGATCAAGAAGATTCTTTGGGTGTGGAAAAGAAGGACACAAAGCCAATAAGTGCAAAGGAAAAGGTTCAGTTAACACCATGGAAAAGGATAATGGTATTGCTACATCAACAATAATGATTAGATGTTTTAAATGTGGAATGTATGGGAATTATGCTAACCAATTCCCTATTGGAAAATCTCATGAAGAGAATCAGCATGGTCATATGAGTAGTATTTATGTGGATGATGATGAAGAGACTACAAATGAAATATGAGATGAAAGAAATGACGAAGCTCAGTCAGTGGTTTAAGAAGTTAGTGGAATGATTGTATGTTTTTAATGAATAATGTATGGTACTATGGAACATTATGATACTATGGAATAAATAATCATCTAAGGATTGTTACACGATTGTTTTTCATAAAATATTGGAATGTATATGTTGAATGGTACCGGTAACCATGAAATGTGATTCAAATATTTTGGAAAGCAAATGATATGCGCATAATGAAGGGATAAGAAGATAATGAGATGTTTGATTGTATTCATGAGCTTATTATTGATATAAGGACAAAGTGATATCATGTTTTGAGTATATAGAATTATGAGGATTTTGGTATGTGGAAAGTGTTAACTTTTAACTGCATTCATGTTTTCACTAAGGTTCAATGGGTATTCATTCTTCAAGAGAATACATGATTAAGGTATTCACATGTTTTTAATTTGACCAACAATATATATCTTATGATATATGGTGGATAAATGATGGAATTCACGTGATTGTTATCTGAAATTTCAAGTAATCATTTTCTTTATACTATGAGCTTGGACCGAAGTATTTTAGATAAGCCTAAAGATTAGAATGGATTATGTTGGAAATAAGATAGTATTGTTTAAGGATAGAACTTTTTTCGATATTATTGATGGGATGTTATAGTAATATAGTTTTAGAAAAAGGAAAACCTACCGAACGAGCGACAACCCATCACGTCAGACAAGGCTGTGGGAATTGAACCCACAACCGAAGTGCGACTGACCTTTATCACCTACCAATGGATTACAGGAAGTCCCTGGTTAGTAGAAACAAGTTTTATTTTATTACGCGATATGATATTCGAAGTATAAGGTCATTTTTGGAATCGTATACGATTAACCTACCATAGATGGACTTATGTATATTTGATAACTTTTGCTAACCATTTGTTTGAAAAAGATGGAATGACCAATCATTCTATCACATGATCTGTTAACACTTCATGAATAACCAATTCAACTTCATTTCTTTAAGAGAAGATGTGTAAATTGTTCAAAGCACGAACAATAGTTAGAATGTACCAAAATAAAGTAAGTATTTCTTCTAATTCAAATTATTCAACTTTAGGGAAATGTTCTTTAAAACCAAAAATGTTGTCCTAGTGCCCTTATATCCGATGAATCAGATGGTACCCTAGATCATCACAAATTTATGGCTTTGTGATTGTTGGATATTTTATAGCCATGTTCTCTACCACTCACCATTAGAACATGGCGGTTAGATTTCTCTTCCATATCCATAGTTTCACCTATGTTATCCTATGTGGAAACCCAGTGATTAGTTAATTTGGTTAACCGTTACATTTCATAAATTAGTTTTTAAATCCAAGTTTTGGTATTTCATTTTATGATGTGTGTTTAAATTAAAGAAACTATCAAGTAGAAAACCATGTATAACCCCGACGAATTTTGAGGGAAAATTTATTTTAAGGGGGGTAGAATGTAACAACCCGATATTTTATGATAAGTATTCATTTTAATTTATTTGATGTCATGTGTTTTATGATACAACAAGATATTCTTTTGCTTTACGCAACACCCTATTAGCGTGTAGTATACACAATACTATTCTTAGATTGTGTTGTACACAATTTCAAGTTTGTTTGATAATAGTCATTCTACGCAACATTGAGTATATATATATATTCAATGTATAAATGAAAAATTGTTGGATTCTGTTATAAAGAAACAACAAAAGAGTCTTGCACAACATGAAACCCTGACTTGGCTTACATTACACGCAATCACGACCTTCCTCGATAGCGTGTGTTGTACGCAATACCGGGTTTTACTAAACAACGATATATTATTAAAATATTATTAGAACTGGCCGTTATGAATAGTAATACCCACGTTTTCAAATTTTACAAATACTATCTTCCAAAATGGACGTCATTTTTCTATTCAGAAAAATGAAATTAGCCTAAGGTGAAATTTTGGTATTTTTCTGAAAACACTAAATTTTTGATGAATAGTGAAAACACTAGGTTACTATTTAAAAACCGACTTTTTATTTAAATAATTATTTATTTTATTTGAATTTATTTTAGGTAAACTTTGATAAATAATACCTATATAAGTTCAATTTAATTCATTGGAATCATTTTATAATAATTTTAGATATATAAAAATTTTATTGAACTTTTGACCGTCTTTTACCCACCTCCAAGGAGAATTTGCAAATTTATATAAAACATAATTTTACCGTTTTTGGGAATGGAATTTCAAAAATCCGAGAGACACGGTTGATTTCAGTAAGTAAAATGTGGTTCAATGAGAGAAAATAATTTTTGGTGAATTGTAACTTTTTACTTTTTTACCACCGTTAAAAGTAAATAGGATAATTAAGGGTAAAAATGATATTATCATTACCCTAACACATGTACTAATTCTATTGGATAAGTGTAATTCGACCAAAAACAACCTTAGGAATAATTTATGACCATTTAGTCCCACTGGATTAGATTAGGACATTTAATATATATTTATTTAAGGAAGGGTTAAAATAGGTAAAATCAAAGTTTAATAAGTAAATCATTTTTAATATAGGTTTATAAATAAGATAAATTAGACTATAAATATTAATTAGAAATATAAAAATATTTCATACATAATGGTATTTTATTTAGAATTCTTAAACATTAAATAATTTAATTTATTTATGACACAAAGATGATGCAGTAATTATCTTATTAATGAAATATTGACATAATTGATGTTATAAATACCCAAGTAAATGTAATTTGAGACTTTTTATTAATTACAATAATTTTCTAGGTTAATATGACATGTTATTATTGATTTGAGTAACTTTTTTAGAACTAATATTTCTATTATGAGTTTCACAAAAATCAATTACCAAATATTGTCAAAATTGACATAAAATAGTTTTTTTCAACAAATATTATATTATTAATTGTTATTTTATTCCTAAAAATAAATGGTTCGGCCAAATGACATAGATAAGGATATATATATTAATAATAAACAAATTTGGGTTCTTTTGGCTTGTTATAGTAATTTTATTAACCTTATAGTGTAAGAACACAAAAAGACACGGTAAAAGTAAAATTATCTAAGTTAATGTTAAATCTAAATGATAAGGTTAAACTAATAACCTAAACGTGTCCAAATTCTATTTGATTAGAGGCTTTCGTCCCATACCCACCTTATATTTGAAATAAATCAATTTTGAGCTATTTAGAAAAGAATATTACTTTGTAATTAAATAATATTTTTAGTTTTTCTAAAGGTGCCCCTCTCCTCCCTTATAAAAGGGAACCTCCTCCCTCTCTTCCTCAGACCACATTGAGCTTTCAAGCTCGGAAAATCCCTGAATATTTCTCTTCTCCACTTCCCTAGAAACATCCTCGAGGTCCTGGTATTCTTTAAAGACCAATTATAGTGCCTTAAGAGGAGGTCTCAAAGAGGCGCTTCAAAGAAGAGGTAAAGTCCGTTACCGATTCTTTCAACTTTATTTCTTCTTACACTTCTTCTTCTTTAGTTGTTTTATTATGAAGTAATAACATCAGTATCAGTCATATAATAATATTTTATTATAAGTATGAAACAACCCCATTTCACCTTCTATCCATCCTACAGAAAACGAATTCACCGCACGTGCATACGTACGGAATACCGTCTCCACACCGTGGTGTAATCTATTTTTCCAACACCACCTTACATGGATGAGTATAATGGTGTAAAGAATAACTATACATAGTTATTATAACATCATACTTATTCTGATATATTGTATCATCCTCTCTAATTCAATTCAATAATTATGGAAACGATATCATCACTCGTGTGTACGTACGGACTACCGTCTCCACGACGCGATGAGATTCATTCTCCATGTTAACCATTAAAGAATGATTTTAAAGTATATATAAGAAATAATAATGAAATATATGAAATTATAAATATTCTTGATTTATGAATATATATATTTATGTCATCTACTTAATTCCATTATACTAAATAAGTAAACGAAAATAGCGTTCATCCGTACGTACGACCTACCGTCTACATGAACGGTGTATTTCATTCCATTTATTGATCTATTATATATATGTATATTCTGAAAATATATTATATATAAATCATGTTTTATATTCTGGAATTAATTAATCATGATATAAGTAATCATATTAATAATTACAAGTCAAATCACGGACCATAAATGAATCGATTTTACCCAAAACGCTACATTAACATGAATTTACAAAAGAACGGGTAATATAAAGTCATAACTGAACCATATATGATATCATAACAATGAAGATGATTATTTAATAAGTAAATGTAATTATTTAAATCATTATACATGAGGTTTGGATACATACGAAGCATATCGAAAATAAGGTAAGGGATAATTTTGCAAATATCATTTTTATCCGGGATTGCTTATTCGTAAGTATTTACTGGGGTTATTTTTATCATCCATGTACATGTTTTATAAAATTGTTTTAATGTATTTTTAATGTCTTTTTTACCCATTTTTTACTTTTACTACATGGTATGTAAGGAATCATTCTTTTTTTTACATTATGAGGTACTTTTTTTATTTTTCGAACAAAAGTACGAGAAGATTTTTTTTAACTTATACGGCATGAACGGATTTTTACAGTTTTACAAAGACTAATTTTCATGAGGATTATTCCAAAATATTTCATGACTATTTTAAATAAAAACATTTTCTTTTAAAATTTCAGGGAATTTTGTGAAAAGAAAATGATTTCGAAGAAGAAAGGTTATTTTCCTCAAGAATTTTTCAAGTGTTGTATCAAAACCATTTTCAATATAAGATGAAATTATTACTTATGTGTATCTTTCAAGTATAATGTCTCTATGATTTACATGAGTTTACTTTTCTTATGATGAAATATCCATTTTAATATGGATTATGTGATGATGATATGATGTTTATGAAACCCATTTTATTCTTTGTGTTATGAAGAATGTTTTATGTTTAAGTTGTGGCACAAGTAAGAATGATTTCATTAAGAGATGGGTGGGACCTATATCTCCCTACAATTCATTGGGTAAAGATTTATATCTCATGAGATAGACATGGATGGAATGGTAAGTTAATCCGGTTCAGTGTTACAGGACTGAAACGAGGAGTCAACTCGATTCAGAAAGGGACATTGTCCACTAAGATGGTCTTGGCAGAAATGCCTTGGCTACTATGGAAATCATAACAAGTTCTGAATGTTTGCCACAATTACATATTTTACTCCCATTATATTTTATCATGATTTATTTTCCCTTATGATATATGCCTTACGTACTTCCATGATTCATGTCTTTGCTAAAGATTTTGATGTTTAGATTTTATGTTCAAGTTTTTGCATTCAAATGTTTATGGATTGTTTTATGTTCTCTATGATTACCCTTACTGGGAATTTTAGCTCACCCCTTTTATGTTTTCTTTTCCCTAGGATATAAATAAAGGTTTTAGGTAAGAAAAAAATGGGAAGTTCTTTTTGAGAGATGTTGAAGATCTTTCACCACGATTAGAAGATTATATTCCGAGTTTCCAAAGACACTAAACTATTATTGTCCTTGTGTGTGTGTTTTTGTTATGTACTAAGTATTCCGAAAAAGTAATGTAATGTTCATGTACGTCAATCTTAGGGTCCTTACACACACCTCCATCTAATAGGAGAAGAATATATTGTTTATGTGGATGTCAAACTAATGCCCGACAAAATGATGATTGTTTATTATCTCCTACCGCCTCTCATGGCAGCCCATAATATGGAACTATATTAATATATGAAATATAATATGTTTAGTTTTTATTTATTCTTCTATGTTTTACATTTATAACCTACCTTTATGGTTTCCATTATGGGTAAACGTGATAATTTCATTTGAGGAAGTGCGGACTACAGCGCCCTGAAAGTGATATGACTCGTTCGTCACAAACTTTGGATGTATAAAAGAAAGTGTTATTGAAATTATATATGATATTAAACTGGAATTATAATATAACTATGTAACATTAATTTCTCATTAAATTAAAATATTACATAGAAAGAATGTAGCATTCATGTATACATACAACTTACCGTCTCCATGAACGGTGCATTTCATTTCTTACCTCTAAATGTTATGTAATATTATAAATAAATTTATAAAATGGATATATATGAGGTATATGATATCTAAATAATTAATATAATTCTGGATATAATGTAATTTTTAACATATGGACAAATTGTAAATATAAGGTGTTTATTTTTGACTCAAGTACAAAATATCGACAAAACGACCACAATTAACTTAATTGATTATATAATGTTAAAAACATTTTATAAAGAGATATAAAAGGAATAATAATCTTGAAAATTTTTATTAATAAATTATAAATTATCTTATGTTTATTATTTAGGAAGAACAATGAACAAACAAGTCACATCCGACATGAGGTAAGGTATTATTAACTAACTTTGAATTTCGTGATATTTCCATTGTTCCCCACATATTTATTACCTATTGTGTACTGTGTACTTCCATTGGAAATATATTATATTGATTGTCATTATATTCATGGTATTATATAATTAATTTGGTGGTTATAAACTTTTGGTCATACGAATCAATTGATTGCAATGTGGTAAAGGGTTTCATCTCACTTTTTATTCCCGTGAGATTCATGCTATAGTTGGCACTATTTCCATTTGGGTGGTGTATGTAATGACCATGATTGTACTCTTTTTTTAATTTAAATTCATATATGGGTATTTAAATCATCATTTATGATCCTTATTTCATGTGGTGTACGATTCAAATGTTACCAAATCGGTAAAGGAACCTTTCACCCCCCGCTTTTGAAAAGGCTTCTTTTTTTTATGTCTTTTAATTTACATTTTATTATGTTGGGATATGTTCTTCAATATCCTTATTGATGTAAATTGTATTTCAAAGTGATGAGATAAACTTTTTATACCATCAACTCATTTTCTGAGGTTTAATGAGATGTTGTTAGGCTGTCCAATTTTTGTAAGGGAACATCTTAACACAATTTCAGTTCTTTGGGTTAAACTTATACTTCTTGAATATGTCATCCAAAGAATATTTTTGAATGTGCTATGATTTTTTTTCAATTAATATCCACTTATATTGGGTTTATTATTATTTTTCACACATAATTAAGTAATTTATTTATTCTCAATCAAAGGATACCGTCTTTATAAGGTATTCTGTCTCAATTTACATTACATTGAGACTTCATTGTTGATATGCTCCAATTCCCTTTGATATGGTGTATATACTATCTTCTGGAATATTATATCATGAATACCTCTATTCTCATGATATTATAACATTTTCATTAAATGTTATTCGTCAATCATTGGTATTCAAGAATCACTTATTTGGTTAAGAACTCCTTAAATAAAATAATGATTTAATGATTTATTCTTCTAAATAATTCTCATTGATGTCCATGTTCTAAAAATGGTTTTAGTGATTTATTTATAAGAAAATTCCATTTTAAAATGTTAATTCCCTTATATTATTCAAAGTGGTATGGGACAGTTAGATTCAAAAATCTCTTTATTAAATCGTTTTGAAAATAGTTAGATAAGGCATTGATTTTGACGATATCATGAAATGATATTTTGTGATTTAAAACGAAATGTTAATAGTGAAATGATTATATTTTAAATATATTAAGTTCTATGATTTTATAATGGTACTTTTACATTTGACGGGTGATTACATCATTAACCAAATGATGGGTGGTGTCGTAATAAACAAGGACGGGTGGTTACGTTATAACCTCCAATGCATTGGGTATGGAAGTCGGCCGTATGGGTATTACAATTAGTTTTATGAGTGGAAGTTGATAATATGGTTATTCCATTTATGAATGTTTATGTCCCAAGTTACATTTAAATGCTATGTGTTCTTTATATGGCATTTATGGTAATCCTTTGGTTACGTTAGGGTAAGAAATGATCTTTTAGTCTGTGAAGAGAATTTACTACTTCATAAAGGTGAAAAGTATTAATTATGGTAAAGTTTTCATGGTTTACTTGTTGTTTTTAAGAACTAACAGTTTCCTTCATTGTGTATCCCTTCGTGAGCTCTCTATGCGCATCCCATGTTTTTGAAATCCTTTCTATTATACATAAAGATGAATAGAGTCAAGGATGGGATAAATGAAAACTAATGTTGTCTAAATAATTGGAACTAGAAACATTTGTTTTTATGATTTTAAATTTTATGAAAAAAATATATTCTGAGTAGTAGTGTCTATCTGTAATTTTCAAGTTGATATGTAATATTTATGGGCTAATTATTTAAATCTATAAACCGGAAAAGATCCTCAATGTGAATTAATTATTTAATTAAATATTATGTAATGTTTTAAGGCTAGGTACTTATAGTTGGTATCAAATTTTGGTTTAGATAAATTAAGAAGTTAGGGTGTTATAATAGAATAAGTTACATAACCATAATGGATAGGATTTTAGGAAGAGTCATAGTTATTTTAGATAAAGTGAATGACTTTAAGATAACTTGAATATGTATATATTAGTATGTACCCACCTCATAAGATATTATATGATGGTTTTACTGATATACACACACTTACCATTTTGGTTTTAGTAAATGGCTTGATCTAGAAGGTACCAAAGTAACAGTGGATGTGAGGAAAACTGTGATAGTTTTCTGAATGATCTACTGAATGAAATGGGATCTGTAATGAGAAATCTTGTGGTTATTCACACCAACTATATAGAGTTATTATTGACCACCTAAACCTTGGTGATTTTTATAAGGTATCATATATGCGATAATCAAATCCCCACGGATTTTTAGGTAATAATCATAAAGGTATGGATATTCAAAAATTTATGTGTCAATAATGTGGAAAGAAACACATATGAAAATGTTTCAAAGGGATGGGAAGATTCTATATATGGGGAAATGATGGTCATATAGAAATAACCTACCCTGGAAAAAGGTAGCTTTCAGTTGAATCTAAGAAAGGTAATGAAGTTCTTTCTGAGGGATCAACTGAATGTTTTAAATGTGGTGTGTGTGATCATTATACAAACATATTTCTTATAAATAAGTGTTGGGAATGGGATCACAAAGATCTTAAAAATAAATGGTTACCAATACCTACTGCCATTTTTATTGAGGATGAAGAAAATGATGAAGAACAATGAAAGGTATGGATTATTTCTTGACATATGTTTTGATATTATTGGATCTTAGGATATGACTCAAGATTTTGTAGGTAGGAAAGACGTATTTTAGAATAAGATTGGTAAAGAATGGTTAATGGATCATGGAAAACATTAAAAGAGTAAGAAGTCAAAATATAATGGATTCAAGAGTAATGGTAGATTTTAAGATGATGAAATGCTTAAAGGCATTAAGGCTCTTTTGAGGATGAGATTACTTTGGAAGACTTTTTATAATATGTGTAACCGTGAAGATTGATATATGAAAATTTTATTCATGGAATAATTTGTTTTTGATGAGTAATGGTGGAATTTTATTTCGGAAGAATCTATTTTTATATTTTTGTATATATGCAGATTTGGGTTTTTTATGGAAATTATTATCCTATCTTAAAAATTAAATGATTTGGTTACATATAATTCAGTGTGACAATTTAAGTGTAGTCCATTTTATTTGGAGATTAATGTTATGATTTATCTTTGAAGAACATGGGAATAAATATATCTTATATTTGGGTTTCAATCATAGTTTAGATTACATTAAGGAATTTTATAGACATTTTTTTATTGAATGGTAATTTTTGAACTTTGTGTTTTTTTTGTCAAATATTGGGGATTAAGATTAGTTTTTCATTTTGAAAAAGTTTATCCTATTTGTGGATTATCTGATCTTGTACAAACATTTTTGGTTTTGGTTAATGTCCGAAAAAATGAGATAAATATGGTTCATATTTTGTGGATTATGTGATTCAATATAAGTTGATTATAGTGCTTTTAATGAGAACAAGTCATCTGGAATACCCTTTGTTTAAAGAAAATATTTTTTTTGTATAAATATAGTAAGGTATATAGTTTACATGCAATGTAAGTATGTTTCTTTATGATCTTAATCAAGCTTATAAATAAATTCCTCAACTTTATTAAAAGTAACATAAAACAAACGCATTGTTTGTTAACTTTTATTAATGTGGAATCAATGACCATTTATCTCATCACAAGTTTGTGATTTTCTGGTGGTTAACTTTCTCATGAGCATGTTTTTTATCACATTCCATCAGAAATTGACTATTTGTACTCTCTTCCATATCCATGTTTTCCTACATGAAATCCTAGTATGTGTTATCTTTGGTGACATTTTTACTTCTCTCCCTTTCTTTTAAAGTGACAGTTTTACTTGATCTTTTTCGATGTGGTACTTCTAATGAAGTTTCCAAGCCTAGTTTTAAAATTGTGAGGATGTAATTCCCAAAAGGGGGTAAGGATGTAACACCCCAGGTAAAAATATAAAATGAAAATTTTCATATTTATTAATATTTGAGAACTAAATGTTAATTATAATTTAAAGGGTATTCTATGTTCAATGGCGTACCTCATAAGCAATAATGGGTTTCTTTGAAATCTTACGTTGCACACTAATAATATAATAATATTATTTTAATTGGTAGTTGTCGCCTAGATGTTGATTTGGTAGGAATGAAAGTAACCAACTAAAATAAAATTATAATTGTTTGTTAAATGTTTCTACATTTATCCATTAAAATTTAGAGGCCTAAAATAAGATATTAATTTGATTTTAAGCATAAATAATCTAATATTTCTTTAAAAGGATGATTTACCGACTTTTGATGGTGAAACATCAATAAATATAATTTTGGTAACTTTTATAAATTGAATTATCAAAATAAATTTCTTCATTATAATTGGGAAATAAAAATTTACATTGGTTAAATGTTTGTTATTTTTCTGATAAAATTCATTTTTGGATGAATAGTGAAAAATATTGTATTTTAATTCAAATATTCTTTTTTATCTAATTTATTTTTATGGTTATATTATCTTTTTAATTAGTTTTAATGTGTAATTATATTATATTTTTACCATTTAATCCAATGTGGGTCATTGAAATTAATTTCACTTTGAAATTGGACATAAAGAAGTGTCAATCTTTAGATATTAAATATTTTTAAAAAACACATATTTTGTTTTGATTACCAGAATTAATTTTAAATTAGTTAATACAACTTATATGTTTTGAATTTGGTTAAATAGAAATCATTTTTTAATTCTGAATATCAAATATATCTTAGGCTGAATTTTTGGATGTTTTCTAAAAAACATCAATTTTTGATAAATAGTGAAACCACTAAGTAGTAGTTAAAAACTGACACTTTCCTTTAATTGAAAATTTTCCCCTTTTTTGGATTGAATTTAGAAAATCAGACATACAAGGTTGTTATTAGTAAGTAAAATGTGGTTCAATAAGATGAAAACAATTTTTGGTGAATAGTATCTTTTGACTTTTTTTTACCGTGTTTAAAGGTAAATATGGTAATTCAAGGTAAAAATATATATTATAATAATACAAAATTACCTTTAAATTTTTCATAGCAATATTTTATGAGTCATTTACAATACGTTTCATCATTGGGTCAATTTTGGGACCCCCTTGAACCACATGGAAGTGATAATATCACTTTATTTTAATTAACTAAATGTAAAAGCAAAAATGGTATGAACAAATATCTTTTAGTAAATTAGATTTTAGTGGGGTTATATAAGTTATCATTCGGACTATAAATATTAATTGGAAAGATAAAACTATTTCCTAAATTATTTTATTTATATTATAATTTATAGAAATCAAATAAATTAAATTATTTATGACACAATAATGATGTAGTATTTACCTCAATAATAAATGATTTAAAGAAATTAGATTATAAATATTAAAACAATTTTTAAAACATGTCCAATACTTATTGGATTATTTTATTTCAAAATAGGGTGATCTTATCTTCATCTTTATTGAGTTTTGGATATTTAGAAACTTAAGATAACTTTGTAATAAAATAATATTTGCAAACATTCCTAAAGATCACCTCCCCCTTATAACAGGACACCACTTCTAACACACTCCTCACACCTCTCAAATATCATGGCTCATCCAACCACTGAACCAATAATCTCTCAATATCCCTATCCTCCTTCTATATTTCTTAACATAATAATAAGTCACTTAAGGAAGTCCTTTCGATTCAAACCAAAGGGAGTTACCCAAATTAAAGGTATATGTTTCTCTTAACATCTTTTTTTTATTTTAAATAAAAAACCCCTAAACTCTTTTTATTCCTTCTTTTATAACAAAAAAACTATCCCTAATATACTAGTATTTTATTATGAGAATTATTCTAATTATAATTACACACACCTCTATCTAATTTCTAAAGAACATACTATTTCTGTGGATGGAAAACTAACGCCTCACGAAATGAAGATTGTTCGATTATCTCCTATCGTCTCTTATGGTGGCAATTAATATGGAAATATATTTATATATATTATATATTATGATTATTTTTTCTTCATTTTTTGGTGTTTTACATTTATATCCTTCCTTTATGGTTTCTATTTTGGGAAAACCCGAAAAGTTCATTTGAGGATGTTCGGACTACTGTCCCCTCAAAGTGATACGACTCATTCATACCATATGTGGGACATATAAATGATGGATTTATTGAAATTATATATGATATTATACATGAATTATAATATAACTATGTATCATTATTTTTTCTTTCAATTAAAATATAAATTGAAATGAAAGTAGCGATCATGCGTACGTATGGCTTACCGTCCCCATGAATAGTGCATTAGATATCTTACATCTAAATGTTATGTAATATTATAAATACATATATATACTGGATATATATGATTTATATTATATCTAAATAATGAATATCATTGTGGAGATAATTTACAATTGACATAATGGACAACTTTTATATATAAGGTGTTCATTTTTGACTCAAGTACCTAATATCGACAAAACAACCATAATTATCATAAATGATTACATAATTTTTATATCATGGTAATAAGTGATATAAAAGGAATAATAAAAATTAAAATGTTTCATAATAAATTATATGTTAACTTTTTTATTATTATTTAGTAATAACAAGGAACAAACAAGTCAATTTGGACACGAGGTAAGAGATTTCTTATCTGACTTTTAATTCTGCAAGATTTCCATTGTTCGCCACTTATTTATTGCATGTGGTGTATTATGTAAACACTAGTGATATATTTTATAATGATTTTCATTATATACATGTTATTATTTGATTCATTTTGTGGTTATTAACTTTTGGTCATATGACTCAATTGATTACAACATGGTGAAGTGTTTCATCTCACTTTTTGTTCCCATGAAATTGATGCGATATTTTCCAGTATTTTAATTTTGTGTGATGTGTAAACTACCCATAATTTTACTATTATAGTAATATAATTTCATTTATGGGTATTTACATCATCATATATTATCCTTATATCATGTTTTCAACATTTAAAAAGATACCAAATCGGTAAGGGAACCTTTTACCCTCCACTTTTTAAAAGGCATCTTTTTGTTATGTCCTTTAATATACATCTTATTATATTGGGATATGTTCTTATATATCATTATTGATGTAAATTTAATTTACTTGTAATGAGATATTGTTTTTCCCTCATCAAATTATTTTTTTAATTTTAATGTGACGATGTTAGGCTGTTGAATTTTTTTAAGTGAAGTTCTTAACCCAATTTCAATTCATTAGGTTAAAATTTTACTTCTAGAATATAACATTATATGAATGTGTCTGAATGGCCTCTGGTTGTTTTTCACATTATATCCACATATATTATGTGTATTCTTATTTTTCAGACATAATTAAATAATTTATTTGTCCTTAATCAAAGATACCGTCATTATATGAGATTTCATCTCAATTTACATTCCATTGAGATTTCATTCTTGATTTGCACCAATTCACTTTGATATGGTGTATATAATATCCTTTGGAATATTATATCATTAATAAATTTATTCTCATAATATTATGATGTTTTTATTAAATTCTATTCCTCAAATATTTTTATTCAAGAATCTTCTATTTTGTTAAGAACTCCTTAACTAAAATATCTTTTTAAAGATTTATTCTTCAAAATATTTCTCATTACGGTCCATGTTTTAAAAATGGTTTTTAGGATTTATTTATATGGAAATTACTATATTAAAATGTTAATTATTTTTAATGCTTCAAAGTTTTATGGGAGAGTTTGATTAAAAAATCACTTTATTAAATGGTTTTGAAAATGGTTTAATAAATCATTGTTTTTGTCGGTATTGTGAAATGATATATTGTGATTTCAAATTAAATGTTACTAGTGAAATGTTTATATTTTCAATATTTTGTGTTCCATTATTTTATAATTGTACTTGGACATTTTATCTGTGGTTACATGATTAAATAAATGATATGTTGTGTCGTCATAAACTAGGATGGGTGGTTACGTTATAACCTCTAATGCATTTGGTATGTAAGTCGGCCACATGGATATTGCATTTATTGATATGTGTGGAAGTCGACCATATGGTTATTCCATTTATGTTTGTTTATGTCCCAAGTTTCATTTATATGTTATGAGTTCTTTATATGTATTTTATGGTTATATTTGGATTACAAAAGGGTAAGCAATGATCTTTTAGTTTGTTAAGAGTATTTACTACTTCATAAGGGTGAAAAGAATTAATTACGATAAAGTATTCATGGTTTACTTGTAGTTTGGAAAAACTAATAGTTTCCTTCTTTGTGTATCACTTACTGAAATTTTTTTGCCCATCCCAAGTTTTTGAATGGTTTTTCATAGGAAATTAAGATGAATAGAGTCATGTATGGGATCAAGGAAAAGAAATGTTGTCAAAAACATTGTAACTAGACAAGTTTGTTTTTAAGAGTTTATATTTTATTAAAAAAATATACTAAGTAGTAGTGTCTATAGGTAATTATCAATTTTATATGTAATATTTATGGCCTAATTCTATAAAAATATAATCTTGAAAAGATCACCAATTTGAATTATTGAATTAATTCATTATTATGTAATTTTTTAAGGCTGGGTCCCTATACAACCTCTCCACTTATTTATTCATAATTCCGAGACATGATCTTTCAAAAGACTATTCTTCTAAAATGTTCCTTCTTCATGAAATATTCATATGTTAAACAGATTTATTAATTTATACAGTGTATATAATTCCATTTTAAATTTATTTTAATGGATATCCCTATCTTATAACTATTTAGTGTTACATTTTATAACATTTCCATCATGTAATTAATATTCAAAATTCAACAAAATGGTAAAGATTTTTCTGACAGCATATAATATTATTTCTCATTTATATATGTTTAATGTTACTTTTGGATGGATCATATGATTATATATTTAATTAATAATATCATTTTATTTTATACTATTATGAATGTGTTTTAAATATTTATTTTCAATTTTCTACATCAATGACTAATTAAACATAAAAAGATTTGTTAAAATGTCATACCAATTCTGTATTTTATTTAGATCTTGTATCATTAACTTCCAAATACATTTATCCTAAAAAGGATAATGAATGATATTTTTAAAAAAATATTATTTACTATTTTAATATTTCATTTTTCATTACCATATATGAAATGTTTTTTAATGGAAATTTCATAATGTTTTCTACATAGGACACTTTTGATTCTATTTAAATTACTTTTAAAAGAATGCTTATTTTTTATAGTTACTATATGATGATTTTTTTTATATTCATGATATTTAATAACATTAAACATTACATTATATGTTTTTATGGTTATTTTTATTGAAATTAACATTCTCAATATTTTATGATTGGTTTTTTTTAATTTATTTTTCAATGTTGAAAAAGGTATATTCATGAAGAATGTGAATAATGATATTATAATAGTATTTCTATTCAACAATGACTACAAACCAGTGTGATAAATATGATCAACTAGGGATACGATGTAATGATAAAATGAATATTCTTTTTATGGATGCATTATTATAGTCTCAAATAAAATATTGTGGAACCAATATATTTTTTATCATAGTATTGAAGGAATAATGAATGTTTGTATGAGTATTGTGATAAAATAAAATTTATGTGTACATTATTTATGTTTTGGTTATTTCATATTATTTATAATGATATATAATAATATTATAAAACATGAATGGTTTGATTCATTAATAAGAAGTATTTGGGGTTTTATTGCAAAATAAGGATGGATGGTTACCTTATAAACCACAGATGAATGAGTCTATTATCGCTCTATGATGCATTGGGTAATGATTATGTTCAATGGAGAATTATTTTTTATGTTTACCATATTTTTAATTACACCTTTAATTTTTTTTAATATTCATTTAATATTATTTTACCAGATAAAAAAATGTAGTCATTATTCAATATATGAGAGTTTTGATATTTATTTTTATCAATAATGGCATCACATTTCACATGATGATTGATTTTATAACTATTTCATTTGATAAATAATTATTCTATGTAAGTGTTTTATTGATCACTGTATTTATGTTTATAATTTATCTTATTTTAGTCTAATTTAGTGTGATTATTTCATCATATCCTTATTCACATCTTATTTTCATTGATGACTTTCAATTATTAATTCTATATTTTACCCATAATGAGTGTTTCAGCTCACCCATATTATGTTTAAGTTTCCTCATGATATATATAATATTTATTAATTATTATTTGTAGTTTTTTCATGAGTGGAAAAGATAATGGAATATGTTGGACGATTATTATGAAATAAGATAAGTTTAGTATACTTGAGAAAATGACTACTTTGATATATGTGTATTGTAATGTATGAATTATTCATATATCAATAAAACTATAAATGAAAAATGTAAATGGTAATTAAAATGAATTAAATATACATTTATCTATGTTTTGATTATTTAATTTTTTCAACATTTATTAGTATAAAATCCAATAATGATATTATTATTATTTTTCATCGGAATTAAGAGATCGAGTTTGGGGATGTTATAATATTTCATTACATAATGAATATTTTTTCCAAAAATTAGTTTATTTATTTAGAAAAAAAATTATCATGTAATTAATGGGATGAAACATTATCTTATTTATATTTGTCAACAAAAAAGAAGACTAGTTTCTATTATTGAAGATGGTATTTTTCCACAAGTTGTTTTGGAAACTAGAATGAACAATGTTTGAAAAAAATATAAATGTTATGGTAGGATATATCAACATAATGAGAGAGATGGATTTCATATTATAAATAATTGTGAAGTTGAGTCCATAATAGAGGAACATAAAATTAATCTATAGGTTATCAATAGATATAATTTCACAATATGGATATAGTCCATAAAATATAAAATTTACTCGACATTTTAGAATAATTATGAAGACATTATTGATCATCAGTATTGTCTATTCCATGTATGGTGAATGATAGTTTTTGGAAATAAAACTAATATGGGTAGAATAGTGTAGAATTATATGGAACACATGGTTTTGAAATTAAATACATATATTTTATGTATAGATAATGAATAAAAATTATCACCAATAGTCGTGATCAATTCCATTAATCATTTTATTGATATTTCTATATTCTATTACTGTGAAAATTTTTAAATCAATGTTGAAATTTTTTCTAATAGAAATATATTCAATGAAATGTATATTTTTTAGAAAAATGTTTTTGATGACTAAGTATAGTGTGATGGAATATAAATTTTAATTATCAATATATTGAATGAAACAATACTTATAAAGTCAGAATATACATGATTATATAGAAACAAGAGAGTTTAGTATCATCATTATTGAAATTGTTCATTTTTCATACAGGATATCTAGTCGGTGGAAAAATCTATTTCATATATTTTTTGTAAATAATTTATTAATATTTATAAATTCTATAATTTATTTAAAATAAATAAATACATAATTAGGAAATTATTCTCAATTATTGTCATCGTAGAAGTGAAGTACAATATAGTTATGATGTTCTATAGATATAAGCTAAAAACTAATCAGGATTTGAGTAATGATATGTATATTAGTAACGGTAAACAAATTTCTTACTATGTAGTTATACAAGTAGGTACTGTCAAATTTATTATATACTAACAGAAAATAAGGCTATTGAAATATATATAAAGTAAAATTTCATGAAATAAATTTCACTATATGACCGAATAGACTTGTTTTTAATGTTCATTTCAATATAGGGTTTATAGTAACTATTTTCAATAAGTATGGTTATCGTGTTTTAACATGTCATTTAAAAACATACCCCTACCCCATTTTTATTTCAATAATAATTGAATCTTTTCCATCCTAAAACCCTATTATTGATCCAAAAATTCCTTCTCCTTCAACTATTTGTGTTCTTATTCTATATAAAAAAATATAATCATTAAATTTATTATAATATCATTCCCCACATGATATATCTATATCTTGATCAACTAATTATTTTATAAAATCATTATAGAAGGATCAAACATCACCAAATTCATAGAAATTTTGTCAATTATATTATTTTTTCATATATGTATATCCATATTTATATTTTTTTGAATTTTTTAATTGTTGGGGAAATAAAAAACATCCTATAAAAATTAATTCCTTGTTTAAATATTGTTCTTTTTATTCTAACGAATATCATTTAAATATATTGGAGTTAGAAATATTAAGGAACAATTGGTGTTTTTTCTAAAGTAGATACAATCCGGATACTTAACTTCCATATGAAAAAAGATATGCTACCAAAGGCACTTAATATACTTATCATTTAATTAATATAAAATAATTTAGGTTATGTGATTTATAGAGACCTGAAAATAATTTGGGGTAATCTATTCCACAATAATACAAAATATATAGAATAAGATAAAATATTATTGTTTATTAGTGTATTTTTATATTTTAGTTAATTTTTTTAAATATATTTTAGTCATATATAATGATGATTTTTACTTTATATGTATATATATTAGGAATTTATTGGATTTAATTAATGATAATTATTGATATCTATTTTCATTTTATGTAGTTTAATTTTATTATCTTCACCATGTAATAATATGATAATTAGTTTTTATATTATAAATATTTTTGGTCAATAAAATTAAATCAATTTTTAATATATTTATGAAAAAAGTTTTATCAAATACATTATTTTAAAATTTTATCATTAATTAATTAACAATATTTTGTTTAATTTTTTATATCTTAAAAATAAAACACACCCACATACACTTATATATATATTAGATATTTTAAATATTAAATTAGTGTGTGGAGATAATAAATTTAATTGATGAGTTTTAATATAAAATGTTTTGTCTGGATCGATGAATGAATTTGGGGGAAAAAATTATAGACTCATATAATTTGTTTCTCAAAATTTTTAATTTATATGATTGTAGTAAATTCTATGGATGTTAATAAAAATAATTTTTTTTTGAAAATGGATTGATGGTGGTTCTATATTACTGATTTGATATCAACTGATCTTCAGAAAGGGTTGACTTATTTTAAAATTTTTATTTTTATTTTTTTCTAATAGAAGACTCATATGGTGTACCAATTACAATATTATTGAAAGACCATGCTCATTTCAAGTTAAATATAGTTTTCAAATCACAAATATTTTTATTTAATATAATTTTGATGTCTAGTATTACTATGGGAATAATTAAAAGTAAAATGTCAATTATATAAATAAAAGAGGTTAATTGGGTAATTTGATATTTTATTTGTTTCTATTTTTCCAACAATATTAAAATGAATGTTGGATTTACAAGATTACATAGGTATGAGTTCATATATTAAATATTCTATGGATAATAATTATTATTTTTGAGTTAAACATTTGATGGATGATGTAATGATTATATTATATCAAATATTTTTTAAACTAATAAAACTATAACTATTTACACTATTTTTTATGGAAAAATGTACAAACTGAATATTAAGTATGTTCAATTTGTTCAAAAAAATCAAGGGGTGTATTATGATCATGTTCTTTTTTTTGTAAATTTCTATATGGAAACATAGTTAAAAGGATGTTTTATATTATTGACTATATAAGTAAACTATTTTCATAATGATATTGAATTTATTTTAGATGAATATTAAAATTTAAAAAATTGAAAAATGGTAAATATCAAGAATATAATTGTTTTGATTGGATAATATTGTGGATGAAATAAAAAATAACCTAACACTCCTCCTAGATGGTGAGATATTATTTCTTTCTGATGTATATAAAATGAAAATTTTATGAGGATAAAAAAAATTTGAATATATTAATTAGTGTATTATGATATTGAATTATCATTATAATACTTTTAATAATATCATGATGATTTTTTGGTGACGTTTATATTTTGAAATTGGGACTATCAATATATTGTTTAATTATCTTTCCAAAAATGAAAACATTACACAATATTTTAACTATTTTCATTCACATTTATAACTATACCATATAGATGTGTAATAAAAAAATTATATCACTGAATATACACTTATATAGATATTATGAACATATGTGTTATATAAAACTAAATAGGTATGAATAATCTATTAAGTTAATGATGTTGTAGAAACTATGTATGACTACATATGACAGTTTTGAGAAAGTGTCATTTAAAATGTGAACTTCTCATAATTGGATGATAAATAAATTTTTTTCATAGACAACCCATATATATAATATATCTAGGGATTATAATGAAGTTGATGGTAACTCCTAATGATTTCATTCCATATGACACATGAAAGAGATAACTATTCAGGTTATGAGATATAAAAATAAATGTAATTACCCATATCAGTCTCAGGAACATACAAAATAGGATAACCCATAAAATATTCAAAATAGAAATATTATCTGTTGTGATATATATAAATTTAATTTATAAATGTATCTCCAAAAGGAAGCATTAAAAAACACATAGGGAAGTGAATCTAACAACAACATAATGATCCAAGGATGTAATTTAAATGATTGTCATTGAATCCCTATAGAGGAATAAAAAATATTTATAAATATAGTAGTGTAAAATGTACACTAAGTAAGACCCACATCACTACATATCATTAATATAATGAAAAATTGTAATACACATTATTTTTAAAAAATAGGTGAAAAATATGCACGTATACCATGTTAACCGACCCAACCCCCAAGTATTTCTCACTAAATAACCTATCCTAGGAAAATTAATTAATTCCAATGAATATAGGATTATGGTTATTGTCAGAAACTCGTCCTTGCAAACAGTACCATATTGGGATGTTATTTGTGAAAAGAGATAATTACCCCCAGTCCCACCTCCAATAATACCTAATTTGGTGACTAGCTTTGACTATATTGAAACCACATAGATGTGATACATTACCCTCTAAGAGAAATTATTTAGAAGAGATAGATAAGATATAAACAAACCAGATTATTCTCAGATAATAGATTATAAATAAACCCTTGTAAACATGTCTAATTTCATGAAAATATTACTACAACTGAATGCCGAAAACTCATAGTACCAAAATAAAGAAAAATGGCAGTGACCACGAAGCCCAAAAAACTACTACAAAACCCCTCTATACATTTAATAACAAGATTTATAACAAAATTTCTCCAAGTAACCTGAAAAAAATTATATAATGCAGGGTGAGTATAATATTATACTCAGTAGGATCCTCCCATGATCCTATCGTGAAAATATTAAGAAATAATGATAAAGCATAGTGAATAATAAGAGAAACTAATTGATAACCTAAATATGTAGTCTATGTTCCCATACTCCCCACATAAAAAATAATAAAGTATCAAACAAAATATTATAAAATATAATTAATAATATCAGGGGAACCCTGCTACCATAGCCCCACTGGTTTTCTACTTTTCCCCAACATCGCACATCATGAGTATCTCTCTTCAAAAATAATTCCTCATATACACTTGGGAGAAAGACTATAACATGCACCTCGTGCGTCAACAGATTCCTCATAAATCACACCACCACATCAATGTAACCAAAGTAACAAGGTAGTTTTTTGGGAGCCACCATAGCTCGTGTAATGTGTATCATTCGTCATGTATTATAACTAATGCAATCAAAACCCATATACTATGTATATATCCTCACATAATCATAGCATATACATGTTACACCAATAGTTATCCATGAGAAAAAATATCCATAATGTATGTTTTTTGAATAATCACAAGACAATAAAGTCCTCTATACACACATATGGTGACCACTAACCTTCAGGCATACTATAACAAGTCACTACCAAGAGAAGAGAGTGGGGCCAAAGGGGGTAGTTAGCCATCCATCAGCTCACTAAGATGGTTGGGACAACACCCATAAGACTCCAGATCCTCGTTCTGTTAGTCTCTGTAAACAACTAGGAGGAGTAGTGTACAAACCACAAATGTAAAGAATACAATATATCTCACAACAACACTATGGAAACAACCCTGTCTTATACTAGACTATAGCTTACATAACTTAACCTCTCGGATGCCACTACTATTACTAGATATCCTATAATCACAAAGTCATTTAAAGGGTTATATTATGTTACATTCTCCATTTTTATCAGTTTCACAATATGATAATTAATTTATTAATCATTAATTAACCATTATCAATTCCGCATTAATTTTAATTATCATCAGAATAATGTTCCACACCCTCCAGGCATAACCAAACCAAGTCCACGGTTCTTAAAGAAGTATAACCTCAGAATTTCATCCTATCAAACTCTAACCCCTTCGGATAAACATAATTTATAATTCTATTTAACAAAATTACCATTTTCCATAATTCTTTTTATTATAAGATTTAATTATAATCTACTAATCACAAGGGGATCTACACTGTGAGTAGATGAACTACCCATCGATTATTATCCACCTATAATAAGAGCACGATTCCATCCATCCTCGAGAAGCATGACACTGAAAAAACATAACATACCCCCACACATATTTTCCGCATTTGTATGTAGGGTATGAAATATCATATTATTCAAGTAGGAGGATGGTAAAAAATAAACAAACACGAGGTTCAACAACATCCTAATTCTCCTCGATGTTTAATCCCAACTTCAATCAGTTCCAACATCCCTATTATCCTCCCCAACACCCATATGCATAACCTGATGAACCTTTCCACTCTAAGCATCATCTTCTTCCACCACCACCACTAGGCTGCTTTTACCCCAAATACTATAATAACCCTCTAGGCACATCTATCACATCCTCAAAACACATCACAAGTAACATGAAACAAACAACATTACCACTAGTCTCTTGTACAAAAACAAAAAATTCAACCTTCACACACAACATACACTCATTGATCCAATGAATAAATCACCTGGCCTTTACTAGAAAGTGGAAAAATCATAGGCCTAAAATGAATTATCTATTAACACAAAACATTTTCTTTTTTCCAATTTTAATTAAGAAATTCAATTTAGTATACATAACTGCATCAATTTTTTTTTCATGAAATCAAAAAAACAACAACAAGATTCATTCACCATGCCTATTTATATTTATCCAATTAATTTAAAATTAAGCTAAGATTTACATTATTTTCCAATTTTCATCATGAAAGATATAGAAAATTAAAAAATCATAGATATCACATAATCTTGGAAATCAAGAGGAAATAAAATCCTTATGAAAGTGATACAAATTTGTTAATCTGATTCAATTTTTATTAAGTTAATTCCATTATGACCCGTGGGATAAACCATGATAAATTTAAAATAATAGGTATAAAAAATTTTGATGCCAAAATTCATCATCCAAAATGGTTGCTGATGTTATTTTCATAAGAACATTCCAACACAATTGATCATGATCACCTCTCCCGCAATGACTGCATCCACATGAGGATATCGCGAGACAACCACATCAACCAAAACCCAAGAAAGATCCATTAGAAACAAGGAGATCCCATGGAATATAATTTCAATGATATCCAGAAAAAAAATCATGGAACCCATAAGAACGGAAGTAGAACAATTGTTTTATCGAAAATAGATTGACTCATCCTGGTTGATCCCAAACTGGGGTTATGAATGAAGCCAAAAAACTCTAGGGAAAATGATCCAAGAATTGTAGTTGATATCACAAATCTTACGAGTGGTAGAACAATGGATGTCCTTTATGAAGAAAAAACAAGATCGAAGAATAGGGGAGGAAGATATCTCACCATTTTGAAAATATAAAGATCATAGTGGTTTAAATAAGGTTTAAATTTTCAGTTAAAGGCGGAACTAGTTGAGTTTAAATGTTTTGACCGAGTAAAGGAACCTGGACCCTTAAGAAAATTTAAATAGGACATATTGAATTTTAGTTTCTCATAATTCTTGTAAAATAATGATTTGAATTTATTTTATGTCAAATACAACGTCAAATGGGAGAAACTATGGGAAGCTCGAAACATTTCACACCTACTATCCTAGAAACAATGTTCAACCTATGGATTGATGGCCTAACAATCCTGGAAACAATAGTCAACCTACTAATAATTGTCCTACCAATCAAGAAACAATGTTCAACATAACGATAGAAGTACCTACGATCCTCAAAACACTATTCAACCTACCAATAGATGACTTATTGTCATGGAAACACTATTTATCCTACTAATTGATGACAAACCATATGGGAAACACTGTTCAACCTATCAATAGATGACCTACCATCCATAAAACATTATCCAAAATACAAATAGATACCTATAGGTTCTGGAAACACAATTCACCATATAAATTGATTACCTACAATACTAGAAACCAGGTTCAACCTACCGATAGATGACTTACTGGTATTGAAACACTATTCATTATTCTCATAGATGACCTACCATCCTAGAAGCACTATTCATCCTAACGATTGATGACCTACTATCATGGAATCACTATTCAACCTACATATAATTGACTTACCATCAAATAAAAATTGTTCATAGAATAGGATATTTTGAAATGTGTTAGAAATAAGTCACCTTTACCTCATAAATCGCCTCAAAGATCTGATTTTCACATAGGAATAGACTGAAGAGGTCTGGGAGATTACCTAAGATAACTCTAAATACATTATGGTCCTTTAGAATCTAAAACAATCCTTTAGTGGAGATATCAAATGGTTCATCCGAGCATCCATCCCACAAGATACCTCTTAAGGCTCTCATAGCCATATGACCTCAACCACGACCTAAAAGGGACAATGTGAAACCATGTGAAAACCCACACTCGCTCATAAACACTATCCTAGGAGAGATACCTATGAAAAGAGATCAAACCAAAAAATGAATCAAGTGGAAACTTTTAAAAATTGTAAAGGTATATAACCACAAAATGAGCATCATTACATGAAAAGAGCTAATCATCAAACAATTTATGGTTCTGAGAACATATCTATGACTCAATTTTATAGGTACACTCCTACACACCATCATTCCACAATAAGACATGATCCATGTGATAGAAAACCATCATAAAACATTCTTTCTTTGGACCTAGATCACTACAGACCACTATTCAAAGGTCACATCATCATAAACATCAAAATCGACCTAGTTGATGATTTGGAAGTCTTCATGATGATAATGACAGAGATGAGTCATGTGAAAAACATAATGTATCCTACTCATCAATGGGGACAATATATCTGGTATTCTACATCTCCAACACAATCCCACCCCTCGAAATCTCTAATAAACTAGGGATAAGTCTTACTCCCATTACAAAACCGTCAATACCCGTGATAGGGTGTCACATTCAGAAACATGTGATCCCCAACGTCAAACTCCACAAGTCTCCTCCTATGATAACATAGGATATTAATGATCCATTCTTACCTTCATCCACTCATGAATCAACTGAAACATCTTTCTCGTAAATTATACTTGTTCTGGCTTGAGAATTTCCAACTCTACGACCCATGTCCACCACAATGAAGAATTGATAGGTCACCCATACAAGGCTTCAAATGATTCAAATCCACTGGTGGACTGAAATCCATTTTTGTAAGAGATGTATACCAATGGTTGGTGCCTTATCCATAGACTTCCATAATCTAGGACACAAGAGTGCAACCTTCCATGAAGATTCTGGATGGTCTTTTCTGTCTGACCATCCTTTTGTAGATAAAAAGTAGTATTAAGGAAAAGGTGAAAACCAAAATCATGTTAGGGACCTCTCCACACCCAATAGGTAAAATGAGGATCTCGATCAAAAAATAAAAACCACATAACTTTGTGGAATCTCACCACATCCTCCATATATTTCCTTGAAAAAACCCTTACTGATCATGACTACTTGATTTCTACAAAGAGGGATGATTTCTTAAAACAATACACTGCTACAAACATAGCACCATGGACCCCCGATTCTCTAGGTAAAAGATAAAATCATGCATTGATATGTCATCCCAATTCCATTGATAAACATATAATGGATAGAGAAAACCCTCGGGAACATAGTTCTTATCCATCACCACCTTACAGACCAAGCATCAAGACAAATACATTGCAACTTCATGCTCCAACCCAGGCTACCAAAGCTGTCTCATCAAACCTCATAACAATGTTTTTTACATCATTATGTATCACTAATGTTGAATTATGGAAAACTCTAAGAACCATATCATGTTATTACAAAGGTATGATATTCATCCCCTACAAAAACAACTAATGTTTTTCATCCTCAGACCATCAATCAGGGTCCTCGCCACAAAAAATCTCAGCCTCTCCAAACCTCCACATCAAGAGACCCCAACTAGGACTCATTTACAAATTACACGAGAGAATAATACACCATCATCTGTAAAAGGAAACCTCTTCCCCCAACTTCTCTCATATCCAGATTTAATACTGAACGTTCTGAGACCACCCTCCTGGAATATCCTGATTCCTACACTGCATAAATACATGACATTAAGATCAACGCCTCTTCCATAATATTCCCCATTCCAGGAATATATGAAATATCAAATTCGTATTAATATAATAAATCCATCCACTAACATTGTCATAACATCAAGTCACACTGGAAGAAAACATACATCAGTATCTTATTATAGGTAAAGACTACAAAATGATCACCGACGCAGTAATGTCTCCAAAAAATTAGAGCAAACATCACTGCTTCCAACAAGAAATCATGGGTAGCATAGTTAAGTTTGTAGGGATACAAAGGAAGAGACCTATAAGAAATGAGTGACCAATACTGTATTATAACCCAACCTAACACCGGACATGGATCATCACATAAAATCTCAAATTGAACTACATCTTCTAGGAGAAATGGAACTAGAGAACAGAAAAAATTCTAATTCAGATAATCAAACACATCTAATCACTGATCATTCCAACTGAACGAATGATCCATTCCAATAAACAATATTAGAGTAGTCTTAACATAATTGAAATTAGGTATTTACCTCATGTAATGGCCTTTGAGAAAAAGGAAGCATTGTACATCTTCAACTATCTTGGGGTATTCTCAAGACACGAAAACTTCTACCATTGATGGATCCTCAACTACTATTTAATATGACACAACATCACCAAATATTTTTAATTCTAGAGCCCGAAACTAATGCATTAACAACATTTTTAATAATTTCCATCGATGAAAAACTCCCATCATGGCATGGCTATTTTCTGCATGCCCATCCTTGATGTAACGTACACTAGGATTTCATTAATGAATACCACCACGAACATATCTAGGAACTCACGGAACACAACATTCACAAACCCCATGAACCTGGAAAGATAATTAAGCACACCGAAAGATATCACAATGAACTCATAATTCTGTTGATGATAATGGAAATCAGTCTTTTGGATATATTCTTCCATCACATGCATCTGATGATATTCTAAATGAAAATCAAACATCGAGAGATAACATTCACCCAATAGTTGATAGAAAAAATAAAGATTCCATATAATAGAGTAGTTATTCATCATAATCACTTTGTTCAAGTGATGATAATCAATACAAAACCATAAACAGTTATCATCCTTCTTCATAATAAAAACTGGTGCTCACCAAGGTGATACCCTTGGCCGAACAAAACCACACTATAATAGACCATAGATCTATATATTCATCTCCTTTAACTCAAAATGAGTCATACTATATGACCACATGATGATAGGAGAAAAGACAAGTTGTACCACGATCCCCAATTCGATATCCTATAAAGGGGGAAACGCTACATCCTCTTCTCAAAGGACATCATGGTACTCTTCTAAAACCCTTGGAAAAACTAACTATTCAACCTTTAACAAAATCTTTACGAGATAAATTATCAAGGATGATATGGACGGAACACTCCTCTGACCAATACATTCTATCACTCGACAAAAAACATTTCTAGGTCTCCATCAGCAACATACAACATCACCTCCATCTGAATGAAATACATGATATCCTGCACTACATACATCCATTCTCTACTGAGGATTACATAATATGGTTGTATACCTAAACATAGGAAATATCACCGAGATCATAGCATCTCAATTACTATCTCACAACTTCTACATACATGAAACATGTCAGCATGACCTCTAATTAGGGTAGTAAATTCCACAAGCATTAGAAGCCTCTCAATATCATGGCACAAGGCATGGAAAATGGGATGTGATATGAATGAGTTTTTCACTCTAGAACAAAATAAGGAATACACCCATGTAGAAAAAAAGAAAAGGGTACCATAAATGATGTATGACTCACCTAGTGCCCGCAATGATAACACATGAAGTTGGTCGCAAACAGTTCCACAACCTCTCAAACCCTATTTGTGACCAACTCCACATTCTCACTATTCTGTATAATTGAAAGAAAAATACAAGGGCTATCCTAAGTCTACCAAATATTATATCTTCTGATCCATGCTACTATAACCTGCTATTGCTGCCTTGGTTGGAACTTCCTTAACAGAGGAACTTGGAGCTGAACCCCTGGCACATGCTGACTAACCTGAATGGTTGGGAACCCACTATAATGATGACCTCAACCTCCACAAGAAATGTAATTTCTATATCCATTATCATAGGAATGAGAGCCCTTGACCCTAATGAAATGGGATTCTAAGGGCCTGGAACTACTACTTTCCAAAAAAAAAACTGCTTCTTTCCTGGAAACCAGTATAACTGGACTTCATATCTACAATCAGACCAATCCTGATAACTCCCCTCTCGTGACCTTCCAATTCAAGATAACATCATCCTGATGACCTCTACTCTCTGTAGAATCTAGATATATGTCATCAGCATAATCATGGTGACCTGGAGATAGATCTCAGGATAAGAAACCTCCTTTAAATACCTCATTATGTCCTCCTCATCTGGAAACAAGTGCAAATAAAATCGAAAGAGGTTTATTAAATGAATGCTAAACAATTGCACACTAGATCTTCCTAACCTAATGGTATAAAGATCTAGATGACTAGTCTCATTAATGTTCGAAGAAAGACACTCTAATATGAACTACTATCATAACTACTCCCATGAGACTATCGACTTCTCACAATCCTTGAGGAACAAGAACCAACACTTCCCCACTACACCACGCTACATCGTCACATCCAATGACACCCAGTGCTCATTCCGAGCACATATCATACTAAAAGCTATCTCCACAATTTCCAATTAGTCATCCATGAACGAATCTGAAATGGATACATCATAAATCATCATAACATCTTATTGAAACTCTCATAGTTAAATCCTCATAATGCCATTATCGTCATCATTTACTCTACGTCGATCTAATGGCGAGCCTGCTTGAAATTTTCTTCACAAAAACAGATGATGAAATCGACCTGTATCCATACCTGTGAAAGAAAAAACATATTGATCTATTAATCCATGAATATGGAAGAATTAAACATTAAATTATTTTTTCATATATTAATTTTTGGTTGACATATTCAAATTTTTAACCATTCAAACACAGGAGAAAAGAATATTGATGCATGATCATTTAATATGTAACTAACCAGAAACTAGTATCACCTAATTTTTTTTACAATGTAAACATAATTTTCCATGCATCAGATAAAATGGGGGCACAAATACTTATATCTCATCCGATCTCTGGTGTTTACATCACTTGTTGAACATGACTGAAACGTTTCCCTATACCAACCCTTATAATCTCCCGAGTGACTAACTAAAAACACAATCATATACTTCAACAAAAATCTGATACCAATATTTCATGACCCAATCCCCTCAATGTGTACCCCTCCTGAGCTGAAAATATGATAAAAAAATATACTAAACTTCATGTCCTGCTTCCAATAGGCTCTAGGTCTATGACTAGAACCAAGGGTTTATCCAACACACTGATGGAAGACATTTCCATCTCTGATAAAACTAGTGGAGGAGATTGGTAAGTGAGACAACAACTAGATCTTTCTCGGAATACGATATAAAAACAAACCCATGTACACATATTTAATATCATGAAATGAATACTACAATTGAAATGGAAATATTCAAGTACCCAGATAATATGAAATATCAGTGACCACAAAGCCCAAACAGCTCTTGGAAAACACTCCATTCTAGTAGTGAACAGCTTGTTCTCTGACCTAAACCATATTACCTAAATAATAATTTATATCACATAGGGTGAGTATAACAATATACGTAGTAGGTTCCTCCCAAGAACCTCTAATGAAAAAGTAATGAAGTGATGCTAACGATCATCGAACAAAAATGGAATAAATCTCATTGCCTAAACAGGTACACAATGTTCATAGCCTCATAATGGATACTCACACCAATTATCAAATACAAATGTATATAATATAATAAATAATATGAAGGGTACTCCATAACCTCTTCCATAACATTCTCTCCACTTTTCCCAAATGTCGCACGTCCTGGCATCTCTCTCCAAAAAGGCATGCCCATAGACACCTGAGTGAAGCACCATAACCCACTCCTCATGCGTCAACAAACACCTACTGTATCACACCACCAAATCCTCAAAACCAATGTATAATGGTATTTTTTGGGAGCCTCCAAAAACTGCATAACATGTATTATACACCGGTTACTATACCATAATATATCAAATCCCACACACCGACTAAGGGCCCTCAATCCATCATAACCTATACACGTTTAAACTATAGTAGTCCATAGGAAACAATATCCCAAATATATGTGTGTGAAATACCCACAATCCATTAAATCTATCTAAACACATGCATGGGGAAAACATCATTTCCTTCATACTAGAACAAGTATTAATGAATAGAAGTGATCGGGTCTAAAGGGGTAGTACTCCATCTATTCTCCTACTAGGAGTTTGGGGAAACACACCCAAGGCTCAGAATCCTTGGGGTTTCATTCGTCCTATCTGATAGGTTGGATTAGTGTATAGAAAAAACAATTTATACAATCTAATATATCTCACAACCAGAATATGGGAAAAACATAATCCTAGACACATGTGTAGGTACTATCTATTGGACACCTGACTGCTACTAATATGACTAGATATCCCATAAGCACAAAACCATTTAATGTTCTATATTAAGTTACTTTATCTCTTTTTATTACATGAAATTTTAATTAAATAATTATTTAATCATTAATTAACAATTATAAATTCAACATTACACTTGATTAGCATCATAATAACATTACAACTCCATCTAGCATGACCTAACCAAGTCCACAGTTCCCCAGAACTATAACCTCAGCATTATATCCTAACAAGCTCCAACCATATGGGTTCTACATCATATATTAATTTCATTAACATCATTAATAATTTCTATATATCTTTGTATTCATAAAATGAATTATATGTTACCAAACAAAAGGGGTTAAACACATTGAGTGGATGAACTATCTGTCAAGTATTTTCCACATATAATAGGATCACATTACCATCCAACCTCAAGAATCTAAAAATAAAAAACACATGGAATGACCCCCATGTAGACTCTCCTTTTAAAAGGAGAGTAAAAAAGAAAATCATCTTCAAGTACCATTTAAGGTAAAACAGATAAAAAATGCTCAATAGCTACCACATTGACATCGACGATTAAGACCAACTTCAACCTATTCCAACATCCTCTCTGTGCTCTAGGATACTAATATCTATAACCCGATGCATCTCACCACTAAAGGCTTAAAATACTGCCACCACCAAAACTAGGCCTCCCTAAACAGACATATCTCAATACCCATCCACTCTAATACATACCAGGCTCACAACATATCATTGGCAGTTAGAAACAAAAAACATAGCAATTGGGCTCCGGGCTATAAACAAGGCATTCATCCTTCACAAACAACGAGCACTCATAGCCCCATATCATAAAGCACATGACCTTTCCATGAATGAGAGTAACTCCTAAACGTATAAGGAATTATATTTTAACACACAAACAGTTATTTATTCCATATTGAATTAACCAATTAATTTAAACATATATATCTACATCAATTCGATTATCATCAAATCACAACAACAAAAACTAAAGTCATTAAAAATTCCATTTTATCTTTGTTCAATTAATTTATAATTGACCACCACATTATGTTGGATTAAAATTTCTATCAAAAATGATTTTATAAAATATAATATCATATATATCACTATATCAATAAAATCAAGAGGCAATAACATCAATATATAATTAATATAAATTCATTAATCCAGTTCAATATTAATTATGTCAATTACATTTCGAAGCATGGGGAAAACCTTGATAACTCTACAATTTCACATAAATTATATATAGATTCTATGAATTCCTTACCTCAAAAGGATTATAATATTCTTTTCACTAGAATGGGACATCAAAACAGATCATGATCACCTCTCCCACAATGACTGCATCCACCCAAGGATGGAATAGAACATATGAATCATCCAAAACACAGGAAATATAAATTAGAAAAATAGAGATCACATTCCGCAACATAAAATGAGAACAATAGGAAATACATTGAGGATACTAGAATAAATGAGGTTGAACATACCTTATATCAATGACTAATCTACCATTCCTGGTTGTAAAAAAACTGTGGTGCCCATGTAGCAAAAAAACTACAAGGGAAAAGGTTCCAAGAATTTTAGTTTGATTTAATGATTCTTATTGGATTAATAACCCTAGGTGCATCTTACCAAGTAAGTACATGAAAGAAGAACAAAGGATGAAGATATCGCGACCGTTTGAAAATCTAAATAGAGAAATGGTTTAGATGGGATTATATTTTCTAATAAATGTGTATCTGGTAAATATTATGTGTTTTTACCATGTAAAGGAACTCATACTATTATAAAAAATTAAATAGGAGTTATTATCTTTGAATCATCATTAAATACCATAAAACAAGGCTTTGAATGAATTTTATGTCAAAATTAATTTTAATGGGGAGAAACTATAGGATTTTAGAAACACTATACACCTACTAATAGATGACCTCCTATCATTGAAACACTTTTCAACTGACCAATAGATAACGTAATTGTCCTAGAAACACTACTCATACTATTAATAGATGGCTTTCTAATCATGGAAAAACTATTCAACCTATCGATATATGACTTACCATCACAGAAACATTATTCAACCTATAGATAGATGAACTACTCTCTTAAAACACTATTTAACCTACTAATTGATGACCTGATGTCCTTGAAACATGGTTAACCCTACCTATAGATGGCATACAATCATGGAAACACTATTCATCCTACAGAGAATTGATTTATTGGTCCTATAAATACTACTTAACACATAAATATGTGACCTACTATCAAAGAAAAATAGTTCTACCAAATGATAGATGACTGACCGTCCTAGAAACACTATTCAACAAACATATTAATGAAAACCCATATTACAAAATCTATAAATAAAATAGTAAATTTTGTAAATTGATAGAAATGAGTAACCATGACCTCCCAAAACACCTCAAACACCAACTTTCACAATGTAATAGACCAGAGATGAAGGTTCTATTATAGTTCCTCACTTTAATTCCCCAATTTTTTGTCATTCTTACACCACAACATTATCCCAAATATTCTTTTATACATTCCACATCTGATAAATCGCATCAAATGAGTATATACTAATTCATAATGAATGTGGGTAAAAATCCCAATAATCTGTATATCATTTAAGGTATAATCTTCTCATTAAAACTAATTTATGTAAAAAATGTTTCTGGAAAGAAAATATCCATACCTTATTGAACTATCACATTGTCCAACTTTTACATTGGAGCCTATATTTAGTATTTATAACCTGACAATAAACATATCTATATTCCATATATATATATATCATTAACAAAATGTACCATATCGTTAGCATGTAAGGAATCAACCTCATACCATTAACCTTCCCTGAATGATCCAACCATATATCATCATAAACAAAATCACATATAAGTATAAAAACTATTGTATCAAGAATATAATAGGAATTAACCACCCATAATCTTACACCTACCACGAGGCATCAAAACATGTGTGGCATTGGAAGGGGGAGAGGAAATGATAGAATATTCCACCATGCATCCCATCACTGAACTATATTTAATTGAAATATCAAAAATTGAAATAATTTTATCTTCTGAAAAAATTAATCTACAGTTGTATTTAAAATCACTAGGAAAATTAAATAAATATATGTGTGTGTGTGTTTCAAAAAATAGACAAACAAGGCTAATATAATGGTACCTTATGAAATAGATCTTCTATAACCCATATCCCCCACCACACCTACCAAACCATCCATAACAACTGACTGTATAACTGAAAATTAAATCATCTCAATTAGTTGGGAAAAAATAAATGTAAAATGAAAAATTATAATTAAAAAAAATATATAATCATTTATAAGTACACCATTTACAAATTATATTATTTAAATTATTAAATTAAATAAAAAATGTTAATGAAAACTTATTCATTATTATCTACCAACATTTATTCCATCCACTAATAGATCATTTAAATAACTAACTTATTGTCGAAAACCCACACCTATTAAAAATATACCCAAATTTATACGTCCATACAAGATATTTCTAAATAAAATCCATGCCACTATGATGAAACAATTAATCTATTAATTCCCCATAGAACTATCTCAAAAAAACACCACAAGGGACAATACCAACAAACACTAAACATTTATGACTGAAAGAAATGAAATTCTTTCATCTCTTCCCACATCAAACATATGAATTTATCCTATAAATCATTATCTCATTAAATATTATAATCTCACACCCAATCTTCTTCACCATAATTTTCATATTCACACTTAACCAATTCATTAACGACTTGACATGATTTACCAAAATATAAAGATGAAATGTATATCAATATAAGGTTTGAAAACAGCCACATATATATAAATATTAAACTATTATTACTAAAAATAGAAAACAACAATAATAATTGTAAACTACATCATTAAATAAAAATTTAAATATAATATTCATGGAAAATATTTTTTTTGAAAACATAAAAATAAATTTCAAATCCGTGACTTTCATGAAAACAAATTTATAAGAATATTACAACATCATGTAGTAGTCTTAGGAATAAATATTTTTTTAGAACATAATAGAAAATAGAGTACACATAATAACCATATAATTTTTCGTTTAACTCATTATGAAACATAGAATCATATATTTAATATGAGAAACTATATTCCCCTTTATCTTATTATAAATTTTATTATCATTTCATAAAAAATTAATAACATTTATAATATTTAAAAAAATTATCATGACAATTCAATGATTTGAATAAATTATTTGATTAAGAATTATTGAATCCTCTACAGGGATGTAAAACATCAAAATATCAAAACACATGAGTATGAATGGTGGAGACATGTTTTGATTGAATAAATCCCTTAAGGGATGTTATAAATTAATTAATTTAAGTGGTATCTTGATGTTAGGGATTGTTATTAGTCATATATTACACATTATAATTGAGTAATATCTTATATACTATCGTACTTTGAGTTCAAAATGTGGGTTAATGAGAGGGGATTCCTAAATTTTGATATAATATAATCCCCGAAGGTGTTTTTCTTCTATTAGAAATAATTATTTTTAAAATCCTAGTAAAAATGATAATTAATATAGAAATGTAAAGACATAGATCATTGTTCTTCATATTTTCATTTTATTGTTTTTACTAAAATTATTAAATGTAAATAATGGTGGGAATATCGTTTTATTTTTTAATATATTTGGCCATTTTAAATTATTTTCATTATTTATGTAATTTTTAATTAAAATATATGTTCTGTAATAAAATGGAATGTTTCACATTAGTGGATAAAGGGCACACACATAAGATATTAACCATTGTGAAAGAATCAATGATGGAAAATTCATTCTTATGTGATACATAATATATATGATGAATTATAATTTCATGATAATCAAAAAATTGGAAATCTAATGGATGTATTTAGAGTATGCATATTTATTCAATCATAATAAATTTTAGTATATATGTAATTTTTTAGGGATACATAATATATTTATATGTTGAAAAATATATTTTATATATAAAAAATCCATATATATATATATATGAAATTTATAATGTATATTGTAATATACATAAAATTTTGTATTAGAATAGCTGATGTAAACCTGACATGTCACCACTATAGGACTAACACAACATCTAGGGATAATATAGCATATATAAACAATGATAAAAATAGTACATAGTGGATGAATGGTGTGTGTCCATGGACTATAAAATTTCATTCCCAAAGTGATATACCTAAATTCAGAAAATGAAATTTCAAAATCCTGAACTCCATGTTCTATTTCATTACCCCCATAGATTCCAATTATAATTGGGACAAATTCCCAGGAATGTCACCAAAATAAATAATATTCTTCCCTTTTTATAAGTACATAAAAAACACGACTATAAATAACTAAAGGTAGATGAAAGGTATGAAAAAAACACAGTAGGATTTCACCAATGCATATTTACATTGACAAATACAATGAAAACTATAATTTCATTATTAATGAAAAGAAAAAAATATTTTATAAATGATAATTCATTTATGAAAACATCCTACATTATTTCATAAAAATATATTATATTTAAGTAATTGTGGAATATGGAAACTATATGAAATAAATCATGAGAGTGTATGAAATAATAACTCTATAACCTCCACAAATATAATATTTAAAACCCGAATATGAAATAAAATATATTGAAAAGAACCAATAATACATTAAAAATTTCAATATCTATATGTATCCTATGAGGATACATACTTTTATATATAAGGAAAAACAAATCCTAGAATCACCATAATCCAACAAATATATAGTGTTATCATAGTATATCGGTACCAAGTCGTTACTTATATTATATGCACTAAAGTGAAAATTTGGAATCTTATCATAATGGAGGTTATAAATATTCAATGTTTTCCAAAAACCATTAGAACATTGTTCTCAATATTTATTGATTGTTTTAAAAAACAATTACATCACTTATACTGAAAATTTTTCTATAATAAAATTCACCATTTAAACATGTTATCACACAAATTGAGAGCACAAATTTATTTTTAACGATTAACCCATCTTAAAAATTATATTTCCAGAAGAAAATTCATATTGTAATAAAATATACATTTTCATAAAAAATTGTTACTTTTAAAATAACATTTATAAATTCTGGAATCAGAATGATTTTGTAGAGTCACCAATCACATGAATGGAGAAAACTAGTCCCCATAAAAAGTGGTGATTGGTAATGGTAATATCGTGTCCTCCATATTCCAGATCTATATGGAACATCATCAAGTATCTATAAAACCCCATATATCTAGAATCCACATCCTAATAATGTTCTTATGAGACATTGGGAGAGGAGACTAATATGATTTCCTATAAGTGGAGAGGACACTACATCAAACGTGGAACAAACCATTAAGAGATATTTACATAAACAAAAAACCAATAGGAATCCTTTGGTGACTCCTCAAGAGAAATTGGGAGGGTTTGTTCATGAAAAATAATAATTAAAGGGTGATTTGACATTAAAAAAAATGTGAAAAAGTGGAACATTTCAAATATTGATTGGTTGTATTGGAGCACAATCTTAAGACGACTGGTTTGAAAAACAGCACACAAACCTATTTTGGACTACATATATTGAATAATATGGTTATATGTTTCTTAATGATGAGATATATTTTTTTTGAAAACTATATTCAATTCATGTGATTCCCCTGGATCGCCTCTCAAACAACTACAAAATCCCTTGGAGAGCCACACAATTTGACTAACGATTCTCAATCATTGATATATTCCACCAAAAACTCAGTGTGCCATATTTCTTGGAAACCAAGTGGTTAGTACTTACCAAGAACCCAAAACATGTTCAAAAATTATTTCCAAAAAATTTACATGTTCTAGACCAATAACATCTAGGAACCCATTGAATAAACCTATTGATAAACACTGATCAATCAAAATCAAAGCTACGACTTATTTGGTGTCGTAATTATACAAAAAATATGATATTTATGTCCCCAAAAAGATCTCAAGATTCATAACTAACAAAAATTATAGTTCACTACAACCTCATTAACAATTCATGATCTCACATATCATGTCAATACTATACAAAAATCCACAACACATTGAATAGGTGAATAATGTTAAAACAATTTACATTAGATTGGAAATATATACTCTAAAATGGTTTCTTAACCACCATGATATCATGATCAAGATAAACCAATTCACATTCAATCATATGGTAATATTCTAAGTGATATATCCTTAACTAGGAAACCTAAAACACATCATTTATCAATGTCGAATGGGATGAAATGTCTTACCGAAACTCTATCATTTCAATTCATTCAATGATATCAATGTGTAAGAAAACCATGGTTATGGGTTGCCCAACATACCCCATATGTGTTGTACCAAGTGAGATTATTCTATCTGAAATTCCTGATCACTAATAGAAAACTCATGCAACCAACACTGATTTTATGAATAGGATTTCTAATGAATTGGTGTTGTAAAATATTTCTTAAAGACTAACAAATTATTCACCTTCATATCCGGAACACGGATAAACCTAACCAATGTATTCTCCAACAAATAATCCAAGAAAAATTGGTGTTTATAAAGATTACAATTTTTTTTAATTGAACCATATTAATAAAATGCTAATAACAATGGGTATAGGAAAATTCAAAAAGAGGAAGAATCTTTTCCCATGAACCCAAAAAATCAACCACTCATTACTACATAATATCACCTTTAACCTAAATAATGAATTAGTATACCAATATATTTAGGTTTTATATTATATTCATAAATTGAACTGATAACTCAACAATTATTTAAATTTATTACAACACCTATATGTGAACCATAGCCCCCTATCCAATAAAATTGTAGAGGGATCACCATGATGTATCATGAAATCAGAGATGTATAACTGCTAGTGCTACTCCACCATCATCATCTCCTTGATATGGAAGAATTTAATGAAATTTTAAGTGGTTCAATGATCACAAAAATCTCAACCTTCCAATATGAATTATATGGTAAAGCAATGATGATGTCCATAAAAGTCTAATACCACTTACATAATAAAATATGAAAATGTTGAAACAAAATAATAGGGATATAGAGTTTAACATTAATTAATGGAAAAGTAAGGAAACTTGGTTTGAAATAACAAATTCACTATCTCATCCCATACCACTGACATTGAGGTCTCAAATAATTATACATGTTAATAGTACCAGGGTTTATGTTTCAATGGGATAAGTGTCCTGCATCCATCAAATATAACATTGAATTTAGAGGAATAAATATATTACTATTAGAACACAAAGAATCCATGGGATACTAAGTCCAACTATATGAGGGCTCATGACCATTTGAAATTTTATTAATGGTCGATAATCAGTGTTTTTCCATTTCATGATATAAACTATTTAAAAAAATAATGTGTCATACGTTAGTAATATTAAGAAAAATATCAAAAAGTTTCCTCCACTCCCAATACTATCTGAGTAAACAAAAATAACAATAAACATTCCTTCATAGGATCACTAAAGTCGTGATCAAGTAATTTTATACTCAACATTTTGTCAACCACATTACATTTATTTAGGAGTGAAAGAAATATAAAAATATATTGTTTGATGATTCAAAACACATCATATTTTTGAAAAATTCATTCCCCTGGGAGTAAAAAATGACTTTATGTTCTTATGATTGTTATATTTCATAAATTATTACCCAATGTGAATGTTGAATCATGTTTTTAATCATGATTAAAACATACCATCTCAATTGAATGTATTGTCTAATTATTCTCGTGAGTGTGTGAAGTTAATGTTTCATATTGTAACTTCTAATTTTCATTACAATAAATAATTCAATGACCCTATACATGAAGAATTATAGAATACATGATATCTAGAACTCATTACTAGATGAATTAGAACTATAATATAAGTCCATGTCCTAATTAGTTTTGAAAAAAAAATATGACAATTTCTTCATTCCATTAAAACACAACATGCTTAAATTTTTAATATTTCATTGGTGACACAAGATAATAGAATTCATTAATAAGTTACATATAATATCCATCCATACCAAAGATAATATTTATCTCAAACAAATTTCTGGGATGCTATTATGATATAACACACTATAATATTTCAAGATCGTCTTTGATGCCTCTCTTAGATATAAAATACCCTGAAAACATGCCTTATTTGATCAAAAATTAATATTTTGAAATAATACTATGCATGTGATGTTATCTCAATATTCAAAAATATATACACATATAAAAAATTAATTCTACCTCTATCATGGGTTAATAAATTATCGAACACAGAAAAAACTGTGAATGATTCAATGAAATGTTAAAAGATTCATCTTTTCAATTCCAAAAATAATATATGAGAGTTAGTGAGATAGAATGGTATAAAAAGATAAACAAAATGCCATTTCTAAGACTAATATTTTTTAGTATGAGTATCCTTTCCTGAGGATATTACTTGGTGGTACTATAACAGAAGGTAAATCACTATAAACCAAAGATCCCCATAGAGTTTGTCCAAGAGATTATCAATTAAATTAAAAATTGTTTCACCTAATGGTCATCTGGTTTAACTTACAACAGTCCATCATAAAGTCTGAGGATTACATATATCTTCTTTAAGAGAGGATAGATGAATACCAAGGTGACATTCTAGAATATATAAATAACATAGAATAAATATCATAAAGATTGAAATTAAATTACTCTATTTGATCAGGTTCTATGTGGTAATGTGTCAATTAAATTGGAATCATATAGGGGAGCATGTGAGCAGCAAAAATGACCTCAGGTTTTATTGGTAACCTAGAAATATAATCATTAATGTCATCCTGGAACACACTATCCACTACATGATATGAACTACTCAGTATAGTGTTAAAAAAATCATGGAACATCTCTGAGAATCAACATGAGATTATTTTGATATACTCAATGATTGGCTTGACTTCGACAGATATGGAATCTCACTTAGCCTAAAATAAAAAATGATATAATATCATAAGATAAAAAATATACTTGGTGGTGAAATTTTTTATATATTCTATTAGTCTATTCATCCAATACATTCCACTATTAAGTTCTAATATATCAAGATTGATGACTTAGGATTCCCAAACCACCATAAAGTCGGCTACCATCACCCCATATGCAAGACATCTAAAACCTTATTCTGGCCTGCGTCCCAAAGGAATGGAACGATTAGATAATAAAATCAGAATATCAAAACACAATCCTATCATGTAAACTAACATTGAATTAATAATTATTGATGTGTATATGATTCATGAAATTCCATTACCATAAGGGATGAAAAATACATTAGGCTCCCCTACCTATGATTCCTCATCTGCATACTCCGCTATATAATGATATTTGATTTCAGATTATACATGAGGATTCCATGATGTATAAATTCCCCTTAGGCATGAGGATAATTCCCACATCCCCTAAAAGCATCAAAATGTACTTCATAACCACTGGTGAGAGTTAAACCCACCAAAATATATTGACATATCATTCCATAAAACACTTTACATGACTAGATTGTCCATAAAATGAAAAATACTAGGGTACGTTGTACCATAAAGATTGGTATGAAAACTTCATTCTATACAGATAGAAAATTACATATTTTTGTCTTGAAAAATATTTGGAATATACTCAATAAAGTTATGTATCATTACATTTCTGCTTCTTTATAGAAGAAATATTTAGTATAATATTTAGATAAAGTAAGGCTCCACCTAAACCTATCGTCCCAGATATAAATTCTCCCAGCATTTTCTAATTTATCAGCTACCTCCATGATAGTCAAATAATATAAGTGAACCATAATTGACAAAATATCAATGGTCAGACCCATGTCTAGCCTCTAACATTTAATGTAATATTTTATAAAAATATTGGGTTAGATGTTCACTAACATAGTGAAGATGTTGGAAAAACCAAAATAATTAATCCCTCTTTCAATATGATCATAAATTAATATTTCTTTTACCCTAACAACATTTTTTCACAATATATTGGTTGAATATTTTCATATATTATGTCTATAAATGATATTCAGGAAACTGAGCATCCATGATGGATTCCAACAAATTTATTCTTTGACCCACAATCATATATAATGGAAAAACAAATTGTCATCTAATAGTTTTATCATAAAATTGAATATAGTTTCAATCTACTAAATTTACTCTTCAAATTAATAGGTACCTTTTTCACCAGGGATGATGGTTAGATTCTGTAGAGTAAATTCTATTCCATGTTCCACTACTCACAAATTAATTTTTTCACTTTGTTGAATCATCGTCAATGTAGTGTGCAATATAACATCCATTAAATAAGGACATCGTGGTGGGTTTTCCAAAAAAGATTGTCTCGGATATTCCCTTCTTAGATTTTGTATAACTATTATAGAATTTATTTTCTAACAACCATGTAAAATAAAAAATTAGCTTATGATAATTTCTAGAATGAAATACTATCTTCTATAGTTAGAAAACTAATCCTTTCGATGATATGAATTTAATGCAATTATACATTCCCTGACATAAATTAAAAAATAAAATGACAAAGTTTATTCAAATAAATCCCAAATATAGTTCATTTAGAAAACATTAAACACTATGTATCGTTCTTATAGAAAATATCCTTGACCACCCATGGATACTAATGTTTAATATCGTTAGTGAGATGGAATGGTACCCTCCACCACTTAGTACACAAATTTTAATTGTCTTAACACCTGCCAACCAAACAATGTGAACCAGAACTAGGTAGTTTCATAATAAATCCGGCTAGGTAAGCCCTATGATACCATTTTTTAATGAAACAACCCAAGCCAACCTGATATGTAACTCATGTTGGTGCGACACAAGGTAGATAGAAACTAAAAACTAATAAAATATCATTTATAAATGAAGAACAATCTCTATACATATAGATAGAAGGGTATACACCCATGAATCATTCAACATCAATAAAAAAGTGATAAAAATGAATATAAAACAAAACAATCCATAAAATATAATTCCCTCGGACCATATATCACCAACAAACTATCCCACTATGATAGGAACAACAACCTAGAGATTTTAAAGAACTACATGATTCATATCCCTTTTCATGAACTAAACATAGTTAGTGTATTAAGACCTTAGAATTGGTAAATAATTTTAATCCCTCTTTCAAGGAACAATAATTTGTCCTCAAACACATCATCTATGTAAGAATTAAATAAAGTATATAGAAAAAAATTAAAACATGTATCATGTATAAAAAAAAAACATCCATGGTATATAAATTATCAAGCCCACATGGATAATTTATAATTTAAAATAACAAAATATATATAATGAAAATAAATGCTTTCATACTTCACAACCAAATAGTCCCACAAATAGGCTGATTACATCTAGTAGTATTGGTTGAACAAAATGAAACCCCTCCATTTACCTATGATAAGAATGAATGAATAAATCAATAATAATTGGAAAAAATATCCAAATAATTCCCATTAGAATATCAAAACAGAATCTATATATAGTCTAATACCATGGAAACATTAGTTATAGCTTAAAAAATTTTATTTATAAATAATTTCATAAAGAGAAACAATTTTGTTAAAAAATAAATATTTTTTATAAAATCTTTCCATATGCATATAATCCATGAATATAACAAGTGGATGAAATAAATCCGAACACTCTAATAAAACAAACCATAAAAACATAATAATATAGGAATGTGATAGGATAACATTGTATTATACCATCATGTCTAAAACAAATCATAGTTGATTAATAATAATATTCAGAACTAGTATATCAGAATATGTATATAGAAATAAAACATTACAATAATAACAACAACACATGAATCCAATCAGTCTCAAGTAATGTCATAGTTTGTCGATATCAACCCTCTTTTTTATTACAGACTCTCAAGTACCATGCCCATTTCTAAGCACACCCTTGTATCCCAATATTCTATGCCTCCCAAACACCATTTAATAATAGTTATTTATATTTACAAATGGTAATTATATTAAATTATTACCACATAAATTATTGAAAACCCCTATTTAAGAAAAATTAAATTTGAGGTCATATAATTAAAGACATAGAATTCATAAACATATGTCTACTAAAAACTGCCACTAATGAAACATAATTGAAGAATAAATTAAACAATGGTATTCAATAAATCACATTTATAAAAAACGATGTAATTATAGATTAACATCATGAAATTCATGAATTCAAACAATATTTTATAGTCAATTAACACAAGAATGAAGAAAAACTAGTATTCTTGAAAATCATATTATGTATGGGTAGTTTATGTATTCATGATAATAGATCCATTATAAGGGCCCAGATCTACCTGGATCAAACCATGTCATGTTTCTAAGGATTTTGGAGTTCAAGGAGGGTTAGAGGAGGTTTGGAGGTGGTTAGGTGATGAGAGCTTGATGTAGGGAGCTTCCACAGTGTGAAAGTGGGTTTCACACTGTGTAGCAGAATTTCATGACATGTAATAAGATTTACATCTTGTAATTTTTCTTGGATGAAAAATAAAATAAAATGAGGAGGTGGAAGTTTATAGAAGAAACATACCTCGAGGTACTACATGACGTGAAATTGGATTACACATCATATAATTTCCTGATGTTGTATGTTTTTAAACATTTCCAGCCCCATGGGTTTGTTAAAACCAATTGTTACAGTTGATCTCTCGTAACTCCAAGAATCCCAGTGACCCCTTCCCCTTTATTTTATTATTTTCATCAATAAGTAATGATTCAATGTTACCTCCTTCAATCCATTGTTGTTAATATTTGATCCAATATATTTTCTACCTCAATTTTCTTGGTTCAGTGATCCTTTTCCTCCCATGTCTTCACACCATGCAATGGAGAATGATCTATAATATTTTTAATCGGTTTTTTACAGGTTTATTGGATAGTGTTGAAAGGTCTTGAAGTACTCAGGTCGGTGTAGTTTTTGGAGGAGGGGTGATCGGTATCTTCCGTGTTTATCAATTCTCATACAAAGAAAGTCAATGTCCTTTTGAGTTATGGGGTTCATTGATTCTCTATTTATTTATGTTCAATCATTGAGATTAATTTTTTTAGCTCGTCAGATCATAGTAAAAATTAACTATTTAAATATGTTAAGTAGATTAATGAATTTCCATAGATGGCATAGCGATGTGGTTTCTTTATACCATTATAACGATTTCCCTCCTCATTTTATAGATATTGAATTATATATGTCTTTCTTGTTTTATCATGTGTTTCGTGTTTCAAATTGATAGAGAACAGTAAGATGGAATTAATTAATTAATTGTTGGTTAAATGGTTAAAGAGGCATGTTTAATGAATCTAGTTTTTTTATTGCAATTTATGATAATCAATTTTATGAATACATTCATTTTTAGTGGGATTGGTTAATGAACATAATCCATGTTAATTATTATTTAAAATATCATTATTGGCATGTAAAAATAATTTTTAATTAAATTATTAATGCTTTTGATAGCTTGATGCTTTGGTTTCCTGTTTATAGAACAAGTAAATAATGAATCATTTAATTCCGGATTGAAAAAAGAATATGTTTTTTAATAAAATAAGATTCCTTTATTTAGACCAAGTTTCCAATTTTCTGGAAAAGGATGAGTTCCTTGTGCTTTGGAGCTATGATAACTCAATGCATTTAAAGGATCAATTCCTTGTATTAGGGTCATGATCCAGGTTTCTTGTTTGTTTCCTACTAATTTTGATGTTACATGACCCTATGGAAGATGACCCTAGAGTGTTGTTACAGTTTTTGGGGGTATGGTAGACTGAAGGTGATGTGAAATTAGGATGGTTGAACCCAAAGGGCTATTGTGGTATGTGGGGTTGGAAGACTCAATTGTTGTGATAGCAGTTGATTCCTGGAGTGGCAAGATGCCCCGGTTTATCCATGTGTTTTCAAGGAGAATACTAGATATGATGGAACACGTTGAATATGGGATTGCCTTATTATATTAATGTGGAAATATTTTGATGAATTTAATTTTTTTAACTGTATTATTTTCAACAATACTTTTGGAAAATGGGTTTTCATAGTATAATTCCAATTGTGGAAATGATGTGTAGGGTAAGTCTTGTTATTCCTGCATTTAGCTTATCATGGATGGATGGGTCTACGATCCTGATATATGTGTAAAAGACTCAAAATGTGTTTCATATACTCAACGTGATGATCCCATTGTGTTTGGTAGCATTGAATTTTTTCCAAGAGTACATGGAAGTATAAAATGTGGTAATGTTGTTGAATGAATGAATGATGATTTTACACATCGGGTTAGTCCTTGTTGGTATCCAATGTTATTTTTATAATTCCGAGGGACCATGGACATGGTTTGGTTATACTTGGAGGGAATGGGACTTGGTTTTGATTCTAATGTAATGAAATGTGGAAAATAATAATGGTCAATTAATGTAAAATGAATTAAATTGAAACTAATAAAAATGGATAAGTGAATATATTGTATCTATTTAAATGGTTTTGAGCGTATAAGATATCAGGTTTTAGCAGTGGCCACTAAGAGTACAAGAGATGTTAGTAATAGTTGTTTCTAATATTACGATATTAACATATCATGGTAGTGAGCTATATTATATCATTTATATTTTGTATTTCTATACACTAATCAACCATGTTAGTTAGAGAAACTGACACCACTGTGATTCTAGTCCTTTCGGGTGATTTCCCAGGCATCCTGGTGGGAGGAAAGATGGCTGAAAACCCTTTTCTATCCACTCTCTTCTCTTGGTGGTACATGGATGCTATGAACTGATGTTTGTTTTCACAATATATATGTGTAGTGGTTTGTAATGGATTGTGGTTATTTCACCAATATTTATGATGGATATAGTTCCCAAAGTATTTATATATATATAATGAAAATGTGTTGTGATGGCTTGAGGATCCTTACTCGGTGTATGGGTTGCAATGGATTTAGGTATAACACAAGATATATGATACATATTATGGGAGATCTATTGGATCACTAAAACTACCAAGTTACGTTGGTTACATGGACTTGGTGATGTGATTCATTTCGTGTATGTTGATGCAAGAAGTGCATGTTGTGGTTCATTGCCCAACTGTCTGTAGGATGGCCTTTTGGAGAGAGATGCACAAGACATGCAACATTGAGGAATATTGGAAAACTAGTTAGGACGAAATAGTGGGATAACATTGATATTATTTATCATATTATATGATATTGTACATGATACTTCATTATAGTATCCATGGTGTGGCTGTAAAATTAGTATAACTATTTAGGTGATGAGTTACATCCAATTGGTTTTCATTTTTCTTTAGTATTCATTCCTTACCATTGTATGAGAGTCCCCAGGGAGAATCCAACTATGTGAAATGTTATAGTAACCATATTTATATATATATAATGTTTTTCAGGTTTTCTAGAGTGGTTTGGAGATCATGTAGGTTTCCAATAGCATGGGGTTTTGCAAGAGCTATTTGGGCTTCATGGTCGCTGTCATCTTTACTCTCATTGGGTACATTTGGTTTTAAATTTTAGTTGTAGTATTTATTTCATGAAATTATATTTATGTACTCATTTTTCTTTTTAATTACTTTTTGAGTATGATTTGGATGATTTTTATATTATCTATATCTTATGCATGTGTTCTCTTAGAGGGTAATGCCTCCCATCTTCATGTTCATTATACCCCGGTGCTAGTTGGCAACCCTGGGCCTACTAGAAGAGGGTGTCAGGGGTCACAATCTCTCATATACTATTTCCAACCAAGGAGGGGTACAATTTTATAGTAAGGGGTCATGAAAGAGTGGTATCAAATGTTATGTTGAGGGTAGGATGGATTTTAGATTTAGGCACATGTTACGATGCATTGGTTGGTAGGGAAATGATTTCAAATATGATTAAGAAGGGTTATAAAATGGGCGATTGGATGAGAAATCGGTATTTAGGTCCCCCTGTGATCTAATGTAGAAACCAATAAGCTTACCGTTTCTAAGAAATGTTGTAATATTGGTTGCTGGGTAGAGCCATAGGAAATGACCATTCATCATTCTTCCTTGAAACTATATTTGAATGAATTGAACTTGGTATACGTTAACCTAAAATTAATAAAATAAAACAATTTATTATTAACAAGGTCATCCATATTCTAGGTTTTGGAGCGATGATAGTTTTTTCTTTTCTAGGAATGAGTCTATTTTTAATTTCTCGTCAGGTTCATGAAATAGTTTTTCTATAGGCTCTGCTAATAGATCACACATAGTAGGGGTTGACAAAAATTAAACATTGAGGAGGAAACATCGAGATTTTCATTTCTAATGTTTGTAGAGGTATGAGGGTTTCGTTTTATATGTAGTCACAAAAGACTAGTTAGAAGAGGTTGAGATATCTTAAAATTGGATTATTTCTTAGATGAATCATTATTTGTCATTTTATTTGATGATTCTAAGGGGGGATGAGAGGAAATTGTTATTCATATTCCTTGGGGATCATGCTAAGTTGAAAATATCATGGGATGAGTTCTAAGACTAGTTCAAAGATATGTTTCAGTTATCGACCATGAATGTAGCCAGTCATCAAGAGTTTCTTACACATCAACTGGGTATCTCATATGTACAAGATTTTGTAATCCCTTTCAGATATCTTATTTGATATACATAAGACTGATTACTGAATGAGGAGGCTATGGTGAGTAATATTGAGGATGATTTGCAATCAAAGTTCCAGCACCATGTCAAGAAGCGTATGTTGAATAAGTATCTTGAGGTGTTGGAGAATGAAAAGGTCATCGATAAGAAATTATCTAGAATCATTTTATCACAAGAGGGGAGTCATTTGGATTCCTCATAAAGTGGAGTTATGGTCTGGGGTTCCCAATTATAAGGATTGAATAAATTTTTATCCACAAGGGGTAGGTCCTAGAGATCAATGTCTTGTTTCTCCATTGGAAGCAGCTCTCAACCATATTCCAAGGGATTCATATTATTTTTTCTTTAGTAGTATGGAGTCATCAATGGTGAAGGTTCCTGAACATTATAATAATTAAACATGTTCCTTGTGATCCACTTTAGGTTCCTCTAGTGAGGCAGTTTCAGCTGAGGTAGTAGCAATAGGATGTACCATTTTTGGGTCAGTAGAGAGTGCATCAGGAAAGCATAAGATACCTCCAAGATGCGCCATTTCCTTCAAGAGAAGAGCTCAATTGTGGAGGTGGTCATCTGTAGGGACAGATAGGTTGTGGGTCATGTCATGGTTTTCTTCATTCTTTTTCATTTCTAGGGTCGGGCTAGAAATACATAGTTCGAGGTACCCTTTAATTATATTCTACTTTGGTACATACCTTCTTTGATTCAAGAGAGGCACAATCCTCCATATAAACCTACATTTTACAATCTATGGTACATGAGGTTGATTGACATCTAGTGCCCTTGGATTTATCTATAGTAGTATGTGGTAGAGCGATGTTTTTTGAAGTATGTAGAGACTATGAGCTAGTGATGGGTAGGACAACTCTTGTGGAAATTTAATATGTTTATAGACACAATCATATGATTTAATCCTCATCATGGATTGGTAGTAATTATTAAAATATATCATCGATTAATTCGGGTGGACGGTTTTGTTCTTTTATACTGATATTGATAAAACTGTATTTTATGGCAAGAAAGAACCTCAAATGGTTGACAGACATGTTCTAACCTTGTCATCCATGATGGCTGAGATGATGATTAGTTCATTAGAGGTTCAAACACTCATTGATTCCTAGGGTCAAATTGTAATACCTTGATGTCTTTCTAGAAGTGGTGGTAGCATTACCCACTCGACGAGAGATCACGTTTTGGATTGAGCTACAACCATGTGTGTCATCGATCTCAATGCATCCATTTAAGATGGCCCATATTGAGTTTTGAGAGCTATGTATAGAGATCAAATGTATATGGTAGTGCATTTTTGTTAAATTGAGTGTGTCATGGTGGAGTGAAATAGTTTTTTTTGTAAATAAGGTTGGATGTAGTTGGAGGATTTTTTTCAATTAAATCTCTTGAACCAAGTGATAGTAAAGAACTGTTATCCTATTATATCAAATGATGATTTACTCAATAAATTAAAGAGTGAATTTTTCTTCTCAAATATCAATTTTTGGTTGATAAATCATCATATGTGTGTTATTTATGAGGATGTTCCAATGATAACGTTCTTTTGATGAAGTGGGAATTATGAGTTCTTTGTAATGTTGTTCAGTGTAGTGAATCCTCCAAATATGTTCACGGGATTGATGCATGAAGTGTTCAGGGATTTATGGGAAAATTTCATGGTGGATTTCAAAAAAAAAATATTTATGTACTCCACCTCCAAGGAAGAGCTTGTCGAGCATCTGTGTTCCATTTTTGGAGTCATTCATCATCACCAGATATTTCGGAAGTTGACAAAGTGTGAGTTTTGGGGCTCAAGAAGTCCATTTCATGGGGATTTTTGTACAATTGTATGGAGTATCTATGCATCCATAAATGATAAAATTATTTTTGTCTTGGTAATCCCCCATGATCTTAGTATACATGAAATTCTTCCTTTGTCTTGTTGGAAATTATAGGATATTCATAGCTTATTTATCTCAGGTTGTGAATCCATTAATAGTGCTAACTAGAAAGGATCATGTGTTCTCGTCGGCTAATCTATATCATATTACTCCTGAATAACTAAAAAAAGATATTATATAGTCCAGTTCATTGTCTTCCAATATATTATGTTCAGTTCATGGTTTTCTATGATGATTCACGTATTGGTTGGGGCTATGTCCATAAAAGGAAAAGACATGTTGTATCATATGTTTCTCAACAGTTACATAACAATGTGTGTAATTATTCAAACCATGACCTTGATTTTGTGGTAGTATTATTTTCCCATTAATTTTTAGAGACATTGCATCATTAGTGTTCTCTTTTTGGTCTTCATATTTCATAATAATATGATGTATGTTTTCTCCTTTAGTTACATGAACTTGTATCAATGCCGATGGATGGAGTTATTACATTTTTATGACATTGAGATTATTTATACACCAGGTATGTGAAAATTGTTTATGATACGTTGAGCATGATGTCACATAGTAATGAAATGCATGAATCGGGTGATTCCTGAAGAGTAATGCAAGAAAATTCAACATTACATCTAGATATGAAAGAATTTGGGGAAGAGGATGTATTTTTCCGATGATGGTACAATCATATCTGGTGTAGTAAGTGGAAGATTCCCAGTTAGTGGATCTTGAGGTGGAGGTTTGGAGTGACTAAGTTGTTCTTGGTGAGGCCCTGGTGGATGGTCTAAAGATGAACAACACCAAGAATTAATTCAGGGAAGGATTTTCTTTCCTTAGAAATGCTTGAGATGGTTCTCCGAGAGTCCCATATTTCACCATTTCCATTACCTCATAGAGTGAAAAATATTAAATGAGATTTAAGGAGTCAGTTTTTGTGTCCTGAGCTGAATCATGCAGTAGTAGAGTTTTTTTTCTCAATGTTTGGACTTCTAGAAGGTGATGGCCAAGCACCGTGTTCCCAGTGGTTTTCTCAAATCGTTAGGTGTTCCTCACTAAATGTGGGAGGACATGTTGAAGGAATTTGTTACTCGTTCACCTTGATATAATGGAGGATATGATTCTATATGGGTGGTAGTGAACCATATGACGAAACCATCAAGTTTATAGTGATTAATGATTCAATCTCACTGGAGTTTTTGTGGAGTCATTAACTGTATGAGGTAGTGAGACTCCACTGAGTCCCGAGGATGACGATTTCAGATCGATATCGTTAATTTTTTTAAAGGGTGTGGTGGGGGGTCTCCAACATGAATGTGGTTCTCATCTATATATTAGAACTTCTTTTTATCTGGATATGGATAGTTAGATAGAGTAGATCTTCTATACTATTGATGATACGTAGAGTTATTTTATCCTAGATTTTGGTGGATCATGGATGGGACACCTATTCACAGAAGAGTTTTCATACTGTAATATATTTCACTCCAAAATTTGTATAGATCCATTTAAAGCCTTGTATGGATGACATTTTTATTCTTCAACATGTTGGACTTGGGTAAGAGAGTTATCAATTCTCACAGAAAAAATGGTACAGAACATGATAGAGATGGTTTAGGTGATTCGTGGGAGTTTGAAGGCAGTGCAATTTCCTATAAAATCTAATGGCAATACTAGGACGATACATCTGGAGTTCGTCGATGTGGAAATTGTGTTCATATAGGAGGATCCCATTGAAGGAAAAGTGGTTTGGTTATGGGATTAATATTTATCCATTATTTGTTGAGCCTTTTGAGGGGATTAATCATATTAGAGTTATTGAATATTAGATAGCAATTCCCCCATAAATGATTTAGATACGTGATGTTTTCAACTGTCAGAGCAACATTATTATGTTCATCATGAATTTCATTTCATATATTGGGAAGAGATGAATGTTGATAAAGATGTGACCTTCAAGTAGAAACCTATAGAGATCCATGAACTCTAGGATAAGGTGTTGTGTGGGCGTTTATCCCATTGGTTTTTGTATAATAGTGGTATGGTGTTGTGGATGAGAGTACATGGGATCATGAATCATAGATGTTCACTTAGTACCCTAAGATATTTAATGTTTATATCTTCTCTAGTAATATTTGTTGTCTGGTGGTTGTTGGACTTTTATATTAGTGATATGGATTCCTCTTGTTGGTTTATGTGGCTTGCTCTCTATTGACTAGTATCTACTATGGGATATTTTTTTATTGGTGGTTTTGAATGTTGCATGATTTTTTTATTGTTCCAATAGTTACATGGTTATATCCTATGGTGGAAAAGGCTTTTCTAGGTATCATGTAATCGGGATATTTGGATAACGACTTTTTGTTTCCTCTCTGGTATGGTTTTGGATTCTCGAGGATGATAATGTTTCAAGTGGTATCGAATGTAAGGGCCAATATCTGCATGGATTGACCCTTTTCATGTTTCTATGGATTTTGAAGTTCAGAGGAGGCTCTGATGATGTTTGGAGGTTTTTGGCTACTGAGATCATGAATAAGGGGGCTTAAAGGGTGTGAAATTGGGATTCATGCTAGGTAGAAGAATTTCATGATGTGCAATTGGGATTATTTTGTGTAATATTTAATTGGTTGAAAAATAAAATAATATTTTTATGCAACATTTCTTTCTTTATAAATTGACCATGAGGTATTAAATGATGTGAAATGGGATTACACATTGTGTAATCCCCGATGATATATGTTTTAAAACATCTACATCATCTCAAGTTTTTTAAATCCTATGGATGTATTAGATCTCTCTCAACTCTAGGTTACTTGGTGACCCACTCCTCAATGTTTTGGGAATTCCTTCAGAGATGTTCAATTCCAAGAACCCTCCTTCGATCTGTAGTAATAAATCTTCTATCCAAGGTTGGTTCAACCTCTATTTATATGGATCATCATTTTGTTTCCTCCCATGTCTTCTCACCCTAATATGGAGGACGGTCTCACATGTTTCTTTTAGAGTTTTCCATTGGTTTTTGGTGGGGGGGTTGTGATGTGATATCCTCGGGTGGGTTCAGTTGTTGCATGAGAGGTGATCAGGTTCCGTTTTATTGATCAATTCTCATGTGAATAATGTTGATGTCATTTTGAGGTAGGTGTTCACTTATTCAAAATTTATTTATATGTAATATTAGAGATATCATTTTTTATCCCCTTGTATCTGAATTAAATTTACTTAATTATATGCATGAACCTAATTAATTAATTGTTATTGATCGCATATCATTGTTTTTTTATTTATAATGTTAGAATGGTTTTCCTCTTGATTTTCTAGGTAGATATATTATTATGATCTCATTGGTTTACCATGTTGTTTTTTATAGAAATTGGTGAAGAACATAATGTCATAATTAATTGTCAATTAATTGGTTAAATGGATAAAGTGGAATGTTTAGCCAATCTATGTGTTGTTGTTATTGTAATTTGATGATAATAAAATTGATTCATATAGGCATGTTTAATGTAATTGGTTAATTATCTTAAATCATTTTGATGATTTTTGAAAAAATTATTAAAGTCATGCTAAATTATTTTTTTAAATAATTTTTTATAGCTTATTGCTTCGGTTTCTCAGTGTAGGAACAAGTGACTAATGAAAAATTCAATTCAAGATTGAAAAAAGAACCAATATTTTGATAAATGATACTTCTTTTATAGGTATTGTGTTTCGATTTTTATTGTAATGGATGTGTGTCTTCTGCTTTTGATCCATGATATCTCATTGTGTGTTAAGGCTAAATTCCCTTTTTAGAGAAATAACCCATATTTCATGTTCTTTCATAATGATTGTGATGTTTTATGAGCCTAGTTGGGTGATCTTGGAGGGTTGTTGTTCTTTGTTGGGATAGGGATCCAGAGATGTGATATAATCTTGTGATGGTTGAGAATGGAGGTTTTTTTGGTATATGGGGAAGGGAGGCTCAGTTTTTTGTGGTAGCATTTGACACCTAGAGTGGTGAGATGCATCAATTTATGCATGTGGTGTCAGGGGGACACTATAGTTGATAGAACATGTTGATATTAATCTTACCCAATGATATATATGGGTAAACCTTTTTGAATTTTGGGTTTTTTATCTTCATAACAGTACCCTTTACGTGATGAATATGGGTTTTCTTAATCTAATTGTTATAGAGGAGAAGATCCATGGGATATACCAAATGATTTCCGTGTTTCTCATCTCAAGGTCGGATGGATCTACAGTCCTACAATATGTGGAAATGACTCAATGGGTAGTTCATCTACTCACATTGTTGAGCCCCTTGTGTTTGGTATCTTAAAATGATTTTCTATAGTACCTTGAAGTATGGGAAGTATTAATGTATTTTAATGAAATAATTATGGTTTAACCCATGGGGATAGATCTTGCTGGGATGCAATGATAAGGTTATTGTTCTGATGGTCTGTGTACTCAATTTGGTTATCCCAAAAGGGAATTTGACTTTGACGTCATGCAAATGTAATGAAATTTAGAAAATGATACTGGGTAAGTAATTGTTAAATAATTAATTAACATAAAATGAAATTGAGAAAAAAGGATGATATAATTTAATGTATCTCTTTACGTGGTTGTGTGATTATATGATATCTGGACATAACAGTGGGAGCTTTGATCCTGAGAGACATTATCTATAGTTTTTTCTAGGACTACGATATTCCCATGGCCTGGTTGTGAACTATATTATATCATGTACATTTCTAGTTTATATATGTTATTGTATCTTATCAGTTAGGTAAACTGACACCAAATGGAATTTGATCCATGTGGGTGTTTTACTGAGCATCCTAGGGGAAGGAAGGATATATACCTACCCATTTGGCTCTACTGTCTTCTCTTGGTTGTACATGTGCATGTATGAATGAAAATTATTTTTCCCAACATATATATTGAGACGGATGTAATGGATTTTGGTTATTTCAAACACATTTATTTTCGATATTGTTTTATATGGACTGTTATAGGTATAACATGTATGTGATGTGATGGCTTGAGGATCTTTACTTTGTGTATGTTCTGTAATGGATTGAGGTATAATATTCTATGTATGATACATGTTTTGTGAGCTATGGTTTCTCATAGAAACTCTCTAGTTACATTGGTTTTGTGGATGTGGTCGTGTGATTCAAGATGTGCATGTTGACACATGAGGTGTACGTTTTTGTCCTTCACCCAACTGTCTGTGATCAAGAATTTTGGAGAGAGATTCATTGGAAATGTGACATTGAGGAAAAGTGAAAAACCAATGGGGATGTGGTTGTAGGGTACCCTTGGTATTCATTATTATATCAGATTCTATTATATGTGATAATTGGTTAGAATTTTTATCATGGGGATGAGAACATGGAATTCATGTTTAGATAACAAGTGAGTTCCACTTGTTTTTCACTCTTCTTTAACATGCTTCCATTACCGTTGCATGAGAGGCTCCGAGGAGGACTGTGTTGAGGATACAGTTATACTCACCCTACATATATATAAACTTTATTCTGGTTAGCTAGACCATGGTGGATATAGGGCTGGTTACTACTAACATGGTGGGTTTTTAGGGGCTGTTTGGACTTCATGGTCATTTTCATCTATACAATCATTTTTAAATGTATTTTTTCATTTAATTTGATGTATTTCGTTCATTAAATTAAATTTTTTTACTAGGGTTACTTTTATATTATTGTTTGAGTTTGATTTGTGTAGATTCTATCTTATCAAACCCTTCTACAAGTGTTCTTTTAGTGGGTAATGTGAATGTTTATTATACCCTCGGTTCTAGTTTTTAACCTGAGGCCTACTGTTAGTGGACTCATGGTCCACTATCTCCCTTCTCCCATTTCAAGCCTAGGGTGGGTACACATTGTGCGGAGGGGGTCTTTACATCCATAAAAATAATATGAAAACTTTAAATTAGTCCCTTAGATATAATATACATATACTAATCAAGATACCTAGAGACTAGGGGATACAAGGTTTAGATAGGATCTATGAAGATGAGAGAAAAATATATAAAAAATAAAACATAGTATGAATTAGTGCATCATTAAATATGGAAAACCATCATGAACTTAATGAGAGAATACTCTATAGTTGTATGGAAGGTTTAATTCATTCTAAATTAGGATAGGGGTCGATTAGATATAAAAAATATAAAGTGAAAATAAGTAAATTTTATCTTTTTAGAGGTGCATGTTTGGGTGCCCGAATAAAAAAATGTACATTACACATTTATTACCAATCAATACAAAAATAAATTGGGAATAATTTCATAAGGAGTTTAAATGAAATATTGGGTGAAACCATGCTCTTTTAATTATATTCCCATGTACAACTGCCCATATATCCTGTAGTTTCTTTGGTGAGGTACATGGTTTAAATAATAATGATTAAACTATAAAAATTTCTTTTATATATATATATTGTCATACCACATGGTTAACTCATTTTTAGTACCAACCATGAAAACAAAATCCCTTGTTTATTTCCCACAAGTATACATGTTATCATCATTTAACCCCAGAACACCTCTATAATGAACTAAAGGATAAACCAAAATCAACCTTATGATCACATATTACATATGGAGAGATACAATAGAAATATATATATTATATTTAGAAAATTATAATATAGTTTCAAATGATGTTTTCCATCCATTATGATATTTAATTTATACCAAATATATTTTACTAGGTAGAAATATGGTACAAATAATATTTTCCACAATTTGAAATATACATTCCTTAATTAAAATATAGTTTATAATGATTTTTTCGAAACAAGTGTTTCTTGACTATTGGAACACAAATATTTAATATTTTAAAATTTAATCCTAATATATTATACTTATCCAAAAAGTTGTCAAAAACCATGAAATAGAGAATATGACCCAAAAATGAAATATTAATTTGAAATTTCAGTTTTAAATGATAAGAACCTCTCAATAATATTATGATAATAAGATAACATACATAGACCCATTTCCACTAATGAAATACAAAAGCGATCCAGAAAACTTAATCCCATACTTTTGATACCCATCTAATAAATCCCATTATCATGAATCAAAATAATCCCTAATAGAAGAATAATCCAAACCATATGAATAATATGGAATGAAAAATTTTATCATTAAATACATCTCAAAGTTTTCATATTCATGAGAATCCAATAAAAAATTAAGGAAATAAAAAATATTAAAATATCTATCCAAAGATACATCACGAATTGGATCGATATTCCACAACCACTATCTAAGAAAATTTTTCGATTTTTGACTAACTGAGTTTAAAACAAACCAAACATGGAAATACATTTCCAATCAATAATAAAATGTTACAAGGGATAGTAGATTAAAAAAAACCTCCATCAAACTCATATATTCTCCTCAATGATGATTTATATAATTAACAATACAAAAAGGGCTTATTTTTTTAAATATATTATGTTTCTTTTAAATAAACCACATAAAATGATTAGAATGTAAGTTACAAAATTCAACAGGGTAGAATTTTTTTTTAAAAAAACATATTTTTTCTGAAATAAAATAATATATTCACATATAAGTACAAAATTGATTTTGTAAATGATTGTGGAGAAAAAAACAACACACACTACTTCCAAATAAACATTTAATTTCCAAAAAAATACTAATAGATACATTGAGCCTAAGAGTTATCATCCAAATGTGTTTCCCTAAAAAATATTAACAATTAAATAAATAATCTTCTTTAAAAATCCTCTTGAGAATAAAAAACCACAATTGAGGTTCTACTTTCAAGAATTTATGGATGTAAATGTTATAACACTAAAATAATTATTTTCATGAAACAAAAAAACAAATTTCATTCCAAAACATTCATGTTTAGAAAACAACATACTTCTACATATCTATAATATCCCTATTATCCTTTTCAAATCCCTATAATCAATTTACATAATATTTATAAGGTTTAAATATTATATAAAATTATTAATAATAATAAAAAATAATTGATAAAAATTATATAAATATGAACAATGTAATATTTCCTAATTTAATGAAATTTTAGGAGATAATTACTTGAAATTGTGAAATATCAGCTAAAAAATTAGAAAAAAGTATACAATCCACACTACCATGTCAAACTGACCAGTGATTCATTTATCATCAATTTATATGTCAACCATATATTTTTATCATTAAACATATTATTATAACGATATCATATAATAACCTTCTAAATTTAAGAAAAAAACATAAATATAATCTATTTAACATATATTTATTATAAAAGAGTAATCTGATTTCAAAAATATTACAATATCAGGATTTAAAAAAAAATATAATTAACAAGGAATTCATGTATTTAAACATTAAAAAAATATTATTAATCACTTTATATCATTAATCAATAATTCATTGAAACGTTTCATCAACTTTATAGATGGTAGAATTACATTAAATGATAGTATGAAAAAAATGATTATATTACACATACAATATTATGTAGGCCTTAATATTTATAATACCATATCATGATTATAATTCAACACTTCATTAGGAAAAGTTTATATTACATTATTTATACTGGATGAAACTATTTAATTATAAAGCCTATAGAATATTTAAATAAGGTAATGAAAACTAAACACTATTATGCTAACCGTGGAAAAAAATAATTAATAGTGTACATATTTTTGCATTCTCACAGAAAAAATCACTTTCAATATTTATAATTACAAACATGGTCTTCACAACATCCAATTCTTGAATCAAGATATATTATTGAGATATACTAGTTAATAGAAATTAACTATAGAATGCAGTGATTTAAATGAAATCACAATAGAATTTTATTCCTATAATATATTTTTAAACATTATAATTTAAAAATGCAATAGAATATTATATCAAGAGTTATTAGTGTTTAAATCATGAAATAATTTTATTTTTCCTCTATAAGACCATTCAAATCATTCATGAATTTTACATAAAAATCCCATATTTTTTCTAATATCATTTAAATAATGAATAATTAATCAATATTAAAAAAATTATTATCAAATGTTGACTTCTAAATTACTGTCAATGAAGTTTTATAATTTTTTTTTAAAGAAACAATACATTAAAAAAAATTATTGGAAAAAAATATTCTATCACCAAATCGTAACCTAATTTTAACATGATGAGTAAGAATTAGAAAACAACAATATAAAATTATTATAACAACATAGGAATAATTCATTATATTAGAAAGCTCAAGTAAAACACAAGTTTCTAGAAAAATTTCCTTAATATTTAAAAAACATGAAAAGTAAAAAAAATATCAAGTTTGATATATCATTCATATCAAATAATTAACAATTCAACCACTCTTTCCTTAAAATATTCACATGATTCCCAAAAAAATCCAAATATATTCAATATATTCCTAGCATGATGAATGATATATAATTCTTATCACACCTCCATGAGTAATTTCATGTATGAAAATTTGAACATATTTTATATTAACTAATATATTTTATGAATAACTAATTCTATTCAAAGAAGATATTTTTCCAGTTTGTATTGTCATATTTATTTCAAAACCAAAAAGACCTAGATTTACTCATAAAATATTTTATAAAACTGTACCTATTTTCAATTCACTTTATTCAATTCAACAGTCCCTTTAGTTTCTAACTGACAAAAAAATTTAGTAATTCAACATGTTAAATAAATAAAATTTAATTTTTTTGTTAAATTACCTCATTGGGTTTAAATTTAACACTAACAATGAATTTATTTTACTAAAAAATCCAAAATATATCACAATAAAATAATTATATACAAAGCCATATATATAAATCACTTTTGATAAGAGTTTATCTATAAAAGAATAGAAAATATCACTAGAAACATCTGATCATGTAATTAGAAATTTGAACGACATATATTGTTATATCCCCATCATATCACTAAAACAATAACAGAAGTCACCTACATGAAATGAATTTGTAATCCCAAATCATGGATGCTCACATATGATTAATCAATTACTTTGTTTTCACATTTTTTATAATTATTCCAATTAGAACACAAGAACATTCATCATGATACAGATAGAGACCCGAAGCTTAACGTACATGGAAATTACATTACTTTTTCAGAATACTTAATACATGTAAAAAACAGACACACAAGGACCGTAATAGTTTAGTGTCTTTGGAAACTTGGAACGTAATCTTATAATCATGGTGAACGATCTTAAACAACTCCGATAACGATATTCCCCTTTTTTTTCCTTACCTAAAACCTTTATTTATTTCCTAGGAAAAATAAAACATAAAAAGGGTGAGCTCAAATGCTCAGTAAGGGAAAACATAAAGAACATAAAACAATCCATAAAAATTTGAAAGCAAAAAACTTGAACATGAAATTTAAACATCAAAATCATGAGAAAAGTCATAAATCATGGAAGTACTTAAGGAATATATCATAATGGAACATCAACCATTATAAAATATAATGGGAATAAAACATGTAATTTTTTAAACCATTCAGCACATGTTATGATTTCCATAGTAGACAAGGCATTGCTACCAAGACCATCTTAGTGGACAAAGTCCCTTTCTGAATCGAGTTCACTCCTCGTTTTAGTCCTGTAACACTGAACCGAATTAATATACCATTCCATCCATGTCTATCTCGTGAGATATAAATCATTACCCAATTCATTGGAGGGAGATATAGGTCCCACCCATCTCATAATGAAATCATTCTTACTTGTGCCTCAAAATAAACGTAAAACATTCATCATAACCCAAAGAATAAAATGGTTTTAACAAACATCATCCCATAATAAAATAATATATATAAAACAAATGGATATTTCATCATAAGAAAAGTTAAACCATGTAAATCATAGAGAAATTATACATGAAACATACACATATGAATTAATGTCATCTTAGATGGAAAATGGTTTTGATAAAACACTTGAAATGAATTCGTGAGGAAAATATCCTTTATTCATCAAAATCAATTTCATTTCACAAAACATCATGCAATTTAAAAAGAAAAATAATTTGTTGAAAATAGTCATGATATATTTTGGAGGAAGATTCATGAAAATAAGGCATTATAAAACCATAAAAATCATTTCATTCCGTATAAGTTAAAAAAACATTCTTCTCGTACTTTAGCTGGAAAAGTAAAAAAGTACCTCGTAAAAGATAGATTCCATACATACCTTGTATTAAAAGTCAAAAATGGGTTAAAAGGACATTAAACATACATGAAATGATTTTTTTGTAACATGGACATAGATGAGAACAATTACCGCAGTAAATACTTACGAATAAACAATCTCAGATAAGAACGAGATTGGAAAAGTTATCCCTTAACTTATGTCTGATAAGCTTTGTACGTGTCTGAACCTCCTATATAATGATTTAAATAATTTCATTGACTTATTATAGAATCATATTCATTTTTATGATATTATATATGGTTCACTTATGACTTTATATTACCCGTTCTTTTGTAAATTCAATGTTAAAGAGAGTTTTGGGTAAAATAGTTTCCTTTGGCGTCTGTGTTTTGACTTGTAATTATTCATATGTTTAATTATATCATGATTAATTAATTCCATAATATAAAACATTATTTATATATAATATATATTCAGAATATACATATATATTATAGATCGATAAATGTAAAGAAATACACCGTTCAGGGAGACGGTAGGTCGTACGTACGCGTGAACGCTGTTTTCATCTCCTTATTGAATTGAATGGAATTAAGTATATAAAGTACATATATATATACATAAATCCAGTAGCTTTATTATTTCATATATTTCATGATTACTTATTATATATACTTTATAATAATTCTTTAATTTGTTTAAATGGAAAATGAATCTAATCGCGTCGTGGAGACGGTAATCCGTACGTACGCACGAGCGATGATATCATTAGCATATTTATTGAATATAATTGGAGTGAATGATATAATATCATAGAATCAGTATAATATTATAATAATCATATGTATTTAATCATTACACCTTTATACACATCCATGTAAGGTGGTGGTGGAAAACGGATTACACCGCCGCGTGGAGACGGTATTCCGTACGTATGCACACGCGGTGATTTTGTTTTTCGTAGGATGTATAGATGGTGAAATAGGGTTGTTTCATACTTATAATAACATATCTGTATATTAGTGATACTTATGTTATTACTTCATAATGAAACAACTAAATAAGATGAAGTGGAAGATGAAATAAAGTTGAAAGAATCGGTAACAGACATTACCTCTTCTTTGAAGCGCCTCTTTGAGACCTCCTATTAGGGCACTAAAATTGGACGTTGATGAATACCAGGACCTCTAGGATGTTTATAGGGAATTGTAGAAGAGACATTGGCAGGGGTTCTCCGATCTTGAAGTCTCAATGTGGTGTGAGGAAGAGAGGGAGGAGGTGCCCTTTTATAAGGGAGGAGAGGGGCACCATTGGAAAAAAAAAATATTATTTTATTAGAAAGTCATACTCGGTTTTAAATAGCTCCAAAATTATTTATTTCGAATCTAAGGTGGGTATGGGTCTAAATTCTCTCTTCCAATAGAATTTATATATGTTTAGGTTTCTATTTTAACCTTATCATTTAGATTTAACTTTAAGTTAAATCATTTTTACTTTTATAGTGTCTTCTTGTTTTCTTACTTTAAAAGGTTAATAAACATACTATAACAAGCCAAACGAACCCCAAGTTATTTATTATTAATATATATAACCTTATCTAAGTCATTCGGTCGATCATTAGATTTTTAGGAATAAAATAACAATTAATAATATAATATTTGTTTTAAAAACTATTTGGTAATTGATTTTTGTGAAAATTATAACAGAATGATTTGTTCAAAAAAAGTTAATTAAATCATTACAAACATGTCATATTAACCTATAAAATTAGTGTAATTCATAAAAATATTCAAATTACATTTATTTGGGTATTTATAACAACAATTATGTCAATATTTCATTAATGATATAATTACTGCATCATCATTGTGTCATAAATAAATTTAATTATTTAATTTCTAAAAATTATAAATAAAATACCATTATGTATGAAATATTTTTATATTTCTAATGAATATTTATTGTAGAATTTATCTTATGTATAACCCTATATTAAAAATGTTTTAGTTATTAAACTTTGATTTTAACTATTTTAACTATTCTTTAAATAAAATAATATTAAATGTCCTAATCTAATCCATGTGGGCCTAAATAGTAGTATTTTATTCCTAAGGTTGTTTTTGGTCGAATTTCACTTATCCAATATAATTAGGACATTTGTTATGATAATAATAATCTGCTTTTTAACCTCAATTACCCTATTTACTTTAAACCGTGGAAAAAAAAGTAAAAAGTTACTATTTACCAAAAAATATTTTCATCTCATTGAACCACATTTCACATACTAACATCTACCATGTCTCTAGGATTTTTGAAATTCAATTCAAAAAAGCGGTAAAATTATTTTTTATGTAAATTTTTAAATTCTCCTAGGAGGTGGGTAATAGACGGACAAAAGTTCAATAAAATTTGTATATATCTAAAATTATTATAAAATGACTCCGATGAATTACATTGAACATATATAGGTATTATGTATCAATTTTGACCTAAAATAAATTTAAAAAAAATTAATTATTTAAATAAAAAGCTGGTTTTTAAATAGTAACCCAGTGTTTTCACTATTCATTAAAAATTGAATGTTTTCAGAAAAATACCAAAATTGCACCCTAGGCTAATTTTGATATTTCGAAGACAAAAATGAAGTCCATTTTGAAAAATAAAATTTATAAATTTTTAAAAAGTGGTTATTACTATTCATAACAGCTAGTTTTAATAATATTTTAATAGCATATCGTTGTTTTGCAAAACTCGATATTGCGTACAACACACGCTATCGTGGAAGGTCGCGATTGCATGTAATGTAAGCCAATTCAGGGATGTGTGTAGTGAACGACTCCTTTTTTGTTTCGTATAACAAAATACATTGAATATATATATATATACTTAATGTTTCATAGAATAACTACTATCGAACAAACATGAAATTGTGTGTAACATGATCCAAGATTAGTGTTATGTATACTGCTAGCTAATACGGTGTTGCGTATAGCACAAGGTAATCTTGGTGTAGCGTACAACAAAGGACATTAATGAAATTAAAAAATATATTTTTCATAAAATCTAGAGGTGTTACATTCTACCCCCCTTAAAATGAATTTATCCCTCGAAATTCGTCGGGGTTATAAATCCTTTACTACTTGAAAGTTTCTTTCATAGAAACCCACATCGTAAAAAGGAATTCTAAAACTTAATTTTAAAAACTAAATTATGAAACATAACGATTACCCAAAGTAACTCATCATTGGGTTTCCATATAGGAGAACATAGGTGAAAATATGGATATGGAAGAGAAATCTAAACATCATGTTCTGATGGAGAGTGGTAGAGAACATGGCTATGAAAAGGACAACAATCACAAAGCCATAAATATGTGATGATCTAAGGTATCATCTGATTAATTGGATATAAGGACACTAGGAAAACATTTTTTCGTATTCATGATCAATTCCCTAATGTTGACGAAATTGGAATTTGAAGAAATATGTTCTTTATTTTGGTACAATCTCACCCTTGGTCATTCCTTGGACAATTTCCACATCATCTCTTAAAGAAATGAAGTTGAATTTTTCATTCGTGAAGTGTTAGTAGATCATATGATAGAATGACAGGTCATTCCATCTTTCTCAAACAAAAAGTTTTCAAAAGTTATCAAATATACATAAGTACATCTATAGTGAGATTAATCGTATATGATTCCAAAAATGGACTTATAATTCATCTATCATACCGCTTAATAAATTAAAAATAGTTTCTACTAACCAGGGACTTTCTGTAGGCCAGTGGTAGGTGATAAAGGCCAGTCGCACTTCGGTTGTGGGTTCGATTCCGACAGCCTTGTCCAACGCGATGGGTTGTCGCCCGTCCTGCAGGTTGTCCTTTTTTTATAAAAATAAATTATTATAAATTTCAATCAATAATATAAAAAAAGTTCTAGCCTTAAACAATATTAACTTATGTCCAACACAATTAATTCTAATCTTTAGGATTATTCAAAATACTGTTGTCCAATCTCATATTCTAGTGAAAACGATTACCAGAGAGTTCATATAACAAGCATGTTAATACCATCGTTGATCCCAATATATCATAAGATATATCTTGTTGGTCACTTTCCAAACATTAGAAGGACTTAATCATGTATTCTCTTTAAAAAAATTGAATACCCATTGAACCTTAGTGAAAAAATGAATGCAGTTAAAAGTAAACTCTTTCCATATACCAAAATTCAAATATTTTATATACTCAAACCATGATATAAACTTCTCCTTATATCAGTCATGAGATCATGAATACTATCAAACATTTAATTTTCTCTTTATCCCTTCATTATGCGCATATCATCTACTTTCCAAAAATATCTGAATAACCTTTCATGGTTACTGGTACCATTCATCAGACACTTTTAAAACATAAGGAAAGACAACAGTTTAACAATCCGTAGATGTCTCATTATTCCATAGTACCATGAGATTACTTATACAACATTACACTTGATAAACATGTAATCATTCCACTACCTTCTTAAACCATTGACCAAGCTTCAACAATTCTTTCATCTCACATATCATTTGTAGTCTCTTCATCATCATAAATACTACCAATAAGACCATACTAATTCTCTTCATGAGACTTTCCCTTAGGGAATTGGATTTCATAATGCCCGTACATTCCTCGTTTAAAACATTTAACCATTGTTGATGTCATAGCAATACCATTATCCTCGTCCATGGTGTTAACTGAACCTTTTCCTTTTCACTTACTAGATTTGTGTCCTTATTTTCCACACCCCAAGCATCTTTAAGTTCCTTTGAAACATTCTTCTTGATGCCTCTTCCCACATGAATTACAGAGGAAAAATTGAAATTTCTTTCCTCTATGATCATCATCAAACTCCATCTTTCTCTTATTAGTCGAGTCAGGAAACATAACAAAGTTGATTTTATTGATCATATTATGATATTTCTGATTGTGCATATTAATTATGTTTGGACTTCCAAATCCCATATCATTCGTTTTCTCATGAAGAATATCATTCCATTGTCCATAATATCCTCCATTATCATGAATCATCTTGTTTCCATCCATTTTCTAATCCCCAAAAAGAATAGCGTGAGAGACAAAATTCATAATCAAGGGGGAGTAACATCAATATCTAACATCTTAGGTTTAATCTAATATAGTTACCATAATTATAGTAATATAACCTATACATATTCTTAACCTTAGGGACATCCCTAGACATACCGTAAAAATATCTCTAGCGATCTCACTAATTTTTCTGCATCCTAGTTTCCAAAGGTTGGAAAAACCTTTCCTCTGATACCAACAGTAGAGACCCGAAGCTTGACGTACATGGACATTACATTACTTTTGAGGAATACTTAATACATATCAAAAACAGACACACAAGGACCGTAATAGTTTAGTGTCTTTGGAAACTTAGAACGTAATCTTCTTATCACGGTGAAAGATCTTAAACAAATCCCATAACGATCTTCCCCTTTTTTTCCTTACCTAAAACCTTTATTTATTTCCTTGGGAAAATAAAACATAAAAAGGGTGAGCTCAAATGCTCAATAATGGAAAACATAGAGAACATAAAACAATCCAAAAACATTTGAAAGAAAAAAACTTGATCATCAAATTTAAACAACAAATTCTTGAGCAATGACATAAATCGTGGAAGTACGTTAGGAATTTATCATAATGGAACATCAACCATGATAAAATATAATGGGAATAAAACATGTAATTGTGGAAACCATTCAGAACATGTTATGATTTCCATAGTTGCCAAGGAATTGATACCAAGACCATCTTAGTGGACAAAGTCCCTTTCTGAATCGAGTTCACTCCCCGTTTCAGTCCTTTAACACTAAACCAGATTAACTTACCGTTCCAGCCATGTCTATCTCATGAGATATAAATCTTTTCCCAATTCATTGGAGGTAGATATAGGTCCCAGCCATCTCATAATGAAATCATTCTTACTTGTGCCACAAAATAAAAATAAAACATTAATCATAACCCAAAGAATAAAATGGGTTTCATAAAAATCATCCCATCATCACATAATCCATATAAAAAAATGGATATTTCATCATAATAAAAGTGAAACCATGTAAATCATAGAGACATTATACATTAAACATACACATATGAAGTAATGTCATCCTATATAGAAAATGGTTTTGATAAAACACTTGAAATAAATTCTTGAGGAAAATATCCTTTATTCTTCAGAATCAATTTCATTTCACAAAACACCATGAAATTTTAAAAGAAAAATATTTTGTTGAAAATATTAAAGAAATATTTTGGAGGAAGCTTCATGAAAATAAGGCTTTATAAAACCGTAAAAATACTTTCCTTCCGTATAAGTTAAAAAACATTCTTCTCGTACTTTAGCCAGAAAAGTCAAAAGTACCTCGTAAAAGAAAGATTCCATACATACCATGTAATAAATGAAAAAAATGGGTAAAAAGGAAATTAAACATACATGGAACCATTTTTATGAAACATGGACATTGATGCGAACAATAACCCCAGTAAATACTTACGAATAAACAATCTTAGATAAGAACGAGATTAGAAAAGTTATCCCCTACCTTAGGTCCGATAAGCATTGTACGTGTCCGAACCTCCTGTATAGTGATTTAAATATTTTCATTGACTTATTATAGAATAATATTCATCGTTATGATGTCATATATGGTTCACTTATGACTTTATATTACCCGTTCTTTTGGAAATTCAATGTTAAAGAGCATTTTGGGTAAACTCGTTTCAGTTGTCGTCCGTGTTTTGACTTATAATTATTCATATGATTACTTAGATCATGATTAAATAATTCCAGAATATAAAACATGATTTATATATAATATAAATTCAGAATATACTTATATATAATTGATCGATAAATGTAATGAAATACACCGTTCATGGAGATGGTAGGTCGTACGTACGCATGAACGCTGTTTTCGTTTCCTTATTGAATTGAATGGAATGAATTATATGACATACATATATATGTAAATAAATCCAGTAGCGTTATTATATCTTATATTTCATGATTACTTATTATATATACTTTATAATCAGTCTTTAATTGTTAACATGGAAAATTAATCTCATCGCGTCGTGGAGACGGTAATCCGTACGTACGCACGAGCGATGATATCGTTCCCATATTTATTGAATCGAATTAGAGTGAATGGTCTAATATATAGAATCATTATGATTTTATAATAATAATATGTATTTATTCTTTACAAAATTATACCCATCCAAGTATGGTGGTGGTGGAAATGCAGATTACACCACAACGTGGAGGCGGTATTCCATACGTACGCACGCGCAGTGATTTCGTTTTCTGTGGGATGGATTGATGGTGAAATAGGGTTGTTTAATACGTATAATAACATATCAGTATATTAGTGATACTGATGTAATTACTTAATAATGATACAACTAAAGAAGAAGAAGTGGAAGAAGAAATAAAGTTGAATGAATCGGTAACAGACATTTCCTCTTCTTTGAAGCACCTCTTTGAGACCTCCTCTTAGGGAACTAAAATTGGTCTTTTAAGAATACAGGACCTCTATGATGTTTCTAGGGAAGTGGAGAAGATAATTTTTCATGGGTTGGCAGAGTTTGACGGTTCAAAGTGTTGTGAGGAAGAGAGGGAGGAGGTGCCCTTTTATAAGGGAGGTGAGGGGCGCCTTTGGAAAAACTAAAAATATTATTTTATTATAAAGTCATATTCGGTTTTAAATAGCTCCAAATTTATTTATTTCGAATCTAAGGTTGGTATGGGTCGAAATACCATCATCCAATATAATTTATACAAGTTTAGGTTTCTATTTTAACCTTATCATTTAGATTTAACTTTAAGTTAAATCATTTTAACTTTTACTGTGTCTTCTTGTTTCTTTACACTATAAGGTTAATAAACATACAATAACAAGCCAAACTAATCCCAAGTTGTTTATTATTAATATATATAACCCTATCTAAGTCATTCGGTCGATCATTATATTTTTAGGAATAAAATAAAAATTAATAATATAATATTTGTTTTAAAAACTATTTGGTAATTGATTTTTGTGAAAATTATAACAGAATGATTTGTTCGAACAAAGTTATTTAAATCATTTCAAATATTTCATATTAACCAATAAAATTAGTGTAATTCATAAAAAGTCTCAAATTACATTTATTTGGGTATTTATAACATTAATTATGTCAATATTTCATTAATGAGATAATTACTGCATCATCATTGTGTCATAAATAAATTAAATTATTTAATGTATAAAAATTATGAATAAAATACCATTATGTAGGAAATCTTTTTAGATTTATAATGAATGTTTATAGTCGAATTTATCTTATAAATAACCATATATTAAAAAAATTATTTATTAAACTTCGATTTTAACTATTTTAACTATTATTTAAATAAAATAATATTAAATGTCCTAATCTAATCCAGGTGGGCCTAAAGAGTCATATTTTATTCCAAGGATTTTTTTGGTCGAATTACTCTAATCTAATATAATTAGGACATGTTTTATGGTAATAATAATATCATTTTTACCCTTAATTACCCTATTTACTTTTAACAGTGATAAAAAAAGTAAAAAATTACTATTCACCAAAAATTATTTTTGTCTCATTGGACTACATTTCACATACAAACATCAATAGTGTTTCTCGGATTTTTTAAATTCAATTCTAAAAAGCGGAAAAATTATGTTTTATGTAAATTTGCAAATTCTCCTAGGAGGTGGGTAAAAGACTGTCAAAAGTTCAATAAAACTTTTATATATCTAAAATTATTATAAAATGACTCCAATGAATTACATTGAACATATATAGGTATTATGAATCAATTTTGACCTAAAATATATTTAAAAAAATTAATAAATTATTTAAATAAAAAGCTGCTTTTTAAATAGTAACCTAGTGTTTTCACTATTCATCATAAAATTGAATGTTTTCAGAAAAATACCAAAATTTCACCCTAAGCTAATTTTGATATTTCGAATCAAAAAATAAAGTCCATTTTGAAAAATAAAATTTATAAAATTTCAAAAAGTGGTTATTACTATTCATAATCGCTAGTTTTAATGATATTTTAATAGCATATCGTTGTTTAGCGAAACTCGATATTGCGTACAGCACACGCTATCGTGGAAGGTCGCGATTGAGGGTAATGCAAGCAAAGTCAAGGATTTGTTTAGTGCACGACTCCTTTGTTGATGCGTATAAAAAAATACATTGAATATATATATATATACTCAATGTTTCATAGAATAACTATTATCGAACAAACATGAAATTGTGTGTAACACGATCCAAGATTAGTGTTTCATATACTGTAAGCTAATATGGTGGTGCATATAGGGAAATGTAATCTTGGTGTAGCTTACAACAAAAGAAATTAATAAAATTAAAAGAATATTTTTCATAAAATCTCAGGGTGTTACATTCTACCCCCCTTAAAATGAATTTCGCCCCCGAAAATCGCCGGGGTTATAAATCGTTTACTACTTGAAAATTTCTTTCATAGAAACACACATCATAAAAAGAAATGCTAAAACATAATTTTAAAAACTAAAGTATGAAACGTAATGATTACCCAAATTAACTCATCATTGGGTTTCCATATATGAGAACATAGGTGAAAATATGGATATTGAAGAGAAATCTAAACATCATGTTCTGATGGAGAGTGGTAGAGAACATGGCTATGAAAAAGCCAAAAATCACAAAGCCATAAATTTGTGATAATCTAAGGTATGATCTAATTATTTTTATATAAGGAAACTAGGAAAACATTTTTTTGTATTCAAGATCAATTCCCTAATGTTGAAGACATTTGAATTAGAAGAAATACGTTCTTGATTTTGGAACAATCTCATTGTTGGTCGTTCCTTCGACAATTTACAGATCATCTCTTAAAGAAATGAAGTTGAATTATTCATTCGTGAAGTGTTAGAAGATCATATGATAGAATGACAAGTCATTCCATCTTTCTCAAACAAATAGTTTGCAAAAGTTATCAAATATACATAAGTCCATATATAGTGAGATTAATCGTATATGATTTCAAAAATGGACTTATAATTCATCTATCATACCGCTTAATAAAATAAAACTATTTTCTAATAACCAGGGACTTAATGTAGGCCAGTGGTAGGTGATAAAGGCCAGTCGCACTTCGGTTGTGGGTTCGCTTCCCACAGCCTTGTCTGACGCGATGGGATGTCGCCCATCCTGCAGGTTGTCCTTTTTTTCTAAAAATAAATTATTATCACTTTCCATCAATAATATCAAAAAAGTTCAAGCCTTAAACAATACTAACTTATGTCCAACATAATTCATTCCAATCTTTAGGCTTATCCAAAATACTGTTGTCCAATCTCATATTCTAGTGAAAACGATTACCGGAGAGTTCATATAACAAGCATGTTAATACCATCATTGATCCCCATATATCATAAGATATGTCTTATTGGTCACATTCCAAACATTCGAAGGCCTTAATCATGTATTCTCTTTAATTAATGAATACACATTGAACCTTAGTGAAAACATGAATGCAGTTAAAAGTTAACTCTTTCCATTTACCAAAATCCAAAAATTCTATATACTCAAACCATGATATAACCTTCTCCTTATATCAGTCATGAGCTCATGAATACTATCAAACATTTGGTTTTCTCTTTATCCCTTCATTATGCGCATATCATCTACTTTCCAAAAATATCTGAATAAACTTTCATGGTTACTGGTACCATTCATCATACACATTCAAAACTTAAGGAAAGACAACAGTGTAACAATCCTTAGATGTCTCATTATTCCATAGTACCATGAAATTACTTATTCAAAATTACACTTGATAAACATGTAATCATTCCACTACCTTCTTAAACCATTGACCAAGCTTCAACAATTCTTTCATCTCACATATCATTTGTAGTCTCTTCATCATCATAAATACTACCCATACGACCATACCGATTCTCTTCATGAAACATTCCCTTAGGGAATTGGTTTGCATAATGCCTGTACATTCCTCATTTAAAACATTTAACCATTGTTGATGTCGTAGCAATACCATTATCCTCATACATGGTGTTAACTGAACCTTTTCCTTTGCACTTACTGGATTTGTGTCATTATTTTCCACACTCAAAGAATATTCAAGTTACTCTGAAACATTATCCTTAATTCCTCTTCCCACATGACTTAGAGAGGGTAAATTTAACTTTCTTTCCTCTATGATCATCATCAAACTCCATATTTCTCTTATTATCCAAGTCAGGAAACATACCAAATTTGATTTTATTGATCATATTATGATATTTCTGATTCGGCTTATTAATGATACTTGGACTTCCAAATCCCATTTCATTTGGTTTCTAATGACTAATATCATTTCATTGTCCATAATTTTCTGCATTATCGTGAATTATCTTGTTTCCAGCCATTTTCTAAACCCCAAAAAGAATAGTGTGAGAGACAAAAATCATAATAAAAGGGGACTAACTTCAATATCTAACATCTTAGGTTTAATCTAATATCGTTACCATAATTCTAGGAATAAAACCTATACATATACTTAACCTTAGGGACATCCCTAGACATAACTTAAAAATATCTCTAGGGATTGCATCCTAGTTTCCAAAGGTTGGAAAAACATTTCCTCTGTTACCAACTGTAGAGACCCGAATCTTGAAGTACATGGACATTACATTACTTTTGCAGAAAACTTAATACATATCATAAACAGACACACAAGGACCGTAATAGTTTAGTGTCTTTGGAATCTCGGAACGTAATCTTCTAATCGCGGTGAAAGATCTTAAACAAATCCCATAACGATCTTACACTTTTTTTTCCTTACCTAGAACCTTTCTTTATTTCCTGGAGAAAGTAAAACATAAAAAGGGTGAGCTCAAATGCTCAATAAGGTCAAAAATAGAGAACATAAAACAATACATAAACATTTGAAAGCAAAAAACTTGAACATTAAATTTAAACATCAAAATCTTGAGAAATGACATAAATCGTGGAAGTACGTAAGGCATATATCATAATGGAACATCAACCATGATAAAATATAATGGGAATAAAACATGTAATTTTGACAACCATTCAGCACTTGTTATGATTTCCATAGTAGCCAAGGCATTGATACCAAGACCATCTTAGTGGAAAAAGTCCCTTTCTGAATCGAGTTCACTCCTCGTTTCAGTCCTGTAACACTGAACCGGAATAACTTACCATTCCAGCCATGTCTATCTCATGAGATATAAATATTTACCCAATTCATTGGAGGTAGATATAGGGCCCAGCCATCTCATAATGAAATCATTCTTACTTGTGCCACAAAATAAACATAAAACATTTATCATAATGCAAAGAATAAAATGGGTTTCATAAAAATCATCCCATAATCATATAATCCATATAAGACAAATGGATATTTCATCATAAGAAAATTGAAAACATGTACATCATAGAGACATTATACATGAAACATACACATATGAAGTAATGTCATCTTAGATGGAAAATGGTTTTGATAAAACACTTGAAATGAATTCTTGAGGAAAATATCCTTAATTCTTCAAAATCAATTTCTTTTCACAAAACATCATGAAATTTTAAAAGAAAAATATTTTGTTGAAAATAGTCATGAAATATTTTGGAGGAAGCTTCATGATAATAAGGATATAAAAAACCGTAAAAATCCTTTCCTTCCGTATACGTTAAAAAACATTCTTCTTGTACTTTAGCCAGAAGAGTCAAAAAGTACCTCGTAAAAGAAAGATTCCATACATAACATGTAATAAAAGTACAAAATGGGTAAAAAGGACATTAAACATACATGAAACAATTTTTAGGAAACATGGACATAGATGAGAACAATAACCCCAGTAAATACTTACGTATAAACAATCTCAGATAAGAACGAGATTGGAAAAGTTATCCCTTAACTTAGGTCCGATAAGCTTTGTATGTGTCCGAACCTCTTGTATAATGATTTAAATATTGTCATTGACTTATTACAGAATAATATTCATTTTTATGATGTATTATATGGTTCACTTATGACTTTATATTACCCGTTCTTTTGTAAATTCCATGATAAAGATCGTTTTGGGTAAAATCGTTTCATTTGTCGTCCGTGTTTTCACTTGTAATTATTCATATGATTACTTAGATCATGATTACTGAATTAAAGAATATAAAACATGATTTATATATAATATAAATTCAGAATATACATATATATAATATATCGATAAATGTAATGAAATACACCGTTCTTGGAGACGGTAGGCCGTGCGTACGCATGAACGCTGTTTTTGTTTCCTTATTGAATTGAATGGAATGAATTATATGACATACATATATATGTACATAAATCAAGTAGAATTATTATGTCTTATATTTCATGATTACTTATTATATATACATTATAATAATTCTTTAATTGTTAACATGGAAAATGAATTTCATCGCGTCGTGGAGACGGTAATCCGTACGTATGCACGAGCGATGATATCGTTCCCATATTTATTGAATCGAATTGGAGTGAATGATATAACATTGTAGAATCCGTATGATGTTATAATAATCATATGTATTTATTATTTACATCATTATACCCATCCATGTAAGGTGGTGGTGGAAAACCAAATTACACCACAACGTGGAGACGGTATTCCGTACGTACGCACGCCCAGTGATTTCTTTTTCCGTAGGATAGATAGATGGTTAAATAGGGTTGTTTAATACTTATAATAACATATAAGTATATGAGTGATTCTGATGTTATTACTTCATAATGATACAACTAAATAATAATAAGTGGAAGAAAAAATAAAGTTGAAAGAATCGTTAACAGACATTACATCGTCTTTGAAGCGCCTCTTTAAGACCTCCTCTTAGGGAACTAAAATTGGTCTTTGAAGAAGACCAGGACATCTATGATGTTTCTATGTAAATTGGTCTTTGGCAGAGTTTGAAGGCTCAATGTTGTGTGAGGAAGAGTGGGAGGAGGTGCCCTTTTATAAGGGAGGAGAAGGGCACCATTGGAAAAACTAAAAATATTATTTTATTATAATGACATATTCGGTTTTAAATAGATCCAAATTTATTTATTTTGAATCTAAGGTAGGTATGGGTAGAAATACTCTCATCCAATAGAATTTATACAAGTATAGGTTTCTATTTTAACCTTATCATTTAGATTTAACTTTAAGTTAAATCATTTTTACATTTACCGTGTCTTCTTGTTTTCTTACACTATAAGGTTATTAAACATACTATAACAAGCCAAACGAACCCCAAGTTGTTTATTATTAATATATAAAACCTTATATAAATCATTCGGCCAATCATTATATTTTTAGGAATAAAATAACAATTAATAATATACTATTTGTTTCAAAAACAATTTGGTAACTGATTTTTGTGAAAATTATAACAAAATGATTTGTTCGAACAATGTTAATTAAATCATTTAAAACATGTCATATTAACCTATAAAATTAGTGGAATTCATAAAAAGTCTCAAATTACATTTATTTGGGTATTTATAACATCAATTATGTCAATATTTCATTAATGAGATAATTAGTGCATCATCATTGCGTCATAAATAAATTAAATTATTTAATGTATAAAAAGTTTAAATAAAATACGATTATGTAGGAAATATTTTTAGATTTATAATTAATGTTTTTAGTCGAATTTATCTTTTTAATTACCATATATTAAAAAAAATTAGTTATTAAACTTTGACTTTAACTATTTTAACTATTCATTAAATAAAATAATATTAAATGTCCTAATCTAATCCAGGTGGGCCTAAATAGTCATATTTTATTCCTAAGGTTGTTTTTGGTCGAATTACACTCATCCAATATAATTATGACATGTGTTATGGTAATAATAATATCATTTTTACCATTAATTACCCTATTTACTATTAACAGTGGTAAAAAAAGTAAAAAGTTACTATTCACCAAAAATTATTTTCATCTCATTGAACCTCATTTCAGATACTAACATCAATCGTGTTTCTTGGATTTTTGAAATTCAATTCACAAAAGTGGTAAAATTATGTTTTATGTAAATTAGAAAATTCTCCTAGGAGGTGGGTAAAAGACGGTCAAATGTTCAATAAAATTTTTATATATCTAAAATTATTATAAAATGACTCCAATGAATTACATTGAACTTATATAGGTATTATGTATCAATTTTGACCAAAAATAAATTTAAACAAAATAAATAATTATTTAAATAAAAAGCCGGTTTTTAAATAGTAACCTAGTGTTTTCACTATTCATCAAAAAATTGAATGTTTTTAGAAAAATACCAAAATTTCACCCTCGGCTAATTTTGATATTCCGAATCAAAAAATGAAGTCCACTTTAAAAAATAAAATTTATAAAATTTCAAAAAGTGGTTATTACTATTCATAACAGCTATTGTTAATAATATTTTAATAGCATATCGTTGTTTAGTGAAACATGATATTGCGTACAACACACGCTATCGCAGAAGGTTGTGATTGCCAGTAATGCAATCCAAGTCAGGTATGCGTTTAGTGCACGACTCCTTTGTTGATGCCTATAACAAAATATGTTGAATATATATATATATACTCAATGTTTCATAGAATAACTATTATCAAACAAACATGAAATTGTGTGTAACACGATCCAAGATTAGTGTTTCGTATACTGCAAGCTAATATGGTGTTGCATATAGGGAAAGGTAATCTTGGTGTAGCGTACAACAAAATACATTAATGAAATTAAAAGAATATTTTTCATAAAATCTCGGGGTGTTACATTTTACCCCCCTTAAAATGAATTTCGCCCTCGAAATTCGTCGGGTTATAAATCGTTTTCTACTTGAAAGTTTCTTTCATAGAAACCCACATCGTAAAAAGGAATACTAAAACATAATTTTAAAAACTAAATTATGAAACATAATGATTACCCAATGTAACTCATCATTGGGTTTCCATATAGGAGAACATAGGTGAACATATGGATATAGAAGAGAAATCTAAACATCATGTTCTGATGGAGAGTGGTAGAGAACATGGCTATGAAAAAGCCAAAAATCACAAAGCCATTAATTTGTGATGATATAAGGTGTCATCTGATTCATTGGATATAAGGACACTAGGAAAACATTTTTTTGTATTCAAGATCAATTCCCTAATGTTGAATAAATTGTAATTAGAAGAAATACGTTCTTTATTTTGGTACAATCTCACTGTTGGTCATTCCTTCGACAATTTCCACATCATCTCTTAAAGAAATGAAGTTGAATTTTTCATTCGTGATGGGTTAGCAGATCATATGATATAATGACAGGTAATTCCATCTTTCTCAAACAAATAGTTTGCAAAATTTATCAAATATACATAAGTCCATATATAGTGAGACTAATCGTATATGATTCCAAATATGGACTTATAATTCAACTTTCATAATGCTTAATAAAATAAAACTAGTTTCAACTAACCGGGGACCTCCTGTAGGCCAGTGGTAGGTGATTGAGGCCAGGCACACATCGGTTGTGGGTTCGATTCCCACAGCCTTGTCTGACGCGATGGGTTGTCACTCGTCCTGCAGTTTGTCCTTTTTTTCTAAAAATAAATTATTATAACTTTCCATCAATAATATCGAAAAAAATTTATCCTTAAACAATACTAACTTATGTCGAACATAATTCATTCCAAACTTTAGGCTTATCCAAAATACTTTTGTCCAATCTCATATTCTAGTGAAAACAATTACCAGAGAGTTCATATAAGAAGCATGTTAATACCATCGTTGATCCCAATATATCATAAGATATGTCTTGTTGGTCACATTCCAAACATTCAAAGGCCTTAATCATGTATTCTCTTTAAAAAAATGAATACCCATTGAACCTTAGTGAAAACATGAATGGAGTTAAAAGTTAACTATTTCCATATACCAAACTCCAATTAGTCTAAATACTCAAACCATGATATAACCTTCTCCTTATATCAGTAATGAGCTCATGAATACTATCAAACATTTCATTTTCTCTTTATCCCATCATTATGCGCATATCATCTACTTTCCAAAAATATCTGAATAACCTTTCATGGTTACTAGTACCATTCATCATACATTTTCAAAACATAAGGAAAGACAACAGTGTAACAATCCATAGATGTCTCATTATTCCATAGTACCATGAAATTACTTATACAAGATTACACTTCAAAAACATGTAATCATTCCACTACCTTCTTAAACCATTGACCGAGCTTCAACAATTCTTTAATCTCACATATCATTTTTAGTCTCTTAATCATCATAAATTCTGCCCATACGACCATACTAATTCTCTTCATGAGACTTTCCCTTAGGGAATTGGTTTTCTTAATGCTCGTACATTCCTCAATTAAAACATTTAACCATTTTTGATGTCGTAGTAATACCATTATCCTCATCCATGGTGTTAACTGAACCTTTTCCTTTGCACGTACTGGATTTGTGTCCTTATTTTCGACACCCAAAGCATCTTCAAGTTCCTTTGAAACATTCTCTTTAATTCCTTTTCCCACTTGACTTACAAATGGGAAATTGAACTTCTTTCCTCTATGATCATCATCAAACTCCATCTTTCTCTTATTAGCTGAGTTAGGAAACTTACCAAATTTGATTTTATTGATCATATTATGATATTTATGATTAGGAATATTTATGATGTTTGGACTTCCAAATCCCATTTCATTTGGTTTCTCATGAAGAATATCATTCCATTGTCCATAATATCCTCAATTATCTTGAATCATCTTGTTTCCAGCCATTTTCTAAACCACAAAAATAATAGTGTGAGAGAAAAAAATCATAATCAAGGGGGAGTAACTTCAATATCTATCATCTTAGGTTTAATCTAATATTGTTACCATAATTCTAGGAATATAACTTATACATATACTTAACCTTCGGGAAATCCCAAGACATACCTTAAAAATATCTCTAGGGATCTCACTAATTTTTTTGCATCCTAGTTTCCAAAGGTTGGAAAGACCTTTCCTCTGATTCTAACTATACAGACCCGAAGCTTGACGTACATGGACATTACATTACTTTTTCTGAATACTTAATACATATCAAAAATAGACACACAAGGACCATAATAGTTTAGTGTCTTTGGAAACTCGGAACACAATCTTCTAATCGCGGTGAAAGATCTTAAACAAATCCTATAATGATATTACCCTTTTTGTTTCCTTACCTAATACCTTTCTTTATTTCCTGGGGAAAATAAAACATAAAAAGGGTGATCTCAAATGCTCAATAAGGGCAAACATAGAGAACATTAAACAATCCATACACATTTGAAAGCAAAAAACATGAACATGGAATTTAAACTTCAAAATCATGAGCAATGACATAAATCATGGAAGTATGTAAGGAATATATCATAATGAAACATCAACCATGATAAAATATAATGGGAATAAAACATTTAATTGTGGAAACCATTCATCACATGTTATGATTTCAATAGTAGCCAAGGCATTGATACCAAGACCATCATAGTGGACAAAGTCCCTTTCTGAATTGAGTTCACTCCTCGTTTCAGTCCTGTAACACTGAACCAGATTAACTTACCGTTCCATCCATGTCTATCTCATGATATATAAATCATTACCTAATTCATTAGAGGTAGATATAGGTCCCAACCATCTCATAATGAAATCATTCTTACTTGTGCCACAAAATAAACATAAAACATTCATTATAACCCAATGAATAAAATGGGTTTCATAAAAATCATCCCATAATCACATAATCCATATAAAACAAATGTATATTTCATCATAAGAAGAGTGAAACCCTGTAAATCATAGAGACATTATACATGAAACATACACATATGAAGTAATGTCATCTTATATGGAAATTGGTTTTGATAAAACACTTGAAATGAATTATTGAGGAAAATATCAATTATTCTTCAAAATCAATTTCTTTTCACAAATCATCATGAAATTTTAAAAGAAAAAGATTTTGTTGAAAATATTCATGAAATATTTTGGCGTAAGATTCAAGAAAATAAGGCTTTATCAAACCGTAAAAATCCTTTCCTTCCGTATAAGTTAAAAAACATTCTTCTCGTACATTAGCCAGAAAAGTCAAAAAGTACCTCGTAAAAGAATGATTCCATACATACCATGTAATAAAAGTAAAAAATGGGTAAAAAGGACATTAAACATACATGAAACCATTTTTAGGAAACATGGACATAGATGAGAAAAATAACCCCAATAAATACTTACGAATAAACAATATCAGATAAGAACGAGATTGGAAAAGGTATCCCTTACCTTAGGTCCGATAAGCTTTGTACTTGTCCGAACCTCCTGTATAATGATTTAAATATTTTCATTGGCCTATTACAGAATAATATTCATTGTTATGATGTCATATATGGTTCACTTATGACTTTATATTACCCGTTCTTTTGTAAATTCAATGTTAAAGAGCATTTTGGGTAAAATCGTTTCATTTGTCGTCCGTGTTTTGACTTGTAATTATTCATATGATTACTTAGATCATGCCTACTTAATTCCAGAATACAAAACATGATTTATATATAATATAAATTCAGAATATAATTATATATAATAGATCGATAAAAGTAATGAAATACACCGTTCATGGAGACGGTAGGCCGTACGTACGCCTGAACGCTGTTTTTGTTTCCATATTGAATTGAATGGAATGAATTATATGACATACATATATATGTACATAAATCAAGTAGCATTATTATGTCTTATATTTCATGATTACTTATTATATAAACTTTATAATCATTCTTTAATTGTTAACATGGAAAATTAATCTCATCGCGTCGTGGAGACGGTAATCCGTACGTACGCACGAGCGATGATATCGTTCCCATATTTATTTAATCGAATTGGAGTGAAAGAACTAATATCGTAGAATCAGTATGATGTTATAATAATAATATGTATTTATTATTTATGGCATTATACTCATCCATGTAAGGTGGTGGTGGAAAAGCAGATTACACCACAACTTGGAGACGGTATTCCGTACGTACACACGCGCGGTGATTTCGTTTTTCGTAGAGTGGATAGATGGTGAAATAGGATTGTTTAATACGTATAATAACATATCATTATATGAGTGATACTGATGTTATTACTTCATAATGATACAACTAAAGAAGAAGAAGTGGAAGAAGAAATAAAGTTGAAAGAATCGGTAACGGACATTACCTCTTCTTTGAAGCGCCTCTTTGAGACCTCCTCTTAGGGACCTAAAATTGTTCTTTGAAGAAGACCAGGACCTATATGATGTTTCTAGGGAAGTGGAGAAGATAATTTTTCATGGGTTGGCAGAGTTTGAAGTCTCAATGTGGTGTGAGGAAGAGAGGGAGGAGGTGCCCTTTTATAATGGAGGAGAGGGGCACCTTTGGAAATACTAAAAATATTATTTTATTATAAAGTCATATTGTGTTTCAAAAACCTCCAAATTTATTTATTTAGAATATAAGGTGGGTATGGGTCGAAAGACTCTCATCCAATATAATTTATACAAGTTTAGGTTTCTATTTTAACCTTATCATTTAGATTTAACTTTTAGTTAAATCATTTTTACTTTTACCGTGTCTTCTTGTTTTCTTACACTATAAGGTTAATAAAGATACTATAACAAGCCAAACCAACCCCATGTTTTTTATTATTAATATATATAACCTTATCTATGTCATTCGGCTGATCATTAGATTTTTAGAAAAAAAATAACAATTAATAATATAATATTTGTTTTAAAAACTATTTGGTAATTGGTTTTTGTGAAAATTATAATAGAATGATTTGTTAAAACAAAATAAATTAAATCATTTAAAACATGTCAGATTAACCTATAAAATTAGTGGAATTCATAAAAAGTCTCAAATTACATTTATTTGGGTATTTATAACATCAATTATGTCAATATTTAATTATTGAGATAATTATTGCATCATCATTGTGTCATAAATAAATTAAATTATTTAACGTCTAAAAATTATAAATAAAATAACATTATGTAGGAAATCATTATAGATTTCTAATGAATGATTATAGTCGAATTTATCTTATTAATAACCATATATTAAAAAAACTAGTTATTAAACTTTGATTTTAACTATTTTAACTATTCTTTAAATAAAATAATATTAAATGTCCTAATCTAATACAGGTGGGCCTAAATAGTCATATTTTATTCCTAAGGTTGTTTTTGGTCGAATTACACTCATCAAATATAATTAGGACATGTGTTGTGGTAATAATAATATCATTTTTACCCTTAAATACCCTATTTACTTTTAACTGTGGTAAAAAAAGTAAAAAGTTACTATTCACCAAAAATTATTTTCATCTCATTGAACGACATTTCACATACTAACATCAATCGTGTTTCTCGGATTTTTGAAACTAAATTCACAAAAGCGGTAAAATTTTGTTTTATGTAAATTTGCAAATTCTCCTAGGAGGTGGGTAAAAGACGGTCAAAAGTTCAATAACATTTATATATATATATAATTATTATAAAATGACTCCAATGAATTACATTGAACATATATAGGTATTATGTATAAATTTTGACCTAAAATAAATTTAAACAAAATAAATAATTATTTAAATAAAAATCCAGTTTTTAAATAGTAACCCAGTGTTTTCACTATTCATCAAAAAATTGAATGTTTTCAGAAAAATACCAAAATTTCACCTTAGGCTAATTTTGATATTTCGAGTCAAAAAATGAAGTCCATTTTGAAAAATAAAATTAATAAAATTTAAAAAGTGGTTATTACTATTCATAATAGCTAGTTTTAATAATATTTTAATAGCATGTAGTTGTTTAGTGAAACTCGATATTGCGTACAACACACGCTATCGTGGACGGTCGTGAGTGCATGTAATGCAAGCCAAGTCAGGGATTCGTTTAGTGCACGACTCCTTTGTTGTTGCGTATAACAAAATACATTGAATATATATATATATATACTCAATGTTTCATAGAATAACTATTATCGAACAAACATGAAATTGTGTGTAACACGATCCAAGATTAGTGTTGCGTATACTTCAAGCTAATACAGTGTAGCGTATAGGGCAAGGTAATCTTGGTGTAGCGTACAACAAAAGACATTAATGAAATTAAAGGAATATTTTTCATAAAATCTCAGGGTGTTACATTCTACCCCCCTTAAAATGAATGTCTCCCTCGAAATTCGTCGGGGTTATAAATCATTTACAACTTGAATGTTTCTTTCATAGAAACCCACATCGTAACAAGGACTGCTAAAAATTAATTTTAAAAACTAAAGTATGAAACGTAATGATTACCCAAAGTAACTCATCATTGGGTTTCCATATAGGAGAACATAGGTGAAAATATGGATATAGAGGAGAAATCTAAACATCATGTTCTGATGGAGAGTGGTAGAGAACATGGCTATGAAAAAGAAAAAAATCACAAAGCCCTAAATTTATGATGATCTAAGGTATCATCTGATTCATCGGATATAAGTACAGTAGGAAAACATTTTTTTTATTCAAGATCAATTCCCTAATGTTGAAGAAATTGGAATTAGAAAAAATACGTTCTTGATTTTGGTACAATCTCACTGTTGTTCGTTGCTTCGACAATTTCCACATCATCTCTTAAAGAAATGAAGTTGAATTTTTCATTCGTGAAGAGTTAGCAGATCATATGATAGAATGACAGGTCATTCCATCTTTCTCAAACAAATATTTTTAAAAAGTTATCAAATATACATAAGTCCATATATAGTGAGATTAATCGTATATGATTCCAAAAATGGACTTATAATTCATCTTTCATACCGATTAATAAAATAAAACTAGTTTCAACTAACCAGGGGCTTCCTGTAGGCTAGTGGTAGGTGATAGAGGCCAGTCACACATCAGTTGTGGGTTCGATTCCAACAACCTTGTCCGACGCGATGGGTTGTCCCCCGTCCTGCAGGTTGTCCTTTTTTTCTAAAAATATATTATTATAACTTTCCATCAATAATATCGAAAAATTTATATATTTAAACAATACTAACTTATGTCCAACATAATTCATTCCAATCTTTAGGCTTATCCAAAATATATCTGTCCAATCTCATATTCTAGTGAAAATGATTACCAGAGAGTTTATATAACAAGCATGTTAATACCATCGTTGATCCCCATATATCATAAGATATGCCTTGTTGGTCACATTCCAAACATTCGAAGGCCTTAATCAAGTATTCTCTTTAAAAAACTGAATACCCATTGAACCATAGTGAAAACATGAATGCAGTTAAAAGTAATCTCTTTCCATATACCAAAATCTAAAAATTATATATACTCAAACCATGATATAACCTTCTCCTTATATCAGTTATGAGCTCATGAATACTTTCAAACATTTAATTTTCTCTTTATCCCTTCATTATGCGCATATCATCTACTTTCCAAAAATATCTGAATAACCTTTCCCGGTTACTGGTACCATTCATCATACACTTTCAAAACATAAGGAAAGACAACAGTTTAACAATCCTTAGATGTCTCATTATTCCATAGTACCATGAGATTACTTATACAACATTACACATGATAAACATGTAATCATTCCACTACCTTCTTAAACCATTGACCGAGCATCAACAACTCATTCATCTCACATATTAATTGTAGTCTCTTCATCGTCATAATTACTACGCATATGACCATACTGATTCTCTTCATGAGACTTTCTCTTATGGAATTGGTTTGAATAATGCCCGTACATTCCTCATTTAAAACATTTAACCATTGTTGATGTCGTATCAATACCATTATCCTAGTCCATGGTGTTAACTGAACCTTTTTCCATTGAACTTACAGGATTTCTGTCTTTATTTTGCACACCCAAAGCATCTTCAAGTTCCTTTGAAACATTCTCCTTGATGCCTCTTCCCACATGATTTACATAGGGGAAATTGAACTTTCATTCCTCTATGATCATCATGAAACTTCATCTTTCTCTTATTATCCGAGTCCAGAAACTTACCAAATTTTAGTTTATTGATCATATTTTGATATTACTGATTCGGCATATTAATGAAGTTTGGACTTCCAAATCACATTTTATTTGGTTTCTCATGACGAACATCATTCCATTTTCCATAATATCCTCCAATATCGTGAATCATCTTGTTTCCAGCAATTTTCTAAAACTCAAAAAGAATAGTGTCAGAGAAAAAAATCATAATCAAGGAGGAATAACTTCAATATCTAACATCTTAGGTTTAATATAATATCATTACCATAAGGACCGTAATAGTTTAGTGTCTTTGGAAACTCAGAACGTAATCTTCTAATCGCGGTGAAAGATCTTAAACAAATCCCATAACGATCTTCCCCTTTTTGTTTCCTTACCTAAAACCTTTATTTATTTCCTGGGGAAAATAAAACATAAAAAGGTTGAGATCAAATTCCCAATAAGGGGAAACATAGAGAAAATAAAACAATCCATAAAATTTTGAAAGCCAAAAACTTGAACATGAAATTTAAACATCAAAATCTTGAGCAATGACATAAATTGTTGAAGTACGTAAGGCATATATCATAATGTAACATCAACCATGATAAAATATAATTGGAATAAAACATGTAATTGCGGAAACCATTCAGCACATGTTATGATTTCCATAGTATCCAAGGCATTGATACCAAGACCATCTTAGTGGACAAAGTCCCTTTCTGAATCGAGTTCACTCTTCGTTTCAGTCCTATAACACTGAACCAGATTAACTTACCATTCCAGCCATGTCTATCTCATGAGATCTAAATCATTACCCAATTCTTTGGAGGTAGATATAGGTCCCACCCATCTCATAATGAAATCATTCTTACATGTGCCACAAAATAAACATAAAACATTCATCATAACCCAAAGAATAAAATGGGTTTCATAAAAATCATCCCATCATCACATAATCCATATAAAACAAATCGATATTTCATC